>CM077154.1:80387075-80978821 GCA_039583875.1 Platanthera guangdongensis | reverse complement strand
AAATTTAGCTCCCATTTGTAATGGCTACCATTGGTTGTAGTAATAAAAACCATTAACTCATATTATACAAAATACACCTTTTTCGCCTTCCAACCTGTAGCAAGAGTCAAAAGAAAATCTTTCAAAAAGGTCTCAATCCCTTTGTGATCTCCTGACAAGTTCTTTTACTCTTGACAAACAGGGCTACTCTTGTAGGATGAAGGGACAATGCGCTATTAATCAAATCTAGTTATCTTAAGGTTCCATCAAATCTTGAGAGAGACCTCTTAAATCCATATATTTACTTTCATCTTCTTTCTAGGTGTGTTGTGTAAAACCCCTATCCATCACGTAACATAAAGATAGCAGTAGGTTCGGTCGGGGCCCGATGCCATATAACACATACAGACCGAAGGGTTACGCAATGGAACCATCCTTCCAATAACCAACATCCTACACAGAGTACATTCTAGTGGAAGCAATTTAAAATTTGCAAATTAAGAACCCAGCCAAAGCATGAATGTTAACTACATAAACCCAGCAGGAATGAACGTACAAATACACATGTACTTGGCCTTATGCCTTACAAGAGTTTACCCAAATAAAAGTGTCTTCCAAACCTCGGAACGCAGGTCGGTCACACATGAGAATAAAAGTAAACATGTATATTTAGGACTTCGAGGTCCGGCTCTGCAGCAAGGGCTTTTGCCCGCTTTTTGCCACTAGGCTCCGCAACACCTGCAAGCAACAATCCACCGAAGCGGTGGCAAACAAAAGCAACGGTCATCTAAAGCTTACCAAATTATAATGACCCGACCCTAGACTCGGGGCGGCGATGCTCCTTCTATGCACTTTGTTAGCATAACCAATCATTATAGTGTAAAAACACTTCATCACAGGCGCAGGCACTCACGGCACACACCCTATGCTCTCAGGGCACATTCTCGGTGAACCAGGTCAAACTCTGCGGTCTCACCACCGCCCCTTGGACGACAATTCTCGTTAGCATTATGGTCTTTCTGGCAAAAGCATAAGAAACTCCATCTATGCCAACGACGAGTACCACGTACCTTAGGTATCTCTAACCAAACGACATAGAGCGGGTACAGTTCCGCCTAACCCGTTGCTCACAACGCAAAGTCAATTTAAGCCGTCTGCGTGGGTCAAGCTTTCCCGAGTCCCAATCTGATCACACACTTTACATAACCCAATTATGTGCAAGTTATCTCCCAGTCCACCAAGTTGGCAGAATCACGCACTTGCCCAGTTTTTTTCGGGTGCACCACAGAGTTAGTCCCCAAGGTTCCATGTTGTAATCTACCGCGTAGAAAACAAAAAAAACAACCATCGATGCGGAGTCTTCTCCAGCCATTCATGCAATGCAACATCACCGATCCAGACCAACTTGTCCGGGTAGGCTTCACACAACATGCCTATATCTATTTTTCGATTACGAACTCTACATGCAAAACAATGAGGACTATTCATGTCTACCCAAAGGAACACCTCAGACTCACCGCAAAATTGCGAGAGCGGGCTTCCTATGCAAAAGGAAAGAGGACTTCACATGTCCAAGATGAGAATCGTTACCCTAGCATTTATCTTTGGCTCCATAAAGATCTAGATAGATGAAAAGCACCGCAATGTCTTCGCCTCTGTAGATCCGAACTCGGCTTGCAATTTGGGGCTCCGAAGCTCCACCAGCTGCCGGATCTCTCCTCCTTCTTCTTCCTTGCTCTCCCCTCTCTCTAGAGCTCTTATAAATAAAAAACCCAAAATGAATGAGGGTTTCTAACCCTATTCCCGGGTATACCCAACAAGAACAGTCCTGGGCCATTGATCCCAAATAAAGGAAACAGACGGTCACGATACGCACTTAAAATCAGATTCCTGGGCCGCACATGGCTTATGACAAGCCCATGTCCAAGGCCGTGTGCCTCAATCGACGCCGAAACCATCCCGTCCAGACCAGGACATGAGCACTCGATACGCCCGTGTCATTTAGTATACACCCATGTTGCGGGGCGTGTTCCTCCATCGACACAAGACCAAACACAACCCGAGGAGAACACGGGTACTCGACACGCCCGTGTCACATTTGACATGCCCGTGTCAAACACGAACACGCCTGGGCTCCTGGCTGTGTTCCTCCCCCGACACATCTTGGCTAACTACATGAGAAAGACACGGCCTGGGACACGCCCGTGTCTCAGGCCGTGTTCGCTGTTTCGACGATCGTCGACTGCATTTTCGTCTACCACACGACCAGATCGTCGAACCAAAGCCGTATGACCCCTACCAAGTCCTAAACTTGGCTCAAAACGCTTCCCGTCCCTCTTTTGAATTTCGGGGCGTTACAGCTCTCTCCCTCTTTCAATAATTTCATCCCAAAATTACAGCAAGGAAAAGATTTACAAAACTTAAACGGTACCTGAGTGGAATAACTCTAGGTACTCCTCAAGCATGGTCTGCTCTCGCTCCCACTAGAGCTCATCCCGACCGCAGTTGTCCCAACGGACCTTGACCATCCTGATGTCTTTGTTTCGCAATCGTTGACTTCCGAGTCCTCCATGCGAACGGGCTTGACCTTCGTCGTCAACCCATTATCAACTGGTACTTGATCGACTGCAATCACTTGTGAAGGCTCTTGCACTGCCTTTCGCAGCACCGAAATGTCGAATACATCGTGTAGACCACTTAGTTCCACTGATAGCTTCAATCTATAAGCTGCTTCGCCAATCCGCTCCATAACCTCAAACGGTCCAAGGTACCTCGGTTTAGCTTCTTCAAGCGCCGTACCCGTGAGACACCCTTGAACGGCATAATCTTCAAGTACACCCAGTCGCCAACAGCGAACTCCACGTTCCTATGCCTGGCATTATATTATTTAGCTTGCCGGTCCTGAGCGATTATCAATCTTTCTCGAATGGTTCATACCAATGAGGTTGCATCTTCCACTTCTTGCTGCTTGTAAAGCTTCGACTCACCTGTTTCCAAACATGACAATGGTGTGCGACATCTGCTACCATAAAGTGCCTCAAAGGGCGCCATTTGGATGCTTGCCTGGTAGCTGTTGTTATAAGCGAATTCAACAAAGTACATGTGATCTTCCCACTGCTTCCCAAAATCCAAGACGCACATGCGAATCATGTCTTCCATCGTCCTGTTGACTCTCTCGGTCTAACCGTCCGTCTGCGGATTAAAAGCCGTGTTGAAACTCAGTCTTGTCGCCAATATTTGCTGCACCAACCTCCAGTCATTGGACGTGAATCGCCCATCTCGGTCACTCATGATGTTGCGGGGCACGCCGTGAAGCCGCACAATATTATCCACATACAATTTTGCCAATTTCTCCACAGAATCATTCTTCCTATGCGGAATGAAGTGCGACACTTTCATCAAACGGTCTACGATCACCCAGATGGCGTCATTTCCCTTCTGCGACCTTGGCAAACCTTGCCCAAAGTCCATTGTAATATCGTCGAACTTCCACTCCGGGATCGGCAAGGACTTCAAGAATCCTCCAGGCTTCTGGCACTCCGCCTTCACTAAGGCACATGTTTGACACTTCGCCATGTACGTTGCCACATCCTTCTTAAGTCCTGGCCACCAGAACAATTTCCTCATATCACGGTACATCTTCGTGATCCCTAGGTTAATCGAGTACTTGGTATGATGAGCATCGTACATCAATTCCACCAACAGTTTACCCACATTTGGGATGCACAGACGACTGTCCTTCCATAACAATCCATTTACAACATGAAATTGGGAATTTGACCCATCCAAATCGTCAACCATGAATTGTTTCATGTGGCCATCCAAATCCAAAGCCTGCCGAATCCGATTAGCCAGGTCACACTGAACTTCTGTCCAGTTCAATTGCACTTCGGCACTAGTCTGCTTGTTAACACAAGAGATCTCCAATGCCTCCAAATCATGAATCAAACGCTCGTCATGAACCGACAGCCAGTTAGCTTGAGCTGGGGCCCTGCGACTCAACGCATCCGCAACTACATTGTCTTTCCCAAGAACATAATGAATCTTGAATGTGTAGTCCCCCAGGAACTCCATCCATCTCCGTTGTCGCATGTTCAGATCCTTCTGATCCAACAAGTACTTCAGGCACTTGTGGTCGGTATAGATATCTACCTTCACCCCGTACAAGTAATGCCTCCACAGCTTCAGGGAAAATATCACGGCTGCTAACTCCAAGTTATGGACTCGATAATTCCTCTCACGCACCTTCATCTGACGCGAGCCATAAGCTATCACACTTTCGTGCTGCAGTAGAACATGACCCAATCCACTGACCGAAGCATCGCAGTAGATCTCAATGCCTTCAGTCCCACTCGGAGAACATAGAGCAGGCGCCGTGGTCAACTGATTTTTCAACTCTTCGAAAGCTTGTGCGCACTCTGGCGTCCAAAAAAACTTCTGCTCTTTCCTTCTCAGAGTCGTGAGGGGTAATGCTATCCGCGAGAAGTTCTCCACGAATCGCCTATAATAGCCGGCAAGCCCTGGAAAACTCCGGACTTCCGCTACCGTAGACAGCACAGGCCACTCTCGTTTAGCAACAATCTTCGCCCGATCCACCGCAATTCCCTCTCCACTGACTCTGTGACCAAGGAACGCTACTGAGAACAACCAAAACTCACATTTGGTGTACTTGGCGTACAGTTGATTCCTCCTCAGTGTCTCCAACACCAAATACAGATGCTTAAAGTGATCCTCCTCACTCTGTGAGTACACCAATATATCGTCGATAAAGACGATCATGAAGTGGTATAGGTACTCTCTAAAGTCTTGTTCATCAGATCCATGAACACTGACGACGCATTAGTCAGCCCAAACAGCATGACCGTAAACCCATAATACTCGTATCTCGTGCTAAAAGCTGTTTTGGGGATATCACTTTATTTTACCCTCAATTGATAATACCTAGACTTAAGATCCAATTTCGAGTACACTGATGACCCGACTAACTGATCGAACAGATCATCAATCCCTAGTATCGGGTACTTGTTCTTCTCCGTTAACTTGTTCAGCTCTCGACAATCGATACAGAGCCGCAAACTTCCGTCCTTCTTCTTCACAAAAAGAGCTAGTGCGCTCCAAGGCGACGAACTTGGATGCACATATCCCTGTTCCAAAAGCTCTTGAAGTTGTTCCTTCGGCTCCGCCATCTCCTTAGGCGCTAGCTGATACGGAGAGCGTGACACAGGTTTCGCACCTAGCACTAGCTCGATGGTGAAGTCTATCTCCTGTTGAGGTGGGGCACCAGAGATATCTCCAGGGAACACATCAGGGTATTCAGATACCACTGGGATGCTATCCAATACAGGCTTAGGCTTTGAAGCCTCCACTAGCTTGAAGAACTGCTCTGCATCAGCACAAACCGCCTTAACAACCTGAAGAGCAGACATCAAAGTCTTGCTCGACCATTTCAAGCCTGCAAATGTCATCTCACGACCAGTTCCCAACTTGACCTCCTTGCCATTGCAATTATTGTATGCTTGCTGCTCCGAGAGCAAGTCCATACAAAAAATCACATCGAACTCCACTAGCGGAAGTAACTACGCTTGTTAGTCGAACTCCTGACTCCCAATACGTATCTTTACACCACAGACTCAATCCGGGCGCATCGAACACCCATTTTGTAACAACACATCCAGTTTGTCCTTTGCCATCAAAGAACGTACTCCGATGCCCGATATAAATCCTTCGGACAAAAAGGAGTGTGAAGCTCCCGTATCAAAGAGTGCTCTCGCCGGATTATCACAAATCAAAACAAAGCCTATACAAGCAGTAATAAGGTAACACGCGCAAGGTAACAAGTATTTAAAACTAACTTGCTATAAATTAAAACTGTACCTATCACCACATCTGCTTGCTTTATGGCCTCCTGCTGGCCAAGGTTATAGACTCAAGGTTGGCCGGAGCATAGTGGGATGCGGTTGACCCCACCGCCTTGCCCTTCTCCTCATAGGTTCCTCCTGGCTTCCACTCGGACTTTGGACGTCTGCTCTAGCAGTCTCGGGCAAAGTGTCGCGGCTTCCCACAAGTATAGCATGTGCCCGGGGTTCGGCTTGTAGTTGCCCCCGAATCACTAGAAGAAGGGGCTGGACCCGAAGCCCTAGCCTTCTTATGGAACTTACGATACCCAGATTTTGAGGTAGTCGGCACCTTGAACTCTTTCTTCTTAGCACTAGAGTCTCTTTTTATTTGAACATTCCTCAGATCCTTCTCCAAAGACCTGGCCGTATTGACCAGGGTCAAGAGGCCCTGGGTCATAGGCCCCGAGAGCAGTAACCTTAGGTCATCCCTCAGACACTCATAGAATCGGTTCGTCTTACGCTCCTCATCAGCAAATGTACAGCTAGCATACCGACCCAACCGCGTAAATTTGTGGAGATACTCGTCCACGCTACTCCCTCCTTGCGTCAACCTCTGGAATTCATTCCCCATCGCAATCCTCTGAGCCGAGGGAAGGTACCTTGCCAAGAATAGTCTCGAAAAATCTTCCATCGAGACGTCCGTGAGTTGTCTTCCCCTCAGGTGATGTAGCTCCAAACCTTCCCACCACAGCCTTGCATCTCCGTCCAACAAAAAAGTATCTATGGTGGTCATCTGCCACTCTTCTGTTTCAGTAGCTGTCAATACTCTCTTTACTCGGCAGAGCCAATTCTCAGTATGGGATGGGGTTCCCGCCCCCGAGAACACCAGAGGATTGAAGCCCATAACATGCTTTAGCTGCTTTTTGATTGCCCTCCTAGGCACCAAAGGCTCCACCACTACTTGCTCCACCCTTCTCGGTTCTGCTGCTTGAAGCAGTACCTGCTCCACCACAGGAGCAGGCTACTGCATTAGCCTTGCAGGCTGCGCATTGATCATTACAAACACCGCTTCAGCCACCATCGTATGGTTTCTGTTGAGGGATGTGTTGCAGGCACATCATTCGGTGCGCTACTTGCCTAAAAAACTGGACGTTCTGACGTCCCTACACCACTCCTCGTCCTCTATAGTCATACAAAACCCCATTAAGCGACCAAACAATATTGCAAAAAGCAATTATAGGAACACGCAGGTTCCTCAAACATCTATATTTTCATTCCTAAGTGGACATTCATGGGTTCTTTTAGGTTATAATGATGACACACACACATGTGCTCACCACCCCTTAAAAGAATTCAGCCACGAATTCATTTAAGTTGACTGAAACCAGTAGTCTGATACGAAATTGTAACACCCCCTATACGTCACATAGAATATAACAGTAGGTCTGGTCGGGACCCGATGCCATATACCACACACAGATCGAAGGGTTACGCAATGGAACCATCCTTCCAATAACCAACGTCATACAAAGAGTACATTATAGCGGAAGCAATTTAAAAGTTGCAAATTAAGAACCCAGCCAAAGCATGAATGTACACTACATAAATGAAACAAGAATGAACATACAAATACACAAGTACTTGGCCTTATGGCCTTACAAGAGTTTACTCAAATAAAAGTGTCTTCCAAACCTCGGTACATAGGCCGGTCACACATGATAACAAAAGTAAACATGCATATTTAGGCCTTCGAGGGCCGGCTCCGCAACAAGGTCTTTTGCCCGCTATTTGCCACTAGGCTCCGCAGCATCTGCAAGCAACAATCCACCGAAGCAGTGGCAAACAAAAGCAACGGTTAGCTAAAGCTGCCCAAATAATAACGACAACGCCCCTAGACTAGGGGTGACGATGCTCCTTCCCTGCACTTTATTAGCAAAGCCAATCATTATAGTGTAAAAACACTTCATCACAGGCGCAGGCACTCATGGTCACACAACCCCTGCGCTTAGGGCACATTCTCAGTGAATCCGGTCAAAATCCGCGGTCTCACCACCGCCCCTCGGACGGCAATTCTCGTGATCATTATGGTCTTTCTGGCCAAAGACTAAGACCCTCCATCTATGCCAACGGCGAGTACCACGTACCTTAGGTAACTCTATGCAAATGACATAGAGCTGGTACGGTTCCGCCTAACCCGTTGCTCACACCGCAACGTCAATTTAAGTTGTCTGCGTGTATCAAGCTTCCCCGAGTCCTAATACGATCACATACTTTACATAACCCAGTTATGTGCAGTTGGCTCCTAGGCCACCAAGTTGGCAGAATCACGCACCTGCCCAGTTTTCTGGGTGCACCTCGGAGTTATTCCCAAAGGTTCCCTGTTGCAATCTACCACATAGAAAACCCGAAAAACAACCATTGGCACGGAGTCTTCTCCAGCCATTCATGCAATCCAACATCTCTGATCCAGAACAACGTGTCCGGGTAGGCTTCACACACCATGCCTATGTCTGTTTTTCGATTACGGACTCTACATGCAAAACAACGAGGACTATTCATATCTACCCGAAGGAACACCTCACACTCACCGCAAAATCACGAGAGTGGGCTTACTTTGCAAAAGGAAAGAGGACTTCACATGTACAATATGAGAATCATTACCCTAGCATTTCTCTTTGGCTCCATGAAGATCTAGACTGATGAAAAACACCGCAACGTCTTCGCCTCCGTAGATCCGAACTCGGCTTGCGATTCGGGGCTCCGAAGCTCCACCGGCGGCCGCATCTCTCCTCCTTCTTCTTCCTTGCTCTCCCCTCTCTCTAGAGCTCTTAGAAAGAGAAAACCCAAAAGTAATGAGGGTCTCTAACCCTATTCCTGGGTATAACCCAACAAGAATAGCCCTAGGCCGTTGGATCCCAAAAGAAGGAAATGGACGGCCATGATTCGTAATTAAAATCAGATTCCTGGGCAGCATAGGGCTTGTGACACGCCCGTGTCCAAGGTCGTGTGCCTCAATCGACGCCAAAATAGTCGCGTCCAGACCACGAAACGGGCACTCGACACGCCCGTGTCATACCTGACACGCCCGTGTTGTAGGGTGTGTTCCTCCATCTACACAGGACCAAACACAACCCGAGGAGAACATAGGTACTCGACATGCCCGTGTCACATTTGACATGCCCGTGTCAAACCCGAACACGCCGGGGCTCCAGGCCATGTTCCTCCTCCGACACAGCTCGACTAACTACCAGAGCAGGACACGGCCTGGGATACGCCCGTGTCTCAGGCCGTGTTCGCTGTCTCGACGATCGTCTACTGTATTTTCGTCGACCACACGGCAAGATCGTCGAACCCGAGCACGACACGGCCCTGGGACACGCCCGTGTCCCAGGCCATGTGACCCCTACCAAGTCCCAAACTTGGCTCAAAATGCTGCTCGTCCCTCTTTTGAGTTTCGGGGCGTTACATGTTGGTAGGATAAGTGCAAGGAATTCATGTCATATTTGATTTCGGGATGCTCCAAACACATTATGGGAAACAAAGAAAAGTTCTTTAGCCTCACAAAGAATAAAGGAGGGATGTTGATATTTGGTGATATTAGAAAAGGAAGATCACGAGCATCGGTATAGTGGGTAATAATTCTTTTTTGATTGGAATTATTATATTTATAGAAGGTATGAAACACAACTTAATTTCAATTAGTCAATTGTGTGATAAAGGTCTAAATGCCTTAATTGAATCATCTTTAAACTTTCGCAAAATTGTTAATCCTAAAACAAATGATATAGTACTTGTTGGAGTTGATGGTTCAAATACCCTTAGTTTGATAATATCAACTCCCAGGTTGTATTTGATTACATCTTGTGTTTGGTATAGTGTGTAGGTTTACAGGTCCACGAAATTTAAGGAGCCCTCCTCAGGATCCTACCACCGAGCAGTATTTGTTAATGTTGGGAAGTAGCCTGAATTAAATAGACAAAGTGCTCGGGAACCTACTGCATTGTGCTAGTCCTACGGCCCGCGCTAGATCGATGAATTAATTTGCCAAGCTCTCGGGAATCTACCACGCAGTCGCTGTCTTTATACCGCACTGCTCTATCTCAGGAGTCGAGAGCGTCGAAACGGAACTGCCGCAAGGCTCTAGCTTGGTACCGCGTCGTGGTAACACACTCAATGCTCGAGATGCTGCGTCAAGACAGTTCTACAGTCGGGCGCTACATACCTACCACGCTGCCCTAGCATTGAAAAAGGAAAATATTTGTTTTGAATATTTTTCCAAATTTGGAGGACAGTTGTCAACATCAAGCACGTGAACCTATCGCCGGGAGCTAGCCTTACCGGCAGTGGTAGCCAATTTTCACAATGACGTATATAAAGGAGACTCGTTTTTTGTATTTATACGTAAGACAAAAAGAGATAGAGATCTACGACTCCTAAGTTTTGGCCGCCTCTCTAGTGTCTGTTCCATCATCTTCGTCGAAGGAAAATACGATTGCCTCCCTCCTGTTTGGCATCGAATAACTCCTGCAAGCCTAGAATTAATTCGACTATGAAGAGACGACCGGTTGCAAGCACATGAAGATCTCAAGATTCGGCCGTGGATCGCTCGACGGAGGATTCATCAAGAGGGAGATTTTAATCGCTTTAAATAATTTAAACTTTTGTTTTATTCTTTCTCTTTCTCTATTTTGCCTGTGGTGAAGGAAATCGGCTGGAGAAGGTCTTCGGAATCCGTGGAAGGATTCCGTGAGAAATGTCCCGGGTTAGGGACATCAAGATTGTGTGATCTAGTGGGGCTCTAAGACCCTTCCTTGCATGGAGGTGAAGAGCCGACTCGAATATCTTTCTTGAAGGTAACGAGAGAGAGAGACAATCGGTCCATGGAACGGGTCAGTATAGAAAACCTAAAGTTTTTTTACTCATCTCCTTCGATCTCCGGTGTCATGGAGATCAAATTTTTTATAATCTAAAAACAATTGTTGATTTTAGTTTTGGCAGTGAAATTCATTTCCTGTTTCTTTATTTGTGTGTATTGAAGAGTTCATAGATCTATGGTTGATAGACTGTGATGTACTAAAGAGTGCATAGATCTCCAAAGGAGAATATTCTTGGGAAAATGCGTTCAGAGACATACCACCACATGCTAGCTATCTAGCGCCCTACGGTAGCTTCCTGAACTAGTTTTCCTGGCTTGAAATATTTCAATTTTTAATAAACATCGTTAAACCTTATTCACTCCCCCTCTAAGGTTGGCCACTAGATCCAACAAGGGGTATCAGAGGGGGGGTGAATAAGGTTTAATGATATTTATTAAAATTTGAAATATTTTTTGGTTGGACACACAAGCATTTTCCTTCTTTGGTTCTTTATTTTTAGTTCTTTTTGTCGAATTTTTCATATAAAAAAACAAAACAAAAAAATATAAATATAAACCCCCAAAAAACTGTGGACTGCTCATTTTTAGGACAAATGTGGCTAGAACTTAAAGCATAATGCCTATGTATATTGTTTGAGTTAGACTTGTTAATCCATGTGAACATTGTCTACATTTGACATGATGTGACGAATCTATAGGTGTTTAGCTACTGAGTGCAAGTAGATATGTTATTGTTCATCGAATATGCCTCTAGGTATATGTGAAGATTTAGATAGGCAGATAACGTCACACTATTCACACATACCTAGACTGAGCACTCTTGTAGAAAGTATATGCATACATGCCATAACTTGTAATATTGTGTCTACCACATTAGAAATACCTTGAATAATCAATGTCACGCTACATATGTATTTTTATAAATTGTAGAACTTTTGGCAAAATCTATCGTGGTCAAGTCCTGTGTATACAAGTTAATGTGTATCTATCTATTATGGAAGATTTCGATTGATTTGGGGTCCTTAAACTATAGACTGTAAAATTGATAGACCAACACGTCTAAATTAAAATGAATGTTATCTAGCCTTGTGTCAAGGATACCATGCAAGTACTAATCACTCCTCCTGATAAGTCTTTATGAGCATTGTGAGGATGAGCACCTTGATTCAAAAATAATTTCGATCATGTGCAAAGACAAGAACCTTAAGCTTAGTGAGCCTAGTTATTGCCCTTGTATTACATGGATAGCAACGTGACCTGATATTTCACTCTATTCCTCTCGCGATCACATATTCAATTACTGAGATAAATATGTAATGAACGTTAATTCTACTTAGTGTTTATCTTCTGATGCTACACGCTCACACGGCATTGCCCTGTCTAACAATTACATGCACAGGAATTAGACTGACACAACAATATATCTTTATAGCACGTACGTTCTTGCACACAATTTCTATTCATGACTTGTACAATGTTTCTCTGCATTAATTCTATAACTTTTGTAGCATTGTACTATAAATCGATATGTACTTAGTCTACTTGTGTTGTACAATCTCTTGTAACTCTGAACGGCTATTTTAAACTATTTCTTTGTACTGCATTCATCCGTGTGACCTCTATGATTAATATTCTCTGATTTCTTTCTTGGTCACCCCTATTGTTTTTCGCCTCTCGCTTCACTTTCTATAAAAGTGCACAATTTAATTTCATTCTCTTACTAATTATATGTTACATTTAATTTATCCCGTGCATGTGTATGTCTATTTATGGTTTGACACATCCCCTTTCGATAATATCAAAGGGGGAGAATCGATGGTTCATGAGTCATGGGTAAGTGTAGACCACATGGTTAACTGTAGATCATATGTAGGGGAAGCTTCATTCACTATGTACACGTAGATAGGAGGAGCTTGTAGAACACATATATAGGGGGAGCGAGTTTGTAGGGGAGCTATATGGAACCTGAAACCTGAGTTTTCTAGACTATCTCTCATATATATTCGCTATATCATGCAGTTCATTATTATATCTCATGAACGGTCCTTGATATTATAAAAATGGGGAGATTGTTGTATCTGATGCTTCACATACCCTTAGTTTTATAATAGCAACTCCCAGGTTGTATTTGATTATATCTTGTGTTTGGTAGAGTGTGCAGGTTTACATGTCCAAGAAATTGAAGGAGCCCTCCTCAGGATCATATCGTCGAGCGCTATAGTTAACGTGGGGCGGTAGCCTGAATTAAATGGACAAAGCGCTCGTGAACCTACCACGTTGTGCTACTTCTACCACCCATGCTAGCTCGATGAATTAAATTGCTAGGTTCTCGGTAACCTACCGCGCAGGCGCTAGCTTTATATTGCACCGTACTAGCTAAGGCATCGAGAGCATCGAGACAAACCTACCACAAGGCGCTAGCTTAGTACCACGCCATGGTAACACACTCAACGCTCAAGGCGCTTACTGCATTGAGACAAAGGCATCGAGTACGTTGAGACTGGTCTAACACCGGGCTCTACCTACCTACCGTGTTGTGTTAGCATTGGAAGAAGGATAATATTCATTTTGAATATTTTTCCAAATATGCGTGATAGCTGTCAACATCAAGCTCGTTAACCTAGCACTGGGCGCTAGCCTTACCACTAGCGGTAGCCTATTTTCACAAAGACATATATAAAGGAGCCTCATTTTCTGTGTTTATCCCTAAGACAAAAAGAGACAGAGATCTATGACTCCTAGGGTTTGTCCACCACTCTATTGTTCGTTCTATCATCTTCGTCAAAGGAAAAGAAGACAGCATCCCTCCTGGTCGCAAACAAAGAACTCCGGCAAGCCTTGAACTACATCAACTACAAAAAGAATGACTGGTTGCAACCACAAGAATATCTCAAGCACCGGCTGTGGATCACTCGATGGAGGATTCATCAAGAGGGAGATTTTAATTATTTTAAATCCATTAAACTTTTTTTGTATTCTTTCTCTTTCTCTATTTTGCATGTGGTGAAGGAAATCGATCGGGGAAGGTCGTTAGAATCCGGGGAAGGATTCTGTGAGAAATCATCCCGGGTAAGGGACGTCTAGATCGGGTAATCTAGCGGGCTCTAATACCCTTCCTTACAAGGAGGTGAAGAGCAGGCTCGAAGACCTTTTTTTGAGGGAATGGGAAAGATCCAACCGATCCATGGAGCGGGTCGGTATAGAAACCCATAGTTGTTTTTACCCACCTCCTTCGATCTCCGACGTCGCAAAGATCATGTTTTTTGTAATCTTAAAACAATTGTTGATTTTAGTTTTGGCAATGGAATTCGTTTCTTGTTTCTTTTCCTGTGTGTACTGTTGTATTTGGTAGACTGTGTTGTACTGAAGAGTGCATAGATCTCCAAAGGAGTATCTGCCAAGGAAAATGAGTTAAGAGACATACCGCCGTGCGCTAGCTATCTAGCACCCCGCAGTAGCTTCCTGAACTAGATTTTCTAGTTTGAAATATTTCAAATTTTAATAAACGTCGTTAAACCTTATTCACCCCCCCCCTAAGGTTGGCCACTAGATCCAACAGTACCCACTACACCGAGAAATCAGAATTTTTATATGATAGCATTTCATAACCTTTTTCATACTTTTATTAAATGTCTAATATCAAAAAATAAAGAAACAAAACTATATCATAGGCGCCTTGGTCACTCTAGCTCAAAGTTAATCATAAAATTATCAAAAGAATGGAAAATTAGGGGTTTACCAATGCTAAAATGAAATTTTCTACACTTTGCTCACGTTGCCAAAAAGGAAATTATCAAAAACTTCATTTAAATAAACAAATGAAATATCTATCATTAGACCAATTCAATTAAATAACATGGATCATTTGGGAACAATTAGCACTGCTAGTCTGGGCGATAGAAAATCCACGTTTTTTTTAATTAATGATTATGCTAGATTCTACTGGATAATATTTCTCACCTCCAAATTCGATGCAATTTTTTTGAATTCACTAAGTTATTCAATCATTTACAAAATGATCAACCTTTAAAAATTAATGCATATGCTTGGATCATGGAGGAGATTTTGATAATGAAACATTCGCCATTTTTTGTAATGATATAGGAATAAAGCATGAGTTTTTTTCTCCATGCACCCCATAATAAAATGGTATGGTGGAGAGGAAAGACAAAAACCTTCAGGAACTTGCACACACTATGTTGTTTGAATATGGTTTACCTAGATCATTAGGGGCCGAAGCTATTAATGCTTCCAACTATATGATAAATCGAGGCATGCTTCGCCTGGTTCTAAAATTGATACCTTACGAACTATATTTTTAGAATATACCTATTATATCCTGTTTTCAAGTATTTGGTTTTAATTGTTTTATATTAAATATGAAAGATAATTTAGGTAAACTTGATGAAAAATGTGATGAAGGAATTTTCACTATATACACTTCAACTAGTAGGGCATATAGACTATATAATAAAAAGACTAAGGTAGTTGAAGACTCCATTCATGTATAATTTGATGAACTTGTTCCTTGTGTAGATCCTAATCTTACAAGAAATGAAGAGGAGATCACTTCCCCCTAGGAGCAAGAGGATGATGAATAGATTGGAGATAAAGAGGAGAAAGAAAAGGAGCAAGAAGAATTTATACCTCCAAGCATGCTGAGATTTTCGAAGAACCTTCAAAGGGAGCCTGTTATTAGAGAGCCTTCAAAACCTTTAACTACTTATTCTTCCTTATATGAAGTTTTTTTCTAATCTATACTTTATTTTCGAAATGGAACCTAAAGATGTTCCAACCTCCTTAAATGACGAGTTTTGATTTATATCTATGAATGGTGAATTAAATTAATTTGAACATAATAAGATTTGGAAACCAGTAGAAAGACTATCCAGTCATCATATTCTAAGGTTAAAATGGTTATTTAAAAACAAACTAGATAGTGAATCAAGAATCACTAGGAACAAAGCTAGATTGGTAGCACATGGTTATTCTCAAATCAAGGGGTAGATTTAGATGAAACTTTTGAACCCATTGATCTCTTAGAATCTATTAGAATTTTTCTTGCTTTTGCGAGTTATAAGTGTTTCAAATTAATTCAAATGGAGGTTAAAAGTGCTTTCTTAAATGGGATTGTAAAAGAAGAAGTATTTCTTGAACAAACACTCAGTTTTGTAAATGAAATTTTCCTAATCATGCATATAGGCTAGAGAAGGCACTTTATAGTATAAAGCAAGCGCCACATGCTTGGTATGAATGATTAACATCAATTTTTATTACAACACGATTACAAAATGGAAGTGCTGATACCACACTCTTCCTTAAGCATGTTTATAATGAATTGATTATTTTACAAATTTACGTTGATGATATTATTTTTGGAGTACTAATGAAGAGTTATGCAATTAAGTAATTTTCTTGATGAAAAATGAATTTTAAATGAGCTTGGTAGGAGAACTCTTATATTTTCAAAGTTTTAATGTAATACAAAGAAATGATGGAATTTTTATTAGTCAAACAAAATATGATCATGATATAATAAAATGCATTTGATTTGAAGACCTAAAACAAGCTACTACAAGAATGAGCGCTTCATTAAAACTAGGCAAAGATGAAGTTAGAATCTCTATTTGTCAAACTTTATATACAGGAATGAATGGATCACTATTATACTTAAAGTGCATGTAGACCCTATTTTTTATTTATCGTATGTTTATGTTCTAAATTTCAAGCTAAACCAAAAGAATAACATTTTAAAGCAATTAAACAAATTATTTGATATTTAATCAGAACAACTAGCTTAGGACAATGATATATCCATAAAATGATTCCTTCATTTTACACGGCTATTCTGATTTAGATAAAGCGGGTTTTTCATCAGATAAAAAACACTATTGGTATGTATTATTTCTTAGGCCTGCCACTTTTAGGATTATCAGGTAGGAAATCAAATTCTAATGACCTCTCCACCATTAAGGCCAAATATTTCTCACTTGGAAGTTGTTTTGCTGAATGTAATACCCCATCAATCTCATAGAATATAACAGAAGTTCCGGCCGGGGCCCCACGTCATATTCCATGGACAGTTAGTGGAGTCACACATTGACACCAAAAGAATCGAGTACCCTAACTCAGAGTTGCATTCTACTAGAAGCATTTTAATTATTTAGAACCTAGCACATGAATGTCCACTAACAAAACATAGGAATGACATATAATACACAAAGTGTTTGGCCTTAAGTCCTTACAAACTATTTCCAATTCAATTTATTTTCCATACATCGACACACTGGACGACCACATGTACAAATAGTAGCAAGCATTTGCGCCTTCGAGTGACAACTAACACAAAAAAGGGCTTCAACACACTACTTACTCGTCGGCTCTCCAACACATACATAGGTACAAACCACTAAGATGTGGAAAACAAGGCAATGGTTCGCTTGAGCTGACTAATATATAACGACCCCACCCTCACTCGGAGCAGCGGTGCTACTTCCTTGCAGGAACGCAACATGTATATACATTTGCATAATAACGTGAAAGTTAAGCACCATTCCCCACAAACGTTTGCACTCATGGACACACATCCCGTGAACTTAGGGCACATTATTTGTCCTTGACTTCCCATTGATATTTTATGCACCTACTGACTTATCAATCAAATCATGAAATATTTGATGTTTTCTAAGATAGCGTGAGCTCTTCACCTTTATGCTCCTTAATCAGTTGAAGATTTGCATGATTTTAGTCATTTTAAATTAAGCTACTACTGTTAGCGATAGAGGTAGCACCTGGCAGTAGCTTGATGCGCGTGAAGGTGACAGCTATCCAGTAGATTTGGAAAAATCTCCAAGAAAATATTTTCCCTCTTTTTAATGCCACCGCGGCACGATACACAATTATCGCCTGGCAGTAGTTCAATCTTCTTGATGAATCTACTTGACGCTCGTTGAGAGCACTAGCACGCCGCAGTAAAGGCTGGTGCTACACGGTAGGTTCCCGAGAATTCATTCAGTTTCATTCAAGGCTAGAACTCGGCGGTAGCGCTAGAGCGTTGCGGAGGTGCTAGAACTTGATTCTTTCATTTTTCACACATATAAACCTACACACTATAAACACACAACCAATGTAATCAAATACATAATGAGATTTGTTATTCTCAAACAAAGAGATGCAGAACACATGTTCAAACAAACTCCCCATTTTGATAATAACAAATCTACTATGAAGAAAAATGAAAAATAGTGTTTGTGTTTATAGTAAATGATAAGAGTTCAATGTGTAGTCCCACAATATGGATACTACTCCTACAAAGACTCTTCCTAGTTGAGATATTTCTTCAAAATCATTCTCCCCCTTTTGGTATTATCAAAAGAGGGCGGGATTGAGCGTATTAGCAAGTATAGTTTCTCTATTATACCACTAGCTGATTACTATATGTTGCGACTTGTGAAAAGACATGTTACCGCTTGTTAAGATAATTATCATGATCAAGAATAAGTAAAGTATCAACGTCATATGTTTACTCCCCCCCTACATAGATGCTTTCCATAAAAATTTTTATGTTCTCCCCTAAATTAAGAAATTAATGTACGATGTTCTTACACTTTTTGGTAGAATAGATGGAGGGTGGAGGTGAGTGTTTGCAATGAGAATTTAAAATGCTCTATGTTAGAGAAGAAAAATTGGATGTATTGAACAAGATCATAGACAACTCAATGTCACTTGTTGAGCAAAATGTATGCATGATTGAATAAAATATAAAAATAACACTTGTTAAGCACATAATACCATGTAGTACTCATGGTTTACCACTTGTTAAAAGAGTAAATATTCATGATTAAGCACAAGTAGTACGCATAAAAATATGTTAAACACTCTGAAAATAAACAACTTTTTGAAAAATATGATCATATTAAGGATATGGTATTTTAAGCCTAATAAGAAGAAGTTTTCAATTGAATTCAAATCCAAGAGAAGCTATTTCATCGAAATTTTTGCAAACAGGATTTCAAAATATCAAAGAGAGATATGAACCACAATGTGACCTAATTTGCATTTCAAGTAAAAATAAACATTTTAGCGGTCATGCTTTGCTATCTATCTCTGAACCTGAGGCATTCCAAAGAAAGAACACCTCGGCAAGAAGGTACAAGTGATGGCAAAAGTAAGCCACATGTAAACAAAGTCTAGGGGTACCAACCAAAGACTAAAGGAAAAAAATACCAAATAAAGTACAACAGCAAGGTACAAAAGTGGAATGGAATACTTACGTGAAGCATCACTTACAACAAGAATACCCCAAACGCACAAGACTATAAGGGGAAAAGTCATGATTTAAAACATTAGGAGGAGAAACAAACACCTATTAGCCACTCGTGGCCAACTCAACCAAAAACAACACGGGCGAGGTGGTCAACTCATTTGGACACAAACCTATAGACAATTTATTCCCCCTACATAGATGCTTTCTATAAAAATTTTAATGTACTCCCATAAATTAAGAAATTAATGCACGATGTTCTTACACTTTTTGGTAGAATAGATGGAGGGTAGAGGTGAGTGTTTGCAATGAGAATTTAAAAAGCACTATGTTAGAGAAGAAAAATGGGATGCAATGAACAAGATCATAGACAACTCAATTTCACTTGTTGAGCAAAATGTATGCATGATTGAATAAAATATAAAAATAACACTTGTTAAGCACATAATACCATGTAGTATTCATGGTTTACCACTTGTTAAAAGAGTAAATATTCCTGATTAAGCACAAGTAGTACGCATAAAAATATGTTAAACACTCTGAAAATAAACATCTTTTTGAAAAATATGATCATATTAAGGATATGGTATTTTGAGCCTAATAAGAAGAAGTTTTCAATTGAATTCAAATCCAAGAGAAGCTATTTCATAGAAATTTTTGCAAATAGGATTTCAAAATATCAAAGAGAGATATGAACAACAATGTGACCTAATTTGCATTTCAAGTAAAAATAAGCATTTTAGCGGACATGCTTTGCTATCTAGCTCTGAATCTGAGGCATTCCAAAAAAAGAACACCTTTGCAAGAAGGTACAAGTGATGGCAAAATTAAGCCACATGTAAACAAAGTCTAGGGGTACCAACCCAAGACTAAATGAAAAAATACCAAATAAAGTACAACAGCAAGGTACAAAAGTGGAAGGGAATACTTACGGGAAGCATCACGTACAACAAGAATACCCCAAACGCACAAGAATATAAGGGGAAAAGTCAAGATTTAAACCATCAGGAAGAGAACAAACACCTATTTGCCACTCGTGGCCAACTCAACCAAAAACAACACGGGCAAGGTGGTCAACTCATTTGAACACAACCCTATAGACAATTTATCCATCTAAATACGGGGGAGACTGGATACTCCACCATTCACCACAAATGCCCAAATACCCGGTAGAGCCCCACAAAGTACTAATAGGGAGAATAAACATTACGGCAGTGGGTTCACCCACTAATAACACCCGCAACGAAGAAAAACTCGGAAGGGAAACCCCGAAAAGATCTAGGTTTAGAGCTCAAAGGCACACTACAACCCAATCGGGGCATGGTGGCTTGTCTCGCCCCACGACATCGCCACGAAGAAAAACAATGATGGAAATCTCAAGTTAACAATGACACCTTGGATTATAATAGACAATTCTAGAATTGAAACGGTTGATCAACCTTTATGAAGAATTTACAATCCTAAATGAACTCTAATGCGATCTACATGAAAGTGGAGGAATGGTTATAAGGATGAAGTTACACCACATCATCAATTCAGAAAGCACCAAACAGGCCTAAATAGCAATATTCAAGAACATGAAGATCATGATTAGGATTAGGCATGAGATCTCAACAGCGCTATAATCAGCAAAATATTTAATAATCATGATAACAAGCAGTTATAAATTTCTACAAAATCAGAGTAAAAAGGGAAGTGAAAAAGGAAACCATCACTTGCCTTGATTTTACTGGAGAAAGACGTCCAAATCACTCCTTGACGTAGATCGGGGATAAAGAAGACGAGGGAAGTCAAAATCTAACAAGAACGGACAAAAACAAGAGTTAGGGCCGAACACCCTAGCGAGTAAAATCTGAAGGAAGGGAAATATTTTACCACGATGGCATAGTTGTCGCTGAGAGCTTTCCGGATCTATATTTGGTTGAAGATTTCAAGCACCGGAACACCGTCGGCGGCCACCGGAAGAATCACGAAAAACTCTCTCTCTCCCATGCCTCTATGGTTCGGAAGATGAACAGGAAATCGGTCCAAAGTGAAGGAGGAAAAGGAAGATAACTATATATATACTAAGGGTAAGATTAAGATAACCGTACTTAAGAAAAGAATTGGGATAGGCTGAACCAGACTTCCCGAGAAGAGAGAAGGGTTTTCTCGAGAACAAGATGACTATTCTCGAGAACTACAAGTCATTCTCGAGAAGAAAGAAAAATTTCTCGAGAGCAGGTAATACCTCTCGAGAACAAGGAAGCCCTTCTCGAGAACAAAATCACTTCTCGAGAACAGGAAGATCACTTCTCGAGAACAAAAATCACTTCTCGAGAACAGGAATATCACTTCTCGAGAATAGATGGTAGTTCTCGAGATCAGAAGGACACACCTCTCGGGAACAAAAAATTTCTCGAATTTAAGGAGGAAGAACATCCCGATCATCGAAATCAGTTCGAATTTCATCGAACACAAAGGCCGTTCGATGAAATCAGTTCGAACATCGTCAAACGCAAAGGGAAAACCCGCTCGACGAAGCAAATTTCGGAATTCGTCGAACGCAATCCCGATCAACGAATTCTGCTTGATGCTTCGTCGAACTCAGAACTCAAAACCGCTCGACACTTCGTCGAGTACAGCTCGACGCTTCATCGAGCTCCATACAACGCCCAGAAAACATCGTTAAGTTTGACGAAAAAATTGACCATACAGGGCTTTACGAGAAACAAGAGGGCTATTCAAAAAATCAGAACAAGTCATACAGCTAGTACAATATAAACAGAAATAATCAGATTAAAATTGTTGAACAAGTAACTAAGAGTTCAAAACAAAGTCCCAAACGCGCTGAATTAAACGAATTCAATCAGCGACGGTAAACCTAGAATCCGACGTACCATTCTTGAGACACTATCATTAAAAGCTTAAACAAGCAAAAGAAACCACCACAAGGGTCCAAACATGCGCCGAGACTCTAAAATCCCCAGATCGCAACAAAGCTGGAGAAGGCCAAAGTCTCAAAGTCCTCATCCTTAATCAAGGGAAAACATTTAATCCCAACAAAAATCCGAAAACTGGTCAAACAGACCCAACGGGCGCAAAACGCACAATCGGTGCAGCGCCGACATCAAGACAAAGAAGGCTAAAGTACTGACGTTATAATTATGACGTCGTCAACACAATTAATAACATCGAAAAAATCGGGGGCGTTAAAGTCACACCCCCTAAAAAGAAGTTTCGTCCCGAAACTTATCACAACTTTAAAACCAAACACAAATAAAACCCAATTATTATAAAAATCCTGAAGACATGCCTGAACTAAGGGAAAAGATACGGATGATATTGTCTCATCGTCGACTCCAATTCCCACATCGCACTCTCGACGTCTTGATTTTTCCAGAGAACTTTAACCATGGGGATGGTCTTTCTCCGCAACACACGATCTTGAGAATCCAGAATACGAACAGCTTCTTCCACATACGCAAGGTTGGGCTGAATCTGGGCACCGAGTCGAGGACTTAACGATCATTATGAATACACTTCCGCATTTGGCTCATATGGAATAGATCAAGGACACTAGCGAAGGTAGCAGGCAACTCCAGCCTATAAGCTGATACACCGATGCGTTCATGAATCTGAAAAGGTCCCACGTACTGGGGGTCTAACTTGTTGTTCCTTCCAAACCTTTTAAAACCAGACATCAGAGAAACTTTCAGAAAAACAAAGTCACCAACAGCGAACTCCAAATCAACCCTTCGTTGATTAGAATATTTCTCATAGCATTCTTGTGCTACATGGAGCTTTTCTCAAATATGAGTCACGACACAATTCAGCTCTTCAAGGGCTTCCGGACCTAGCAACAGTCTCTCACCAACTTCAGCTCAAAATAAAGGAGTTCTACAACGCATCCCATATAAGGTCTCAAACGGGGCCATCTGCAGACTCTCTTGATAACTATTATTGTATGCAAACTCCATGAGTCTGAGACGCTCATCCCAAGCGCCACCGTGATCCAAGATATAACATTTGATCATTTCTTCCTCTATCTGATTTACTCTATTCGTCTGAGTGTTTGTCTGCGGATGATAGGCGGTGGAATACCTCAAATCGGTACCCAATCCCTCCTGTAAGCACTTCCAAAAATGACACGTAAATTTAGAGTCTCTGTCTGATACGATACTGACAGGCACTCCATGCAAACTAATAACCTCATCATGGTATAATTCAACAATTTTATTTATAGAATATCCTATCTTAAAAGGCACAAAGTGAGCCACTTTGTCAATCTATCGACTATCACCCAAACAGAGTCGTGCCCACGGGGAAACTTCGGTAGACCGGTGATGAAATCCATTGAAATACTCTCCAATTTCCAACTTGGAATATCAAGCGGTGTTAATTTTCCACCATGCGTTCTATGGTCAGCCTTGACACGTTGACACGTATAACATTCCGACACAAACTTTGCTATATCGTTCTTCATTCCTAACCACCAAATAATTTGCTTTAGATCCTTATAAATCTTAGTGGAACGAGAATGTTAGGCTACATTGGAACCATGAGCTTCAACACAAATCTTAGCCCGAATGTCGCCAAAGGAGGGGACGCAAAATATACCAAGATACTTCATGGTATCCAACTCATCCAAGGAGAAATCAGGAAGCTCTCCATTCACAGTTCTATTCCGGAGGTGTAACAAATCTTGAACATCCTTCTGATATGCTTAAGTAAGGGAAATCCAAGAGGGCTATTTTGCTTCTAAACTAACAGGACCAGTACTTCTCCCAACCTCCATGTCCATCAACAGGAATTCTTCCACCAAGGACTGTAAAGTCAAATTGAAAATTTTTGGCGGTCTTTCTACTCAAAGCATCGTCTACTACATTATCCTTTCTCTGATGATAGAGAATTTCCACTTCATAATCAGCCACATATTTTAACCACCGACGCTGGCGCAGATTTAGTTCCTTCTGAGTGAAGACATACATCAAACTCTTATGGTCCGTATAGATCTTGCACAGTGCGCCATACAATAAGTGTCGCCAAAGCTTCAGTGCATAAATTACAGCGGCGAACTCCAAATCGTGCGTAGGATAGTTTCTTTCATGAATCTTCAATTTCCTTGATCCATACGAGATCACCTTACCATCTTGCTTCAAAACACAGCCAAGTCTGATGTGTGATGCATCCACATACACATCATACTCAACTCCTTCAGTAGTTAAGGTTAAAACTGGAGCAGTACATAATCTCTTCTTCAACTCTTGGAAGGCTTCTTCACACTTATCACTCCAAATGAATGTAGTATTCTTCTGAGTAAGTCTAGTTAGAGGGGCTGACAACACTGAAAATCCTTCCACGAATGTTCTATAATAACCGGCCAGGCCCAAGAAGCTCCTAATCCCTTTAGGTGTAGAAGGTCTCTCCCATTCCATCACAGCAGAAATCATTGTTGGGTCCATGGAAATACCGTCCTTGCATACAACATGACATAGAAAGGACACCTGAGGTAGCCAGAAGTCGCACTTGATCAACTTTGCATATAACTTATGCTCCCTCAGGGTCGACAAAACCAAACGCAAATACTGGGTATGCTCCTCAGCATTGCGTGAACACACCAAGACATCATCTATGAACACAATAACAAATTGTTCCAAGATGTCCTTCAACACCATATTCATAAAATCCATTAAAACAGAGGGTGCATTGGTCAAACCGAAAGACATCACGAAAAACTCATAATATCCATGCCGTGAACGAAAGGCGGTTCGTGGAATATCTGCCTCATGAATTCTCAACTAGTGGTAGCCTGAACGAAAATCGATCTATGAAAATACTGAACTACCATGCAACTGATCGAACAGATCATCGATCCTTGGCAAGGGATATTTATTTTTAATGGTCACCTTATTCAATTCTCTATAATTGATGTAAAGCCTCATCGATCCATCTTTCTTCTTTACAAACAAAACAGGAGCACCCCACGGAGAAGAACTTGGTCTAATAAAACCACACCTCAACAACTCATCGAGCTGAGTATACAACTCGTCCAACTCACGCGGAGCCAAACAGTAGGGTGCTTTGGCAATAGGACGAGTACCTGGCTTGAGGTCTATCACAAACTCTATCTCCCTTACCGGAGGAAGACTTGGAAGACAGTCAAGAAAAACATCTAGAAACTCCCGCACCACCAAGATTTCCTTAAGACGTGGCGTATCAAAAGCTATTTCCAGTATAGAAATAGAAACCAAAAACACCTCGCAACCATACCCTATTGCACGACAAGCACGTTGAAACACCCCAGTTTTGGAGAAAGGGTCGATTTGCGTTTCTGGAAAATTTTTGGTTTCTGGCAGGGGGCACACGGCCCGGGACACGGGCGTGTCCCAGGCTGTGTCAGGCTGTGTCGACGACTTGGCCATGTGGTCGACACTTTGCGCTCGACGAAGTGTCGAGACAGGGCACACGGCCTGCGACACGGGCATGTCGCAGGGCATGTCGAGCCCGTGTCGACACTCGGCCCGGGGTGTCGACATTTTTGCTCGACCATGTGTCGAGACAAGGCACACGGCCTAGGACACGGGCGTGTCCAAGGCCGTGTGGGTCTGTCGATGAGCTTCAGTCGACGATGTTCACTGTTGAGTGTCGAGTGTCGAGTGTCGAGACTGGGGCACACGGCCTGTGACACGGGCGTGTCACAGGGCGTGTCCCGCTTGGTCGACGATCTTCGCTCGACGTTTTTCCGCGGTGTCGACACAAAGTCAGTCGACGAGTGTCGAGACTTTGCACATGTCTAGGGACACGGGCGTGTCCCAGGCCGTGTCCCTTCTCGGGAGGTTTTCGGGGTCGTGTCGTTGGAGGCACACGGCCGGCCACACGACCGTGTCAGTGGGGATATGGGCGTGTCAGGTCAAACACGGGCGTGTTGGATGCCCGTGTGCTGTTCCAGGCACGTCGATTTGAGACGGCGAATGGGGGACATGGCCCTGGACACGGGCGTGTGCCAGGCCGTGTTCGGCCCAGGTATTTTATTTTTCAGGCGGATCGTGGCCATTCTTTCCCAGATTTTAGGATCTGACGGTTCAGAACTGTTCTTTGGGAGTTAAGTCCGAGAATAGGGTTGAAAACCGTCATTCTTCTTCAAGCTTTTCTCTTACTAATTTCTAGAGAGAAGGGAGAGTAAGGAAGAAGGAGAAGGAGGGTTTCGGCTGTAGGAGAGGTTTCGGTGCTCCAAATCGCGAGCCGAGTCCAGATCCATGGAGGCTAGATCTTTGCGAAGGTTTTCATCCGACTATTTTGTCATGTCAAGGAAGAGGAGTAGGAAGGTAACGACACTTCTCCTCTCGGTCTTAGGATGCATGTCTTTAGCATTTTGTCTTTCTAGTTTTTGGGCACCAAACTCTCAAATGAGAGGGGTTTTGGGTTGCCAAGGTTCAAGAGGAACCTCCGGGTTGATTGAGTCCGTCCCCGGCATATTTTGCATTAGAGATCCGCTCCGTTAGTGGATTAGGCATGGTGGGTGAAGCCGTAGTCGCGACCATTAGTCCGACTCGGTGATGTTGCATACGAACGTTAAGGATTCGTAGAGATTCCGTCGCGGCAAGATGCCGTTTGTGATGTGGTGATGTTTCCCCTTGTTCTCAAGTGAGTACGTGTAGTCGGAACCGGACAAGGTTAGCTCCTCGTGGCTGTAGATGGTTTCCTTGGTGGACAAGGTTAGCTCCGCATGAGTTTTAGATGTTTCCTTGGTGCACGGGGACGCTGCAGCACAAATGAGGGACTAAGGTGGAATTGTCTTGGTTTGTGATGTGCCAAGGCGTGGCTATGTCTCCGTGATCGGCTGGCTATCACATGACGTTCACTTCATGTGTGGAGAGTGTCCCGGCGAGACTAGTCCCCTTCTGTGAGACTGACGAGAATGCCAAGCATGGGGACAAGCCCGGGCAATGAGGCCATGAGCTGGTGGGGTCCGGCAAGGCTTCTTAGAATCGGTCAGTTTTGTGTTTGTTGGAATCCTGACATGAGACGTCAGAGCTTGTAGGCAAGCCCGGGTCTAAGACCATGAGCGGGTGGGGCCTTTGCAAGAGTTCTATGTGGTGGCCTGTGTGCCAATGGGGGGAATGGTTTTACCCCTTTGTTTGCGGCTATATGACAATGGGGAATCGATGAGTGCCCATATGATGTGATGATGTGCTAGATGCATACGCGATAGGGTGCCTTGGGTGAAACCTGGGTTGTTGCATACATGATTGCATAAGTAGGCCCTTTTCATTATGTGCTCAACCAGTAGAGAACATGTATGATGTGTGTGACATCCAAGCCTGTTTCTGTAGCTGCTTTTCTTGCTTATGATTATTGCATACGAAGTGCTAACTTGCAGGTTGGAGGGGTATCCCGGGGTCCGTTAGGGGCGGTCGGGAGGAGATGTGTTGTTACACAGTTTGAGGTCAGCCTTTGCTGACCCACATTACTAATAAATTTTACAGGGCAAGGATCACATGCAGGAGCTAGCTCGCCGGCCAGAAAGGCCAAAGCTTCATGAAGTGCTTCTCTCTTTTGTAGTTCTACTTATATGATGTTGTATGTTTGAGATTCATGTTGTCCGGCTTGCACGCCGAGGTAGACTAGGAGTACTATGCACATTCATGACTGTTGTTCTTATTTGAGTTTGGACACTTGTTGTAAGGCCATAAGGCCATTTGTTTTACTCTTGTAGTAGTGGATAACTTCTAGTCTTGCCTATGTTTCCGCTGTGTTGTGCAAAGTGTTTTGAGTGTGGGTAGCTATATCAACTTATAATACTAAAGCTGTGGCGTCCGTATGTTGTGGGGCCCCGGCCAGACCAATATTATACGGTCATTACAGGGGAGGTCTTACGATTTGGTATCAGAGGGAGGTTAGATTCAAGGTCAATACGTAGAGAAGTTATCCACATAAGAGTAACGCGGGACCATGAGTGTCCTTATGTTTAAGTCTTGAGTTTAGAGACTGAATCCTTGTTTATTGTTTTCTTGAATAGTGCAAGCAATGAGGCGGGTACGTCGAGAGCAAGAGAGGAATTCTCGGAGAGCAGTGCCACTTCTCCAGGTCTTTTGGGCACGGGTGTAAACCCGGCCAACTTTTGCCGCATGCTTGCAGAAGCGATGGTGGCAGCCCAAGTTGCAGCGGCAGCTCAGGTAGCAACCCCTGCTACACCGGATACAGCGACGGCCGTGCCAGGAGGAGAAGCCAGGCGAGTGGAGCCTTTGGCGGAAAGGGTGGTTGTCGGACATGGTGACCGATGTAACGCCCCGAAACTCAAAGGAGCGACGGGTGACGTTTTGGGCCAGTTTTTGGTTCTGGTAGGAGGCACACGGCCTGGGACACGTGCGTGTCTCAGGGCGTATCAGGCTTGTGTCGTCGAGTTGGTCGAGAGGTCGATGATTTTGGAGTCGACGATTGTCGAGCAGAGAACACGGCCTGCGACACGGGCGTGTCGCAGGGCGTGTCAAGACCGTGTCGACGATCGCCCCGTGTAGTCGACACTGTGCTCGACGAAGTGTCGAGACATGGCACACGGCCTGCGACATGGGCGTGTCGCAGGGCGTGTCGACCTGTGTTGACACTCATCCCGGGGAGTCAATGAATTTTGCTCGACGATGCATCGAGTGAAGGTACACGGCCTAGGACACGGGCGTGTCCAAGGCCGTATCATCTGGTCGACGATCTTCGCTCGACGAAGTGTCGAGTGTCGAGACCGTGTACACGGCTTGGAGCCCAGGCATGTTGAGGTAGACACGGGCAAGGACACGGGCGTGTCCTAGAACCCGTGCAGTGCTCGGGTTGTTTTCGGGGAAAATCGATGGGGGTACACGGCCGGCCACACGGCCATGTCAGGTGGAACACGGGCGTGTCAGGTCGAACACGGGCGTGTTCGATGCCCGTGTGTTGTTCCAGGCGAGTCGATTTTGACGGCGAATGAGGCACACAGCCCTGGACACGGGCGTGTGCCAGGCCGTGTGCGATCCAGATTGGGCATTTCAGTCCCGAATCAAAGCCGTTCGTTTCTTTATTTTGTGATCCAACGGCTGGGGGTTGTTCCTGATGAGATATACCCGGGATTGGACTTATAAACCCTCACTTTTCATGAGTTGTTATCTTTATAAAGCTTAGAGAGAGAGGAGAGCCAAGGAAGGAAGAAGATGCTAGATCCGGCCATTGGAGGAGCTTCGAAGCTCCAAATCGCGAGCCGACTCCGGATCCACGAAGGCAAAGCTAGTGCGGTGCTTTTCATCCGCTTACTTTTCCATGGCACCAAAGAAGAATGCTAGGGTAACGATTCTCTTCTTGAGCATGAGTAGCTCTCCTTATTTGCATAGGAAGCCCGCTCTCGTGAGTTTTGCGTTGAGTTGGAGGCGTTCCTTCGGGTAGATATGAGAAGTCCCCGTTGTTTAGAGTCCATAAGCGAGAACGGATATAGGCATGATATGTGAAGCCTACCCGGACATGTTGGTCTGGATCGGTGATGTTGCATTGCATAAATGCCGGAGAAGACTCCATGCGATTGGTTGTTTTTCGGGTTTTCTACACGGTAGATTGCAACAGGGAGCCTTGGGGACTAACCCAAAGGTGCACCCAGAAAACTGGGCTGATGCGTGATCTTGCCAACATGGAGGCCTGAGAGCTAACTTGAACATAACCGAGTTATGTGAAATTGTGTGACGAAAATGGGACTCGGGAGAAGTTTGACCTGCACAAATGGCTTAAATTGTCGTTGCGACGTGAGCACGGGTTAGATGGAACCATACCCACTTCTATGTCGTTCGGGTTAAAGAGACCTAAAGTTACGTGGCAGTTGTCGTTGGCATAGATGAGAGTCTTCGGCGGTCCATGGCTTAAATTGACGTGACCCATGCCGTGAAGACAAATTGCTCATGTGTTTGGCCGTCAAAGTGGCAGTGGTGGGTCCGGAATGTCTATAGCATTAACTGACGTGACATCGACCGGTTCACCGAGAATGTGTCCTGAGTGCACGGGGTGTGTGGCCGTGTGAGCCTACGCCTGTGATGAAATGAATATTATTATAATGCTCGCATATGCTAATGAAATGCAGGGAAGGAGCATCGTCGCCCCGAGCTGGGGGCGGGATCGTTATAATTTGGTCAGCATTGCTGACCGTTGCCTTGTTTGCCACTGACCGATGGTTTTGTTGCTTGCAGGTGCTGCTGGACCAAGCGGTCAATTGCGGGCTAAGGCCCAAAATGCGAAGCCGACCCTCGAAGGCCTAATTGGAGTGTTTTCTGTTTTTATTCATGTATGACCGGCCTGCGTGCCGTGATTTGTAAAACATGTAATATGAAGTGAACCGTTTTGTAAGGCCTTAAGGCTTGTACTGGTGTATATACAACATTCCTATTTTGTATTAGTGGGCATTCATGCTTTAGTGCTGGGTTCTTTATTGCAACTTATATAAACTGCTTCCGCTAGAATGCTCTGTGTAGGACGTTATGATTGGTTGGATGGTTTCCATGAGTAACCACCCGGTCTGTCTATGGCATACGACGTCGGGCCCCGGCCGGACCTACTGCTATATGCTATGCGACGGATGGGGGTGTTACAATTTGCTATCAGACTACTGGTTTTGGTTGGGCTTAAAATGGATTCGTGGGCGAATTCTTTTTAAGGGGTGGTGAGCACATGGTGTGCGTCATCGTTATAACGGTAAAAGAACCCATGAATGTCCACTTAGGAATGAAAATACAAGTGTTTGAGGAACCTGCGTGTTCCTATAATTGCTGTTTGCAATTTTATTTGGTCGCTTAACGGTGTTTTGTACCACTATAGGTGACCAGAAGCAGTGCTGGACCTCCAGAATGTCCGGTTTCTGAGGAGCATAGTGCACCCTGTGAGGTGTTTGAGACTCCTCCTTCGTATGAAACTGTTAGAAGGATCGTAGAAGCGGTGTTCGCTTTGACGGGTGCACAGCTTGGAGGAAACGTACAACCCTGCGCCCCTATTGTGGCTTCAACGCCGGTGGGCGTGATGCAGCAGATGATCTTTGGTAGACAGTCGGGGCAGTAGCTGAATATGCATTTAGTGCAGGGAGTGCACACAGTTGAGGAATATTTGCAAGCATTTCTTATAATAAGCTGCTACCCATGCTTTGAGTTGGATAATGAGCAAGCTACAGTCGATAGATTTTATAATGGCCTGCGCGCCGAGTTACGAGTTCTACTGCTAGGACCAAAGTTATTGGGATTCCGAGCCTTGGTGGAATTAGCTGGATCATTGGAAGCAGATTTGAGGAAGACCCTCCCGATGCCAGCGACCATGGTATCGAACTATGCAAGCCCCATAAGAGTTGCATCCGTTGGAATGCTGGAAAAAGGGGCTATGACATCGAGTAGCAAAGCTACTTACACATGTTTTACTTGTGGAAAGAAAGGGCACTTTGCCCGAGATTGTTGGAAAGGTGCTAAGAAGGCCAAGAAAGCTATGTCAGGAGCAGTCAAGGACTCTAGTGCAAAGGAGATGACATTCAAAGTGTCGAGCACCTCAAGGTCTGTATATCGAAAATGGTATAAGAAGCATAGGACTTCGGGTCCAGCTCCTTCAGGTGCTTCTGGGGCGACTACGGGTCAGACCCCGGGCACATGTTTCAACTGTGGGGAGCCGGGGCATTATGCCCGTGAGTGCCTAAAGCCTTGGAGGAAGCACGCCATCGTGAGGGCAGGTATGGTTTAAATATAGTTTTGCCTTAAATACTTGTCGCCCTTGTGCATGTTAGCTTTCAACTACTGGTGCTAAGCTTTGTTATGACTTTACTTTATCTGCGAGAGCACCGTTCGTTTAGGGAGCTTCGCATTCCTTTATTAGTAATTTAATTGTGCGTCGGAGTACCTCCTTCGATGGTAAGAGACAAATTGGATGCGTTATAGTCCAATGGTGCTCATTGTGCGCGGGTAGAATTTGTTGCGCTTAGTTTTGCATTGGGAATCAGGAGTTCGATCTGCAGGCGTCGTTATCTCCGTTGGTGGAGTTCGACGTTATATTTGGCATGGAATGGCTCTCGGAGCAGGAAGCCTATATAGATTGCGGTAGCAAGGAAGTCAAGCTGGGAGCAAGTCGTGAGATGACCTTTACGGGCTCGAAGAGGTCGAGCAAGACATTGGTGTCTGCTATTCAGGTGGTGAAGGTGGTTCATGCTGGTGCAGAGCTGTTCTGTACACTAGTGGCGGTTGCAAAGCCGAAGCCCACGTTGGTTAATATTTCAGTGGTATCGGAGTATCCTGATGTGTTCCCTAGAGATCTTCCTGGAGCCCCGCCTCAACGGGAGATAGATTTCATGATTGAGCTAGTACCAGGTGCAAAGCCTGTGTCACGCTCTCCATATCGGCTAGCGCCTAAGGAAATGGCGGAGCTGAAGGTGCAACTGCTAAAAGTTGTTGGAGCAAGGGTATGTGCGTCCAAATCCTTCGCCTTGGAGCGCACTGACCCTCTTTATTAAGAAGAAGGACGGAAGCTTGAGGCTATGTATGGATTATCGGGAGATCAACAAGTTAACGGAAAAGAACAAGTACCCAATCCCAAGGATCGATGATCTATGTGATCAGTTGGTCGGGTCAACAGTGTACTCTAAACTAGATAAGGGAGAGTGTTATCCCTAAGATAACGTTCAGTACAGGATGCGGGCGTTACGAGTTTACGGTCATGAAGTTTGGGCTGACTAATGCGCCGTCAGTGTTCATGGATTTGATGAACAGGACCTTCCGGGAGTACTTGTACAATTTTGTGATCGTCTTCATCGACGATATTTTGGTGTACTCGTAGAGTAAGGAAGATCACTTCAAGCATTTTCTTTTGGTTTTGGAGACGCTAAGGAAGAGTCAGTTGTATGCTAAGTTCTCGAAGTACGAGTTTTGGTTATCCTCAGTGGCATTCCTCGGTCATATAGTGAGTGGGGAGGGTATTCCAGTGTATCCGGCGAAGATTGTTGCGATGCGGGAGTGGCCTGAGCTTTCTACGGTAGCGGGAGTCCGAGCTTTCTGGGGCTTGCTGGCTATTACAGGCGCTTCGTAGAGAACTTCTCGCGGATAGCATTACCCCTCACTACTTTGACGAGGAAGGAGCAGAAGTTCTTTTGGACGCCGGAGTGCGCCCGAGCTTTTGAGGAGTTGAAATGTCGGTTGACCACGACGCTTGTGCTGACTTCGCCGAGTGTGACCGAAGGCTATGAGATTGAATAGCGATGCTTCGGGCAGCGGTTTGGGTTGCGTGCTACTGCAACACGAAAGTGTAATAGCTTATGGAGCGAGACAGCTAAAAGTGCACGAGAGGAACTATCCCATCCATGACTTGTTGTTAGCGACCGTGAATTTTGCCTTGAAGTCGTGGAGGTGTAATTTTGTACGGTGTGAAGATGGATATCTACACCGGTCACAAGAGCATGAAGTATCTGATTGATCAGAAGGATCTGAATATGTGGCAGCGTAGATGGATGGAGTTCTTGGGAGACTATACATTCAAGATCCACTATGTGCCTGGCAAAGGGAATGCGGTTGCGAACACATTGAGTCGTCGAGCCCCAGCTCGAGCCAATTGGATATCGGTGCATGATGAGCGGTTGGTACGGGAGTTGGAGGTGTGGGAGATTGTTTGTGTGGATAGGCAATCAAGTGCTGAAGCAGTTCTGAATTGGACTGAAGTCCAATATGACCTGGCTGATCGGATTCGGCAGGATTTGGATATGGATGTCGATATGAAGCAGTTCATGGTAGAGGCTCTGGATGGGTCAAATTCCCAATTCGTTGTGGAGGACAGATTGCTTTGGAAAGACGGTCGTCTGTGCGTCCCAAGTGTGGGCAATTTGCAGGTGGAATTGTTGTACGAGGCACACCATATCAAGTACTCGATTCACCCGGGGAGCACAAAGATGTACCGCGATGTGAAGAAACTATTTTGGTGGCCTGGTTTGAAGAAAGATGTGGCGCTCTACGTAGCGAAGTGCCAAACTTGCGCCTTGGTGAAGGCGGAGTGCCAAAAGCCGGGAGGATTTCTTAAGTCCTTGCCTATTCCGGAGTGGAAATTCGACGACATCTCTATGGACTTTGTGCACGGTTTGCCAAGGTCGCAAAAGGAGAACGACGCCATTTGGTGGTTGTAGATCAGTTAATGAAGGTGTCGCATTTCATTCCGCATAGGAAGGATGATCCGGTGGAGAAGTTGGCAAAAACTATATGTGGTTAATATAGTACGGCTTTACGGTGTGCCCCGCAGCATCGTGAGTGACCGAGATGTGCGGTTCACGTCCAATAATTGAAGGCTTGTGCAGCAAATGTTGGGGACAAAGTTAAAATTCAGCACAGCCTTTCATCCGCAAACGGATGGGCAGACCGAGAGGGTCAATAGAACTATGGAAAGCGTGCTCCGCATGTGTGTCTTAGACTTTGGAAAGCAATGGGAAGACCATCTTTTTATGGTAGAAGATGTCGCACACCGTTGTCCTGGCTGGAAACGGGTGAGTCAAGTTGTATAAGCGATTCGAAGTGGAGGATGCTACTTCATTGGTGAGAACGATTCGGGAGAGGTTGCTTATCGCTCAGGACCGGCAAGCGAAGTACTATAATGCCAAGCACAGGAACGTGGAGTTCGCTGTGGGCAACTATGTGTACTTAAAGATCAAGCCGTTCAAGGGTGTCTAGCGGGTTGGTGAAGCATGCCTATCAATTGAAGCTTTTAGTGGAGCTTAGTGGTTTACATGATGTATTCCATATTTCAGTGCTAGCCTACGCGAGTGATCGCGGTCGATCAAGCGCCGGTTGATAGTGGGCTGACGACAAAGGTCAAGCCCGTGCGAATTGAGGACTCGGAGGTCAAGCGGCTACGCAATAAAGAGATCAGGATGGTCAAGGTCCGGTGGGACAATTGAGGTCGTGAGGAGCTCTCTTGGGAGCGAGAGCAGACTATGCTTGACGAGTATCCGGAGTTGTTCCGCTCAGGTACAAATTTTGGTTTTGTACATGTCTTTCCTTTATATAATTTCGTGGACGAAATTCTTTTAAGAGGGGGAGAGTTGTAATGCCCCGAAACTCAAAGGAGCGACGGGTGACGTTTTGGGCTAGTTTTGGGTTCTGGCAGGAGGCACACGGCCTGGGACACGGGCGTGTCTCAGGGCGTGTCAGGCTTGTAACGTCGAGTTGGTCGAGAGGTCGGCGATTTTGGAGTCGACGATCATCGAGCAGAGAACACGGCCTGCGACACAGGCGTGTCGCAGGGCGTGTCAAGGCCTTATCGACGATCGGCCTGTGTAATCGACACTGCGCTCGACGAAGTGTCGAGACATGGCACACGGCCTGCGACACGGGCATGTCGCAGGGCGTGTCAACCTGTGTCGACACTCATCCCGAGGAGTCAACGAATTTTGCTCGACGATGCGTCGAGTGAAGGTACACGGCCTAGGACACGGGCGTGTCCAAGGCCGTGTCATCAGGTCGACGATCTTCGTTCGACGAAGTGTCGAGTATCGAGACCGTGTACACGGCCTGGAGCCCAGGCGTGTTGAGGTAGACACTGGCAAGGACACGGGCGTGTCCTAGAACCCGTGCAGTGCTCGGGTTATTTTCGGGGAAAATCGATGGGGGTACACGGCCGGCCACACGACCGTATCAGGTGGAACACGGGCATGTCAGGTCTAACACGGGCGTGTTCGATGCCCGTGTGTTGTTCCAGGCGAGTCGATTTTGATGGCGAATGAGGCACACGGCCCTGGACACGGGCGTGTGCCAGGCCGTGTGCGATCCAGATTGGGCATTTCAGTCCCGAATCAAAGCCGTTCGTTTCTTTATTTTGTGATCCAACGGATGGGGGTTGTTCCTGATGAGATATACCCGGGATTGGACTTAGAAACCCTCACTTTTCATGAGTTGTTATCTTTCTAAATCTTAGAGAGAGAGGAGAGCCAAGGAAGGAAGAAGAAGCTAGATTCGGCCATTGGAGGAGCTTCGAAGCTCCAAATCACGAGCCGACTCCGGATCCACGGAGGCAAAGCTAGTGCGGTGCTTTTCATCCGCTTACTTTTCCATGGCGCCAAAGAAGAATGCTAAGGTAAAGATTCTCTTCTTGACCATGAGTACCTCTCCTTCTTTGCATAGGAAGCCCGCTCTCGCGAGTTTTGCGGTGAGTTGGAGGCGTTCCTTTCGGGTAGATATGTGAAGTCCTCGTTGTTTAGAGTCCGTAAGCGAGAATGGACATAGGTATGATGTGTGAAGCCTACCCGGACATGTTGGTTTGGATCGGTGATGTTGCATTGCATAAATGCCGGAGAAGACTCCGTGCGATTGGTTGTTTTTCGGGTTTTCTACACGGTAGATTGCAACAGGGAGCCTTGGGGACTAACCCTAAGGTGCACCAGGAAAACTGGGCTGATGCGTGATCTTGCCAACATGGAGGCCTGAGAGCCAACTTGAACATAACCGAGTTATGTTAAATTGTGTGACGAAAATGGGACTCGGGAGAAGTTTGACCTGCGTAAATGGCTTAAATTGTCGTTGCGACGTGAGCACAGGTTAGATGGAACCGTACCCACTTCTATGTCGTTCGGGTTAAAGAGACCTAAAGTTACGTGGCACTTGTCGTTGGCATAGATGAGAGTCTTCGGCGGTCCATGGCTTAAATTGACGTGACCCATGCCGGGAAGACAAATTGCTCATGTGTTTGGCCGTCAAAGTGGCGGTGGTGGGTCCGGAATGTCTATGGCTTTAACTGACGTAACATCGACCGGTTCACCGAGAATGTGCCCTGAGTGTACGGGGTGTGTGGTCGTGTGAGCCTACGCCTGTGATGAAATGAATATTATTATAATGCTCGCTTATGCTAATGAAATGCAGGGAAGGAGCATCGCCGCCCCGAGCTGGGGGCGGGATCGTTATAATTTGGTCAGCATTGCTGACCGTTGCCTTGTTTGCCACCGTGCGGTGGTTTTGTTGCTTGCAGGTGCTGCTGGACCAAGCGGTCAATAGCGGGCTAAAGCCCAAAATGCGAAGCCGGCCCTCGAAGGCCTAATTGGAGTGTTTTCTATTTTTATTCATGTATGACCGGCCTGCGTGTCGTGGTTTGTAAAACATGTAATATGAAGTGAACCGTTTTGTAAGGCCTTAAGGCTTGTACTGGTGTATGTACAACATTCCTATTTTGTATTAGTGGACATTCATGCTTTAGTGCTGGGTTCTTTATTGCAACTTATATAAACTGCTTCCGCTAGAATGCTCTGTGTAGGACGTTATGATTGGTTGGATGGTTTCCATGAGTAACCACCCGGTCTGTCTGTGGCATACGGCGTCGGGCCCCGGCCGGACCTACTACTATATGCTATGCGACGGATGGGGGTGTTACAACCGACACATGAAGTATTTCCTGAGCTTTCGTCCCCCGTCATTCAAGGGAGTTGGTACGCCAACGTATGAGGAGGATTGGTGGGTTCGCATTCAAGAGCTTTTGAGGGCGGCAGAGTCTCCAGAAGAAAAGAAAGCTGAGTATGCGGCTTTCATGTTGGAAGGATACGCCAAGTTGTGGTGGGTGAGCCATAGCGGCCACCAGTTCCCAGGACGCACCCCGTCAGTGGAGGAGTTTGGGGATGCTTTTCTTAAGAGGTACATTCCAGTTTCTACATGGTTGGCCCTTCAAAGGCAGTTTCTGCACTTGATGCAGCGAGACAAGACGGTGGACGAGTATGTGCAGGAGTTCACCCGTTTGGGTCATTACGCGGGAACGATGATGGCAGATGATGTAGAGAGGGATAACCTCTTCTACCAGTGGCTGAGGGAGAACCTGAGACAACCCCTCATCTCCATGAAGAGAGCGGGATTCAATGAACTAGTTGAGGCTGCCAGAATTTTGGAAAGTGATCTGGAGCGAACCCAACGCCGTAAGGGTTTTACTCTCAAGCAAGGGGAAGGGAAGCCTTCCCAATACCATGGAAAGTATGAAGGGAGTAGTTGGAGGAAGAAGCCTCACACTTCCAGATTCGGTGAGAAGAGCAATTGGACGCCTGGAGGTTCTCACTCTAGGGGACCGCCGACGTGTTACAACTGCGGTAAGGTGGGGCACATAGCTCGTGTTTGTCCCCAAGGAGGAGCGGGGCAAAATGCAAGGCAGGAGCAGACTGTGCGCTCCGGCCCCAGTGCTGCAGAGAAAGGGAAGATGGCGGAGTCGAGCGCTTCTCGGTTTCAACCGGTGCAACCAAGGGCTTACAACCTTGGACAGCAAGAAGCGATCCGCCAAACCGATGTGGTGACAGGTATGAAGAAAATTTAAGTAGAAATTTTGTGCTTCATACTTTTAGACCCTTGTTGTGTGATGTCTTTGTTGTAAGCTTCGTTTTAGTTTCCGGATACCCCGCTAGGGTATTGTTTGATACGGGAGCATCGCACTCCTTTCTTGCGGAGAACTTCATCCGGAGAATAGGAGTTGAGTCTTTCTCGGCGGATGCAGAGTTGAAAGTGCGCATGCCCAATGGGTCATCCATGACCACCGAGGCCAAAGGGCACATCTGTTGGGAGTTGGGCGGAGTTGACTTCATTTTGGTAGCAGCGATTTTACCATTGGTTGAGTTCGATGTCATTTTGGGCATGGACTGGCTTGCAGAGCAGCGCGCCAGTATTGACTGCCTATCTAAGGTAGTGACCCTAAGGAGTAAAGGGCAGGTGGAGGTCAAATTTGAGGGCCTTTGTGGAGTGGCCTGTTCCCTGATTTCGGCCATGCAGTTGATGCGGGCGGTTAACCAGGGTGGTGTAGCGCTTGTAGCATTATTGGAGGTTCGTCTCTCCCAGCGTCTATTGAGGAAGTGCCTGTGGTGTCAGAGTTCAAGGATGTGTTTCCGGATGAACTTCCTGGAGCGCCTCGTCGGAGGGAGATCGATTTCTCGATCGAGTTAGTGCCGGAGGCTAGGCCGGTGTCACGCCCTCTGTTTAGGATGGCACTAAAGGAGTTGGCTGAACTTAAAGTACAGTTACAGGAACTGTTGGAGCAAGGGTATATCAGACCCAGTTCTTCGCCGTGGAGTGCGCCGGTGTTATTTGTAAAGAAGAAAGACAGTAGCATGCGGCTTTGCATAGACTACCAAGAGTTGAATAAGTTGACTGTCAAGAATAAGTATCTGATTCCTCGGATAGATGACTTGTTCGAGCAATTAGTGGGGTCAGTGGTGTATTCAAAATTGGACTTGAAGTCAGGCTATTATCAGCTGCGAATTCGGGATGAGGACATACCCAAGACTGCCTTTGGTACAAGGTATGGACACTTTGAGTTTACGGTGATGCCATTCGGGCTGACGAACGCACCATCTGTGTTCATGGATCTTATGAATCGAGTATTTCGGGAATACTTGGACTCTTTTGTGGTTGTCTTCATTGATGACATCTTGGTGTATTCCAAATCGGAAGTGGAGCATGTGACCCACTTGAGAGTGGTCTTGCAAGTGTTGAAGGAGAATCTGTTGTATGCAAAGTTCTCCAAGTGCTAGTTCTGGTTAGAGAAGATGGCATTTTTGGGCCACGTGATTAGTGGGGATGGGGTGGCAGTGGATCCAACAAAAGTGGAAGCCATCAGAGATTGGCCGGTTTTGAGGACCGTGGCGGAGGTCCGAAGTTTTCTTGGACTAGCCGGGTATTACAGGAGGTTCGTGGAGAATTTTTCGCGGATTGCTCTACCCCTCACCCCACTCACTCGTAAAGATCATAAGTTTGTATGGACTCAAGAGTGCAGCCAAGCATTTGAGGCACTGAAGGAGAGACTGATGATGGCTCCAATCCTAAGTCTACCGTAAGGGACCGAGGGATTTCAGATCTTCAGTGATGCATCGGGATGCGGTTTGGGTTGCGTTTTGGTGCAACATGGCAAGGTGATAGCTTTTTGGTCTAGACAGCTGAAGCCTCATGAGAGGAATTACCCCGTCCATGACTTGCAGTTGGCGGCGGTAATTTTTGCGTTGAAAATATGGCGGCATTATGTTTATGGTGCAAAGGTGGAGATCTTCACAGATCATAAAAGCCTGAAGTATCTCTTGGATCAAAAAGACTTGAACATGCGGCAACGCAGGTGGGTTGAGTTTCTTGGAGACTACGAGGTGGCGATTCTGTATACTCCAGGTAAAGCCAATGTGGTGGCGGATGCCTTGAGTAGGAAGTACTCGGGGCAAGGGAATTGGATCGAAGCTCATGATGAGCGGTTGGTACGGGAATGGGAGTCCCTTTGTTTGGAATGTGTTGCGAGAGGCGAGTCCAGCGTGGCTAGGTTGAACTGGATTGAGGTGCAGAACGACTTGACCGATCGCATTTGGGAAGCGACTCGGTTGGATGTGGAGTTTCAACCATTTGTGTTGGAGGCTCAAACGGGCGAGAGCAGCGCCTGGGAGATGATTGATGGGATTCTGAGGAAGGACGGAAGGGTTTGTATACCGCAGTTCGGCAAACTCCGTGAGGAGTTGATGTTTGAGGCTCACTTCACAAAGTACTCCATTCACCCGGGTAGTACAAAGATGTACTTGGATATGAAGAAGTCCTTTTGGTGGCCGGGGCAGAAGCGGGACGTAGCTTTGTATGTGAATCGTTGCCAAACTTGCGCCTTGGTGAAGGCCGAGTGTCAGAAGCCGGGCGGGTTCCTGAAGCCCCTTCCAATCCCTGGATGGAAATTTGGTGACATTTCCATGGACTTTGTGCATGGTTTCTCTAGATCGCAGCAGGGTAATGATGTTATTTGGGTGATCGTGGACCGCTTAACCAAGGTGGTCCACTTCATCCCAAATCGGAAAGAGGACAGCGTGGAGAAGCTGGTGGAGTTGTATGTCCGCAACATTGTGCGACTGTATGGAATTCCAAAGAGTATAGTCAGCGATCGAGATGGATGGTTTACGTCCAAGGACTGGAGACTGGTTCAAAAGAGTTTGGGCACGAAGCTAAAGTTCAGTACGGCGTTCCATCCTCAAACTGATTGGAAAACTGAAAGAACGAACCGTACTATGGAGGATATGTTGAGAATGTGCGTTCTTGACATCGGCAAAAAGTGGGAGGATCACCTCTTCATGGTGGAATTCGCGTACAAAGCCAGTTTTCAAGCAAGTATAAAAATGGCGTCATACGAAGCTTTGTATGGGAGGCGGTGTCGAACACCAATGTCTTGGGCAGAGGCAGGAGACACCAAAATTTTGGGAAAGGAGGTGGTAGTTGACGCTTGTGAGTTGGTACGGACCATTCAAGAGCGTATGAAGGTGGCGCAAGACCGGCAAGCAAAATACTTTAATGCTCGCCACCGGAAGTTGGAGTTTGCGGTAGGTGATTGGGTCTATTTGAAGATCAAATCGTTCAAAGGCGTCTCACGGATTCGCCGACTCAAGAAGTTGAGTCCAAGGTTTTTGGGGCCTTTTGAAGTTGTTGAACGGGTGGGAGAAGCAGCCTATCGGTTGGCGTTATCCGCGGAGCTGAGTGGATTGCATGACATCTTCCATGTCTCCGTCTTGAGGAAAGCCTTGGTGGAGGCTAGTGTGGTGATCGAGCCGGCATCGGTGCCGATAGAGGAAGACTAGAGGACGCGAGTCCGTCCGATTGCTATAGAGGATTCGGAGACTCGGCGGTTGCGGAATAAAGAGGTTAAACTCGTGAAAGTCCGATGGGACAACTGTGGTCGAGAGGAGTTCTCTTGGGAGCGAGAATAGGCCATGCTAGAAGAGTATCCAGAACTCTTCACTTCAGGTACAAGTTAAGTTTTTATTCCCTTTTATTTTGTAATTTCGGGACGAAATTCTGTTAAGGGGGGAGAGTTGTAACACCACAGTTTTGGAGAAAGGGTCGATTTGCGTTTCTGGAAAATTTTTGGTTTCTGGCAGGGGGCACACGGCCCGGGACACGGGCGTGTCCCGGGCTGTGTCAGGCCATGTCGATGACTTGGCCGCGTGGTCGACACTTTGCGCTCGACGAAGTGTCGAGACAGGGCACACGGCCTACGACACGGGCGTGACGCAGGGCGTGTCGAGCCCGTGTCGACACTCGACCTGGGGTGTCGACATTTTAGCTCGACCATGTGTCGAGACAAGACACGCGGCCTAGGACACGGGCATGTCCAAGGCCGTGTGGGTCTGTCGACAAGCTTCAGTCGACGATGTTCACTGTCGAGTGTCGAGTGTTGAGTGTCGAGACTGGGGCACACGGCCTGTGACACGGGGGTGTCACAGGGCGTGTCCCGCTTGGTCGACGATCTTCGCTCGACATTTTTCCGCGGTGTCGACACAAAGGCAGTCGACGAGTGTCGAGACTTTGCACACGGCTTGGGACACGGCCGTGTCCCAGGCCGTGTCCCTTCTCGGGAGGTTTTCGGGGCCATGTCGTTGGAGGCACACGGCTGGCCACACGGTCATGTCAGTGGGGACATAGGCGTGTCAGGTCGAACACGGGCGTGTCGGATGCCCGTGTGTTGTTCCAGGCGTGTCGATTTTAGACGGCGAATGGGGGACACGGCCCAGGACACGGGCGTGTGCCAGGCCGCGTTCGGCCCAGGTATTTTATTTTTCAGGCGGATCGTGGCCATTCTTTCCCAGATTATAGGATCTGACGGTTCAGAACTGTTCTTTGGGAGTTAAGTCCGAGAATAGGGTGGAAAACCCTCATTCTTCTTCAAGATTTTCTCTTACTAATTTCTAGAGAGAAGGGAGAGCAAGGAAGAAGAAGAAGGAGGGTTTGGGCTGTATGAGAGGTTTCGGTTCTCCAAATCGCGAGCTGAGCCCAGATCCATGGAGGCTAGATCTTTGCGAAGGTTTTCATCCGGCAATTTTGTCATGGCAAGGAAGAGGAGTCGGAAGGTAACGACACTTCTCCTCTCGGTCTTAGGATGCATGTCTTTAGCATCTTGTCTTTCTAGTTTTTGGGCACCAAACTCTCTAATGAGAGGGGTTTTGGGTTGCCAAGGTTCAAGAGGAACCTCCGGGTTGATTGAGTCCGTCCCCGGCATATTTTGCATTATAGATCCGCTCCGTTAGTGGATTAGGCATGGTGGGTGAAGCTGTAGTCACGACCGTTAGTCCGACTCGGTGATGTTGCATACGAACGTTAAGGATTCATAGAGATTCCGTCACGGCAAGATGTCGTTTGTGATGTGGTGATGTTTCCCCTTTTCTCAAGTGAGTACGTGTAGTCGGAACCGGACAAGGTTAGCTCCTCGTGGCGGTAGATGGTTTCCTTGGTGGACAAGGTTAGCTCCGCATAAGTTGTAGATGTTTCCTTGGTGCGCGGGAACGCTGCAGTACAAATGAGGGACTAGGGTGGAATTGTCTTGGTTTGTGATGTGCCAAGGCGTGGCTATGTCTCCGTGGTCGGCTGGCTATCCCGTGACGTTCACGTCATGTGTGGAGAGTGTCCCGCCGAGACTAGTCCCCTTCTGTGAGACTGACGAGAATGCCAAGCATGGGGACAAGCTCGGGAAATGAAGCCATGAGCGGGTGGGGTCCGGCAATGCTTCTTAGAATCGGTCAGTTTTGTGTTTGTTGGAATCCTGACATGAGACGTCAGAGCTTGTAGGCAAGCCCGGGTCTAAGACCTTGAGCGGGTGGGGCCTTTGCAAGAGTTCCATGTGGCGGCCTGTGTGCCGATGGGGGGAATGGTTTTACCCCTTTGTTTGCGGCTATATGCCAATGGGGAATCGATGAGTACCCATATGATGTGATGATGTGCTAGATGCATACGCGATAGGGTGCCTTGGGTGAAACCCGGGTTGTTGCATACATGATTGCATAAGTAGGCCCTTTTCATTATATGCTCAACCAGTAGAGAAAATGTATGATGTGTGTGACATCCAAGCCTGTTTCTGTAGCTGCTTTTATTGCTTATGATTATTGCATACGAAGTGTTAACTTGCAGGTTGGAGGGGTACCCCGGGGTCCGTTAGGGGCGGCTGGGAGGAGATGTGTTGTTACACAGTTTGAGTTCAGCCTTTGCTGACCCACGTTACTAATAACTTTTACAGGGCAAGGATCGCATGCAGGAGCTAGCTCGCCGGCCAGAAAGGCCTAAGCTTCATGAAGTGCTTCTCTCTTTTGTAGTTCTACTTATATGATGTTGTATGTTTGAGATTCATGTTGTTCGGCTTGCACGCCGAGGTAGACTAGGAGTGTTATGCACATTCATGACTGTTGTTCTTATTTGAGTTTGGACACTTGTTGTAAGGCCATAAGGCCATTTGTTTTACTCTTGTAGTAGTGGATAACTTCTAGTCTTGCCTATGTTTGCGCTGTATTGTGCAAAGTGTTTTGAGTGTGGGTAGCTATATCAACTTATAATACTAAAGCTGTGGCGTCCGTATGTTGTGGGGCCCCCGCCGGACCCATATTATACGGTCATTACAGGGGAGGTGTTACACACGTACCACAGAAACGATAGGGGAAACTCTGTCCTGAAATCCATAGACGCTCATATGCTGGCCATTGTCCATCCTGAAGTCTAGTCGCTTTGCCTTGCATTGGATGACCGCATCATACCTGGACAGCCAGTCCATGCCCAATATTACATCAAAGTCCACCATATCCAACACCTTTAGATCTGCAAAGGCTAGGAAATTGCCTAGGTATATAGGGCATCTCAGAACTCCTTGATTTGATACCACTGAATCACCGGAGGGAAGCTTGACATTGAAGGAGTCTCCTAATTGATCCACATATAAACGATGTTTATCTACAAACCTTCGGGGCACAAAGGAATGTGTGGTACCCGAATCGAAAAGAATGTGCATCGACCTATTCCGCACCTTAAACTCCCCTAAATCTGTAGCATACATAACTAAATGAATGATAACTAGGGCAATAACGAGAAATAATAAATATAAATTAAACTGGGGCTAACCTGATATAACTTGCGTAGAGGTTTGAGCTTCTTGCCTGGTCAGCATGTTCATCTTTCCTTTTCCTTTATCTAGGTTTGGTGGCGGCGGTAGAGCCCGAAGCGGAGCAGGATACAGTGGAGTCTGAGCCTGGGGGCATGACGTCTTCAAGTGCCCCGTCTGCCCGCACTAGAAATAGACCTTGTCCTTCATCCAGCAGCCACTCACATCGTGTCCCTTCCTAGCACAGTGCATGCACACCAGATCTCCTTTAGGTGTGCCTTGGATGTCGAGCACCTGCTGCTGCTTTAGGTTTGCATCCCTCTTGAAGCACCTCTAGAAAGGGTGGCCGGATCTACCATATAAGCTACATAAATCCTTACTTTTCTTCTTCGAAGAAGGGCCAGATGCCCTGTAGCTTCCATCCTCCTCACCTTTTCTCTTCTCTTTTCTCGTCGCAACACCTCGATTCTTGGCATTCTCGACCGCCTCGACCTTCAAAGCAGCTTCCATGTCTTCAGCATAGCTTTCAGCTCGATAAGCGCAGGCCAATTGCTGGACATCACTTCTCAATCCTCCGAGGAAACACTTCACTCTTGTTACCTCCGAGGCTACCAAATCAGGAGCAAATCTACTCAGCTTACTAAACTCGATCTCATATTTGCTCACTGTAAGCTGTATCTGCTTCAAATGTAGAAAATAGTTCATCAATCGGTCCTGCTCGACCGAGGTTAAGAACTTCTTCAGCAGCATCTTCTTCCAGGACTCCCAAGAAGATCCTTGTGCCAAACTTTCCTTTTCTCGAATCCACCAGGACTTTGCCAGGCCTTTTAGCTAGTAGGCCGCAAGCATTACCTTCTAGGCTTCAACAATCCCCGAATATGTAAACATCTCATCCATAGAGATAATCCAATCATCCAAAACCATGAAATCGGCACTCCCGTCATAAGTGGGGGGTCTCAATCGCTAGAAATGCGATATAAGGTTCATCTCTGGTGGTAACGTCACAGGGGGCACCAGAGGAGTAGGATCATTAGGTACGACCTGATCTGCTGTAGAATCTTGCGCTACGGGTTACTGTGCGGGAGTAGCTGACAACAACGACTGAATCTGCGACTGCATCGCAACTAACTTCCTCGATAGAGCTTTATTGCTCTGGCGCAAACTCTCGATCAATGCCTCACTGTGTGCACCTGACGACTCACCCTCTAACTGGGGAGTCGACCTCGTCACAGGACGCTTTGGAGGCATTCTAAAAGTCAACAAACAACTCATCAAAATCCTAGCTTACAACTAAGCCACCCAACTAGTTCAGACCATACTTAAAGACACTTTCTTGCGCTGCAACTTGCTCTGGGATTTTATAATGATGCTATGTCCTACTTAGGATGACATCCTCTCATCCTATTTACTCGTGTGCCTATGATATGAATGCATGAATTCTTCATTCTTCTTTAAAATAATGTGTGTTCATGTGTCATCATGTAAACCTTAACTTAGCACGCATGCTTATATAATGATATGCTATGTATGCAGTGCTATACATTCTAAAAAAAGGCCTTAGTGCATGCTTGAGCAGCGTACACATGAAATGTTATGCATCGCATAATACATAACCTCGCATGCAAGGTGAAAAGAAAACATGCTAATGGGCACCCATGTGATGATGGTTATGCATCCCAAACCACATAACCGTCACATGTTGCCTCCTATGGTGGATCCATATACAAACACATATTATGCATCCCATAATACATAATATGTAATGTATACTTCTTATCATGCTATGAGTGTAGTTACTATGCTTCGGTTAAGAAGTACTGATGACACATCAGTGTGTGTATGCAAATGAAAGGAGGAAACAAACTAAACGAGATTGGCTGGTTCGACTAACTTGTCAAACCAACCTCCCTCTGATACCAACTATCACAACCCGCATTTTTCACCGCCAATAAAGGTATATCAGAGTAAGGGAAAAATGCGAGTCATGATGCCACGTCAGCAGGGATTATTGCAGAGGCTCAAGCAATCCACGTACTTAACCATGAAGAAAGATTCCTTAAGCTATTTAGAGGTAAAATCAGTTTAAGTGTGGTATTTCTCTGTATCCCTTTGCTTTGTGGCTCATTAAGAACACAAGAAAAGTAGTTATATGCGGCAGAAATTACATCTTTTACGAAATTTGACATCCTACAAGAGGTAGAGATTCCCAGAGGACACCTCAAGGTATGCAAGTCCTAGATTTATAATAACAATAAAAGTAGATTTTTACGGTCGTTACACATAGTGAGTTATCATTTTAAAACATACAATGCATGAGTTAATAATAGTAATTTTTGTACTTAAAAATAACTACCATACAATCCTAACATAAAACATCCAAGCGAGCAAGTAATCTGAACACATAAAAAGAAAGCTAAGCAGCTAGTAAGTATCCAAAAAGAACAACAGTCCTGTGGGCGTCAACAAACTGACACAAACAAACATAAATCCAAATATATCTGAACTAGTAAAAACAAAATAATCAACCACCTACCTCGCTACAGCGAGGAAACAACCATGACCAACACTGCCACCCAAACACTTCAAAACCAACACCGAACTCAGCTACAGCTCTAAACCTGAGGCATTCCAAAGCCAGAACACCTCATCAAGAAGGTACAAGTGATGGCAAAATTTAGCCACAACTAAACAAAGTTAGTAGGTACCAACCCACGGCCAAATTAAAAATACCAAATAAAGTACAGCAGCAAGGTACAAAAGTGTAAAGGGAATACTTACGTGAAGCGTCACGTACAACAAGAATGCCCCAAACGCATAAGACTAAGTGGAAAAGTCAAGATTTAAACCATCAGGAAGAGAAACAAACCCTTGTTAGCCACCTATGGCCAACTCCACCAAAAACTACAAGGGCGAGGTGGTCAACACATTCAGACATGATGAGTTGTAAATATACGTATTTTTACGTTGTTTATTTAAGTCGTCTTAGCTCATTTCTGTTATTTTTAATTAATTTTGTTCAATTAAATGCTCCTGTTCTTTTAAAATGGGTGTGTGTGTGTATGAGATTAGATTTTATGCTTTCATGCTTAGTTATTTTTACTTAGTTTTGTTAGATTTAGGATTTTATAGCCTTTTATTCATTCCTATAAATCCGTAAAAGTATTTTTAAAGTGTTTTTCATTTTTCTTTAACTTAGATTTTCTCGTTTAAGTTGTTAAACTTTTTCGTTTTTTTTACTTTATTTCCACTTTTTTACCACTTTTACGTAGCTATACGAATGAATATATAGTCGTTTTAATTTTTCAAGCACTTCAATTTTCGTTTTAAACTTTTGCTCGTCTAATTTTTCTTTCTACTTTTTAGGCATTTCTATCACATTTCACCAGTAAAAATATAGTCATTTTAATATTTAGACCACTTTGTTTTTTGCCTTTTTTCCCATGTGTGCGTGCGTGTATGAGATAATTTTTATAGCTTTTATTCATTCCTGTAGAGTGTGTGCGTGTATGAGTTAGTATTTATCGTTTTCTTTCATTTTATGTAGAGTGTGTGTGTGCGTTTTAAATTTCTGTTGTGCGGGTGTGTTTCATTTTTGTGGAGTCTGTTTGTGTGTTTTATTTCAGTAGAGTGAGTGTTTGGTTTTAATTTCTGTAGAGTGGAGTTTTTCATTTCTGAAGAGTGGAGTGTTTCATTTCAAGTAGAGTGCGTGCGTGTGTTTTTATTCAAGTAGAGTGCGTGTGTTTTAATTTCTGTAGAGTGTGTGTGTTTTCATTTCTGTAGAGTACGTGCGTGTGTGCATTTATTTTCTCTTACTCGTTTGAGTAGGACTCGCTTTCATTTCCCCCTACTCATTTGAGTAGGACTCGTAATTTACTGCTTTCTTGACTGCTTTCATTTACCGCTTTCTTTACTACTTTATTTTTCTGCTTTGATTTTATCACTTTTATTTCGTAAGCCGTCCCCATTCTGATGTGTTGCTTATCGCTCTTAGCCCTCAGTATCGAAGAGCATTGGGATAGAGAAAATAGCTTTAAATATTTAAAGGTCCTGTTTTTCTAATTAATTAAATTACTTATGGTTTGCCTCGGCTTTACGACCCGTAGAACCACATATCGATATGTGGGCTCTATTTCCGTAGTCCATATGCTAGCTAGTCGAGAGGCTGTGTATATGGACCGATCACCCCTTGGTAAATGGAGATTTGCACTAACCCTCGAGAGAGGAGGCGCAGAATTCCACCGGATTAGGATCCCCACCCAATAGCTGGGTTCTTAGCGTAATGCGAGATTAAGAGGAATCCTTCGTCGGATGAGAGCCTAGTTGAATAGTCTTAATGTACAGGTGAGCGATAGTTCTAGAGATAGGTGAGCTCATTTTAGTGGAACCTCCACGGCCAAGTCTCCGCCTTAATTAATTTGATATTTAGGATCTCTTTTTATTAAAATTTTATTTTAGTTCAAATTCTTTTAGATACCACTGCGCTAAGTTATTAATTGGCTCCATTTTAATGCTTTTATTTTCTGTTTATATATATAAATAATATCCTGACAAAATACTTTTATGTAAAATAATAGTCCCCTCCAGGAAAGAGTAGAAATAATTAACCCGACGCCGAGAACAATACGACCCTGATATTCCTCACAGGAATATCATGTACTACACGCGATAGGCGCACTTGCATCCTTTCGTTAAAACTCGATTTCAACTATTTTATATCCCAATAATAAATTAGTGTGCCCTGTCTTCCTAAATAAAACCAAATCCGCCTTTTCTAAATAAACCGCCCGGGGCGCCGCGTGTCCTAAATAATTTTCGGAGTTTAAACCCCCATCAAGTTTTGGCGCCATTGTTGGGGAAATTTTGAGTTGTTATTTTGAACTCTGGAGAAGTATTAATTTTACCTATTTTTTTATATATAACAAAAATTAAAAAATGGACAATAAAAAATTCTAACAATAATAATAACTACTTAAAAAAACTTAACAAAGAAGCGGATATTTTATACTTCTTATTTCCTATTTTTATCTATAAAAAAACAAAAATATGAAATAGCACCGTTTCCAAGAACTTCTAAAAAAAACTAACAACTAAAAAAAGTATAAAACAAAAAAATCTAAACACTAAACAAAACTAAAAAAACTAAAAACTAAAAATCCAAAATCTAAAAAAACTATAAAAATATAAACTCTAAGAATCAAAAAATTCTTAAAAAACTTAAAAAAATAAAAACCAAACAAAAATATAAAACTAAATACTCAAAAAAAAAATTAAACTCTGAAAATACAACAAAACCCTAAAAACTAAAAACTCTAAAAAATCTCAGAACTCTAAAAAATCAAAAAAGTAAAAACCAAAAACTCTAACCACTAAACAACCGAAAAAATCTAAAAAGCTTCAAAACACAAAAAAACTAAAAAATCTACCTAAAAACCAACAATAAAACTACTATATGTAATAATTTGTTATTAAAACTCTATCGCAACAAAACAATTCCCCTCCTAAAAAAACCACAAAACATTCTGTATATATGATTTATTTTAACTTGTTTTATTTATTTTCAAAAACCAAAAAAAAAAATTTACCAAAAAATTAAAAACACTTGCTATAAATAAAATTTTTCTATAATTAAATATTATATCTCTTTTTTCACTTCGGCGCACTTCACGCATTTGTGGGCGCTAGGGAATCGCATATCTGTAATGCTCATATAGCTAAGACGCTAGCTTACGAGTCACACACACTTGCCCCTACCGCCAACAAACTTTTGGCCGAATTTATTTTTTTCGATTTTCTGTTATAATTGTGCCTTTTGTTATTAATAATGCAGGGTTTGAACCCGGGCCTCCACGCCATCGTCTCAGGGAAACTTCTACCCTCCCTTTTTTGTACATATTATATTTTGTCTATTATCGTTCCGCATACTTAGATTGCAACATTGGGACAATGTTGGTTTTAAGTATGGAGGTGTTTTCCTATTCTGCACTTTTATATTCAGCACTTAGCAAAAGTACAAAAAATGCATAAAAATTAAAACCTCAAAAAAAATTTCCCTTTCAAAAATTTCTATCAAAAACCTAATAAATCCATAAAACAAAACAAAAAATTCCATAAAAAAAAACTTATGAACAAAAAATTCGAATAAGTTGTTGTTTTTACTTTGTAAATTTTTTGTAAAAAAAATCTTTCTCTTTCCCCCTCTCTTCTTTGTAAATAACACCTCTTTCTCTCCCCTTTCTTATAAATAAATTGATAAAAATGTTAGAAAAAATCAAAAAAACTAAAAACTTGACAACATTTATAGAAAATACAAAATCCAAAAAAGAAAATAACTCTAAAATCCAAAAAAATTATAATAAATCAAAACTACAAAAAAAGATAAAACCCTAAAATCCCAAAACAATTTTGTTTATTATGTAACGAATAAATCGAATATCTCATTCTTAACCATTTTCGCTCTCCAAAAATATAGTTGCGAGTTTATTTATAAACAAATTTTATTAATTATTTGTTTACTATTCACTTATTAATTGGAGATCGATAAATAGATATCTGGTGTTATGTTTTAAAGAATTTCTTATGCTTTATTTTTTTATTTAGATAAGGTATCTGTTTTCATCACAACTTCTAACTTATCTAAATAGTTGCACATTAATTTTGTTAGAATATAACAACCTTAGATTTTAATTATGTTTACTCCAAGCTTTTTTTTGAAATATAGGAACGTTTAATTTATAAAGGTTGCTCTCAATAAGTTTTTATTAAACCTAGTTTTCTTTTTGAAAAAACATATCTCCTTTTTTCATGTTTGACTTGGCATGATTTTGATCATCAAAAGATCTTATGTCAACGAGAATAAGATTTCGTTCCATAAACGTAGGCATTTGTTGAGATTAATTTGCCAGCAGTACACGTGTATATGGGACCGTGTTATGGCTTCCACACCGCATTCCAAGTCTGGGTGTTGACCCTGGTGGGCCCCTGTGGAGGAATATCACTGCGGTCCTATTTTTTAGGATTAATACCAAATCGCCCGCAGCTTTCTAACCTCCGTGTTCATGTACCCCGCCACCCTTCATCTCAACACCTGGGTTTTGAGATGAACTGTTGGGTTGGCGGGCTCTTTCAGCATCCAATATTTGAAAAGATTATATGTTATGGAGTAAGAGAATAAAATTCATTACTCCTATACATATACTTTGGGTTATTATGAAGTTGTTAAAAAAATTTATATGTTATGGAATATAAGATTTCGTTTTCCTAAACTTCAATATTCAAAAAATTTCATTAGAGATTTGAGCAAAAAAATATACCATCGCCTCTAAAAACCAAAGCCCTCTTCATAAACCTCAACATCCCCCTCCGCCAATTTCAAAAGATTCTAGATTTAATTTTAAAATCTTTTTGAGAGCATAATTGCAAATTGAATTATTTCCTTTAATTCTTTTAAGCTAAAGTTTCCATAATCCAATCTATTTTTGTTAGCCTAACAAATAATTTTATGCTATCTATTTGATTATATCAGAAGTTTTTAGCTGTAACTCTTTCTTTATATAAATTTTTTGTCATAATTTAGGACTTAACTCTTATACCCCGGATAACTATTTTGATCTTCTTTTTAATTAATTCAAGCGGTAGCTAAACTTAGGATTTCTTTAATTCCTTATAAGTATGTCTCCAACTTTTGCACTGGAATAGCAAAAGCTCAAGTATGGGGGTATTTGATGAGCTGTAAATATACGTATTTCTATGTAGTTTATTTAAGTCATCTAAGTTCATTTCTGTTATTTTTAGTTAATTTTGTTCAATGAAATGCTCCTATTTTTGTAAATTTTATGCTAACTTAATTTATTTTATTTTTCTGAAATTTTCCAGAAACTGCTCAAAATTAGCATGGTACACGCCCGTGTACTTCAGGTCACGCCCATGACCTGTGCGTGTACCTTCAATTCCAAGTGAAATCAGCCGCCCGCAAAGAAATTATTGGACACACCCTAGTCCATGCCCGTGTCAAATGTGACACGGCTGTGACCTAGACACGTGTCACGCCCTCGACGAACCACATTCGGAGTTTGCTGAACGAACCCCTACATGCCCGTGTCAAGATGAGATACGTGCGTGACTTCTTCACCTAGCCCGACAAGATGTCGTCAGTGACTTGTTGACGCGATGTCATCCTTAGATTGACTTGCTGAACACGTCCATGCTACATGCCTGTGTAATTAGTCACGCCCAGGACCGCCAAGTGTACAGCCATATAGTCAAACCGGCCGTCAGTTCTCTGGATCACAACTTAAACAGTGCTTACACGCCCCATTTACACGCCCGTGACCTAGGGCACGCACTTTGAAATTTTTGCCTATAAATTGGAAGTTGCTGTATGAGCTGTTGTTCTTCTTTTTTGTACCATTTTGCTTAAGAGGTGCTGCCTAGATGTATTTCCAAGCAATGTAAAAGGATGTTCTCCCCCTCTCTTATGTTTGTTTTTAGCTTTTTGTAACACTCTTTTTATCTTAATAAATTGTTTAGATTTTTATCTCCTTATGTTGTTTTGGAATGCATCTATGTGCCCACCTTATGTAATCTTATTTACTATTTTTATTTCTGTTTTCTTTTGTTCTTTTAAAATCGGTGTGTGTGTGTGTGTGTGTGTGATTAGATTTCATGCTTAGTTATTTTTTCTTAGTTTTGTTAGATTTAGGATTTTATAACTTTTATTCATTCCTATAAATCCATAAAAGTGTTTTTAAAATGTTTTTCATTTTTTTAAACATAGATTTTCTCGTTAAGGTTGTAAAACTTTTTTGTTCTTTTCACTCTATTTCCACTTTTTTAACACTTACGGAGCTATAAAAATGAAAATATAGTCGTTTTAATTTTTTGAGCACTTCGATTTTCATTTAAAACTTTTGCTCGTTTAATTTTTCTTTCAACTTTTTACGCACTTATATCACATTCCACCTGTAAAAATATAGTTATTTTAATTTTTAGAACACTTTGTTTTTCGCTTTTTTTCACTTGTGTGTGTGTGTATGAGATACTTTTTATAGCTTTTATTCATTCCTGTAGAGTGTGAGCCTACATGAGTTAGTGTTTATCGCTTTCTTTCATTTTATGTAGAGTGCGTGTGTGCGTTTTAATTTCTGTTGTTTGGGTGTGTTTCATTTTTGTAGAGTGTGTGTGTGTGTGTGTGTTTTATTTCAGTAGACTGAGTGTGTAGTTTTAATTTCTATAGAGTGGAGTTTTTCATTTCTGAAGAGTGGAGTGTTTCATTTCAAGTAGCGTGTGTGCTTGTGTTTTTATTCAAGTAGAGTGCGTGTGTTTTAATTTCTGTACAGTGTTTGTGTTTTCATTTCTGTAGAGTGCGTGCGTGTGTGCATTTATTTTCTTCTACTCGTTTGAGTAGGACTCGCTTTAATTTCCCCCTACTCGTTTGAGTAAGACTCATAATTTACTGCTTTCATTTACCGCTTTCTTTACTGCTTTATTTTTCTGCTTTCATTTTATCACTTTCTTTTCACAAGCCGTCCCCATTTCGATGAGTGTCTAACTTCTCTTAGCCTACAGTATCGAAGAGCGTTGGGACAGATAAAATCGCTTTAAATAATTAATGGTCCTGTTTTTCTAATTAATTAAATTACTTAAGGTTTGCCTCGGGTTTACGACGTGTAGAACCACATATCGATGTGTGGGCTTTATTTTCGTAGTCCATACGCTAGCTAGCCGAGAGGCATGCGTATGGACCGATCACCGCTTGGTAAATGGAGTTTCGCACTAACCCTCGAGAGAGGAGGCGAGGAATTCTACCGAATTGGGTTCCCCACCCAATAGCAGTGTTCTTAGCATAATGCGGGCATTAAGAGGAATCCTTCGTCCGACGAGAGCCCGGTCGAATAGTCTTAATGTTCAGGCGAGCGATAGTCCTAGAGATAGGTGAGCTCATTTTACTGGAACCTCCACGGCCAAGTCACCGCCTCAATTAATTTGAAATTTAGGATCTCTTTTTATTAAAAGTTTATTTTAGTTCAAATTCTTTTAGATACTGCTGCGCTAGTTATTCATCAGCTCCATTTTAATGCTTTTATTTTCTGTTTTTATGTATATAAATAATATCCCGATAAGATAATTTTCGGTAAATAATAGTCCTCTCCAGTGAATAGTAGAAATAATCAACCCGACCCCGAGAACAATACGACCACAATATTCCTTACTGGAATATCTTGTACTACACGCGATAGGTGCACTTGCCTCCTTTCATTAAAACTCAATTTCAACTATTTTATATCCAAATAATAAATCTGCGCGCGCCATCTTCCTAAATAAAACCAAATCCGCCTTTTCTAAATAAACCACCCTGGGCGTCGCATGTCCTAAATAATTTTTGGAGTTTTAACCCCCATCAGGACACAACCCCATAGACAAATTATCTGTCTAAATGCGGGGGAGACTAGATACTCCACCATTCACCGCAAATTGCCAAAAACCTGATAGAGCCCCACAAAGTACTAATAGGGAGAACAAACATTGCGGTAGTAGGTTCACCCACTAATAACACCCGCAACGAAGAAAAACCCGGAAGGAAAATCTCGTAACGATCCGGGTTTAGAAATCAGAGGCACACCAAACCCAATCAGGGCCTGGTGGCTTGTCTCGCCCCACGACATCGCCACGAAGAAAAACCATGATGGAAATCTCAAGTCAACAGTGGTACCTCGGATTCTACTAGACAATTCTAGAATTGAAACGACTGATCAACCTTTAGGAAGAATTTACAATCCTAAATAAACTCTAACGCAATCTACAAGAAAGTGGAGGAACGGTTATAAGGATGAAGTTACACCAAATCATCAAGACAGAAATCACCAAACAGGCCTAAATAGCAATAATCAAGAACATGAAGATCATGATTAGGATTAGGCATGAGATCTTAACAACGCTATAATTGGCAAAATATTTAATAATCATGATAACAAGCAGTTAGAAATTTCTACAAAATGAGAGTTAAAAGGAAAGTGAAAAAGGAAACCATCACTTGCCTTGATTTTACCAGAGAAAGACGTCCAAATCACTCCTTGACGTAGATCAGGGATAAAGAAGATGAGGGAAGTTGAAATCTAACAAGAAAGGCCAAAAACAAGAGTTAGGGCCGAAAACCCTAGCAAGAAAAACCTGAAGGAAAGGGGAAGATTTTACCACGATGGCATAGCTCACGCTGAGAGCTTTCCGGATCTATATATGGTTGAAGATTTCAAGCACCGGAGCACCGTAGTTGGCCCCCGAAAGAATCACGAAAAACTCTCTCTCTCTCCCACGCCGCTCTGGTTCGAAAGATGAACAAGAAATCTATCCAAAGTGAAGGAAGAAAAAGAAGATAAGTATATATATACTAAGGGTAAGATTAAGATAACCGTACTTTAGAAAATATTTGGGATCAGCTAAACTGGACTTCCAGAGAAGAGAGAAGGGTTTTCTCAAGAACAAGCTGACTATTCTCGAGAACTAGAAGGCATTCTCGAGAAGAAAGATGAATTTCTCAAGAGCAGGTAATACCTCTCGAGAACAAGGAAGCCCTTCTCGAGAACAAAATCACTTCTTGAGAACAGGAAGATCACTTCTTGAGAAAAAAAATCACATCTAGAGAACAGGAAGATCACTTCTAGAGAATAGAAAGTAGTTCTCGAGATCAGAAAGTCACACCTCTTGTGTACAAAAAATTTCCGAATTCAAGGAGGAAGAACATCCCGATCATCGAACTCAGTTCGAATATCATCGAACGCAAAGGCCTCTGGTATCCTACTGGTATATCGTCGAGTGAGATATATAAAGAGTTGACCTAGTCTAGGCCTCTAGTATCCAACTGAGTGAGAATTTGAGTTAACTGGATACTCAGATGCTGACTTTGCTGGATGTAGGGTAGACAGAAAAAGTACCTCAGGAACTTGCAAGTTCATTGGTATGAGATTAGTGTCTTGGTTCTGCAAGAAACAATCATCTGTGTCTACATCATCAGCTGAAGCAGAATATATAGCAGCTGGCAGTTGCTGTTCACAGATATTGTGGATCAAGAATCAAATCCTGGAAAATGGTTTCAACTTAAATAATTCAGAATCAACTCCTAGACAATGGTTTCAACTTAAATATATTCACAGATATTGTGGGGGAAAAGATTGGTTCTTGGAGACTTGGTTCTTTGTTCTTGGAGACTTTTGCACTACGCCGAGCCTGGCTCAGCCCCATGTAGACCCGCTGCGCATGCTCCCATTAGCTGGCAGGTCTGAAGGCTCGCTTGTGGGGGTAAGGGACCCCGAGCGCTGCTCGGCCCCAGGTAGACCCGCTGCGCGGGCTCTCATTAGTTGGTAGGTCCAAAGGCGTTCGACGAGTGAGAATTTGAGTTAACTGGATACTCAGATGCTGACTTTGTTGGATGTAGGGTAGACAGAAAAAGTACCTCAGGAACTTGCAAGTTCATTGGTATGAGATTAGTGTCTTGGTTCTGCAAGAAATAATCATCTGTGTCTACATCATCAGCTGAAGCAGAATATATAGCAGCTGGCAGTTGCTGTTCACAGATATTGTGTATTCAGAATCAACTCTTGGACAATGGTTTCAACTTAAATAATTCAACTCTATTATGTGATAACACAAGTTCTATATCAATAGCACAAAATCCAGTCCATCACAGTAGGACTAAGCATATAGACATTAGGCATCATTTCATTAGAGAGTGTGTAGACAAAAACAAAATCAAACTTGTCTATATCTTCACTGATTTATAAAGAGCAGATATTTTCACCAAATCCTTAGACGAAAGAAATCACTTGTTCTTTATAAATCAGCTGGACATGATCAATGGAGAAGCTTTGATTTAATTTCTGTCTGTACTCGATGAATTTTTCAAAGTTCGTCGAACGGAGTTCGACGAACTGGTTAAAGTTCTTTAGATTTTCGTCGAACGGAGAACGGCGAACTCTCTTTGTGTGAAGTCATTTTCTTCGAATGGAGATCGACGAATCTGCTTCAGAAAACTTTCATCGAACAGAGCTCGACAAAATGTTTTCAAATCTTCAGACTGAGCTCGATGAATCATTTAACTACAAATTATTTTGTCGACCTCAGATCGAAGAATTCTTTTATTTTTCGTGAAACGGAGTTTGTCGATTCATATTTTGGAAAATCTTATATCTAGATTTTCTTCGACCTCCATCCCACGCTTTCAGTTCCCTTGCACTTGATCTTCTTTTTTCTCTTGCAGGTGAACTAATGGCGATTCCAGCGGGCAGTCTTGCAGCGATGAAATTCGATACAGGATTTGATGTAGATTTTGATTCCTTCCAACACTCAGATCCAATATTCCTGGACATCTTGTAACTACTTGAAGATCAGCAATTAAAAACTTTGATGACTACCAGGATCAAGATAGCTGGCACAGAAATCAGAGAGTGGGTCTATACTTCCTCAACCACATTTGATAACACCATGACAGACACCATAACGGGTAATGATGTTTCTCTTACCCCCGCCGTTCTGACTGAAATCTTTGGATTAACTAATGGTGAAGAGGAACTAGAAATTGCTAGTGATGAATTTGATGAGATGCTAAGTAAGATGGATTATTCTGTAGAAACCCCTAACAAACTGCTGAAGAAATACCTTTCTGCTGAGTATAAATTCCTAGCAGATATTGTGGGCAAGGTGTTGCTGGACAAGCACACTGCCCATGATTACATCATCAGGCACCAATTACTAGTAATGTGTGCAATGGTGAACAAGAAACCAGTGAACTGAGCTCTAATTATGTTTGAATTAATCAAGAAAAAGAACACAAAGAAAGAGGTTTGTTTTGGAAGACTTTTGGGAATCTTCCTTAAAGAATAGGCTACTGAATCCCTGGTCTCCCCGACCATATTCATCAATGCCACCAAGAGGCTCACTTGTGCCCTCTTTGGCAGGTGGGAGAGGACCATCACCAAGCCCTCCAAGGCTTCTTCCTCTTCCACCAGGCCTTCTGAGAGTACTAAGGCTTATCCAGCCACTTCCCACCCCGCTGAAGATATCCCTCCTCCACCTCCACCACCTCCAGCCATCCTACCTCAACCTCAGATGGTATAATAACTCCCCTCCATAGTTTAAACCACCATTCACACACCTACACCTCCCTCATCCAATGTACATCTATCCCCCACTCATATTAACTTTCATACATCCCCTTCCTCCGAACATGGTACACCAACTACCTCACCACCTTCATCCCCCCTTCCACCTTATTTGGCTGATATTCCCCCCTCCAATATCTCCTCCCTCCATTCCTTCAATCCGCTTACATCCCCCACCCATACTTCTTCTTCCCCAGAGGCTCACATGATAGATTCTCTACCTCCTCCTCCACCAGCATCTTCCATCCCTCCCTCTGTTTCCACTAACACACCCTCTGAACTACCCTCTGCACTTCTACCATTGGACCCCTCCATCATTCCACCTTTGATAGCACTTCTCACTCCCCTCCTCAAAAATCTTATAGCAGAGGCTATTTCACCTCTAGCTTCCTCCATATCCTCACTTGTTGCTAACATCTCTGCTCTCTCTGCTCTGCCATCTTCAGTCAGGGGCCTGGCTCCAGTTCTCACTGAAACCAGGCAGGGGAGATTCTCTATGAAGAAGTAGAATCAGAAGCAGCATTAACAGCAATAACAACAGCAGTAGTAACAGCAAAAAAAGAAGCAGCAGAAGCAGAAGCAATAGCAGATGCATATGCTGATAAAGATTTATTTGATTTCATTAATTTTATTGAGTCTGATATGGATCTGGATGAGCATGTCCCAGAGGAAATAACAATTGATGGTGATTACATTATAAATCCCATAGCTGATCTGAAGAATCTGTTGAAAGTTTTGGATACAGTTTATTTCAGTGGACTTCCAGAGTATAGTACAAAGCCATCTTTGGCTATAGTCCCTTATACCTCACCAATAAGCCCCAAGGTTGCCAAGCAACTTAAGGATACTTTTGTTGTTCTAGAAGCTCCAGTCCTGCTATCTCCTCCCAAAGCTGCTTCCCTCATTATTGCATCCCCTCCAAAAGCTATTTTTGCTCCAACCTTCATAATGGATGACACTCTAATGCCTGATCTTGATGAATTGATCATGGCTGATATAGAAGAAGAGAGTGGATCAGTTGCTGAAAGCATTGATATATGTAGTTCTCCTATTCCAGCTCCAGCTCCTCCAGTTTCCTCCCAGGCAGAAAAGCCCTTGATATCTGCAGAGGCTCTAAAAGAATTAAATGCACTGTATGATAATCCTCAAGACTCTTCTGATGATGAGGATGATGAAGAGAACTCTAATGATGAGCCTAAGAAAAAGAAAGTCTCTAAGAAGAGGAAAGCTCCTCCACCTCCTGCTCCAAAACCAAATCCAGCAAATGACACTCCATATTATATACTGCAGAAAATCACATCTTATAAGGGCATGCCAGCATGGATGTGGCTGTCCAAAAACCAACAGAAAGAAAGAAAGAAAAGCAGGAAGTACTCCACACCTCCTCCGAGATATAGAAAGGATCCTCCTCCTCCTCTTCCACCTGCTACTGGTGCTTCAAGTTCTTCAACTCAGAGGACTACCCAGTTCCAAACCTATCAGAGACATCAGGGTAGGTCCTCCTCCTCTTCAGGAAGCAGCCAACAGAGGCATTATTCATCAAGCAGACAGCAACCATAACAAATTTCAACAACAACAACAACAAATTACTGAACATAAATCTAAAAGCCCAAAGAGACATGTCTCCCCTCCTGTACCCTTTGAGGATCCAGAGACAGCTATAACTACAAGGATGGCTAGGTTCCAGGAACTGTTTGCCCTATCCATGATTAATAAAGTAAAAGCTGAAGGAAAGGATCCTTCTCAATATTCAACCATGTACAAATACAGGAAGGAGGAACTCAACAAGTTTGCTAAGGCTAATAAATTGTTTACTGTTGATGATTATATGAAACTGCATCCAGAAGCTGTACTGCCAAGGGCTACCTCCCTTAATGTCATTGGAGCTGCTGACATGACAATGCCAAAGACACAAGCAGCTAATCCAAACATGGAGATCAAGTTAACTCAGCCAGGTTAAAAAGCTAAAGATGAGAAGCACAAGGAGCAAAAGAAGAATAAATGAATTTTGAACTATTTTAGTCTTTCTGTCATTTTTAAAACTGCTTATCTATTTTCTGATACAAAGCTTTCTGTATATATATATATCTGCTGCATATTTATAACATTCCTTCCAGATATATGTTTCTTACTTTGTTATTAATCTGAGTTTGTATTTAGTGACCTCACCCAAATAGGGTGAGATTGTTGGATCCCTACTTGGATTTGGGCAAGGTTCATTAAACTTGGATGTTTGACCCAACTTGTATAACCAGGTTCATGTGTGTGTCCTAGAGTCCAGACAATGTCCTTAGAGTCAACACTATATGGACCAGCCATCAATAGACTGCAAAAGACTCAAGACATAGAGAAATTTCAAAGACTCAGGAAAATGAGTTCGACGTTCGTCGAACTCAGGTCGACGAAAGTCATGCGCAGCTCGACGAACTCAAGACAATTCTCTGAGCTGAGCTCGACGAACTTGATACTCAGTTCGATGATTTATGGACACTATACTTCAACATTCTAAAGTCCAGAAAACATCTCAAATATTCTAAGTCCAGAATCATACACCAGTCGACGAATTCATCTTCTTGGCTCGACGAACTTAGACCACAGTATTGACAAGTTTATCAAGTATCGGTTAGTAGTTCTCAGGTCGACGAACTTAGTTCTCAGGTCGACGAACGTAATTCTCAGGATAACGATTTCTAGATACTTCACTTCTACATTCTTAAGTCCAAGAAACATTTCGCTGAACTCCACTCGGTGAAGTTAGAATCTCAGCTCGACGATCTTGATGCACAGAATTGGCAAGGTTCCACAGAAAATAGTTATCTATCCTCGGGTCGAAGATCTTGGATCTCAGCTCGACGAATAGCAATTATCTGGTCGACGAACTTAACTTCTCAGCTCGACGAACTCTGGACCCAGGTCGACGAATTCTGTTCTTCGCTCGACGATTTCTATTCAGTTCCAGACTTGGATATTTCCCTCCCTCTGTCCTTAATTTATCGCAATAATTCCTGAGTAATCAATGCTTAATATTCTCTGAATATTACCGTTAGACGCAGCATTGATTATGGTCTTCATCAGGATTATTACTTGCCCCTTTTCAATGGAATAGTTGGGGAAATCATTTAATGTCGACATTCTCCAGGCCGTCAGTAATCAATGCTGAAGGAATTCAAAATTCAGAAGGAAGATTTCATGGAAAATATAAAAAAAGATTTTTCCTCCTTCTTCCAGAAGAGTGCATAGGGCTTTTCTTCTTCCTTCTCATCTGAACACAGAGAACAATATACACAAGGGCAATACAACAGAAAAGAAACAAGAAGCCCTAGCTCTTTACCAGAAAAATTACAGCAAGCTGAAGAAGAAGAAGAACATACATTCAAATCAAGAGTCTTCTTCCTTCTTCATCTCAGGATTCTTCAGAGGACAACAAATATTCTATCTGTCAAAGAAGTTCCTGGATACCATCTGGTCAAGGCTAAAATATTGAAGACCTACTCACCCTGTAACAAGGCTCAAATCTTCCTGAGTTCAATATCTTAGAGGGAGCTTTTGCTAACATCATATATCCACTAAAGTCTTCTCAGTTATATTTTGAGAAACAGAAGACATCATCACTCTCTCATCCCCCACTGTAAAAAGGGTTCTTTAACTCCCTTCAAAAGTTATTCTTGGTTGCAAGTCTCCTAATCAAAAGTCTTGAGTTGGTTTTTGAGCACCTGATCAAAAGCACATTGGTGGCAGTCACCTGATCAAAAACCTGCTAGTGTATTCCTACCAGGGTGGTAGAAGAGTGGATGTACCCCGGTTGGGGAACCACTATAAAATTCTTATGTTGTCTGGTTGCACTTTTTCTTTTGTTCTTGCTGTGGTTGTATTACTTAGGTTTATTGTGTTAATACTAGTTAGTTTGACATTTGCAATACCTGTGGTAGTTTAGGTTACCTTAGGATTGCTCTTTAAATTACTGCATAGTTTTGGTATCAAATAGCTTCCCAATTCTAACCCATTAATCTACAGCAAAAAGATGTTATGGATTTTAAGTTTTAAAGATACTCTATTCACCCCTCACCCCCTCTAGAGTATATCAGGTCTAACCCCTAACTTTCAAGCTTCAGAGAGAGGAGAGCAAGGAAGAAGGAGAAGGAGAGATTCAGACGTCGGTGGAGCTTCGGAGCCCCAAATCGCAAGCCGAGTCCAGATCTACGGAGGCGAGGATGTTGTAGTGCTTTTCATTCGTCTAGATCTTCATGACGCCAAAGAGAAACACAAGGGTAACTATTCTCTTCTTGGACATGTGAAGTGCTCTTTCCTTTTTGCATAGGAAGCCCGCTCTCGCGAGTATGCGTTGAGTGTGAGGTATTCCTTCGGCTGGACATGAATAGTCCTCGTTGTTTATTATCTAAACATTCTATAATAAATTTCAGAGGTTAATATTACTATAGAAATTCTCCTACCAAAATCACATGAAGATCCAAGGTCATAGGACACCTTAATTATTCCATAAGGTGTATAGACCTAAATAATTTCCAAGTGATTAAAGTGGGGTGCATGTGTCCAAATACCACCAAATTCCTTCCTACGATATTTCACAACCATAAGATCATATGGACTAAACACCAAGTCCATTATGTCCTTCACAAACCCCCAAAGTTCAACCATAGGCTTTGAAATAGGGTCCTATATCAAATCCACCCAAATACACACCCAAACTCCATGTGAAGGTGTTTATTGTCATAACAAATCAGTGGCCCAAGTTTCAACCTCTATTGAGGTGATTTGGTCACTCAATACCCACATGGGACACATTGACCTAAATAACCCTTTTAGGCCAAGGTTAGGGTCTACTAAATCCCAAAACAAATCATCTCCAAATGGGATGAAATTTTATACAGAGTCTTATACTAAACCCAAGGACCACTCACCAAAATTTTGGAGGATTTGGAGGTCTTTAGGCCCTTTAATTAAATCTTATATGAAAAGTAAAATGATATCCAAGACTTTAGAAAATGTTTTTCCCAAAATTCTCATTTTTGGATATGTTAAAGACTTGGATATGAATGGCACATGCTCCAAATTTCAAGTCATTTGGAGGTCAGGATTGATGCGGGAACCCCAAATAATCTCTGAACAACCATAAGTATAAAATCTCCAAAATGAGGCTTGTGGTCTTACCTGAACTCCAAATTGGTTTAAATCAATTTTAAAATAAACTAGACTCATAGGGCTACAAGTTTCACGTTGACCACCATTTCTGAAAAGGCATATAAGTATTTTAAATTTAAATCCTAAGCAGCTCATTTTCTTTGACAAAAATACACATACCCTAAAGTTTAATTCATCAAGAACTACACAGATCTGAAAGCATGATCGGGCAGTGACTGGTTTTATTCTTTCTCCAGCCAACGGTCCCGATCCACCCGACCTGGTGCCAACTCTAGCCCAAATTCCTGGCCCTCCGGCCACCTCGCCGGCCAACCACCGCCACCACCACATCCGTCGAGGTGAGTGTTATCGGCTGGAGATGGTTTGGCCGCCGGAGATGACGGATTTCGGCAAACCCAAAACCCTCATTTTTTCACAGAAAACCAGTGGAAAAACTCCACCCAATCGTGCTCAATTGAGTCTGATTCATTTCTCTAAAGATTCCTAGGATCTAATCCATGAAAAAGGAGTAGAGGAGGACCTGGTTTGTGGCTTGAACGCGAGTGCTTTGCCTCCTCACCATTTCTGGCCAACTAGCATGGGCTCTCTGCAACTCCTACACCAACCTTAACTAAATTGAGAAAGGATCGGGGGAAACTGTAATGCCCCCAATTTTTTCGATATTTGGTTTAATTCATTATCTGGTGTGTTTATGACTTCAGGGCGTTATGTTGACGCATTTTTGACATTTGCCGTTGTTAGAGCGTGGTTTTAGCTCTTTTGTTTTTTTTTTGTGTGTAGTTGGGTTTAGACTGTTTGCAAGATTTCCTAGCGAATCGGGTCGGTTTTGTTGACTCGGTGGAGCGTCCTTGGGAATGCTTGTTGATGAGTTGTAAATATACGCATATTTTAGTACTTTATTTATATCATTTTAGTTCTTAGTCATAGTTTTTAGTTATTTTTTTGTTTATAAATATGTCACTTTTTGTAAATATTTACCTAACTTAACTGAAAAATTTATTTCTGCAATTTTCCAGAAAAATGGTCAAAAATTGACCTGACACGCCCGTGTCAGCCAACCCGACACACCCGTGTCATTTCCGTTCGACGATCAAGACTCGCGCTCAACGAGTTTCCGTGAGACGACCGTCGATCAAGATGACACGCCCGTATCAGCCAACCCGACACGCCTGTGTCATTTCCGTTCGACGATTAGGACTCGCGCTCGACGACGACACTCGACGATCAACCCGACACACCCGTGTCAGCCAACACGACACGGCCGTGTCCATCCCGATCGACGATCAAGGCTTCCAGCTCGACAAAATGCTCTCGACATTTGTCGAGACCAACCCGACACGCCCCGTGTAGACAGAGACATGGGCGTGACTGACACGTGTACTCCTCCACCTGGTCGACAAGACGCCGCAGGCGACTTTTTACGCAACCCACGCCAGATCTACCTCCCCGACATGCCCAGCGTCATGCCCGTGACCGGGGGCGTGACATCCTCGTATGAAGCCCGAAGTCAACTATGCCGTCAAATCGCCGGATCACATCGCAAACAGTAGTGGCACGCCCCCCGAAACGCCCGTGTCGGAGGGCGTGTACTTTGATTTTTTCCTATAAATAGCCCATTTCTGTAAGGTCCAAGGGTTCACTTTTTTGAGCCACTTTAGTGTGTTTTGTGTGTTGCATCCGTGGATTCCTTTACCATGTAAGGAGAACTTTCTCCTCCTTTCTCTTTATTTTTGTATTAGCTTTGTATTAGTTTTGTAATAGTTCATTTTCATCAATAAAATATGTTTGTTTTTCTATTCTTAAATGGCTTTGGAATGAACTTGTGTGCTCACTTTCTTTCTCATTTTTTCCCTTTGTATCTCTTAGTATCTCTCTTTATGAAAAGTGTGTGTGTGTGTATGAGTGTAACATGTTCATTATTCATGTTTTTAACTAGTCTTCATGTTAGTTTTTGTAGTAGATTTTTATTTCCAAATTAAATGTGGTATGCTAAGCTTTTCTTTTTTTCACCATGTCCTTTTCTTAGAGCTTAATGTTTTCATTCTTATGTATTTGTACAAGAGATTTTAAAAGTGCTTCTGTTCTTTTTTTACTTAGTTTTTTAGTATTGTAAAACCTTTTTGTTCTTTTAAATTTTATTTCACCTTTTTTTATCACTTTTATGAACTCATAAGAATGAAAAACTTGTAATTTTAATTTTTAAAGAACTTTGGTTTTTGCTTAGTTTTGAAAAACTTTTTGTTCTTTTAATTTTTATTTGTTCTTTTTATGTGTTTTTGGCATAACCTAAGTGTAAAAAAGTAGATGTTTTAATTTTTAGGTAACTTTCATTTTGCTTTTAATTTGTGTGTGTGAGTGTAGGAGTTAGGTTTTCATTTTGTTCTTTTTAATTTTCATGATGTGTTTGTGAGTGTATGAGCTTAATTTTTTATGCTTCCTTTTATTGCTTTCTTCAAATCATGTAGAGTGTGTGCGTGTATGAGATAAATTTTCATGCTTTCTTTTAATGCTTTCCTCAATTACGTAGAGTGTGTGTGTGTAGGAGATAAATTTTCATGCTTTCTTTTAATGCTTTCCTCAATTATGTAGAGTGTGTGTGTAGGAGATAAAGTTTCATGCTTTCTTTTATCGCTTTCTTCAAATTATGTAGAGTGTGTTGTGTGTGCGCATTTATTTCCGCCCACTCCTTAAGAGTTAAATGACGTGCTTTTATTTCCCACCTACTCGTTTGAGTAGGACTTGCAATTTTCTTTTTTTATTTTCCTCCTACACGTTAAGAGTTAAATGACGCACCCTTATTTCTTGCCTACTCGTTTGAGTAGGACTTGTAATTTTTCTTTTTTTGTAACTTAGATTTTTTTGTTTATTTATAATTTGAAGTGTGTGTGAGTTCTCTTTTTAGCTAACTTTTCTGTTTTCTAAATGCTTGTTATTTTCATGTCTTCTTCTTATAATACTTTAGCGTTTAGTTACGAACTCGCGCCTCATCAAATTATAAAGTCGTCCCCATACCGATGTGTGGGTAATCGTTATTAGCCTCGGCATCGAAGAGCATTGAGACATTTAAAATAATTTGAAATAATTAAATTTCTTAATTTTCACTTTAATTTTAGGACTTAAGGATTACCCCGGGTTAACGACGCGTAGGACCACAAATCGATGTGTGGGTCCTATTTCCGTTATCCATACGCTAGCTAGCTGAGAGGTCGTGCGTATGGACAGATCACCCCTGGGTAAAGAGAGTTGCGTGGATACCCTCGAAAGAGGACAAGCGTAATTCTTCCGGATTGGGTTCCCCACCCAATAGCGGGGTTCTTAGCGTAAAGCGGGCGTTAAGAGGAATCATTCGTCAGACTAACGTTCGGTCGAATAGTCTTAGCGTTCAGGTGAGCGATATCCCTATAGCTAGGTGAGCTCATATCTATGGAACCTCCACGGCCAAGTTGCCTTTTATTAATTTGAAATCTAAGTTCAATAATTATTAAAAGTTATTTTAGTCTTAATTCGATTCGGTGTCGAGCGTTAACCCTTCATCAAATTTTTCTAAATTGTTTTTCACACTTTCTTTTCTTAAGTTAATTAAAATCTCTGCCTCACTTTCAGTAAAATAATAGTCCTCCTGGAAGAGTAAGAATAATCAACCCGATCCCGAGAATAATACAACCTCGCTATTCTCCCGAATATCGAGTACTACTTGCGATAGGTGCACTTTCCTACCTTTGCAAGCCCGCGACGATCGACTCATCGAACCAACCACAATAAGACTCTGTTCGCGGGCCATCATGTTTTTGGCGCTGTTGCCGGGGAATCTTTTGAGTTGTTATTCCAAATTCCGGAGTCTATTAATTTCACTTATTTTACAATACAAAAAATTTTTCAAAAAAAAGGTTTCTTTTGTTTTATTTGTTTTTAGGGTGTATGACCCGTGGACAGCCCTCCGAGTCTGAAGATTTTGACTTCGACCCTGAGATCGAACGCTCCCTTGCGCGTATTCGATCTCAACGCCAAATTCCTTCTTTAGACCCCAAAGAATCTATCGGCAAACCCTCTGTCGTAGTAATGGCTGACCCTAATCCGAACGCGGCCGCCGAGCGAACAATGTCTTATTACGCCGGGATGAATTTGGACAATACTGGGTCTAGTATTGTTCGCCCTACGGTGGCGAATAATAATTTTGAAATAAAATCAAGTGTCATTCAAATGGTCCAAAACACCGTGCAGTTCGATGGACTGCCGGATGAGGACCCAAATGTCCACTTGTCCAACTTTTTGGAAATATGCGACACCTTCAATATTAATAGCGTCACTGATGACGCCATTCGCTTGCGCTTATTTCCTTTTTCCCTTAAGTCCAAAGCCAAGGCGTGGTTGAATTCCCTCCTACAAGGATGTATCACCACGTGGGCTGAGTTGACGGAGCGGTTCCTAACGAAGTACTTTCCGCCCGCAAAAACTGAAAAGTTGCAGGCGGACATTTCTTCGTTTGTGCAAAATGAACCCGAGTCTCTTTATGAGACTTGGGAACAGTTTAAGGAGTTCCTCCGACGGTGGCCGCACCACGCGCTGCCAACGTGGTTGCAGGTACAAATTTTTTATAATGGCCTGAAATTTCAGACGCGTCAAATGATTGACGCGGCTGCTGTAACAGCCCGGCCCATGGCACTCAGAGGCTGCGCACAGCATGGCCCAAGCTCCGGCACTGCTACAGGGCTGCAGCCCAATACACCCCAACGCCTCTCCGGCCTGTTTCTCAGCACAGTGCGTTGTTGGCGCTAGGTATCGAACCCGCAACCCTTGATAAATCACTCTTCCAACAGTGACCATCACTGACTGAGCTGCAGCTCAGTTGGTGATGGTCACTGTTGGAAGAGTGATTTATCAAGGGTTGTGGGTTCGATACCTAGCTCCAACAACGCACTGTGCTGAGAAACAGGCCGGAGAGGCGTTGGGGTGTATTGGGCTGCAGCCCTGTAGCAGTGCCGGAGCTTGGGCCATGCTGTGCGCAGCCTCTGAGTGCCATGGGCCGGGCTGTTACATAAAAAGTGCACTTTTTATGTAACGGCCCAGCCTAGAGCTCAGAGGCTTCCGCAACCATCATGGGCCGCACAGCATGTCTCACCCGTGACAACGTTACAGGGCTGCAGCCCAATACACCCCAACGCCTCTCCCGCTTGTTTCTCAGCAAGGCGCGTTGTTGACGCTAGGCATCGAACCCGCAACCCTTGATAACACACTCTTCCAACAGTGCTCATCACCAACTGAGCTGCAGCTCAGTTGGTGATGAGCTCTGTTGGAAGAGAGTGTTATCAAGGGTTGCGGGTTCGAAACCTAGCGCCAACAACGCGCCTTGCTGAGAAACAGGCGGGAGAGGCGTTGGGGTGTATTGGGCTGCAGCCCTGTAACGTTGTCACGAGTGGTCCAAGCTGTGCGGCCCATGATGGGTGCGGCAGCCTCTGAGTCCTAGGCTGGGCCGTTACATAAAAAGTGCACTTTTTATGTAATGGCCCGGCCTAGAGCTCAGAGGCTGCCGCACCCCACATGGGCCGAACAGCTTGTCTCACCCGTGACAACGTTACAGGGCTGCAGCCCAATACACCCCAACGCCTCTCCCGCCTGTTTTTCAGCAAGGCGCGTTGTTGGCGCTAGGCATCGAACCCGCAACCCTTGATAACACACTCTTCCAACAGTGCTCATCACCAACTGAGCTGCATCTCAGTTGGTGATGAGCATTATTGGAAGAGTGTGTTATCAAGGGTTGCGGGTTCGATGCCTAGCGCCAACAATGCGCCTTGCTGAGAAACAGGCGGGAGAGGTGTTGGGGTGTATTGGGCTGCAGCCCTGTAACGTTGTCATGGGTGGTCCAAGCTGTGCGGCCTATGATGGGTGCGGCAGCCTCTGAGTCCTAGGCTGGGCCGTTACATAAAAAGTGCACTTTTTTTGTAACAGCCCGGCCCATGGCACTCAGAGGCTGCGCACAGCATGGCCCAAGCTCCGACACTGCTACAGGGCTGCAGCCCAATACACCCCAACGCCTCTCCCGCCTGTTTCTCAGCAAGGCGCGTTGTTGGCGCTAGGCATCGAACCCGCAACCCTTGATAAACCACTCTGAAAGTGCAACTAGATCTGATATACTCTAGAGGGGGTGAATAGAGTATATGGTGTTTTAGTACTTTTAAAAACTTTTACAATAATTGTTGTAATAAGTGTGAACATGGAAGCAAATATAAATCTAATCACAGAACTAAACTATGCAAAAACTAAGCACAGACAAATCAAGGGCAGAAACAAAAAGTAAACAAGCAGAGCCAGAGGACACAAGGAAATATAGTGGTTCCCCAAACTTGGGTACATCCACTCTTCTACCACCCTAGGTAGGAATCCACTGCAGGATGAGTTGATCAGGTGTCCTGGGCACCAATGAGCTTTTGATAAGGTGCTCAAAAACCAAAGCAGATTTTTTGATCAGGTGTCTTGCCACCAATGAGCTTTTGACAAGGTGCTCAAAAACCAGATTCAAACTTTTGAAGGGAGTTTGAGAAACCCTTTACAGAGTGGGGGTGAGAGAGTGATGGCAGTCTTCTCTTTCTCAAACAACTGAGAAGACTATGTGGATTGATGTCAAAGCTCCCCTGAATCCTTGAAATCTTCAGGAAGAAAAGCTTTGCTGAGGGTGATAAGCCTTCAAAGGTAGAACTCCAGCAAAAGATGATTTCAGCAATGGCTGAAATGTTGAGTGTCTGGAGTCTTGAAATGATGTTGGCCTTGAACACTTTGAGAGCTGAAGAGATCTAAAGATCTGAAGATTTTTGAAAGCTTGATCTCTTTGATGAGTGTTCTTCAGGGTTCTTTTTGACAGAAGATTTTGAAGGAGACTCAGTAATCTGTGTTGTGTGTCCTCTTCTTGTTAATCTCTGTATATCATCTATATTGATTCAAAAACATTCTGTCTTTTTATTCTCTGTTCCAGAATAGAATATCATTCTCTGTCAAAGATAGCCGTTGATCTGCATTGATTGCATCCTTAATTGCATAATCTCTTCTGGAGGAAAGTCCACAGAAATATTCCTTGAAAAATCCCTTGAAACTTGGTCCAGAAGTAAATGAAAACGGCTTGCAAATCTCTGAATTAATTGCATAATAACTTCTAACTGATTTGAATTTGAATTCTGGAAGTTATCTGAAATCGTCGAACTGAGCTCTGCTATCGTCGAGCTGAGCTCAACGATCTGGAAAACTTAAGCAGCAAACTAATCGTCGATCTGAGCTCAAAGATCGTCGAACTGAGCTCAGAGATAAAGATCCAATGCAGAGTCAAAATCGTCGAACTGAGCTCACCGATCGTCGAATGGAGTTCGACGATATTATGAAGTTGAGCTCAGCGATCGTCGAGTGGAGCTCGACGATCTGCCGAAGTTGAGCTCGACGATCGTCGATCTGAGTTCGACGAATCGTCGTGCTGAGCTCGACGATCAGACTTGGTCTCCAGACAGAAAAACTTGGTCTTCAGGGCAGCTTCCAATCCTAGACTTCTAACCCTTAGACTCAATTCTAATTGACCTATTAAGCTATACAGAAGGTCAAACAAAGGTTCCTAGAGACATAGTGATCCTGACCCAAATTAGTAATAGGGTGTTCCAACAATCTCCCCCTATTTGGGTTAGGATTACTACTTACAGACTTTGGAAAATTCAAGCAACAACATATAATCAGAAAAGCATAAAAACAACAGCAGCTAGACATGCAGAAACATCACAGAGATATATATATATATATGTGCATATGGCATACAGATAGCAGTCAGAAAATCCAAAGATTGTCACCTTACAAAATCACCTCTTCTCTTTGCCTTTAACCATCTTGATTTCTCTGTTTGGATTTTGGGCTTCCTTGTTGGATCTGGTGTCATCTGCTGCACCCAAGTAAGTTTGCTTTGAAGTCCTGGGAACCACAGCAGCAGGATGCAATTCCATATATCTGTCTGCATCAAAGAATTTGCTGGAGGCATATCTCTCTAATTCCTTCTGTCTCTGCTCTGACATAGTAGAAATATTGGAAGTGTCTAGCCCTTGTTCTTTAGCTTTCTTTATCTGGTCTAATGCAGCCAACTCCTTCATCCTAGCAGTCCAAGCAACTGGATTCTTTTCAGGGTCCTCAAATGGTACAGGTGGCTCATACCTGTTGGAAGAATTATCTTGAGTAGGCCTAGCAGACACTGTCTCTCTTAGCTTGTAGGGGAATGGACCAGAAGTAGTATCAGATGAAACATGTCCTCCCCTGGAGTATGGGTGCTGCCTGGAATGCCCTTTAGAATAAACCTGAATATCTCTTTGACTTCCCATGTATCCTCCTCTCCTAGAATAAGAACCCCTAGATTGGCTTTCCCTTTGATAGGATCTGGCATGGGGTTTATAGGGAGCCTGGCTTCTAGATGGGGCTTGACTTGCAGAGCTGCCACCTGCACCTGCATCAGGAGGAGGTGGTGGAGGAGGATGAGGGTGCTGGAACTGGGAGGAGCCCTTCTCATACTTTCTCTTCTTTTTCATTGCTTTCAGCTGATTTTTGGAATACTGCATCCAATGTTCAGTAATTTGGCAGTTATGCAGAATATAATAGGGAATATCATTATCATCCTTTACTTTTGCAGGAGGAACCCTTTTCATAGCCTTGCTTCTAGCTTTCCTTTTCCTGGCAATAGTGGCAGCAGAGTCATCAGAGTCTGTCTTGAACTCATCAGAGTCAGAACTCTGGTCATCATATACAACATCTATTTTCTTCATCAATTCTTTCTTCAACTGAGCAGCAGCAGATGAGGCAGAAGCAGAAGGAGCAGCAGCAGGGACAGCAGCAGAGACAGCAGCAAAAACAACAGCAGATTCAGCAGCAGATACAGTAACAGATTCAGCAGCAGATACAGAAGGAGAAGCAGAAACAACAACAGTAACTTCAGGAGTGATGGCAGCAGCAACTTCAGAAACATCAACAAAATCTTTAGCAGGCTCAAAATCAGTGGCCTCTGACATCAGAAAATCCTTGGATGTTGGCTCATCAGGAACAATTGGGATTTCAGCAGCAGTGAGAACCTTTTCAGCAGCAGCAAAAACAGTTTCAGAAGCAGATTCAGTCTTTTCTTCAACAGCAGCAGCAATCACTGAGTGTGCAAAAGAAGAAATAATGCTGGGGTCACAGCCAGAGAAAGGCACCAGTGCCTTAGATAGGTCTTCTGAGGGCTGGACAGCGTTAACTCCTGGGAGATAGCTGAAGAAGGCAGGGTCAAAGGCAGAAAGCAAAGACTGTAGGTCTATTGCCAGAACTGGAGTAGGAGGCACAGCAGCAAGAGCAGAATCAAGCAGAAACAGAAATCTCAGCAGCAGTAGCAGTATCATCAACAGCAGGAGCAGAGACAGCAGCAGCAACATCATGAAGGCTTGCTTCATATGGCATCTCCCCCTGCCTAGATGCAGATACATCTGTATCAAGGCACACTACTGGAGGTGCTGCCTGAGGAAGGAGGGAGGAAAGCCTGGCAGATAGAGCTGCCACTGACTGTTGTAGAGGAGCTAAGGAGGCCTCCATGAGAAGAGAGAGCCTGGGGGCAAGTAGCTCATACAACTTGTCAGCTAAGGCTGAGAGATCTACATGCTCAATAGAAGGAGCAGAGGTAGATGGAATAGGGATGGCTGAGGATGCTGGAAGTGGAGGGCTGGAGAGTGGAGGGATGGATGGCTGAGGTGTGGGGATGGTGGATATGGAGGACAAGGGGATGGATGTGGATGGGGTGAAAGTTGGTTGGTCAATGATATGGTGGAGGAGATCTTGGAATGAGGTTGAGGAGGAGGGTAACTCTGGAGGAGAAGAGGGGGAATCATCCATGTATGAGTCATCCAGAAGGGTGAAGGATGGTATGGATGGGGAAGAAGTGACATCTGGTGGTGGATATGAGAACAATGGGTGGAATTGGTCTACTGGAGGTGAGGAAATGGTTGCTGGAGATGGAATTGATGTTGGAGAAGGGCTAGAGATGGTAATGGTGGATGGAGCTGGAGTGGTGGATGGTAGAGGTAAGGTTGGACTTGGAGGAGGAGGAGAGGCAGCAACAGCAGCAGCCAGGTCTTCTGCAGGAGCAGAGACCTGTGGGAGAGTGACTCTGTGAGTCCTGGTGCCTGAAGGAGCACTAGATGAGGGCCTGCTTGGCTTGCTTATCTGCCTGTCCCACTTGCCAAAGAGGGCACAGGTAAGTCTCTTGGAGGCATTTATGTGCACTCCAGAGGAGACCAGCAGGGTAGGGCACTTGTTCTGCAGGAAGACTCCAATAATCCTTCCAAAATTTACAAAGCTTTTATTTATTTTCTTCTTTATTAGGTCAAAGAAGACCTCTCCCCAGTTCAAACTTTTCTTATCTACCAGAGCTCCCATGAGGCAGAGCTGATGTCTGGAGATAGTGTCATGTGCAGAGTGTTTTGCCAACAGCACTTTTTCTACAACATCTGCTAGGAACCTGTACTCAACAGACAAGTTCCTTTTGAATAACTTGCTAGGGTTTCCCTCAGGATTACCCATCCTGTCAAGTATGTCAGAAAACTCTTCTCCAGATAATTCAGCAGTTTCTTCTCCATTTCTCAAACCAAAAACCTCTGTTAAAACTGTGGGGGTCAGAGGTACCTGAGTTCCAGCAATAGAGCCAACTATAGTAGAGTTGTCCAGATTGTGAGCAGTATAAACCCATTCCTTTATTTCATCTGAGGCCAGCTTTATCCTGGTGGTCATGAGGGCAGACAAGTTTTGATCCTTGAATAAGCTCAGAATGTCTTGGAATATTTGATCAGTGGTGTTGAACGATTCCAGATCAATGTCGAAGCCTGCATCAAACTTCATGGCGGCTAGAACAGCAATTGATATGGCCATTGTACCTGCAAAAACTTAACAAACAAAACGACCAAGTGTAGAGCTGTTTGGAGGGAAGAAGATTCTTGCAGAGAAATTGAAAGCGCAAGAGAGAACGACGGCGAAAAATGAGTTTTATATTAGGGTTCGACGCAGAATTAGAAAGATCGTTGAACTCGGTTCGACGATCGAGGCTTCTAAAGGAATCTGAAGAGTCTTCAACATCGTCGATCTCCGTTCGACGATCTTGGAGAGCGTCGAACTCCGTTCGACGATCGTTCAGCGAACATAATCGTCGAGCGCCGTTCGACGATCGTTGACCGGAAGAGATAGTTCATACTATCTGAGAGGCGCTGAACTCAGTTCGACGATTCTGGAAATCGTCGACCTCCGTTCGACGATCTTAGGGGAAATCGTCGAGCGCAGTTCAGAGATCAGAAAATTCTAGTCACTAAGAGAAATCAGAATTTTTGCCTAGTCTTGGTCAATTTTTAGCTTTCAAAATCTTGGATATTATTTAAGGCTTCCTCCATCTAACATTCCTAACTGATTTAGGAAGAAAGTGTGTTTCTTTTCATCCAAAGGCTTGGTGAAAATATCTCCCCTTTGTAAATCAGTTGGGATATATTGTAATTCAATTTTATTCTTTTCAACATTGTCCCTTAAGAAGTGATGCCTAATCTCTATGTGTTTTGTCCTACTATGGAGGACTGGATTTTGAGCTATGGAAATAGCACTTGTATTGTCACAAAAGATTTTAGACTTCTCTAAGTTGTAGCCATAGTCTAGGAGTTGGTTTTGAATCCACAGTATTTGTGAACAACAACTGCCTGCAGCCATATATTCAGCTTCAGCAGTTGAAGTTGACACAGATGTTTGTTTCTTGCAAAACCAAGAGACAAGTCTGTCACCAAGGAACTGACAAGTTCCACTGGTGCTTTTCCTGTCAATTCTGCATCCAGCATAATCAGCATCAGAGAATCCAGTTAAATCAAATGCTGAATCTTTTGGATACCAGAGACCTAGATTTGGACAACTTTTAACATACCTGAGAATCCTCTTTACTAATGTTAGGTGTGACTCTCTAGGGCTTACTTGGAACCTAGCACATATACATGTAGCAAACATTATATCTGGTCTACTAGCTGTAAGATACAGTAAAGAGCCAATCATTGCTCTATATGTTGTCTGATCAACAGGTTTCCCATGTTCATCAGCATCCAATACAGCATTGGTAGGCATGGGTGTTTTCATACAAGATGCCTCAGACATACCAAATTTCTTAACCAGTTCATTAGCATATTTGGTTTGAGAAATAAAGATGCCTTCAGCATGTTGTTTGACTTGCAATCCTAGGAAGAAGGATAGCTCACCCATGCTACTCATCTCAAATTTAGAATGCATCAGGTTAGAAAACCTTCTGCACAATTTTGAGTCAGTAGAACCAAAAATGATATCGTCTACATAAATTTGCACTAGTAGGGTATGGGACTTATGGGTTCTAATAAAAAGAGTTTGGTCTACTCTACCCCTTATAAAACCATTTTCCAAGAGAAAGCATGCTAGGGTCTCATACCATGCTCTAGGAGCTTGCTTGAGACCATATAATGCTTTGTTCAGTCTAAAAACGTAATTAGGATAGGTTGGAGAGATAAAACCTGGAGGTTGTCTGACATAGACTTCCTCTTTGATGTCTGCATTTAAGAAAGCACTCTTGACATCCATCTGATAGACTTTGAAACCTTTGTGAGCTGCATAAGCTAAAAATATCCTGATGGCTTCTAATCTTGCAACATGTGCAAAAGTCTGGTCGTAGTCAATTCCTTCTTCTTGAGAATATCCCTGGGCAACTAGCCTTGCCTTGTTCCTTATTATTACTCCTTGATCATCCAGTTTATTTCTGAATACCCATTTTGTTCCAACAATGGAATGATCCTTTGGCTTTGGCACTAGTTCCCATACTTTGTTCCTCTCAAATTGATGCAACTCCTCTTGCATTGCAATGATCCAGTGTGGATCTTGCTCTGCATCTTGAATGGACTGAGGTTCAATTTGAGAAAGAAAGCAGGTGTGCAACAGGTTTTGGTTGACCTGATTTCTGGTTTGCACACCAGCTGAGAGTTCTCCAATTATTTGGGAAATTGGATGGTCTCTTGATGTTACCAAATCAACAGGGGGTGTTGATTGTTCACCAACCTGTGTTGTTGTTTCCTCTTGTGGTACAACAACTGGCTCTTCAAGTTGAGCTTCAATGTGTTGAGCATTCCCTTCATCTTCACTGCTTTCATCCTCTTGAGCAACCTTTAGCTTGTTCATATCTTCAACTAGAGAGTGTTCCTGCAAAGGTTCTATGGTAGAAGAAATCTTCTCCTTGAAAGACATGTTAGTTTCATCAAAAGAAATATGAACAGATTCCTCAATTTTCAAAGATGATTTATTATAGACCCTATAGGCCTTGCTGATCATGGAGTATCCCAGAAACACTCCTTCATCAGCTTTGGCTTGAAATTTTGCTAGATATTTCTTGTCATTATTGTGAATATAGCAAATACAACCAAAAATTCTGAAATAGTCAACTTTAGGTTTCTTCCCTGAGTAATTCATAGGGAGTCTTTCCCTTCAGTTTATGTATCAGACTTCTGTTCAGCACATAGTTGGAGGTGTTCACTGCCTCTGCCCAAAAGGATAGAGGTAGATGAGCATCTGACAACAATGTAGTGGCAGATTCAATAAGGGTTCTATTTTTCCTTTCAGCTACCCCATTTTGTTGAGGAGTTCTAGGAGCTGAGAAAGTATGCCTGATCCCTTCACTCCGACAGAACTCTTGCATAAGAAGAGAATCAAACTCTATCCCATGATCACTTCTGATCAGGGCAATGTGAGTATTGAACTCAATCTGTATACATTTGAGAAACTCTGTCAGACACTTAAAGTTATCAGACTTCTTCCTTAGAAAGAACACCCAAGTGAATCTAGAGAAGTCATCTACAACTACTAAAGTGTAGGATTTCCCTCCTAGGCTTTGTACTGTGATGGGTCCAAATAGATCCATGTGTAACAGATACAATATCCTAGGTGAATCACTCTTATTAAGTGACTTAAAACTGTTTTTAGTTTGCTTGCCTAATTGACAAGCCTTGCAGAGTCCTTCCTTCTTGTAGGGACCAGAAGGTAGTCCTCTAACAAGGTTGTCCTTGGATAGCCTAGCAATAGTTCTAAGGTTTAGGTGTCCTAATCTCTTATGCCATAACACATTTGGTCTACAGACTGAGTTAAACAGGAAAATATCTATATCAGTTGAAAGAAAATCTACTAAGTAGATGTTACCTTTCCTTATACCTGTCAACACTGTTGTGTTGTCCTCTGACTTGATTTTGCATAAGGTTTTGCTGAAGGTCACCTGGTAGCCTTCATCACATAGCTGACTGATGCTGATCAGGTTGTGCTTCAGTCCTTCCACATATGCTACCTTCTTGAAGGTTACTGATCCAATCTGTACTGCACCATATCCCTTAGTTTGTCCAAAGTTGGAATCACCAAAGATAACTTTGGGTCCAAGCTTGGCTCTGAAGGATGTGAGGTTATCCTTATTCCCTGTCATGTGCTTAGAGCACCCACTATCCAAATACCATTGCTGGTTAGATGTTGGATAGGTCTTCACCTGCACATGAAACAATTTACTTGTTTTTGACCCAGTTTACCTTGGGCCTAGGTTGATAACCTCTAAATTCAGAAATAAAAGACATCCCTGGCTGACTCTTATATCCTTCAGGATGATATCTCCTTGGAGGTAAAATCCATTCAGTATAAGGGTTGAAAGTTTGGGATGAAGAACCCTTAGGATTCAATCTTGACTTGCCTTTGAAAGAGTTTCCAGAGCTCTGACCTCTGTTCGACGATCTTGAGGCTGCGTTCGACGATCGTGGGTCAGATCGTCGAGCTCCGTTCGACGGTCGACTATGGCTGAGGTCAGGTATATGAGATCGTCGACCTGCGTTCGACGACTTTGGCTGAGATCGTCGATCTGCGTTCGACGATTTGTCCTGAGATCGTCGAGCTGCGTTCGGCGATCGTCGATCTTCATTCGGCGATCGTCGATCTCCGTTCGACGATTTTTGCTGGGACTTAGTTTTCTGAGGCAGATCAGAATTTTTCCTAGCAACCTCTACAACTCCCTTTCCCTTGCTAGAAATAAACTTGATGGGAGTTGTTAGAACTATAGGTTGGCTGGATGAAGCACCCAAGCCCAGTGTACTGTTGAATCTAGAGTTCACTGTGCTTGTGATGTCCATCAGCTTGATGCTTCTCCCATTAAGGGATTCTTCAAGCTTCTTGGCCTCAGAGAGCTCACCTTTCAGTGTAGCTATCTGTTCCCTACAGTTCTCCAACTCCTGAGAGAGTTTGAGGTTTTCTGACTTTAAACCATTGTGTTCATATAATTGATTTCTGAGAGAGATAATCTCTTTCTCAGACTTTAGCAGGTCTAAACACAGTGATTTAAATTCAGATTTAAAATCTTCTGAAGTAAAATCAAAGGAACTAATTACCTGATCTTCTTCAGGTTGAGTTTTTGAGTCTGACTCTGACTCTTCATCCTCTGAATTGTGCTGTGAGGCATTAATTGCCATCATGCAGAATTCCTTTTCTTCTGCATCATCCTCATTATCACTGGAGCTGGATGAGGCTTCTGATTCCTCTTCTGTCTCACTCCAGGATTCTGCAACAAACCCTTTCCTTGTATGCTTATTTTTGCTGGAAGAAGGTTTGCTATTGCCATTCCTTTTGGGGTCATTCTCCTTTCTTCTTTCTTTTCTGTCCCTTCTGTCCTTGTTCTTGTTCTCTGGACAGTCAGGAACTATATGCCCTGGTTTCCTGCAACCAAAGCAAATAATGTCTTTGTTATTGCCAATGGACTTGTCATACCTTGGCTTATCCTGCTCCTTGTATGATCTTCTTCTGAAGTCCTTTCTGGCCATCTTATAGAATCTTTTGGCCAACAAGCTGAGAAGTTCATCATTGCCTGTAGCTTTTTCTTCAGGTAGATCTTCAGTTGCCTTGAATGCTATGGTCTTCTCCTTTCTTCTGGCTGGTGAAGCAGCCTTCTGTTCTTCCTCTCTGTTCTTGATGAGTAGCTCATAAGATTTGAGCTTACCTAACAAGGCTTCAGTGGTGATCTCATTCAGACTTCTGGCATCCTTAATTGGCCAGATTCTTGAATCCCAAGTGCTGGGGAAGCACATTAGGATCTTGTCATTAAGTTCTGTCAGAGAGATCTCTTTGTCTAATGTCCTCAGTGCACTGACAATTAGACTCAGTCTGTTATACATGTCTCCCACTGACTCAGTCTCTCCCTTCTTGAAGTTCTCATATTGGGAGATAAGATGGGATCTTCTGTCCTTTCTCTCGTCAGCTGAGCCTGAGACTATTTCTGAGAGTCTATCCCAGATTTCCTTGGCTGAATTACATTCAGCTACCTTTTGGAATATGTCATCTGACATTGTCTGGGCTAGGATGTTCATAGCCTTTGCATCAGCTACTTTCCACTTTTTGATGTCAGCATCTGTTCCTGATGGAGGTGGAACAGCATTTGTACTTGTGCTCTCTGGGGGTCTTGGACACACTGTCAAAACAGAATTAAATATATCTTCATCAATAGAATTCATGTAAAGTCTAATCCTTGCTTTCCAAAGTGCAAACTTTGACAGATTGCACACTGGAGGTCTGGTGCTAGCATAATCTTTGTTTTGGGCCATGATTTGTGCACACAAGATCTGATAATAAAATACAAAAGGAAAACAGATCTAGTGTAGGATCTTGGGGTTTAGGTGTTAGCCTGTACAACCAAACAGATATGGTATGTTTAACCAACCTCGCTCTGATACCAATTGAAAGTGCAACTAGATCTGATATACTCTAGAGGGGGGTGAATAGAGTATATGGTGTTTTAGTACTTTTAAAAACTTTTACAACAATTGTTGTAATAAGTGTGAACAGGGAAGCAAATATAAATCTAATCACAGAACTAAACTATGCAAAAACTAAGCACAGACAAATCAAGGCCAGAAACAAAAAGTAAACAAGCAGAGCCAGAGGACACAAGGAAATATAGTGGTTCCCCAAACTTGGGTACATCCACTCTTCTACCACCCTAGGTAGGAATCCACTGCAGGATGAGTTGATCAGGTGTCCTGGGCACCAATGAGCTTTTGATAAGGTGCTCAAAAACCAAAGCAGATTTTTTGATCAGGTGTCTTGCCACCAATGAGCTTTTGACAAGGTGCTCAAAAACCAGATTCAAACTTTTGAAGAGAGTTTGAGAAACCCTTTACAGAGTGGGGGTGAGAGAGTGATGGCAGTCTTCTCTTTCTCAAACAACTGAGAAGACTATGTGGATTGATGTCAAAGCTCCCCCTGAATCCTTGAAATCTTCAGGAAGAAAAGCTTTGCTGAGGGTGATAGGCCTTCAAAGGTAGAACTCCAGCAAAAGATGATTTCAGCAATAGCTGAAATGTTGAGTGTCTGGAGTCTTGAAATGATGTTGGCCTTGAACACTTTGAGAGCTGAAGAGATCTGAAGATCTGAAGATTTTTGAAAGCTTGATGTCTTTGATGAGTGTTCTTCAGGATTCTTTTTGACAGAAGATTTTGAAGGAGACTCAGTAATCTGTGTTGTGTGTCCTTTTCTTGTTAATCTCTGTATATCATCTATATTGATTCAAAAACATTCTGTCTTTTTATTCTCTGTTCCAGAATAGAATATCATTCTCTGTCAAAGATAGTCGTTGATCTGCATTGATTGCATCCTTAATTGCATAATCTCTTCTGGAGGAAAGTCCACAGAAATATTCCTTGAAAAATCCCTTGAAACTTGGTCCAGAAGTAAATGAAAACGGCTAGCAAATCTCTGAATTAATTGCATAATAACTTCTAACTGATTTGAATTTGAATTCTGGAAGTTATCTGAAATCGTCGAACTGAGCTCTGCTATCGTCGAGCTGAGCTCAGCGATCTGGAAAACTTAAGCAGCAAACTAATCGTCGATCTGAGCTCAAAGATCGTCGAACTGAGCTCAGAGATAAAGATCCAATGCAGAGTCAAAATCGTCGAACTGAGCTCACCGATCGTCGAATGGAGTTCGACGATATTATGAAGTGGAGCTCAGCGATCGTCAAGTGGAGCTCGACGATCTGCCGAAGTTGAGCTCGACGATCGTCGATCTGAGTTCGACGAATCGTCGTGCTGAGCTCGACGATCAGACTTGGTCTCCAGACAGAAAAACTTGGTCTTCAGGGCAGCTTCCAATCCTAGACTTCTAACCCTTAGACTCAATTCTAATTGACCTATTAAGCTATAGAGAAGGTCAAACAAAGGTTCCTAGAGACATAGTGATCCTGACCCAAATTAGTAATAGGGTGTTCCAACACACTCTTCCAACAGTGTCTATCACCAACTGAGCTGCACCCAGAGGCTGCCGCACCCTTTATGTAACGGCCCAGCCTAGGACTCAGAGGCTGCCGCACCCATCATGGGCCGCACAGCTTAGACCACCCGTGACAACGTTACAGGGCTGCAGCCCAATACACCCCAACGCCTCTCCCGCCTGTTTCTCAGCAAGGCGCGTTGTTGGCGCTAGGTATCGAACCCGCAACCCTTGATAACACACTCTTCCAACAGTGCTCATCACCAACTGAGCTGCACTTTTTATGTAACGGCCCAGCCTAGGACTCAGAGGCTGCCTCACCCATCATGGGCCGCACAGCTTGGACCACCCGTGACAACGTTACAGGGCTGCAGCCCAATACACCCCAACGCCTCTCCCGCCTGTTTCTCAGCAAGGCGCGTTGTTTCTCAGCAAGGCGCCTGTTTCTCAGCAAGGCGCGTTGTTGGCGCTAGGTATCGAACCGCAACCCTTGATAACACTCTCTTCCAACAGAGCTCATCACCAACTGAGCTGCAAGTTGGTATCAGAGGGAGGTTGCTTGACAAATTGTCGGGCAACCTGTCCCTGTAAGTATTAGGTGTTTAGAGTCATATCATACGTACACCGATATGTCATCAGCACGTCTTGGCTGAAGCACGAACACTACACTCATAGCATGACATGAAGTGTACGAGGCATATTATGTAGTATGGGATGCATACTATGTGTTTGTATATGGATCCACCATAGGAGGCAACATGTGAGGGTTATGTAGTATGGGATGCATAACCTCACCACATGAATGCGGCTAGCACATTTTCTTTTTCGTTGCATGGAAATGTTATGTAGTATGGGATGCATAACATTTTCATGTGTACGCCGCTCATAACATGCATTAGGGCCTTTTTAGAATGCATAGCACAATCATGCATAGCATAACATTGCATAAGCACAACGTGCCAAGCTAAAGATTTGCAGGATGACATGTGTACACACATAATTTTTGAGTCAAAAAGAATATAAATTCATGCATTCCCGATCTAGGCACAAGAGTTGGTGTGATGATAGTGAATTATCGTAGGATAAGCATAACATCATTATTGAAAATGCCAGAGCAAGTTAGCAGCATGAGCAAGTACTTAAGTATGTATTGTTTGTACTATATTGTTTGGTTCTAGTGGGTGGGCTAGGTGTCTGATTAGTGTTTTGTTGTTCCATTAGAATGTCGAGGCGTCCTTCGACAAGGTTGACTCCCCAATCGGAGGGAGAATCTTCAGGTGCGCAGAGCAGTGCAATGATAGAAGGTCTGCGACAAAGCAATGAAGCCTTGTCAAAGCAAGTAGTGGATTTGCAGTCTCAGGTCCAGTCCTTGTTAGCAGTTGTGGCAAGGCAAATTCCGAGAGTTCAGGACCCTGTTGTGGGTCAAGCTGTCCCTGTTCCCCCCGCTCCTCTGGTGCCTCAGGTCGTGGTGCCACCAGAGATGACCTTTATTTCTCAGTTTCAGCGACTTAGGCCTCCGACGTATGATGGCAAGGCAGATTACATGGTCTTAGACGATTGGATGATATCAATCGAGGAGATGTTCTCATACTCCGGGATCACTGATGATCAGAAAGTGATGTTAGCCGCATATCAGCACAAAGGGTTGGCAAAGGGGTGGTGGTTGAGGGAGAAAGAAGGTCTGAAGGACGGGTGTTCCTGGGAGTCCTTTAAGGAGCTACTTCTGAGCAAGTTTCTGCCATCGATCGAGAGGGACCGTCTGATGAATGATTTCCTGCACTTAAAGCAGAGGCAGCTCACGGTTAGTGAGTACGAAATCGAGTTTAGTAAGCTAAGCCGATTTGCCCCAGACTTGGTGAGTTCCGATGAAAATAGAAGCAAGCGATTTCTGGCTGGGCTAAGGAGTGACGTCCAGCAATTAGCAAGTGCCTATGCGACATCAAGTTATGCTGGTATGGTGGAAGCTGCCTTAAAGGTAGAGGCAATTGATAACGCCAAGAATCGAGGTCAACAACTTAGAAAAGATAAAAGAAAGTCTGATGAGGGTAGGAGTACTCAGGTCCCTGACGCTGCTCCGAGGAAGAGAAACAAAGAGGTATGCAGTTTCTGTGGCCAACCGGGCCATCCATTGGAAAGGTGCTATCAAAGATTAGGAGCTCAGAAGAAAGAGCAGATTCATGCGATCCAAGGTATCCCAAGGAAAGACTTACTTTGTTCTGTATGCAAGAAGCCGGGGCACGATGCTGCCCATTGCTGGAAGAAGGCGAGAAGTTGTTTCTTGTGCGGTCAAGAGAGTCATCTCAAGTATCAGTGCCCGCAAGCTCAGCTTACTCTGCAGCCAGTTCCTCTTCAGGCTTTGCCGCCGCCGCAGCGAGTGGACAAGGGAAAAGGAAAGTTGAACGTGGTCTCTATGGAGGAAGCTCAGGCGTCCACGCAAGTGATATCAGGTTAGATTCTTCCCTAGTTTTTTTTTGTGTTTAGCTCATAGTTATAGTTTTGAGCGTTCGCTTCCTTACTCGCGTGTGCAATTTTATAGGACGATTTAAGGTAAAGAACCGCTGGGCGCGTGTTCTGTTCGATTCCGGCGCTACCCACTCATTTGTGGCTAGGGCCTTCGTAGAGCGTTACCGTTTGGATCTCGATCGTGTTGGTGATGCGTTCTGTGTCAAGTTTTCTTCAGGCGAATCTGTAGTTTCGGATCAGGGTATTCAGAGTTGTCCGATTTTACTAAGCGATTTTCTCGCGATTGCTGATTTGAAGCTGTTGGATCTGGAAGACTTCGATGTGATCCTAGGCATGGACTGGTTGTCCAGATATGATGCTGTGATCCAATGCAAGGGTAAACGCTTGGACTTCAGGATGGACAACGGTCAGCCCGGGAGTGTTTACGGTTATCCGCGCCAGGATTCTCCGACTATATCGGCGGTATGTGCTCGGAAGTTTGTAGATTCCGGATGTCTTGCTTGTTTGGTTTCGGTTTTAGAAACCAAGGTTAGTTTGCCGTGTTTGGAGGAGATCCCGGTGGTTCGTGATTTTTCTGATGTCTTTCCAGCTAACCTTCCTGGTCTCCCGCCTGATCGAGACGTGGAGTTTGTTATAGATTTGGAGCCGGGTACGCGTCCTATTGCCAAGGCGCCTTACCGGATGGCCCCACGCGAACTGGAGGAGTTGCGTATCCAGTTAGACGAGTTGCTTGAGAACGGATTTATAAGGCCGAGTTCTTCGCCTTGGGGTGCTCCCATTTTGTTCGTCAAGAAAAAGGATGGATCGATGAGGTTGTGCATCGATTATAGAGAGCTAAATAAGATAACGATCAAGAATAGGTATATGTTGCCGAGGATAGATGATTTGTTTGATCAACTGCGAGGCAGTGTCGTGTTCTCTAAGATTGACCTTCGTTCGGGCTACCACCAGTTAAGGATCTGTGAATCAGATATCCCGCGGACTGCCTTCCATTCCAGACATGGACATTTTGAATTTTTGGTGATGTCGTTTGGTTTGACCAACGCACCTTCTGCTTTTATGGACATGATGAACAGGGTTTTCAAGGACTTTCTGGACAAGTTTGTAGTCGTATTTATAGACGATGTGTTGGTGTATTCACGCAATGTTGAGGAGCATGACCAACATTTGCGTCTAGTTTTATCTGCCTTGAGGGACCATAGGTTGTTCGCCAAGCAAAGTAAATGCGAGTTCTGGTTGCCTCAGGTTTCTTTCCTGGGTCATGTGGTTAACAAGGACGGAATCTCTGTCGACCCAGAAAAGATAGCTGCAGTTATGGAATGGACGAGGCCTGCCACACCCATAGAAATAAGAAGCTTCCTAGGATTGGCTGGCTACTATAGAAGATTTGTAGAGGGTTTCTCTACATTATCTGCGCCATTGACCAAATTGACGCATAAGAATGCAGCATTTGTGTGGAGCGATAAGTGCGAAGAAGCGTTCCAAGAGCTAAAGAATAGACTGTGCACTGCTCCGATATTGACATTGCCTACGGAAGGATTAGACTATGCCGTTTACGTGGACACATCCCACGTGGGTCTTGGTTGTGTGCTGATGCAAGAAGGAAAAGTGATTGCGTATGGGTCAAGGCATCTTAAGATTCATGAAAGGAACTACCCTACGCATGACTTGGAATTCGCAACAGTTATTTATGCATTGAAATTATGGAGACACTTGTTGTATCGCGCGCAGTGCAAGATTTATACAGATCATAAGAGTTTGAAGTACGTCTTCACTCAAAAGGAGTTGAACTTGCGTCAGCGCAGATGGTTAGAGTATGTGGCTGATTATTAAGTGGAGATCTGTACCATCCGGGTAAGGCTAACGTGGTAGCCGAAACTTTTCGATCTCTCCACTGAGTTGTTAGTAGAAGAGTTCCTTTTAATGGATATTTCAGTTGGTAGATGTGACTCGCCAAACAGTTTAGAAGTGTCTGAGCCTTCATGGATTTCTCTTACGAGGCTTCATCAAAAGGACGATCCTGATCTACTGCACCTTCATAATAGAACTGAGAAGGGGGAGCTGCCTGACTTTTCGATCGATGACGCGGGTACTCTAAAGTACCGCGGTAGATTTTGCGTCCCCAATTTTCGAGATATTCGAGTTAAGTTGTGCAGTGAGGCACACGGTTCAAGTGTGGCCTACCATCCAGGGTCTACAAAAATGTATAAGGACTTGAAATAGATTGCCTGGTGGATTGGGATGAAGGGTGACATTGCAAGGTTTGTGTCAGAATGTTTTACGTGCAAAAGAGTTAAGGCTGATCATGGAAGGCCTGGTGGAAAATTAGCGCCTTTAGAGATTCCAACTTGGAAGTGGGAGAGTATCTCAATGGATTTCATTACTGGTTTGCCGAGATCTCCCCGAGGGCATAACTCTATTTTGGTGATTGTTGACAGATTAACAAAGTGTGCGCACTTCGTACCCTTTCAGATTGGTTACTCGATGAAAAAGATAGCGGAACTATATTTGAATGAAGTTATCAGGTTACATGGAGTACCCGTAAGTATAGTATCAGATCGAGACTCCAGGTTTACGTCTCATTTCTGGAAGAGCCTTCAAGAAGGATTGGGAACTGACTTGAGATATTCTACCGCATATCATCCACAGACCAATGGTCAAACGGAGCGTGTTAATCAGATTGTGGAAGATATGATCCGTTGTTATATATTAGACCACGGAGGAGCGTGGGATGAATGCTTGAGGTTGATGGAGTTCGCATACAATAACAGTTATCAAGAGAGTCTGCAAATGGCTCCTTTTGAAGCGCTATATGGAAGACGATGTAGAACTCCTCTATTTTGGGCTGAGGTTGGTGAGAGGCCGATGTTAGGTCCAGATGCCTTAGAAGAAATGGAAGTCTCTGTAAAGCTTATTCGAGAGAAGCTTCGGATAGCTCAAGAGCGATACGAGAAGAACGCCAATCAGCGTAGGTCTGTTTTGGAATTTTCTGTGGGGGACATGGTATTCCTTAAGGTTTCCCCGATGGTTGGAGTGAAGAGGTTCGGTAAGAACCATAAGTTGGACCCAAGGTATGTGGGACCATTTGAAATTGTGGAGCGGATTGGTGTGTCAGCCTACAAGTTGAAATTGCCCGCAAATTTTCCTGGCGTGCACAATGTTTTTCACGTGAGCCAACTGCGGAGGTGCGTGCTAAGTGACAGACATGTTCTGGATGCAGTGCCCCAGTTGGAGCCTAACCTTTCCTACGTGGAAGTTCCTATTCGTGTTTTGGATGTGCAAGATCGAGTGTTGCGGAGAAAGACAATACCGATGGTAAAGATTCTGTGGAAAAACCAAGACGTGGAGAGCGCGACTTGGGAGTTGGAGTCAGCTATGAGGGAGGCGCATCCTCATTTGTTCTCCTAGCTGTGCTCGGTAAGCATTCGATAACCCTTGGTTATTTTCTTTTCCTTCTATGGTAGAAGTGTTTTATGCGTAAAGTTTCGGGACGAAACTTTCTTTTAGGGGGAGTGACTGTAACGCCCCCGATTTTCCAGTGATTTATTTAATTTCTTATTTGACGTATTATGACGTCAGAGCGTTATGTTAGCGCGTGTTGGTCATGTGACATTGTTAGAGCGTGCTCTTAGCTCTTTAGGTTCCCTGCGTGGCTTGGTGATGCCTGGTAGCAAGATTCCCTAGCGAGCTGGAGTCTGTTTGGTGACTCGGTGGAGCCTCTTGGGGAATGCTTGTGTTTTGGCTTCGGGAGAAATTTGCCCGAGTTTTGTTCGTCGGATTTTGTTACCGACTTTGTCGTTAGCGCGTTTTGCGTTCATTAGGTTTGACCGGCCAAATTTTGGGATTTGCGTCGGGAGTGGAAAATTTTACATTAGGAAATTAGATCGGCTAATTTTAGACTTGCTCGTCAAGTTTCGTCGCGTTCCGAGCATTCTTGGAGCCTCGGCGCGCGATTGAAGTTTGTATGTTTTGGCGTACGCCGTTAACTTTAGAAATTATTATCTCGAAAACGGTGCGTCGGAATTCGATTTCGACTTCGCCGTTGGATTCGTAGCGTCGTCATTCGCCTACGGTGCGAATTTTGTTCGATTCGGCGCGCGTTTGGCCCTCCGTAACGATATAAGGTTATCATGTTATAATAATTATAAATATATATATATATATATATATATATATATATATATATATATATATATATATATATATATATATATATATATATATAAAGAATTAATAAAAAAAAAAGGAAGATTCGGTGAGAATGATTCTCACCGAATCATGAATTCGGTGAGAATGATTCTCACCGAATCATGAATTCGGTGAGAATGATTCTCACTGAATCATGTGTTCGGTGAGAATCATTCTCACCGAACAGTTTTGTTAGTATTTATTATAAAAAAAATAATAAAATAAATAAATAAAGTTTATATTTATATAAAATCAAAGAGAAACCTTTCTTCTTCCTCCGAGCCAGCAGCCCCTCCTGTGCGAAATATTAGGCGAGTGCGGATCCTCGCGTTCGCGAATCTTCCGGCGGCCGCCACCGCCGATCCGGTGGACCGAATTTCGATCCGATCGCGGCGTTGGAAAGCTCTCGGCGAGAGCTTCGAGATCGCGGTAAGCTTTTCCCATTTCGGTGACCGTTTCGCCTTAGATTTTTTCGGCCCTAACCCCGGTTGTCCGTTTTTTTCGTAGATCTCGTCTCCGCGTGCCCCCTTTTGGACGGATCTACGTGGTGGAGTATTTTGGGTGACGTTTTCAAGATCGATTTGAGGCAAGTGGATTTCTCCCCTCTTGCGTGCCTCCATGAGTTTTATTTCGCTTTATTAATTCTCCTTGTCGTAGAATACCGGAATAGTATAGGTGAGACTAGAAATATTCCTAGCTTAGGGCGTGTAGTCGGCCTAAACTAGGAAGTTTCGGAAGTTATTTTAAGTTGAATTCGGCGGGTAGGGGGAAATAATTCGGCGGGTAGGGGGAAATAATTCGGCGGGTTTTGGTTGTAGAACTTGGTAGTTTCTAAGTGGTGTTGTCGGCTGGTTTTGGCGCCGAATCATGGATCCTTAGCATGTGGTAGCTGGGTTTCTGAGGGAGTATGGTACCGGGGGAGTTCGAGCCGTGGCCACCACCATTACCTCCTTTGGACATTTTGGGTTCCTGTAAGAGGTTGGAACTCTATGTGTGTGGACCCTGTGGCGGCCCCTTTAGTACTCTTGAGACACCTGGACCTGGTTGTTCGGTTGTGACTGTTCTTAGTCTCCGACACAGGTTTGGGATTTGTGCCAGTGCTAACGATTTACAAGTTTAGGACTGTTAGTTCCTTTCATACTGTTCATTTGATGCATATTGGTTCTCTTTTTGTCTCTGCAGGCTTGAGCGGAGTTTGGTACGTTTTAGTACTTGATGCATTTCTCTCACTTTACTGATTGTTATACTTACATTTTGTCCCCTTTTGGATTCTTTAGCTGAGATTTTCAGCATTTCTCTTGCAGGGTTGGTAACCCTTTTTCTTTCTGCTCTTTTCATTCGATTATTATCTGATGTTTCTTTGCCTCTTGTTTTATTATTTCTTGCTGAGGTGTTCTTCTTTTGAATGCCTCAGGTTCAGGTCTGTAGCCGGCCGAACGGCTAATCTCAGGAGTTTCCTTGTGTACTGCGTTGTGGCAGTGTTTTCCTCACTTGTTGAGGTAGTTCTTTAGCTTTGTAGTAGTACAGACATACATGCTCGCCAGCGAGTTCGTGTCAGGTTGTTGACGCTCGTTGGTGATTTTCCTTGTGATACTAAGTCTTTGCTTAGCTGCTAGTTTACCTGTTTTGTGGTAGTTTCACTTGCTCTCTGGGAATGTTTTATGCTAGGTTGCTAGTTATTTTAAAACCTATAAAAAAAAGGAACTACTATATGTATTGCATGATCAGCATGTTTTATAAAAGCTCAATCATTATTTTCCAAATGCGTAAAAAAAAGATTGTTTTCTTTATAAATATTATAAATTGAAATCTAGGGTCTTGCATAGTGTAAGTTGTCCTCTTAGGACACTTATGCGCTCTTTTAGGATGTTAGCATAAATGAAGTATTTTTCCGCTACGTATAAAAATAGTTTTCAAACCGTGGACTATCTGATCCACTGAGCCGAGGGATACGGCCAATCAATTTAAAAAATCAGTTTTCTATTCTTTTTAACTTATGATTTGAAGGATTAGAGTGTTGCCTGAGCGTCAGCAGTTATCCCCTGCTTGACGTGGCATCACAGCTCGTAGTTATCTCGTGCTCTGATTTATTTATTAATGAGAAAAATGCGGGTTGTGACAGCTTCCGGGGGTACCCTTAATAACAAAACCACCGAGGCCGCCCAGGCTTTATTCAAAGAGATGGCTATGAATGCCTATCAATGGAACATCCCGCGGGGATGCCCAAAGCCGGCGGCCGGCCTTTTTGAAGTGGATGCCACTGCTCTTTTAACCGTTCAAGTTGAAAGTTTAACAAAGCAGGTGGCGGAGATGTCTGCTGCCTCCTCCACTCTGCCTTGTTTTATTCCCCCTAACGCCTGCGTGGCTGAAGATTTCGTGGACTTCGTAGGAAATGCGGGTCGTCCTTCCTTCAACCCCAACAACAACCCTTATAGTAATAACTATATTTCGGGTTGGAGGAATCACCCCAATTTTTCTTGGAGCAACCCGAACAATGCTCAGCGTCCCCCTATTTCTTATGCGCCTGGATTTCTGCCTCCTCCTCCTCTTCCAAAATCCTCCCAGATGGAGGAAACCTTTTCTAAATATATAGCGTCCAACGAATCAAATATCCCTCCGTAGCGGAAAGGAGGTGATCGATCCAAACCGGATCGATCCACAGGTACATATTTCACCTCCGACCCCTCTTCCCTCTTCTTTGCCTACGTTACCTTTACCGAATTTAAACGAAAAAATTATTTTAAACAAGGCTTTATCGTATCCGCATAAATTAGATAACTAGCGTAAGGACGCGCAATACGAAAAATTTATTTTATTATTAAAACAAATTCATATTAATGTTCCTTTTTGCGAGGCTATCTCGCAAATGCCCTGTTGGGTACATTGGTTTAAATGTACCTGATTTGAAGAAGCCTCACCCAACTCAATGATATACATCAAATTGTATTTGATGTATTTTGAGTTACATGTGCAGGTTAAGTATTTGCAGGAAATGATGAAAACGTTTCTAAGTCCATGTGTCGACACCCAGAGGGAAAGTGTCGACACCCAGAGGGAAAGTGTCGACACTTAAGAAGACTTTTGTCGACACCCAGACAAGCAGTGTCGACACTTGGAGTCATTGTGTCGACAACAGGGATGCTGAGTCGACACCAGACAGAAAGTGTCGACACAAGGAGCTGTGTCGACACTCAGTGAAGAAAAGACTGTGAAGCTGTGTCGACACTTAACAGTTGTGTCGACACCCAGTGAAGCTGTGTCTACATCAGAAAGTGTCGACACTTGGAGCTGTGTCGACACTCAGCAAAAGTCTGCAGAGACTAAGTACAAGTGTCGACACCCAGAACAATGTGTCGACACTTAGCAAAAGAGTCAACACTTGAAGTAAGTGTCGACACCCAGAACAATGTGTCGACACTTAGCTGAAGACTCAATACTTGAAGAAAGTGTCGACACAAGGAGCTGTGTCGACACTTAGCAAAGATTAGCAAAGTTCAACAAATTATTCTAAGTACAAGTGTCGACACTATGGGAATGTGTCGACACTCAGCTGAAGTCTCAACAAGAAGAAGAAAGTGTCGACACAAGGAGATGTGTCGACACTCAACAAGTATCAACATGAAGATGTGTCGACACCAAGAAGCAGTGTCGACACTTAACAGATTCAACATATGAAGATGTGTCGACACAAAGGTGTTGTGTCGACACTTAGAAGAATTCAGCAAAATACTGAAGTACAAGTACTTGTGTCGACACTCAATCTCAGTGTCGACACATGAAGAAGAAGTAGTGTCGAGATAAAGAATCAACAACACAAGGAGTTGTGTCGACACCTTGTAGACTAGTGTCGACACTTAGACAACATGTGTCGACACTTGGTCTATAAGTGTCGACACTTAAAGACAGAAAGTCTCGACACTTAAAGATAGTTACAGCATTTTTCAAGAACTGACTGGATGACTTGACAGCTGCCATTCCAGCCGGTCTACAGCACCTGTCAGATTTGTCAGAATTCAGTTATAGACCGGACCAGCCGGTTACCATGAAGAAGGTCTATAAATAGGCCTATACTGTCTACAGAAGAGATTGATTAAAAGGGTTGTTGAAGTTGTCAAAGTTCAAATTATTAATCAAGTATTCAACAAAGAAGATCTAGCTATTCCTTGAAGAATCAAGTAAAGATCTAAGAAGTTGGAGAGAGAGAGCTCCATCCAAGAAATCAGCCATTGGAACTAGGCTGAGAATAAGGGTTCAGATTTATTCTGGATCTTAAGAAGCAGAGATCAAGGATCAACTGCAGAAGGAGTCAGTCTTATTGAGTTCTACTTTCAAGAAGCTTTGAAGAAAGCTAAGTCAGATTGATTCCAGCTGAGTTCTTCCAAGAACTCATCAAGAAACTCACAACTCCCCTCTCTTGTCTTTGGGTTGTTAAGTTAACAATTGTATAATCATTTTATCTTGTATGATCCTTTGGATCTGAGTTTTTGTAAGCCTGTAATTATAAAGGCTGAGTGTAGGGCTTGAGAGCCTGAGTGTAGGAGATTGAAATATCTGAGTGTAGGCCTTGGTGGCTGAGTGTAGGCCTTTGTGGCTGAGTGTAGGCCTTTGTGGCTGAGTGTAGGCTTTGTGGAAAAGCTGAGTTGTAGGGCCTTGGGCCTGAGGTGTAGGAACCAGTTTGGGTTCTGAGATAGTGAAGGAGTTTAGCTGAATCTAGTACACTGCTAGATAGGCGAATGGGGAAAGTGGATGTACCCAAAGCTTGGGGAACCAGTAAAAAACTCTGTGTCTTCTGTGTGCTGTGATTTGCTGTGAATACTGTGTGATTACTGTGCAAAAGTAGATTAGATTCTGTGTTTAAAACTGATTGTTGCCATTAAAGTTTAAAAAGAATTTGGTCACCTATTCACCCCCCCCCCCTCTAGGTGTTTAGGTACTATATCTTTCAAGTGGTATCAGAGCCAGGTTCCTCAAAAAGGACTAACAGTCTGAGGAGATCCTGATTGGCAGATTCAGTCTAAGTCAAATTATAGATTCAAGAAAATCAAGAACCATGGGTTCCTCTGAGAATCACAAGGAATTGGGATCCATGAAATTACCTATATGTAGGAAAGAGATTTTTGGGATCTGGAAGGAAAGGGTAAGACTGTTTATGGAAGCCTCAGACCCTAGGATTTACATCACAGTAAAGGAAGGGCCTTATGTGCCCATGAAGATATCAGTTCTAGATGCAAATCAGAGAACCCCAAATGATTTCTCTGAAATGACAAAGGATGAGATTGTCCTAGCCACCATGGACAAAAGGGCTCAAAACATTATAGTGAGTGTCATAGATGATGCAACTTTTCAGAATCTTATACACTGTAAGACAGCCAAAGAGATGTGGGATACCCTTATTGTGTATATAGAAGGATCTGAAGAAGTTAGACAAGATAGAAAATCCTTGCTAAATCAAGAGTATGAAAGCTTTAGACAAGGAAAGGGTGATAGCATAACTGAGTGCTATAAGAAGTTCTATAGGATAGTGAATGAACTCATGTCTTATGGAAGAGAGTTCAGTAATTATGAACTAAATGACAAGTTCCTAAGGTCCCTAACTAAAGATTGGGACACCAAGATCTGTGTCATTAGAGAAATGGCTAAGTTGGGAGAAATTCCTCCACCTACACTGTTTGGCAAATTGCTGTCATATGAAATGCAGTTGACAGTGAGGAAAGAGGAGGAGTAATCAACAAGAAATGAACATAAGGAAAGAACTGTAGCTTTCAAGACAAAAGCCCCCAGAAAGTACAGGAATAAGTCACCAACTCCACCTCCAAAGGTAGTTGAATCAGAGTCAGATGAGTCTGTCAGCACAAAGTCTGAAAGCAGTGAAAGTGATGAAGACTTTGCTGCCTTCACTAGACATTTTCAGAAGTTCTTGAAGAAGAAACAGTGGAGGACAAGGCCCTCGACTTCACAGGGAAAAGAAGACTTCTATCAGAACAAAAAGGCTTCAAAGAAGGTCAGGAAGAGTACTAAATCTAGCAAGGCAACTGTTTCAAAAATAGTGTGCTATTGCTGCAACAGACAAGGCCATGTTGTTGCAGATTGTCCAGAAAAGAGAAAGGAGTCTAGTGACAGGAAGAAGACTCATTTTAAAGGCAAGAAAGAAAAGTCATTTGTTGCCAAAAAGGAGAAGACTCTGTCAGATATTTCTTCTTCAGAAACTGAGTCAGATGCTGAGGCATACATAGGGCTGTTTGCTGAAGAAGAAGAAGAGTTCATGCAGATTATGAATTCTATTTATGAACAAGAAGACTGTCAGTGCCAAGGACTAATGGCATTGACTGAAAGTGACAAAATCCTGGAGCAGCCAGGACCCAGTAAGGTACAAAGTTCAACTTCCAGTTCAATTTCTTGTGCCAGTACAGATTCAGATTCATCATCATCAAGTGATGAGAGTGCATCTGAGTCTGAAGCAGATATTCATCAGTTGATAGATGAATACAAGGTTCTGTTGCAAGCTTACAAGAAGAGCAAGACCCTAGCCAAAAGTCAGGCAAAGGAAATTGCTATTCTTAAAGCTGCTGCAACTGAATCTGAGAAGTTATTTGATCAAAAGCTTAATGAGATAGCCAGACTGAAACACATAACAGTGATTCAGATGGGGACTATCAGCTATAAGAATGATCAAATCAAGAGTCTGGAGAACAATCTTCAGAAGAAGAGAGAGCTTGTTGCTAGGTTTTCCAAACCTAAGTCAGTGTTACCCATAATTGATGAATTTGCTCATCACAAGGGTAAAGCTGGACTGGGTTTTATTAAACCTGCAAGGACTGTCCAGTACAAGTCCAAGGGCAAAGCCCCAACATTCAACAAGTCAGCTGTAGATAAGACAGCAAAAACAGTACCTAAGCAAAGGTACAATAAGTTTGAATGTTGATGTTGTGGCAAGGTTGGCCACTTTGCAATGTACTGTTGGCACAATTCTTGTGCCAAAGTGAGTAGCAATCTGCCTGTAGGAAAACCTGCAGGTAGCTTTGTCAGAATGCAAACTAACAAATACCAAGGACCGAAGAATACTTTGGGTTCTAAGGTTCATTAATCTGTTTTGCAGGTGAGTCCAAGTTGCCATGCCCCAATATGGTACTTGGACAGTGGATGTTCCAGACATATGACTGGAACTAGGGGACTACTAAAGAACTACATTCCAATCAAAGATGGTCCAAAAGTCACCTTTGGTGGTTCTGAAAAAGGAATCATCAAAGGATTTGGTAACATTTCTAGCAACTTGGTTACCATTACTCAAGTGGCTTATGTTAAAGGGTTGAAACACAACCTAATAAGTATAAGTCAATTAAGTGATGTAGGGTATGACATCTCATTTGTTAAGGATGGTTGTCATATCAAGAGGTCAAATGATCAAGAGATCATTTTGACTGGCTATAGAAAGAGGAATGTCTACTGTCTAGACATTATGTGTGAGACCAATGGTTCTCAAGTGTGTCTTGTAGCTGATGAGACAGTCTCTCATTGTGTCAAATGGCACAAGAGGCTAGCTCATCTAAATTACAAGACAATTGGCAAACTCTTTTGCAAAGAATTAGTGAGGAATGGTCCTCAAGTTAAGTGTGTTAAAGATGGTATTTGCTCAGCTTGTCAAAAGGGCAAGCAGACTAGATCCACCTTTAGAAGCATAGAAAACAAAGATGATGTGAGGTGTTTATACCTCTTGCATATGGATCTCTTTGGTCCAATGCCAGTTCACAGCCTAGGTAGGAAGGTCTATACCTTTGTAGTTGTAGATGACTACTCAAGGTTTTCCTGGGTGTTCTTCTTAAGACAGAAATCTGAAACACCTAGTGTCTTCTATAGCTTTGTCAAGCAAATTCAGAATGAACTAAACAGTACATTGGTCAAGATTAGAAGTGACCATGGTACTGAATTTCAGTCTGATAGCATGACAAAACTATGTGAAGACTTTGGGATATTTCAAGAGTTTTCTTCACCTAGAACACCTCAGCAAAATGGTATTGATGAGAGGAAGAATAGGACCTTGATAGAGGCTGGTAGGACCATATTAAGTGATACATCACTGCCAGAGTATTTCTGGGCTGAAGCAGTTAACACTACATGCCATGTTATAAATAGGGCTACCATCACTAAAAGTCTCAACAAGACCCCCTATGAGGTTGTGAAAGGCAGGAAACCAAACCTATCCTACTTCAGGATCTTTGGTTGCAAATGCTTCATACTTAACAATGGAAAGTCTTACTCGACTAAGTTTGCTGCCAAGTCCCAAGAGGGAATTTTTGTTGGGTACAGTAACAATAGTAAGGCTTATAGAGTCTACAACTTGTCTACTAAAGTTGTAGAAGAAACTGTACATGTATTATTTGATGAGACTAAACTTATTAACAATGAGTTGTCTAGTAGTGTATGCAGCCCCACAGGTTTAACAAAGAAGATGGACAAGCTCACTATAGAAGAAGATAGTGGCTGCTATCCAGGGGGAGAACTACATATACCAATTGCTGAAGAAGTACAAGGAGTACAGCAAGATGATGAAACTGAAGTGGTTCAACCAGAAGTCAGGATGCCTCCAGCCAATAGGCATCTTAGAGATCATCCAGTAGAGCAGATTACTGGAGATCCAAGACAAGGGGTACAAACAAGGAGCAGAAACCTGAATACAGCAGTCTACTCCAGCTTTCTATCCCAAGTTGAACCTAAGAAGTTTGAAGAAGCCATACTAGATCCACAATGGACTGAAGCAATGCAAGAAGAGCTTAATCAGTTCAAAAGGTGCAAGGTCTGGGAACTAGTTCCTAAACCTAAAGACCACAATATAATAGGAACCAAGTGGATCTATAGGAATAAGATGGATGAACAAGGGGTCATCATTAAGAATAAAGCAAGACTGGTTGCTAAAGGATATAGGCAAGAAGAAGGTATTGACTTTGATCAAACCTTTGCTCCAGTAGCCAGACTGGAAGCCATAAGGATGTTTCTTGCCTATGCAACCTATCAAGGATTCAAAGTTTACCAAATGGATGTCAAGTCAGCATTTCTGAATGGTAATCTTAAAGAAGAAGTCTATGTGGAACATCCTTCAGGTTTTGTTGATTCAACTCTACCTCATCATGTCTATAGACTTAGGAAAGCTTTATATGGGTTAAAGCAAGCCCCTAGGGCCTTGTATGAAACCCTATCTAGTTTCCTCATTGAGAACAAGTTCTCAAGGGGGAAAATAGATAAGACTCTATTCCTTAGGGAATCTAGAGGCAAATTTATACTAGTCCAAATATATGTAGATGACATTATATTTGGGTCTACTAAAAGCAGCCTTTGCAAAAAGTTTGCAAAACTTATGCAAGGTCAATTTGAGATGAGTAGTATGGGAGAGCTGAAGTTTTTCTTGGGTCTCCAAGTTAAACAGACTGAGAATGGTTTATCCATATGTTAGTCCAAGTTCACCCTAGAACTCATAAGGAAGTATGGTATGGATTCATCCAGCACCATGAAGACTCCTATGGGGACAAGTATGTCTCTTAGCAAGGATGATGCAGGGAAACCTGTAGATGAAACCTTGTACAGAGGGATAGTTGGCTCCCTATTATACTTGACTGCAAGTAGACCAGATATCATGTATGCTACATGTGTCTGTGCAAGGTATCAAGGCTGCCCTAAAGAGTCTCATTTGACTGCAGTCAAAAGGATATTGAGATATCTAAAGGGCACTCCCTATCTAGGCCTCTGGTACCCTTGGAATGGGGATTTTGAACTAACAGGTTATTCAGATGCAGACTTTGCAGGATGCAAAGAAGATAGAAAAAGCACTACTGGAACCTGTCAATTCCTAGGTGGAAGACTAATTTCATGGAGTAGCAAGAAGCAAACAAGTGTGGCTATCTCCACTGCAGAATCAGAGTATGTGGCTGCAGGAAGTTGCTGTGCTCAACTTCTTTGGATACAACATCTGCTAGAGGACTATGGATTTCAGGTAAGTAGAACTCCACTCTTTTGTGATTCTACTAGTGCTATTTCAATAGCTAATAATCCTGTATCCCATAGTAGAACAAAACATATTGAAATTAAATATCATTTTCTTAGGGAGCATGTAGAAAGAGAAGATATTTTACTTGAATATGTTAAAACAGATGAACAACTAGCTGATATGTATACTAAGCCCCTAGAAGAAGCTAAGTTCAATAGGTTTAAGATTGAACTAGGAATGATAAACTTAGAGTAAGTTTATATTATTGGAAATTGACTAAGTCAAAAGGTGTCAACACAGAAAAGTGATGTCGACACTTCAGGCAAAAGGTGTCGACACATCTAGGAAGTTGGTGTCGACACTTCAGAATATTAGTGTCGACACATGTCAAGTAGGTGTCGACACATCCAAAGTGGTGTCGACACTTAAGTTTTACTCAGAATTCTCTAAGTAAAGTCTCGACTATGTGTCGAGTTATGTGGTGTCGACACATAAACAAGTGTCGACACATAAAATCTGTTGACTAAACTTGTGTCGAGACATAGGTGTCGAGACATTATAAGTCAGTGTCGACACTTATTGCCAGTGTCGACACAATTTAAGTTAGCTGTCCCGCCTGTTCATCTTCAAAATTAGTAAGGTATAAATAGGGTTTTGTCTTAGTTTGTCGACACGCTTTCAAAGTTTCGAGACCAAACTTCTGTGTCGACACCTCTCTTCTCTCAAGACAAATTCTACAAACCCTAATGGCGCCTAAGCTAGAGGAGAACGTCAACGAAGGATACGAGCTGGTGCGCAATGCTTTCGATGATGCTGATCAAGAAATCCAGACTGTCGTAACCCTAGTAGTCGATTCAGGATTAGAATATCTTGTTTCTGAACCTACTAAAATCTGGAAGAAAGAGGTACTAGAATTTCTCAGTGGGGCTAAGATAGACGAAACTGGATTCAAAATCAAATCCAGGGTTCATGGTGAGAAGGTGAAGGTGTCACCTAAAAGTCTGAGGAAGATTCTACAGCTACCAAGAATTAAAGAGGAAGATGAGGTTACAGCTACAAAGACCAGGGAAGCTCTAACCTGGTGTGGACTGGATCCTAAGATGAAGCTTGGATCAGTGTTTCTTAGAAAAGGCATAAACAATCAAGGGAAATTCCTCTCAGAGATTGTTGGCAAAGTCATACTCAGCAAGCCAGGAGGGCATGACAGAGTGTCTGCCCATATGTTTAGTATAATGACAAGGATAATCTTCACTCTAAAAACTGACTGGTCTATGGTAGTTTATGAGAAGATTAAAGAAAGCTTGAAGAAGCCCAACCTGGGCAGGATTTTAAGTCTTTACCTTGCTGGTGTAATACCTGAAGTTATGAGTACAGCTGCTGGAAGCAAAATAAATCATATGAGAAAAATGGACATGAGGTTGTTCTCTAGATGGGATAGGGTGTTGACTAAGGAGATGCCAACCCCTGAGAAGATTACTTCTGAGAAAGAAATTCCACCACAGAAGAAGAGGAAAGATGCTTCAGTGCCTGAGGTTCCATCTAGCAGCTCTGACAGTGAAGAACAGGTTGTCTTCACACCAGATGAGAATGAGGAAGAAACAGCTGTAAAGTCTCCTGCTCCTCAAGATGATGCTGAGATCCAGGGGGAGCTACCTCAAGCTAGCCCCATACACAAGGATCAAAGCCAAGGGGAGCTACCAGTTGTAGATGAACCCACTACACTGGAAAGTGAACAAGCAACTAACATTATCCTAGAGGTAATCACTGAACTCAATACTTTAGAATTTCCTATGGAAGATACTGATTTGTCTGATGTTCATCAGCAAACTCAGCTGGATAACCAAGTCCCAGATGCTGTCTTGGAAGACACATCTGTTGCAACTCCAATAGTTCCTGATCCAGTAGTTGAAGAGACCAGAATTTCTCCTGCTCAGTCTCCAACAGAATATACCATGGAAGATCTTTTCTTGAATCTGGATCAAGAAGATTTTGATAAGGACACTGCTGCTGAAGAGCAGAATGCTCCAGTTCAGGGGGAGCAAATTGTAATTCTTGAAGAGCCTGCAAGCCAAGAAACTGTGAAGGCACCAAATGTGCAGACTGAGAGGCCCCCAAGCCCTAAGGAGAGGGTTGAAATTGCTAGCTCCTCAGCATCTGAAGATGAGGAGGCTACAAGGGCTAAGAAGAAGAAACTTTTGTTAAAATTCAACAAACCGCAGACGCCCCCTTGGATACCCTGCTGAAAACTCAACAAACCGAAGGAGAATACGCCCACTTATAATGTTGAAAGTTTTCCCGGATCGTGGAGTTAGCAGGGGTTATCTCAACAAAGCAGTAATAACCAGCAACACATGCAGCACAAGCTTCTTTATTGATCAAGAGCAAACTTCTTTACAAGGCGAGACATACATGGCGAGACATGCTTCACCAAACCCCAACACCGGGAGAGCAGAGACAGTTACAAAGACAAGAACAAAAAACAAGCCGCGCGGACTCAATCAACAAGCCGCCGACCTACTGCTGTGGAGTCCGCTCAGTCCGCCAGGTCGCCAGACCGCAACCCAAGCCGCGCGGACTCACCCTTATTCCAATGCTTAGCTCTTCACCGCCGGTCTGCACGCCGCCAGACCGCACAAGCTGCGTCACCGAATGGAACAGTCCGCCTGAAGCAGGCGACTTCCTGAACCCCGAACCAAGTCGCCAAAGAGAAGACCGCCTGGTCACTATCCGCGACCTGCTGTTTACCGCCTGTTGCTTAACCGCAGAGTCCGCACTGTCCCTGACCGCAATCAGAGCCAAGTCCTGGCTTTCCAGCGCTATCCGCACAACCTGCACAGCACAACCGGGTCAACTCTCTATCCGCGCGGACACTAGGTCCAGACCGCAGCAACTTACGCGAGCTCAAATACTGTTCACTTACTTCGGTCTAGGTTCCTTATTTCCTGATGTGACATGGGTCCTATTTATAGGCACGACGATGAGTATGGTCACCGCCCTGGCCGATAGGATCACCGCCACAACCCGCAGCTAGAACAAGTGTGTCCGCTCAGCCCGCGGACACACCTTCCAGTTCGCCGCTCCTGTGCAGATAGCCAGTCCGCCCCAGCTTCTCCAAGGCCGGACTCCAATATCCAGCCCGCCTTGCCGCCAGAGGCCAAGCCAGGACCACCACAGCCGGACTCCACAACAGCCGTGTCCGCCATTCTGCGGACAAGGCATCAGCCCGCAAAACCCGAGCCTGCAGCCTCGCCATCAAGGCACCTGCCGGACTCAGCGAACACCCGGCTTCCGTCCGCATATCCCAAGTCCATTACCTCATTGCCAAGGCACCTCCGGACTTAGCGGACACGCCAATCCAGTACGCTAATCAGCAGACTCCAGTCCGCAACTCCTGAGTCCATTACCTCGTCACAAGGCTAAACCGGACTCAGCGGACTCCGGCTCCAGTCCGCACGCTCCTGCACAAGCAATTCTCCAGTCCGCATTTCCCAAGCTAGCAAACAAGGCAAAGCACTTCTACTACGCTTGGCGGACTGAGAAACCAGCCCGTGCTCCACTGCGCGATCTCCCCGGACTGAGCCAACCTGGACTTGGTTCAGTTCCCACCAAGTCCAGTCCGCTGGCCACAAGGGCCAGTCCGCACTTACTGGCGGACACTGGATCTAGCCCGCCATACCGGGCGACCTCCAGTTTCTGTCCACGCTGACCGGCGGTCTCCGCGGCTTCCACTTGCCGCTTCACTAGAGCAAGACCAAGGCAACTGCCAAACTGGTCTGCCAAGCTCCAGTTCTTCAGTCCGCTTCTTGCCGGACTCCGCGGATAACATTCCTATCCGCCCGGTTACTTCCTGGGAGTCAACCGCCTGCTGAGCATACACTGGCCTGTCAGACCGCCGCTGCTGTCCGCGCAGTCTGCGCGAACAGACCGCCCAGGCCGCCACAGAGCAAACTGCCTGCAACATCCCTGTCGACCTAGCAGTCCGCCAACCCTGTCCGCGTAGTCCGCGCGGATAGGTTTCCCAAGCCTTCCATTCACCCACTTTCACTTCACAGAATTCAACACTCCCCCTTGAAGTGAGAAGTGGTGAATAACTCCAGCAGCTCCCGTAACCTTGCACCTGGTCCTTCCGATAGCTTCTACGAAGAGATGTCAAAGACATAGTCCTCGTCCCGCATATCATGGACCATGAGGGAGCCCTCCAGCATCTCCAAGAAGGAGCCATGCTTCCCTCTGCCTTCTTTAGCTTTAACCTCCACTCATGCATCACAGGAGTATCACCAACTTCCTTGGACACAGAAGCCCAAGCCTTGTTATCTCTGAGAGAAATCACCTCTTCAGACTTGGTGTCAACCACCTCCTTGATTCTAGTGGGGTCATCACAGCCATAAGTCCCTTGCTCGACCTGAGGGCTAACAAGGAAACACGGGACCAAGTCCGCCGTGTTCCCTTCACAATATCGAGCTGGTGGCTTACTGATCCTCTTCGATCTCCGAAGAACCTGATCATGGCTAACCACCTCTGCTGCTTTTGAACCAGCTCCGTTCCCGGGCAAACCAGGAACAATGCTCCCTTTGCTCCCTGAATAAGACGCCTCCTTACTGGAACCAAAAGCATCTGGAGCAACGCTCCCCCTGCTACCTGAACCAGAAGACTCCCCTCTTGAACAAGAACAGCCTGGAACATCGCTCTCCTTGCTTCCTGAACCGGAAGCCTCCGCCTTCGAGCCAGAAGGTCCTGGAGCATCGCTCCCCCTTCTTCCCGACTCTGACGCCTTTGCCCCGGAGCTAGAACAACCTGGAGCACCTGGTGACTCAGGCAACTCCACTTCCTTAGCAGCAGCCTCCTTCAGCCCACCATCTGACCTGCTTATCTCTAGCTCCACATAAGAGCTACCCCAATACGGCGTCAACTCATCGAAAACAATGTCTCTCGACACTATGAGTTTCTTCGTCGCAGGATCCATACACCTCCATCTTCTTCTCTGCTCATCATACCCAACAAAGACTAGCTTTGTCTTGAGAGCACCCGGAGAGTGTATATAGCAGGTAGATCCAAACACCCGAAGGTGCTTCACTGAGGGCTTCACTCCGAACATCAGCTCATAAGGAGTCTTCATTATGATCGGACTAAGAGGCATCCGGTTGATGACATGAGCAGCACAGGCTATTCCCTCCGCCCAAAGAGCCTTCGGAACGCCTTTACTCCGAAGCCAACACTTGCAGGTCTCCGTTAACCAACGGATCATCCGAGCTGCAATACTACCCTGTTGTGAAGTATGTCCACAAGAAAGCTCCATCCGGATCCCTTGCTTCCTGCAAAAGCGTGAGAACTCGGTTGAGCCAAACTCACCACCGAAACTTGTCCTCAACACCTTGATCCTCCGGCCAAGCTGGCCTTCCACAAGCTTCTTGAACTCCACAAACAAGCGTACCATGTTGGACTTCTTCTTCATAAAGTATACCCAAGTATACCCAGAATAGTCATCAACTAATATCAGCATGAATCTGCTGACTCCAAGACTGGCCGTGACGGTCGGTCCCACCAGAGCACAATGGACAACCGCCAATGGTGCATTACATCTGGATTGTGCTTTGTCGACCATGAAGCGATAAGCTCCACTTTCCTGACATCCCGCACACCCCCGACCATTGCCATAGGATGACAATCTAGGCAAGCCTCTTACGAGTCTTCTTTCCGCCATTGCTTTCAGCTTGTCCATCCCTACATGCCCCAGTCTTTCATGCCAGATAACTGCACTATCACTGGCATTCCTCCGATCAACTCCAGAACTAGTTGAAATCCCAACTACGTTCTTCTCCTTCCTCCCTACCGGAGCAACGTTCGCCGAGAGCAAGACAACCTTGCACTCATTCCGAAGATGACCTTGCTGCTTGCATTTATAGCACCGTGATCCTTCCTTCCTCTTCCTATCATGCCTAGGAGAAGCACTCCTTTCTTCCTGATACGAAGTAGAGGGACCATCATCAGCAGCAACCTTCACCTCCTTCCTGAACAACCCATCAAGGGAAGTCCAAACCTCCGCAGCTGACCGACATCCACTGATGTGGTCCAAGAGCTCCGATGAGATCACCTGCTTGAGAATAGACTCCGCTTTCGCATTTGCCTCCTTCCAAGCTCTCATCGCCTCAGCATTGCCAGCAGTAACCTCTTGTCTTCCTGCTCCGCATACAACCTCCCAAAGGTCCTCGCCAAGAAGAAAGCTCTTCATACAGGACTTCCACCGTTCACAGTTCGCCTCTGTAAGAAGATCAATACCAAGACAACTTGCATCCTCCACTGCCATGGTTCTACCACTGGTTTCCTCTACAGACGAGCAACTACTTCCATTGAGCACTGCTTGACCACTCCAACAACCTGACTCTGATACCATGTTAAAATTCAACAAACCGCAGACGCCCCCTTGGATACCCTGCTGAAAACTCAACAAACCGAAGGAGAATACGCCCACTTATAATGTTGAAAGTTTTCCCGGATCGTGGAGTTAGCAGGGGTTATCTCAACAAAGCAGTAATAACCAGCAACACATGCAGCACAAGCTTCTTTATTGATCAAGAGCAAACTTCTTTACAAGGCGAGACATACATGGCGAGACATGCTTCACCAAACCCCAACACCGGGAGAGCAGAGACAGTTACAAAGACAAGAACAAAAAACAAGCCGCGCGGACTCAATCAACAAGCCGCCGACCTACTGCTGTGGAGTCCGCTCAGTCCGCCAGGTCGCCAGACCGCAACCCAAGCCGCGCGGACTCACCCTTATTCCAATGCTTAGCTCTTCACCGCCGGTCTGCACGCCGCCAGACCGCACAAGCTGCGTCACCGAATGGAACAGTCCGCCTGAAGCAGGCGACTTCCTGAACCCCGAACCAAGTCGCCAAAGAGAAGACCGCCTGGTCGCTATCCGCGACCTGCTGTTTACCGCCTGTTGCTTAACCGCAGAGTCCGCACTGTCCCTGACCGCAATCAGAGCCAAGTCCTGGCTTTCCAGCGCTATCCGCACAACCTGCACAGCACAACCGGGTCAACTCTCTATCCGCGCGGACACTAGGTCCAGACCGCAGCAACTTATGCGAGCTCAAATACTGTTCACTTACTTCGGTCTAGGTTCCTTATTTCCTGATGTGACATGGGTCCTATTTATAGGCACGACGATGAGTATGGTCACCGCCCTGGCCGATAGGATCACCGCCACAACCCGCAGCTAGAACAAGTGTGTCCGCTCAGCCCGCGGACACACCTTCCAGTTCGCCGCTCCTGTGCAGATAGCCAGTCCGCCCCAGCTTCTCCAAGGCCGGACTCCAATATCCAGCCCGCCTTGCCGCCAGAGGCCAAGCCAGGACCACCACAGCCGGACTCCACAACAGCCGTGTCCGCCATTCTGCGGACAAGGCATCAGCCCGCAAAACCCGAGCCTGCAGCCTCGCCATCAAGGCACCTGCCGGACTCAGCGAACACCCGGCTTCCGTCCGCATATCCCAAGTCCATTACCTCATTGCCAAGGCACCTCCGGACTTAGCGGACACGCCAATCCAGTCCGCTAATCAGCAGACTCCAGTCCGCAACTCCTGAGTCCATTACCTCGTCACAAGGCTAAACAGGACTCAGCGGACTCCGGCTCCAGTCCGCACGCTCCTGCACAAGCAATTCTCCAGTCCGCATTTCCCAAGCTAGCAAACAAGGCAAAGCAATTCTACTACGCTTGGCTGACTGAGAAACCAGCCCGCGCTCCACTGCGCGATCTCCACGGACTTAGCCAACCTGGACTTGGTTCAGTTCCCACCAAGTCCAGTCCGCTGGCCACGAGGGCCAGTCCGCACTTACTGGCAGACACTGGATCTAGCCCGCCATACCAGGCGACCTCCAGTTTCTGTCCGCGCTGACCGGCGGTCTCCGCGGCTTCCACTTGCCGCTTCACTAGAGCAAGACCAAGGCAACTGCCAAACCGGTCTGCCGAGCTCCAGTTCTTCAGTCCGCTTCTTGCCGGACTCCGCGGATAACATTCATATCCGCCTGGTTACTTCCTGGGAGTCAACCGCCTGCTGAGCATACACTGGCCTGTCAGACCGCCTCTGCTGTCCGCGCAGTCCCCGCGAACAGACCGCCCAGGCCGCCACAGAGCAAACTGCCTGCAACATCCCTGTCGACCTACCAGTCCGCCAACCCTGTCCGCGTAGTCCGCGCGGATAGGTTTCCCAAGCCTTCCATTCACCCACTTTCACTTCATAGAATTCAACAACTTTATGTATTCAAGAGAAGGAGCCAAAGTTATAAGAAGGACTTACAATCTATTGCTCCACAGCCTATAGCACAGCCAGCTCCAACTGTGGATTATAGTGCTTTAATGGTTGCAATGCAAGTCAAGTTGGATGAGCAAAGGCAGGCCATTGAGAAGTATGTAGATGAAGGGCAGAAATCATTACAATTTGATCTGGCCCAGGATATTAAATCCATAAGATTTGACATGAATCTAAACAAGAAGGAGATGACTGAATGTTTCCACAAGGGTGGAAATGCAGTGGTGTATTTGGCTACACACCAGGAGAAGATAAAAGCCCAAGTGGATGACATAGCTGTGAAGCAAGGTTATGTACTTGAAAATCAACTCAGTATGAATGACAATCTGACAGCATCTCATAATGCAATTGTCACAGAATTAAAGAATATAGGTGCTGGACCTTCTACCTCTACTGCTACTATTAAAGCTGAATTTGACAAAATATTTCAAGAAGAAATCTCTGCTGTTAAGACTGCCATTCAAGACTCCCAGAAGGCCATATCTGAACAACTTACAAAGCTCAAACCTTTCTTTAAAGATGGAGTCAGATACTTGGATAGTCAAATCAGATTTCAGAAGGATGATGTCAGAGATCACATGGCTAGAGAAGTCATAAATGGGGAGAGAGTTTTAGTCAAAGCTAGCTCTGATCATGCCAAATGGATATCGAATTCCATCAGAGCTACACTGGGCTATCCTCCTCTTTGTGATGATGACAATGTGGCAGAATCTGGAATTAACCCTGCCTATCTTGGAGGTGAGCAACCAGAAGTAGCTCAAGTGATCTATCCTCCACCAGATTTTGACATGGTGCAAGCTGATATTCATCACATGTATAGCCCAACTGAAGGGAAGTCCAATGTTATTCTAGAAAAAGTGGTTCAGCCTATATCTGAAGCCATGCAAGAGGCACTGCAGAAAGAAGAAGAGACAAGATTGTCTAAGAAGAGGTTTAGGGAACAAGCTGAACAAAGGCCAGACTTTGAACAGTGGAGCCCTACCTCAAGAAATATCATTTTGACTGCCTGGAAAGCTGCCAAAGATAACATTCAAGACAGGAACAAATGGTTTTCTGAAACTGAATGGAGGAAACATGAATCAAGACAGGAGGCAATAGTTCAATACAGAAGGAAGGCCAAGATGGGAAAGCTACCTCCTACTGCTCAGGAGCCTAGCAAGTACTTTCCAAAGCCATACCATTATTTTGAAAGGCAGAAGATTAAAGCAGAAGAGCTTAAGAAGAAAGACTTGAAAGGCAAGAAGCATGCTGATGCTGAAGTTGCTGATGCTCCTGTTCAAGCTAAAGTTCAAGTTGGAAAAGGAATAGTGATTAAGGAGCCAGAACTGAAATAGAATTAGAATTTTCTTGAAGTTTACTTTGTAATCTTTTAGATGTAAAACATTTTGTGAACTTCTGAAAATGAATATGGCAGATATTAGAACAATGTGTTATATGTTAAATCTATTTCATATTTGTTCTGTGATGATGTCTATGTCTATTTCATATTTGTTCTGTGATGACATATTTGTATACATGTGTGATTAATACATATTTATGTTTACCCTGCTGTATATAATCCTACTTTACATCATTTTGTAATTTTAATTATGAATGGTGTATATCATTGACTAAGGGTTATGACTTCTCCAAATAGGGGGAGATTGTTGGGTACATTGGTTTAAATGTACCTGATTTGAAGAAGCCTCACCCAACTCAATGATATACATCAAATTGTATTTGATGTATTTTGAGTTACATGTGCAGGTTAAATATTTGCAGGAAATGATGAAAAAGTTTCTAAGTCCATGTGTCGACACCCAGAGGGAAAGTGTCGACACTTAAGAAGACTTGTGTCGACACCCAGACAAGCAGTGTCGACACTTGGAGTCATTGTGTCGACACCAGGGATGCTGAGTCGACACTAGACAGAAAGTGTCGGCACAAGGAGCTGTGTCGACACTCAGTGAAGAAAAGACTGTGAAGCTGTGTCGACACTTAACAGTTGTGTCGACACCCAGTGGAGCTGTGTCTATATCAGAAAGTGTCGACACTTGGAGCTGTGTCGACACTCAGCAAAAGTCTGCAGAGACTAAGTACAAGTGTCGACACTTAGCAGAAGAGTCAACACTTGAAGTAAGTGTCGACACCCAGAACAATGTGTCGACACTTAGCTAAAGACTCAATACTTGAAGAAAGTGTCGACACAAGGAGCTGTGTCGACACTTAGCAAAGATTAGCAAAGTTCAACAAATTATTCTAAGTACAAGTGTCGACACTATGGGAATGTGTCGACACTCAGCTGAAGTCTCAACAAGAAGAAGAAAGTGTCGACACAAGGAGATGTGTCGACACTCAACAAGTATCAACATGAAGATGTGTCGACACCAAGAAGCAGTGTCGACACTTAACAGATTCAACACATGAAGATGTGTCGACACAAAGGTGTTGTGTCGACACTTAGAAGAATTCAGCAAAATACTGAAGTACAAGTACTTGTGTCGACACTCAATCTCAGTGTCGACACATGAAGAAGAAGTAGTGTCGAGATAAAGAATCAACAACACAAGGAGTTGTGTCGACACCTTGTAGACTAGTGTCGACACTTAGACAACATTTTTCGACACTTAGTCTATAAGTGTCGACACTTAAAGACAGAAAGTCTCGACACTTAAAGACAGTTACAGCATTTTTCAAGAACTGACTGGATGACTTGACAGCTGCCATTCCAACCGGTCTACAGCACCTGTCAGAGTTGTCAGAATTCAGTTATGGACCGGACCAGCCGGTTACCATGAAGAAGGTCTATAAATAGGCCTATACTGTCTACAGAAGAGATTGATTAAAAGGGTTGTTGAAGTTGTCAAAGTTCAAATTATTAATCAAGTATTCAACAAAGAAGATCTAAGCTATTCCTTGAAGAATCAAGTAAAGATCTAGGAAGTTGGAGAGAGAGAGAGCTCCATCCAAGAAATCAGCCATTGGAACTAGGCTGAGAAGAAGGGTTCAGATTTATTCTGGATCTTAAGAAGTAGAGATCAAGGATCAACTGCAGAAGGAGTCAGTCTTATTGAGTTCTACTTTCAAGAAGCTTTGAAGAAAGCTAAGTCAGATTGATTCCAGCTGAGTTCTTCCAAGAACTAATCAAGAAACTCACAACTCCCCTCTCTTGTCTTTGGGTTGTTGAGTTAACAATTGTATAATCATTTTATCTTGTAGGATCCTTTGGATCTGAGTTTTTGTAAGCCTGTAATTATAAAGGCTGAGTGTAGGGCTTGAGAGCCTGAGTGTAGGAGATTGAAATCTCTGAGTGTAGGCCTTGGTGGCTGAGTGTAGGCCTTTGTGGCTGAGTGTAGGAATTTGTGGCTGAGTGTAGGCTTTGTGGAAAAGCTGAGTTGTAGGGCCTTGGGCCTGAGGTGTAGGAACCAGTTTGGGTTCTGAGATAGTGAAGGAGTTTGGCCGAATCTAGTACACTGCTAGATAGGCGAAGGGGGAAAGTGGATGTACCCAAAGCTTAGGGAACCACTATAAAACTCTGTGTCTTCTGTGTGCTGTGATTTGCTGTGAATACTGTGTGATTGCTGTGCAAAAGTAGATTAGATTCCGTGTTTAAAACTGATTGCTGCCATTAAAGTTTAAAAAGAATTTGGTCACATATTCACCCCCCCCCTCTAGATGTTTAGGTACTATATCTTTCATGCCCAAATATGCGAAATTTTTAAAAGAATTACTTTCTAATAAACGTAAATTGGAGGATATTTCGCATGTATCTCTCAATGTTGTCTGCTCTACGGCCCTTACTAATAAATTGCCCACAAACCAAAACGACCTGTGACGGTTTTCCATCCCGTGCCTTTTTGGCAATATATTAGTAAAATACGCCTTAGCTGATTTAGGGGCTATCATTAATCTGGTGTCGTTCTCGCTCTTTCAACGTTTAGGTTTGGGTACTCCTAGTCCTACAAATATGCGCATCCAATTAGCGGATTGTAAGACCCCCCCCTCCCGCTTACCAAGGAGGCTACCGGGTCTTATGCCCAGAACCGCCGTCTTACGGTGGCACTAACGCACGGGTTAGTCGACACCGCAACACGCCGATCCTGCCGGCTAGTACGATCATTTAACATGTAGGCCAATATGAGAAGAAAAGTAAAATAGTATGTAAATCCACAAGTCCACAAGTCACATGGTACAATCATATAAATGAAATGAAAAGTACATCAATATAGTCCACAGAAGAGTACAAAAGAAAGAGTAAAAAGGGCTTATGCCCAGTACATCAAAATCACTCTCTCTCAAAATAAATAAAAGCGGAAGCTATCCTAGTGTATCAGATCTCGTCCCACCTGAGGATGCACAATAGTGGTAGTAGCCTGCTGAAGCGGTATCTGCTCCTCAAGTCCTGCCTCCTCGACGTGCTGGTGCTCCATCTCCACGAGCTCCTAAAAATAGTTTGGTCACCGACTATTAGTCAAAAAGACTAAGTGGAAGCAGGTGACAGAATCTAACTAAAGTTGTAATAAGTAATGTTGTTCTACTCTTGCAGTTCTAAGTATGGTACAATTAGTAAGTAAGAGCAGTGCAGTAAAGGAAAGTAAAGGCAGCAGTAAAAGCAAGTAAATAACTAGTCTACCACTATACTATCATCACAAAAGTACCCTAACTTATATAAATGCTCATACAAATATATAAGTTAGGGTTTCCAGGAAATTTAACTTATCATATAAAAGAGCCCATACTAATTTATATGATAAGGATCTATGAAGCGTATGACCTAATATGAATGAATGTTATGATGCAATTTTATGCACAGGAAAGTGCAACTCACACACAACGACTCTGTGATCACAGACCTTTAGTTCCCACTTTTTGAGAGCTAGTATCACTCTCGGGTACCACCGCTGTGGCTACGGCAGCAGCGGAGCGGGCGTCTCCGCTTCTAGACCGGTATGCACACTACCAAGCCTTAGACCCCTCTCATACGCCTCTGTACACGTCCAAGGTGCACTCTAGAGTCTCGCGTACGTACTTTGCTGACAACCCGTCAGTCTTGTTGGGTCGGATGTGCGTTATCGGGGATCGTCCTCCAAGACCGCAGTGTAAAACAACCCACTGGCCCCTCTAACCCTCACAACCGCCTGGTGCACCGTACTGCCATTGGTGTGACGAACAGCCAGTACCTCATGCCCCGCCACTATATTTATGCACATGCAAGTATTTCATTCCGAGCCTCCCGCTCGCAGGACCAAACCCGTCCTGAAACCCTCAAACTCAAACCCGGGTGAGAACGCACATTAGTGCCTTTATACCAACTCCCTCAAACCCTAAACGGGTGAGCATATATCATGAATCTCTTCAACCCTGCACGGGTGAGAAGGTACAATAATGTCCTAACCTATTAGACTACTCTTCTCTACGGGTTATTATACTTAGAGATTTAAGGTTAATCCCAGGACTGCCCCCGGTATTCCCTGTGAAGGGCTCTCAAGGGGCACTAGGAACTGTGTTGGGATTACGCCCAACGTTCCCTTTCGCAAGGATATTTATTTTAGTTGATGGCTACCCATGTTTCATCGCAGCTCTCTTTATTGCTCTGGGATACAACCCTAGTGACTTAAGGTGTTACCGGGAAACCGACGGTCTTCCGTCGACCCCCACTCCAGTTGCTACCTAAAGACTTGCACTTTTGATCCCTCACTAATACAATACTACCCACCAGGATTATACATGTTGCACTCTGTTATTTCTTCCGATAATCAATCCCCTGGTAACCCCTAAGGCAAGACCTATTTATGTTATATGCAGACCATGTCCTATTATTACCCTAAAAATGGGATCTTCCAAACCTTAAGGCATCTTGCCTCTAAATATTTATCCTAGGGTGGTATGGGCTAAGGGAACTACCCTATGAATTCTCATAATTTTCCTTGGCCAAAATAATCCTTTAATTAAATCTTTTAAATTAATTACTAGGTCACTTTACACATGAAGTAGTATTATTTAACATCCACTGACCTAGGTAATTTTTCTTGAGTTGTATAATGATAAAATATTGCTGTCTACAGAGTTTCATAATTTTCCTTTAAATATTTATTCCAATTTCGTATTTAATACCAAATTCTCATAAATTCCATTTTCCAAACGAAGTATAGGCAATATGTAATCCAAAATTCCAGGAAAATTACAGAATACATAAAACACTAATTTATGAGTATTGGCAGAGTCTCATCAATTGTTATTGTGTAATGGCCTATAAAATTCCATTATAACATATTTACCAAAAATGCCATTGTATTAGTTTAACAACTAACAATACATCCATTATTTCTTAGAAATTTATGCATGACTAATAATACAATTTTATAGCACTAGAATAAATTCCAATTTTTTCTGAGGTGCATATCCATCATTTCAAGAATTAAATATAATAAGGGTAAAATGGGCAATTTGAGATATCTATTCCAAACGCTCTTCAAACAGAAGGATCATATTTTTCCTACGTCAAATGTAACCTTATCTATATCTTGGCAAAGTTTGAGGATTTGTGCTTGAGGAAAACCTATTTTCCAATTTTATTTCCAAAAGAGCTATATTTAAAATAAATTCTAATAAATGAGATTTTTGATTCCAAAAATCCCATGATTAATCTGAGGGATGAAATTTACCCTAATGAAGCACTGTAAACAAATCCAAGATTTTTTCATGCCACCATTGGGCTGAATACACAATATTTGAACTTTTGCTAATAGCACACCAAGGCAAAATATGAACTAACACATGCAAGGGGATTCTCCAACATGCAGTGATCCAAAGGTGCTGAAATTTTTATCATGCATCAAGGATGTCCCCAGTGACCCACCACCAAGATTTGGGGCCACGGGGAGGCATATAACTCCTTAAATTGCATTTATTTACATTTTGACATTTTGACAAAAACTATAGGAAATGTTGTTCCAAAAATTCCTAAATTTTGGCAGGAGCTAAGTATGCCCTAATCATGAATGTACCCAAAATATGGGGCCATGGTGATTGCTGGTTTGACCTGGGCATCCAATTGAATTTCTGCCCTAGTCTAGGACCAGTCCTAGGAGACATGCCCTACAGGACTGTACACTACACTAAATCACAACTTTAAGGTGGCAAATTATAGGTAAGACAATCAGCTACATTTTTCATTGAGGGACTAATTTCTGTAAATGCCTCTAAGAGGCCTAAAAATAACATGCAAAAGGACTGCTTTTATGTGACAGAAATTTTACTATTCATTACATTTAAATTAAATCATATAAATAGATTTGCACGAATCTAAAAGTGAAAACCGACGGGATCTGTTCATCTTCTCCAATGGATTAACGGCTGAGATTGAGTTTTCCTGGGGGATGTTTGCTGGAGATTTCCGGCCAGCTGAGCCACCACCACCGCCGGCGGATATCGCCACCACCTTCGTTAAGGTGGGGGCTAGCGTTTCCCGGCGGTGGGGCCGCCGGAGTTGGCTCCTCTAGCGAACCCGAGCAAGAAGAAAAAGCCCGGATTTCTTCACTTTCCTCTCATGGCATCGGGCTCGATTGAGCCCGATAACTCCCTAAATGGATCTAGAAATCTAGTACAGGTAGAGGTGAGGTGAAACGAACCTGGATTGGGGCTTCGCTGCGGGTCAGGCGGTGGTTTGCCATGGTGGTGGTGCGCCGGCGAGCTCCACCCCGAAAGCTTGATTCTCCACCGTTCTCCATGATCCAGTACTAAATTTCCACTCCTTTCTACCTTCTGAAGCTGTTGGTGAGGTCTGTTTCGGCTGAGTTTGGCTGTACATGGAGATATCACTTAAGTGAGCTCGGTTTGAGCTTTGGTTGCTCCGCCCCAGCTGCCAAGTGGCTCTCAGCCCCTGTTTTCTGCTGGAAATGGAGAGAGGAGGTCGGCCATCTGGTTTTGGGCAGATAAATCCAGCTGAAGGGGTGGCCATGTGGCCACCATTCCCTTCTTCTCCATTTCTCTCTCCTCCTTCTCTCAAAATCCCAATTCTACCCCCTTACATGTATTCTCTCTCCTGATTTAGAGGGGTAGGACTGGTCTTGTTCACTTGGGCTGGCCATGGGCCAATTTTGGTGGGCTTGGTCCAATGGAGGATGGCTTGGTCTTCATTTCACTCTTTTAGGTCAATTTGTTGACTTGTTGTCTTGGGGAGTTGACTTAGTCAACATGGTGGGTGGGCTGACCCTACTTGGTGGAAATGGGTCTAGTGGCACCACCCAACTTAGGTTGGGTCAATTGGGTGCCCTACTTAGGCTAATTGGGCTTATGAGTGTGGGTTTGACCAAATTAAGCCCAAGGTTGACTTTGGTCAATTGGGGTCAAAGTGTTGACCTAGTGACATGCCCTAGGGTCCACTTAGATTGTTTTTAGGGTTAGGGCAATGTGGTGGGGTCATGGTGTGACTAGGGTCCCCACTTAGGCTAGTTTGACCTAGTTTGACTATGGTCTTATAGTGGGCCCCACATGGCTACCACCCACTACCTAGGGTCAAACATAGTTGATCTCCTTAAATCTCACCCCATGCCTAACCCAATCTAAGTTGAGGGGTCCAGAAGTAAAATGGGATGTTACAAATTCCAATAAACAAGAAAATAATTTCATCCCCGAAATTTAAGTTCGGGTCTACGGGGTTCTACTTGCAAGAATTTTTAAGAAACTTTAAAACATAACTTGAAAGTACCTGATGCGAATAGCTCCGGGTGTTGCTCCAGCATCAGATCCCTCGGCTCCTAGGTGTGCTCCTCCCGTCCATGGTTGGACCACAACACCTTCACAAGAGGGACCTTCTTCTTCCGCAACACTCGGATGGCTGTATCATCAATCCGGATCGGCTCCAATCTAACTGATCTGTCAGGCTCTACCGGTCCGGCTGTAGTAGTAATGTGCTGCTCCGGTCGAAGGAGAGCTCTTCGCAAGGAAGAGACATGGAAGACGTCATGTAATGCACCCAACTCCGGTGGCAGCTGCAGTCGGTAAGCCAAGGGGCCGATCCGCTCTAGGATCAGGTATGGGCCCATGTATCGTGGACTGAGCTTCTTGTGCCTCCGCACCCGAGAGACACCGTGTACTGGACGTATCTTCAAGAATACTCTGTCTCCAACCTGGAACTCCACCTTCCGGTGCTGAGCATCATAATACTTTGCCTGCCTGCTCTGGGCCTCTAGTAGCCGATCTCTGATCAATTGAATCTGAGCCTCAGTATCCTCTATATAATCAGGTCCAAGAGCCCTGGTATCCACATCCTGAACCCATGATAGCGGTGTCCGGCATCTCCTCCCATAAAGTGTCTCGTATGGAGCCATCCTGATGCTAGCCTGGTGGCTGTTATTGTACGAGAACTCAATCAGTGGCAGCAGCCTCTCCCAGGGCTTCCTCATATCCAAAATGCATAGTCTGAGTAGGTCCTCCATGGTCCGGATGGTCCGCTCGGTCTGTCCGTCGGTCTGCGGATGGAAGGAGGTACTAAAAGTAAGCCGAGATCCCAAGTAAGCATGCACGGCCCTCCACTCGCTCGAAGTGAACCGACCATCACGGTCCGAAACAATCGTCCTGGGAATGCCATGATATCTGACGAACTGCTCCACAAATAATCTCACCAGAACTGCAACTGGGGCATCCTTCCGAACTGGAATAAATCTCGCTACCTTGGTCAGTCTATCCACTATGACCCATATAGAATCATGCCCAGAGTGGGAGCGAGGCAATCCGTCTACAAAGTCCATAGCAATGTCCTCGAACTTCCATTCTGGAACTGGCAGTGGCTGTTGTAAACCTCCCAGGCTCTTGCATTCTACCTTCACACGCTGGCAGGTCTCGCAATGGGTCACAAAATCCGTGATCTCCGTCTTCATCCCGGGCCAATACATAGACCTCCGCAAGTCTGCCCACATCTTGGTGATGCCGGGGTGCACTAAATATCTCGAGCAATATGCCTCTCTGAGTATGTCATCCCGGATACTGCCCCTTGCTGGTATGTAGATGCGCCCACGGAATCAAAGAAGATCATCATATAGCGTGTAGTCCTCGACCTTGCCCCTCTCCAGGGCACTGAAAATTGGCTGTAACGCAGCATCCAGCCTCTGATGTACTCTGATGCGCTCCTGTATATCATCGCCACTGATCACTGAGCTCAAATACTCTCGATACACTACTGGCTCGGCCTCGGATACCATGGTAATGTGCATGTCCTCCATCATCTGTAGCATCTCTATAAACATCAACCGGGGCTCCGGTCCAGAAGTACCGGCCCTCCTGCTCAAAGCATCTGCTAGCGTGTTCGCTTTTCCCGGATGGTAGTGGATCTTGTAATTATAATCACAAAGGAACTCCAGCCATCTCCTCTGTCTCAGGTTTAAGTCCTTCTGTGTATCGATATACTTAAGATTCTTGTGATCTGAAAAGATGTCACAATGAATCCCGTATAAGTAATGCCTCCATATCTTTAGGGAGAAAACCACAGCCCAGAGCTCTAGGTCATGTACTGGATAGTTATGCTCATGCTTCTTCAACTGTCTTGAAGCATAAGCAATAACATGTCCATGCTGCATCAGGACTGCACCCATCCCCTGATAAGAGGCGTCCGTGTAGATCTGGAATCCTTCGCTCCCGGATGGAAGCGCAAGAATGGGGGATGAGATGAGTCGGTCCTTCAGCTCCTGAAAAGCCGTCTCGCACCGCTCTGACCAAACAAAATCTGCGTCCTACTTCGTCAAGGACGTGAGGGGGAGTGCTATCCTCGAGAACCCCTCCACGAACTTGCGATAATACCCTGCTAGTCCCAAGAAACTGCAGATGTCAGATGCGGTCTTCGGCCGTGACCAATCCCTCACTGTCTCTATCTTGGATGGGTCCACTGCTAATCCAGCCCCACTGATCGTGTGCCCCAGGAAAGCCACCTCCTGTAACATCCCATCTCCAACTAGACCCCTAAGAGTGGTTTTGGCCATGACTAGGTCATGACAAACCCTAGGAAGCCAGAAATGGGCCAAGAGATAGGGGACAGAAAGGTGGGAGATCATCATGGTCTGCAAATAGTACAACTCTGAACAATGGTGTAGGATGACCATGGGCCACACCCTAACCCCAAGACTCTACCACAACACCCCTAATACCTTGGGAGGGCCATTAGAGCCAAAAGGACACATTAGGGTCAACCCAAGAGGCTCAGTTGACCAAGGTCAACCCTAGCCCTAAATGGGTCAAACTAGCCTACTTAGGGTCAATTGACCTACTCCTAGCCTAGAGGACCCCACCTATGCCCTCCTAACCCTAACGTGAGGTCAATGGGTCACTAAGGACACATTGGGGTCATCCCTAGAGGCCAGGTTGACCCAAGTCAACTCAAGCCCCTAATCTGGTCAAAGTACCCTTACTAAGGGTATATGACCTCCAAAGTGCAGGGTAACCCTACATAACCCTACCTAGACCCTAAGGGAAGCCAATGGGTCACCCAGGACCCATAGGGGTCAACCCAGTTGGTCATGTTGACCCAAGTCAACTCTAGCCCTAAAATGGTCAAAGTGCCCTTGCCAAGGGACATGTGACCACCAAGATGCCCAACCAACCCTATTCAAGTAACCCTAGGCCTTAAGGGAGTCAAATGGGCCACTAAAAACCCAATGGGGACAACCCAGATGGTCAAATTGACCCAGGTCAACCCTCATTTAGGTCAAGTCAAAGCTAGCCCAAAAGGGCTAACCCAAGCCCAAACCACTTCTCCCTTAGGCTAAACCCATTCCCGTGATCATCATAACCAAGTGGGCTGCATTTAGCTTGTGAGGTTGACTAGTCAACCAGAGGTGACTAGGAGAGGGAAAGGAGCTCCCCTCCATGATAATGGAGGAGAGAGAAATTGAGGAAGAGGAAGAGGAGAGTGGAAGGCCGACCAAGGGAGGCTAACATCCACCATTTATGGCTGCAATCAACTCCTCTAGGGGAGAGGAGTTGATTCCAGACGTTTCCCGGCCACCAAGGGATGGATTCAGCCCCCCTCCACTCTACCCGAGCCACACCTTTAATGGTGTTAATGGCCATTGAAGAACCAGCCTCCCCTCTTCCCCATTTGCCATTTAAACACCATCAGGGGGCCAAGGGGAATATTTTAGAGCGTTTACCTGGAGGAGACGAGCCATCCCACTGTGCTGTTGCAGAAGCCGAGCGCCGCCGCCGTCGTCAATGGCATCCCGCCGCTCTTCCCGCATTCAGGCCACCAAGAAGGTCCTCCCCCTCTCCTTAACTCATGATTAGATCATAGCAATCAATAGGTCCAAGGTTCGGGCTCAATTGAGCACGATCCAATTTGGCTTTTCATGGATTTTTTTCTGAAAAACTCACCTCTCGGGATCGCCGGAAAAGGGGTTTCCGGCGGCCAAGCCGCCGCCTGGGGATGGCCACCACCTCAACGGAGGTGGTGGTGCCGGTGGCCAGCCGGGGAGGTGGCCGGGTCGCCGACAGTGGCGTTTGGAAATCGCTCCAGGAGGGACGAATCGCAGCCGTCGGCTCAACGAAGAAGATGACCGGATGCCGTTGATCCATGCGCCAAGATTCGTGCTGCATCAGGGTTAAACTATAGGAAATTATTTCTAATTATTTCATTCTGTCACACTTTTGTCATTTAATGTTGTAAATATTTAAAAATAGTTAGAGGCTCTGTGTGAGAAAATGATCAACACATGATTTGTAGACCTTTCTGTCTACTTTATTTTAAAATTTGTTTGAACCAATTTAGGCTCCTGGTTTGATCAGGGCACCCATTTTGGTGGGACATACCCTTAGGGCTAGGCAGTCATTAAACTGAGTGCCCACACTTCATCCCTAGTCCAAATCAGTTGAAATTTTTACAGGGAGTCTACCCTAGCTATACCTAGAGCTGGTCCAAAAATGGGAATTTTTGGGAGAAAATATTTCTATAGTTTTTATAAAAATTTAATAATTATTAAATAAATAAAATAGGTGCCCTAAACATCTCCAAACTATCCCAAATTTTGGTGAGTGGTCCCTGGGCTCATGTTAGGTATCTGTATAGAGTTTCACCTAATTTGGATATGATTTGAATAGGTTTTGAACCAACCCTAACTATACCTTAATAAGGGCATTTTGGTCAAAAAGTGCATTTCTGATTTTCAGTGACCAAATCACCTCAACAGAGGCTGAAATTTGGGCCACTGACTTGTTATGGCACTTAGCACATCCCCATGGAATGTGGGGTAGAGTAGAGTTGATTTGCCCTAAGTCCCTAGGCCAAACCCTAAAGAGGGACCTTTTTGCCTTGTGATGGGCATGGGTCCTAAACACCTTGGATGAACTCCAAATTTTGCAAGGAGGTTCCTAGGATATATAAAACCCTCTGTTAGAAATCTTAACTAATTTTAAAAAGGGTAGGGTCCCCAAAACCCTAACCCTAGCTTGGGACCTAAAACTTGTAGTGTGGGTTTATGTTAGCTAAACATTTTGAATCTTAACCAAATTTGGGTAGTGAGGGGGGTTAGGATATTTTGAGCGTCTGATAATTTACTTAAGGAATTTTGATCAATATATGTAGCACTACATTTGTAACCAATAGGATTGCCCTAATTAATAATTTGGCTATTGTGATCTCACTGCCCATTGAAAGGGTATGAAACATTGGCAGAGGTAGTTTTAGGCTATACTAATCATGTATGAATTTTGATAGAATTTTTGGATAACTAGTTAGGGCATCTACTTCACAAGTGCTTTATTTTGATTACATACTAAATAATCCTTACAAGAGTCCATTACTTATTGAAAAATCATGAAACTTGCTACCTAGTGTTTTTAGCTCAATATTATCATGTGGGAATTTTTGTGGAAATATTTGATGGCTAATTAGTACACTTTGTTCATTAACCGTTAAATTTGAAAGTTCATGAGAAAATCAAATATAGCCTTATTTTTAAATGATAAATTATGAAACTTTTTCTAGTGTACTTGTAGGCCATCAAAATCATCCCTGAATTTCCTCTGAATTTTTGGAGGTATTATTACTGTAAAATCTTTTAAAATGACTTTTTATGAGGTATCTTTGAAATTAAATTTAAAAGCCTAAACCTTGCTGAAAGATTTGAAGACTTAGGCTTTAGAGTTGATTATGCATTTTGTAATTACCATAAATATATTGGAATATTATCTTGTATGACATTGCTACTTCATGTTCAAACTTGGGCTTTTTGGATACTAGAATAAATAAATTAATTATCAGACAAATTAGGAAAATTATGGATTTCTGGATTTATGCTTCAAATGTCATTTTAGCCCTCTAATAATTATCATAGGGATATTGGATGAGTATTTCATGTACTTCCCTTTTTACGGGTCATGTAGCTTAAGTGGTCTGCATATAGCAAAATTGCAGGAAATCCTTTTGGATATGAATTAGAGCACGTGTGATGGGTCTTGATGATTTGCTGGAAAGATAAGTAGAGTGGGTTGCATCTATGGAAGATGAGTGAGTAGGGTGTGATTTTGTCTAGGGTTTAGGGGCGTTCGGGTCCGACGAAAGATCGTCCTACCCAAGGAGAGTTGTAGTCAAATCACCCTAGGATTAGCATATCGAAACATGAGAAAATAATGGGTAGGGGAATCAACCAATAATAAAAAAGTACCTTGCGAAAGGGAACGCTGGGCGTAATCCCAACACAGTTCCTAGTGCCCCTTGAGAGCCCTTCACAGGGAATACCGGGGGCAGTCCTGGGTTAACGTAAACTGTTTTAACAAGCTGAAAAGAGTAACTTAGTAATTAGGGTTGCACATTTCACAACACTGATGGCACCGGATGTTAGCTGGGAGCTTCGGCTCGGATGGTTAAAAGGCGGACTTTGGGTCCGGGGAGCTTCGGCTCGATTGTTTGAGACGGACGGGTTGGACTGGGGAGCTTCGGTTCGGTTCTTGATTACGCTAATTTGCATGTGCATAAAAAGAAAGGAAATTAAGGTGGTGGGTCTTCGGTATTGGAGGGTCGATGCACCGACGCCAATACGTTGACTCGGCAAGTGTGGTTAGCACTTCGCCAACAGAAGTCTGGTGCGCCAGCCGGCAAGAGTACGCAGGAGTCCGCTTCGTGCACCAAGCGTTGTGGCGTATGATAGGTCTGACCGGTAGTGCTTTACTGGTTTAGAGGTGGGAGAGGCCCAACCCACCGCTTCCGTCTGCCACTACAGAGGTATCCTGGGAGGTTATGGCTCCAAAAAGGGGGAACTAAAGGTCTGTGTGCACAGAGTCGTGTGTGTGTGTTGCACTTGCATGTCCATCATACCCACTTGCATGTCATAGCATAATCGTTACCTTTAACCTTGACACCTAAAGTATAAGTGGAATGGGACACTTATACTTTAGGACCTGCAAACGACCCCTTAGTCTATAAGCATGTGTGGGCAAGTTTATAAATTAAGGTTAATTTTGATATATATAGTTACTGCTGTTTGATCATCGACACCCCAACGTATAAATTGGTATGGGACTTTTTATACGATGGGAGCCTTGCAGAAGACCCCTTGGCTTATGTGTTTTCACATAAGTGAAGGTTACTTTTCATATTTCATCTTATGTCTATACATGATATAGAATTGCTAGTATAGGTCCGCTGTCATCTGCTTTTGATTTTTTCTCCACCTTCAAGTCCTCCCCTTTCTTCCTCTCCGCTCGGTGCCTAGGAGCCGTGGGGGAAGGGGCGGGGGATGATAGGACTTAGTCTTTTAGACTAACGGTTTTTGAACCGCATCATTTAGGGGATCGTGGAGACCAGCATGGAGGAGCAGCCCCAGAGACCGGTACGCTTGGAGGTGGGGCAGTCTAGCACCGGAGTTCATATAGTCGGGACCGTGAGTCTCGACCTTGAGTAGTTTTTCTGCTTCCGCATGAGTGATTTTGTAGTGAGGCTATGATGTACCGGGCGTAAGCCCGTTTTGCTACTCTGATGTTTATTTCGGTGGACACTCCCTTCGTGGAGTTATAATTATTATGACATGTGATTCTCTGTGGACTGCAGTTTCCGTTTACTTCATTATTCTGCTACTTTTCTGTGATCAAATTTGGCCGGCAGAATCGGCGCTTTGTGGTGATGACCCTTCAGGGCGTGAAGGAGTCGCCGCAAAACGGCGGTTCTGGGCCTAAGACCCCGGCGTCTAAAGAAGTAAAAAAAAAGGGGGGGGGGGTCTTACAAGTGGTATCAGAGGAGACCTCGATCGAAAAGTAACAGTCCACAACCCTAGGCCACCCCCGCGCGAGTTTAGTTTGGGGACAAACTAAGCAGCGGAAGCAGTGGTGTGCCCATATGGGGGATCACATGTAAATTGTCCACTTTTATTAGGTATTGAGTCAATTACGTAATAATGTAGTTCGTTTTGCAGCCCCCAGCTCAGCCCACCCCACAAGGTGGAGCTCAGCAGACTCCAGACAATGCACCACCTCCCATGGTCCCCACACCTTTCCTTCAATCGGACATGGGGCAAACCCTTACAGCTATCCTTGAGGCCTTCCGGGCTCAGCAGGCTCCAGCCCAGCAGCCAAACCCAGGGGCCAACTGGATGAGCACCTTCCGAGGACTCTCTCCCCCATCATACTTGGGGACAGAGTCGGCAGTGCGGACAGAGGAGTGGCTGGATGTTATGTACGAGATGTTGACTGGGATACGATGCCCTTGGGAGGAGAGGGTGGCCTTGGTGGTATCTTGCTTGGAGTCCCATGCTAAGAGGTGGTGGAAGACGCTGTTGGACATGACATTCGCTGATAGGGAGATTGCAGAAATCACTTGGGAGGAATTCAGGGCCACGCTGCTGGAGCACTTTGTTCCACAGTCGGCCAGGGACGAGTTGGAGGAGCGGTTCTTGCAGTTGAGACAGGGCACCAGGACGGTGGTGGAGTACCACCGGGAGTTCGACCATTTGGCCCGGTATGCGGGCTCTTACCAGCTGGACGACGCAGGTTATGTCAAGACATTTTATAAGGGCCTCAAAGAGGAGCTGAGGGAGGCCCTGCTGTTTGTATCTGACGGGCCTATCTCCCGAATTTTGGAGATGGCGAAGAGGATTGAGGCCGATTGGCACACCACTCGGGGCCGGAAACGGCAAGCGGGGGACTAGGGCCGGAGGGCCCGAAATGATCAGCGGCGAGGCACCATACCAGATGGAAGGGGGATAGAGGAGCAGCCTCGTCAGGAGTTGAGGCAGGAGCCGAGAGAGCAGGTGGTTTTGGCCCCTCAACCTCTCCGGATTCAGGAGATGCCTTGACCCGGGGGTATGGCGTATCCCCCGCCGGAGTGTTTCCATTGTCACCAGGTGGGACATCTCCAGATAAACTGCCCTATGAGGGGGGCACCACCTCCAGCACCACAGGGTGGCCCACCTGCCCAGCATTTCGGAGGCCGAGGACACGGCCGAGGATGTGGTAATCCGGGAGGAGATCGAAGACTGAATGGGGAACAGATTTACGCTTTGGACTTAGCACATCCCCGGAACTCGGACAGGGTTATTGCAGGTATGAGAGTAATTTTAGTTTTGAATCTATTCCCTGCTCATATTAAGTATTGATAGAACTACTACACAACCTAGGTTAGAAAACCTTACACCAAAGTTCTTTCTTAAAACTGATTTAGGAATGGTGATGGTGTGCGGCAAGCCTGCCCATACCCTGTTCGACACGGGGGCATCGCACAACTTTGTGTCGGAGGATTTCGTCAAGGATCTGGACCAGATTCGATATTATACGGGATTATCCAGGAGGGTGCGTCTCCCCAATGGGATGGAGATCCAGTCCACAAAGAGGTGCCTCCTGGAGGTTACCATAGATGGGGTGACACTTGAGGCCCCGGCGACGATCCTGAGAATGCCGGACTTCGACCTTGTCTTGGGCATGACATGGCTTGTCTGGAACCATGCCCAGATTGACTGCCCGGCAGGGAGGGTCGTGCTGAGACACGGCGATACTTATGCGACATTCGAAGGTACTACTACGGTTTCCCGCCGCCTGCTTTTATCTATTCAGGCCGTTAAGGCTCACATGCAAGGAGACCAGGTATATCAGGTATTATTCGAGATGACTGAGGAGAAGGACCTGATTGCTAGCATTCCGGTGGTTCGTGACTATGCCGATATTTTTCCGGATAAGCTGCCAGGACTGCCTCCGCATAGGGAGAAGGACTTTCATATTCAGTTGGTACCAGGGGCTAAGCCGGTATCCAAGGCCCCTTATCGGATGGCCCCGAAGGAGTTGGCGGAGTTTCGGACACAGTTGCAGGAGCTGGTGGAAGCAGGATTTGTTAGGCCGAGCTCCTCATCATGGGGAGCTCCGGTCCTATTCGTGAAGAAGAAGGATGGCACTCTTCACGTGTGCATCGACTATCGAGCACTAAACAGTCTGACCGTCCGAAATACCTATCCGCTCCCCAGGATAGACGAGTTGTTCGATCAGCTGGAGGGAGCCCATTATTTCTCGAAGCTGGACTTGAGGTCAGGCTACTACCAGCTGTGGATCCAGGAGGAGGATATTCCGAAGACGGCCTTTAGTAGCAGATATGGATTGTATGAGTTCATCGTGATGCCCTTCGGGCTCACGAATGCTCCGTCGGCGTTTATGAGCCTCATGAACCGGGTCTTCGAGGCTTATTTGGATGTGTTCGTCATAGTATTCATAGACGACATCCTTATCTATTCTAAGACGGAGGAGGAGCACACACGACATCTGGCACTGACCTTGGAGAGACTGCGGGAGCATCGCCTTTATGCGAAGTTCAGCAAGTGTCAGTTCTGGTTGAAGGAGGTGGCTTTCTTAGGCCACATTATCAGCGGAGCCGGGCTGGCGGTGGACCCGGCAAAGATTCAGGCTATTTCGGATTGGCCGCAGCTGAAGACAGCCACCGACGTACGAAGTTTTCTAGGACTTGCCGGTTATTACCGGAAGTTTGTGGAGGGATTCTCTCGAATCGCCCTCCCGCTCACATCCTTGACGAAGAAAGAGGTACCGTTCGTGTGGACCCCGCAGTGCCAGACAGCTTTCCAGGAGCTGAAGGATCGGCTAACCTCGGCTCCCATTCTTACTCTCCCCTAGGGGAGGGAGGGATTTCAAGTCTACACCGACGTATCATATCAAGGGATGGGAGCGGTGCTGATGCAGAATGGACACGTCATAGCTTATGCCTCCCGCCAGCTGAAGACCCATGAGAAGAACTATCCAGTGCATGACCTGGAGATGGGAGCAGTTGTATTCGCACTGAAGATATGTCGAAACTACCTTTATGGAGTCCACTGTGATATATACTCCGATCATAAGAACCTTAAGTACGTGGACACGCAGAAGGAACTGAACATCAGGCAGAGGCGGTGGGTGGAGTTTCTATCTGACTATCAGTATGAGATGCACTACCACCCGGGGAAGGCAAACGTGGTAGTGGATGCACTGAGTAGGAGAGCCGCCACAGCAGGAGCAGAGCCTCAGTTGATGTCTATGGAGCTGCTGTAGAGACTAGAGGACATGCACATTACTCTAGTGTCGTCTGACGATCCTGAGCTCTACGAGGAGTACTTGGCCGCGATGGGCGTTACCGATGACATCAGAGACCGAGTCAGAGAAGGATAGAGGCAGGATGCCAAGTTAGAGCCCATCTTCCAAGCTCTGGAGGCAGGCACTGCAGGAGATTACACTCTGAGGGACGACCTGGTGTGCTTCAGAAGACGGGTGTATATACCGGAGGGAGGCCAGATCCGGGAGTATATTATGACGGAGGCGCACTGCAGTCGGTATTCTGTACACCCGGGGATCACAAAGATGACGGCTGATTTAAAGAAGACTATGTTCTGGCCGGGCATGAAGAAGGATGTCTCTTACTTCGTGACCCATTGTGAGGCATGTCAGCTAGTGAAGACGGAGTGTAGGAACCCCGCAGGATTATTGCAGCCACTCCCGGTGCCGGAGTGGATGTTTGATGACATAGCCATGGACTTCATACATGGGCTTCCCCGGTCTCGAACAGGGAATGACTCGATCTGGGTAATCGTTGATCGGTTGACCAAGGTGGCTCGATTTATACCGATCAGGAAGGATGATTCAGTAGGAGTACTGGTGCGGAAGTTTGTGGAGCAGTTCATTCGTTATCATGGCGTGCCCAGGACGATAGTGTCAGATCGTGATGGGCGGTTTACATCCACGGAGTGGCGATCAGTTCAAGCTTACTTAGGCACGCGATTGACCTTCAGCACTGCATTTCATCCCCAGACAGACGGGCAGACAGAACGCACCAACCGGACGCTGGAAGACCTTTTGAGGCTATGCATTTTGGACCGCGGGGAACCGTGGGAGAAACTCTTACCCCTGGTCGAGTTCTCCTATAACAACAGCTACCAGTCCAGCATCAGGATGGCGCCTTACGAAGCCTTGTACGGGAGGAGGTGCCGGACCCCGCTTTCTTGGGTTCAGAACGAAGATCCGAAGGTGTTGGGATCAGAGTTTGTTGAAGACACCGAGGCACAGGTGAGGCTGATCAGAGACAGGATGCTAGAGGCGCAGAGTAGACATGCTAAGTACTATGACGCCCGGCATCGGCAGGTGGAGTTCCGGGTGGGAGACCGGGTGTTTCTGAAGATCTGGCCCATGCATGGAGTCTCGCGGGTGCGTGGTCGGAGGAAGAAGCTCAGCCCTAGGTACATGGGCCCTTACAAGATCTTGGAGCAGATCGGACCCCTATCCTACCGGCTGGAGTTACCACCAGAGCTGGAAGCGCTGCACGACGTCTTCCATATTTCTTCGTTGAGGAGGGCTCTGCTACGCCCGGAGCAGCAGATTTTGACCACCGAAGGGCCGGTAGCTTCAGACCGGTCAGTTCGTTTGGAGCCGGTTAGGATCGACGACCGAGGAGTACGAGTCCTGCGTCGCAAGAAGGTCCCATTAGTCAAAGTCCTGTGGAGGAACCACGGCCAGGAGGAGCATACCTGGGAGCCGCAGGACCTGATGCGACAAAGATACCCAGAGCTATTCAGTCAGGTATACCTCTCAGACCCCTCAAGATGTTAATTTATTCTCCTGCTTTAATTTACTAAGGGCTGCTCTAGGCAGATAGAGACTTATCTTTTGTTTATTGGGGGCTTATCCTTGTTTATTGGGGTCTTGGTCTGCCGATTGGGCGAAATGGTCATAGATCTAGGTTTCCCTTTAAACCTATTTTAGCAAACAAGGCGTCATACTGGGATGTTACAAGGTTCTTTTCTTCAATAGTAAGTCCCGTAGGCTCAACTTGGATTTTGGGGACGAAATCTTTGTTTTGTTTATTGGGATTTGTAACATCCCATCTCCAACTAGACCCCTAAGAGTAGTTTTGGCCATGACTAGGTCATGACAAACCCTAGGAAGCCAGAAATGGGCCAAGAGATAGGGGACAGAAAGGTGGGAGATCATCATGGTCTGCAAATAGTACAACTCTGAACAATGGTGCAGGATGACCATGGGCCACACCCTAACCCCAAGACTCTACCACAACACCCTTAATACCTTGGGAGGGCCATTAGAGCCAAAAGGACCCATTAGGGTCAACCCAAGAGGCTCAGTTGACCAAGGTCAACCCTAGCCCTAAATGGGTCAAACTAGCCTACTTAGGGTCAATTGACCTACTCCTAGCCTAGAGTACCCCACCTATGCCCTCCTAACCCTAAAGTGAGGTCAATGGGTCACTAAGGACACATTGGGGTCAGCCCTAGAGGCCAGGTTGACCCAAGTCAACTCAAGCCCCTAATCTGGTCAAAGTACCCTTACTAAGGGTTTGTGACCTCCAAAGTGCAGGGTAACCCTACATAACCCTACCTGGACCCTAAGGGAAGCCAATGGGTCACCTTGGACCCATAGGGGTCAACCCAGTTGGTCATGTTGACCCAAGTCAACTCTAGCCCTAAAATGGTCAAAGTGCCCTTGCCAAGGGACATGTGACCACCAAGATGCCCAACCAACCCTATTCAAGTAACCCTAGGCCTAAGGGAGTCTAATGGGCCACTAAAAACCCAATGGGGACAACCCAGATGGTCAAATTGACCCAGGTCAACCCTCATTTAGGTCAAGTCAAACCTAGCCCAAAAGGGCTAACCCAAGCCCACGCCACTTCTCCCTTAGGCTAAACCCATTCCCATGACCATCATAACCAAGTGGGCTGTATTTAGCTTGTGAGGTTGACTAGTCAACCAGAGGTGACTAGGAGAGAGAAAGGAGCTCCCCTCCATGATAATGGAGGAGAGAGAAATTGAGGAAGAGGAAGAGGAGAGTGGAAGGCCGGCCAAGGGAGGCTAACAGCCACCATTTATGGCTGCAATCAACTCCTCTAGGGGAGAGGAGTTGATTCCAGCCGTTTCCCGGCCACCAAGGGATGGATTCAGCCCCCCTCCACTCTACCCGAGCCACACCTTTAATGGTGTTAATGGCCATTGAAGAACCAGCCTCCCCTCTTCCCCATTTGCCATTTAAACACCATCAGGGGGCCAAGGGGAATATTTTAGAGCGTTTACCTGGAGGAGACGAGCCATCCCACTGTGCTGTTGCAGAAGCCGAGCGCCGCCGCCATCGTCAATGGCATCCCGCCGCTCTTCCCGCATTCAGGCCACCAAGAAGGTCCTCCCCCACTCCTTAACTCATGATTAGATCATAGCAATCAATAGGTGCAAGGTTCGGGCTCAATTGAGCCCGATCCAATTCGGCTTTTCATGGATTTTTTTCTGAAAAACTCACCTCTCGGGATCGCCGGAAAAGGGGTTTCCGGCGGCCAAGCCGCCGCCTGGGGATGGCCACCACCTCAACGGAGGTGGTGGTGCCGGTGGCCGGCCGGGGAGGTGGCCGGGTCGCCGACAGTGGCGTTTGGAAATTGCTCCAGGCGGGACGAATCGCAGCCGTCGGCTCAACGAAGAAGATGACCGGATGCCGTTGATCCCTGCGCCAAGATTCGTGCTGCATCAGGGTTAAACTATAGGAAATTATTTCTAATTATTTCATTCTGTCACACTTTTGTCATTTAATGTTGTAAATATTTCAAAATAGTTAGAGGCTCTGTGTGAGGAAATGATCAACACATGATTTGTAGCCCATTCTGTCTACTTTATGTTAAAATTAGTTTGAACCAATTTAGGCTCCTGGTTTGATCAGGGCACCCATTTTGGTGGGACATACCCTTAGGGCTAGGCAGTCATTAAACTAAGTGCCCACACTTCATCCCTAGTCCAAATCAGTTGAAATTTTTACAGGGGGTCTACCCTAGCTATAACTAGAGCTAGTCCAAAAATGGGAATTTTTGGGAGAAAATATTTCTATAGTTTTTATAAAAATTTAATAATTATTAAATAAATAAAATAGGTGCCCTAAACATCTCCAAACCATCCCAAATTTTGGTGAGTGGTCCCTGGGCTCATGTTAGGTACCTGTATAGCGTTTCACCTAATTTGGATATGATTTGAATAGGTTTTGACCCAACCCTAACTATACCTTAATAAGGGCATTTTGGTCAAAAAGTGCATTTCTGATTTTCAGTGACCAAATCACCTCAACAGAGGCTGCAATTTGGGCCACTGACTTGTTATGACACTTAGCACCTCCCCATGGAATGTGGGGTAGAGTAGAGTTGATTTGCCCTAAGTCCTTAGGCCAAACCATAAAGAGGGACTTTTTTGCCTTATGAAGGGCATGAGTCCTAAACACCTTGGATGAACTCCAAATTTTGCAAGGAGATTCCTAGGATATATAAAACCCTCTGTTAGAAATCTTAACTAATTTTAAAAAGGGTAGGATCCCCAAAACCCTAACCCTAGCTTGGGACCTAAAACTTGTAGTGTGGGTTTAGGTTAGCTAAACATTTTGAATCTTAACCAAATTTGGGTAGTGAGGGGGGTTAGGATATTTTGAGCCTCTGATAATTTACTTGAGGAATTTTGATCAATATATGTAGCACTTCATTTGTAACCAATAGGATTGCCCTAATTAATAATTTGGCTATTGTGGTCTCACTGCCCATTGAAAGGGTATGAAACATTGGCAGAGGTAGTTTTAGGCTATACTAATCATGTATGAATTTTGATAGAATTTTTGGATAACTAGTTAGGGCATCTACTTCACAAGTGCTTTATTTTGATTACATACTAAATAATCCTTGCAAGAGCCCATTACTTATTGAAAAATCATGAAACTTGCTACCTAGTGTTTTTAGCTCAATATTATCATGTGGGAATTTTTGTGGAAATATTTAATGGCTAATTAGTACACTTTGTTCATTAACCCTTAAATTTGAAAGTTCATGAGAAAATCAAATATAGCCTTATTTTTAAATGATAAATTATGAAACCTTTTCTAGGGTACTTGTAGGCCATCACAATCATCCCTGAATTTCCTCTGAATTTTTGGAGTATTATTACTGTAAAATCTTTTAAAATGACTTTTTATGAGGTATCTTTGAAATTAAATTTAAAGGCCTAAACCTTGCTGAAAGATTTGAAGACTTAGGCTTTAGAGTTGATTATGCATTTTGTAATTACCATAAATTTATTGGAATATTATCTTGTCTGACATTGCTACTTCATGTTCAAACTTGGGCTTTTTGGATACTAGAATAAATAAATTAATTATCAGACAAATTAGGAAAATATGGATTTCTGGATTTATGCTTAAAATGTCATTTTAGCCCTCTAATAATTATCATAGGGATACTGGATGAGTATTTCATGTACTTCCCTTTTTACGGGTCATGTTGCTTAAGTGGTCTGCATATAGCAAAATTGCAGGAAATCCTTTTGGATATGAATTAGAGCACGTGTGATTGGTCTTGATGATTTGCTGGAAAGATAAGTAGAGTGGGTTGCATCTATGGAAGATGAGTGAGTAGGGTGTGATTTTGTCTAGGGTTTAGGGGCGTTCGGGTCCGACGAAAGATCGTCCTACCCAAGGAGAGTTGGAGTCAAATCACCCTAGGATTAGCATATCGAAACATGAGAAAATAATGGGTAGGGGAATCAACCAATAATAAAATAAATACCTTGCGAAAGGGAACGCTGGGCGTAATCCCAACACAGTTCCTAGTGCCCCTTGAGAGCCCTTCACAGGGAATACCGGGGGCAGTCCTGGGTTAACGTAAACTGTTTTAACAAGCTGAAAAGAGTAACTTAGTAATTAGGGTTGCACATTTCACAACACTGATGGCACCGGATGTTAGCTGGGAGCTTCGGCTCGATTGTTTGAGACGGACGGGTTGGACTGGGGAGCTTCGGCTCGGTTCCCAATTACGCTAATTTGCATGTGCATAAAAAGAAAGGAAATTAAGGTGGTGGGTCTTCGGTATTGGAGGGTCGATGCACCGACGCCAATACGTTGACTCGGCAAGTGTGGTTAGCACTTCGCCAACAGAAGTCCGGTGCGCCAGCCGGCAAGAGTACGCAGGAGTCCGCTTCGTGCACCAAGCGTTGAGGCGTACGATAGGTCTGACTGGTAGTGCTTTACTGGTTTAGAGGTGGGCGAGGCCCAACCCACCGCTTCCGTCTGCCACTACAGAGGTATCCTGGGAGGTTACGGCTCCAAAAAGGGGGAACTAAAGGTCTGTGTGCACAGAGTCGTGTGTGTGTTGCACTTGCATGTCCATCATACCCACTTGCATGTCATAGCATAATCGTTACCTTTAACCTTGATACCTAAAGTATAAGTGGAATGGGACGCTTATACTTTAGGACCTGCAAACGACCCCTTAGTCTATAAGCTTGTGTGGGCAAGTTTATAAATTAAGGTTAATTTTGATATATATAGTTACTGCTGTTTGATCATCGACACCCCAACGTATAAATTGGTATGGGACTTTTCATACGATGGGAGCCTTGCAGAAGACCCCTTGGCTTATGTGTTTTCACATAAGTGAAGGTTACTTTTCATATTTCATCTTATGTCTATACATGATATAGAATTGCTAGTATAGGTCCGCTGTCATCTGCTTTTGATTTTTTCTCCACCTTCAAGTCCTCCCCTTTCTTCCTCTCCGCTCGGTGCCTAGGAGCCGTGGGGGAAGGGGCGGGGGATGATAGGATTTAGTATTTTAGACTAACGGTTTTCGAACCGCATCATTTAGGGGATCGTGGAGACCAGCATGGAGGAGCAGCCCCAGAGACTGGTACGCTTGGAGGTGGGGCAGTCTAGCACCGGAGTTCATACAGCCGGGACCGTGAGTCTCGACCTTGAGTAGTTTTTCTGCTTCCGCATGAGTGATTTTGTAGTGAGGCTATGATGTACCGGGCATAAGCCCGTTTTGCTACTCTGATGTTTATTTTTGTGGACACTCCCTTCGTGGAGTTATAATTATTATGACATGTGATTCTCTGTGGACTGCAGTTTCCGTTTACTTCATTATTCTGCTACTTTTCTGTGATCAAATTTGGCCGGCAGAATCGGCGCTTTGTGGTGATGACCCTTCAGGGCGTGAAGGAGTCAACGCAAAACGGTGGTTCTGGGCCTAAGACCCCGGCGTCTAAAGAAGTAAAAAAGGGGGGGGGGTGTCTTACACCTCCTGCAGCCAGAACTGGCACTTTGAAAATTTTGCGTACATCTGGGTCTCCCTCAGCCTCTGTAAGACCTGCGCCAGGTGCTCCGTATGCTCCTCCCGAGTCCGAGAATATATAAGGATGTCGTCGATGAATACAATCACGAAGCGGTCTAAGAAAGGCTCGAATACACGGTTCATTAGACTCATGAATGCGGCAGGGGCATTCGTGAGCCCAAAAGGCATCACCGTGAACTCGTATAATCCATAGAGTGAACTGAATGCCGTCTTCGGTATGTCCTCTTCCCTGATACGGAGCTGGTAGTAGCCGGATCGCAAATCTAGCTTGGAGAACCAGAAGGCTCCCTGCAGCTGGTCAAATAACTCATCTATCCGAGGAGAGGATAGGTATTGCGGGCCGTTAACCGGTTCAGCTCCCGGTAATCTATGCATAGTTGCAGTGATCCGTCCTTCTTCTTCACAAAGAGAACTGGTGCTCCCCATGGCGATGAACTGGGCCGCATAAATCCTGACTCGACTAACTCCTGTAGTTGAGTCCTGAACTCTGCTAACTCCCTGGGAGCCATCGTGTAAGCTGCCCGGGACACTGGCCTCGCTCCCGGTACTAGCTGAATCCTGAAATCCAAGTCTCTAGCAGGTGGTAGCCCGGGCAATTTCTCCGGGAATACGTTGGAGAAATCCCGGACCACCGGAATATCGGAGATAGCCGTCTCTATTCCCACCATCTCGAAGCAGATAAGATAAACTTCTTCACCCTGCTCGTGGGCCTTCACAGCCTGTACCGAAGATAATAATAGGTGGCAGATAGGCTGAATACCTTCGATGATAACATGAGAGTCGCCATGCCTTAGCGTGATCCTCCTGGACGGACAATCTATCTGAGCATGGTTCCGGTGTAACCATGTTATGCCCAAAATCAAGTCGAAGTCCTGCAGCTTCAGAATAGTTGTTGGCGCCTCAAATTCCTTGCCTCCAATCTCGGCCTTCATATCACAATGTGCAGTGGTCCGCAGCTCTGACCCATCGGGTAGACGCACCCTCATCTCTAGTCCAGTAAACCTCTCCACGCCTTCGAGTCTGTCGATGAAGGCCTCGGATACGAACGAGTGCGAAGCACCCGTGTCGAAGAGAGTATGAGCGGGCTTGCCGCTGATCATAACTATGCCTGAGGTTTGTTTACGTTAAAGTTAATTGTTATCATATAGTTCCAGGTACTATATAATTGAAAATTCAAGAAATTTAATCATTAACTTTAAGTACCTGTGATAACCTCCTCGGGGTTCCTCTGCTCTGTAAGGTCCAAGGCGTATATCTGCTCCTGCTCGCGTCTCCTGCCGTTATATCCCCGGCCTCGGCCTCGGCCTCGGCCTCGTCCCCGGCCCTGCTGTACTGGGGCCACTGGAGGTGGAGAAGGAGGAGGAGGGGGATGGAATCGATGCGGGCACTCCGACCTAATGTGCCCGGGCTGGCGGCATCCGTAACAAACTACCTGTCGGTGGCCTCAGTCATCCTATCTCCTCGGATCATGCATCTGTAGAGGTGGGGGAGCCAATGCTGGAGGAGGCCCATGCTCCTGCCTGAAGTTGGGACGACGACGCCCCCCACCCTTCTTGTATCTGATAGTCCTGCCTCTCTGAGAGCCCCTGCTGCTCTCTCCTGATGTCGAACCATCAAATGGTCTCTTCCCTCCGGCTCGCACCATCAGCTGGTCAGCCTCCAGCTTCTTTGCCATCTCGATGATCTGCCTAGATGTGCCATGAGAATTGAACAGCAAGGCCTGCCTCAAATCATCCCTGAGGCCCCGGTAGAACCTCTTGGCATACCTCCTATCATCGGTATCCTGAATCCCTGCGAACCTGGCCAAATGAGAGAACTCTCTCTGATACTCGATCACCGATCTAGTCCCCTGCCTGAGGTTCAAAAACCTCTCCTCCAAGGCATCTCTGTCCGTAGCAGAGACGAAGTGCTCCAGAAATACATCGCCAAACTCCTCCCAGGATATCTCTGACAGCTCAAAGTCCGCATATGTAGACTCCCGCACTGATTTCCACCATCTCTTCGCATGAGCCTCTAGCGCAGAGGTGGCTAGAGGTACTGCCTCGCCGACTGGGCAGCTGATGCCTGCTAAGATCTCGTGTATGGCCTCCAGCCATTCTTCCGTCTTTACCGCATCCTCTGTCCCACGGTACGTCGGTGGGGACAGGCTCTTGAATGAACTCAGCCAGCTCAACCCCGGATTTGGCTGTGGAGCTGGGACTTGCTGGGATCTGAAGGCATCTAGAATCGCCGTCAAGGTCTGCGCCATCTCCGTATGTAGGAATGTAGTGGCAGCTGGAGGGGGAGGAGCCACATTTTGCGGCGCGGCGACCTGTGGAGGTTGCATAAAGGTAAGGTTAAAAAAAAAGAACTGGCCTAACTCGTTGTACTTTGTGGACCATTTATGTGACTTTTGCACATGGGCACACCACTGCTTCCGCTGCATAGTTTGTCCGCAAACTAATGCTCGGGCGGGGGTGGTCCCATGTTGTGGACTTCTTTCTCATATGATCGTTGTTCAAGTGATACCAGTTTGTAAGACCCCCCCTCCCCCTTACCAAGGAGGCTACCGGGTCTTATGCCCAGAACCGCCGTCTTACGGTGGCACTAACGCACGGGTTAGTCGACACCGCAACACGCCGATCCTGCCGGCTAGTACGATCATTTAACCTGTAGGCCAATATGAGAAGAAAAGTAAAACAATATGTAAATCCACAAGTCCACAAGTCACATGGTACAATCATATAAATGAAATGAAATGTACATCAATATAGTCCACAGAAGAGTACAAAAGAAAGTGTAAAAAGGGCTTATGCCTAGTACATCAAAATCACTCTCTCTCAAAATAAATAAAAGCGGAAGCTATCCTAGTGTATCAGATCTCGTCCCACCTGAGGACGCACAGTAGTGGTAGTATCCTGCTGAAGCGGTATCTGCTCCTCAAGTCCTGCATCCTCGACGTGCTGGTGCTCCATCTCCACGGGCTCCTAAAAATAGTTTGGTCACCGACCGTTACTCAAAAAGACTAAGTCGTTTCCTCCGCACCTCGCCCCGCAGCTCCTAGGCACCGAGCGGGAGGACGAAGTGGAGGACAACAAAGGGGTAGCAAAGTGGAAGCAGGTGACGGAATCTAACTAGAGTTGTAATAAGTAATGTTGTTCTACTCTAGCAGTTCTAAGTATGGTACAAGTAGTAAGTAATAGCAGTGCAGTAAAGGAAAGTAAAGGCAGCAGAAAAAGCAAGTAAATAACTAGTCTACCACTATACTATCATCACAAAAGTACCCTAACTTATATAAATGCCCATACAAATATATAAGTTAGGGTTTCCAGGAAATTTAACTTATCATATAAAAAAGCTCATACTAATTTATATGATAAGGATCTATGAAGCGTATGACCTAATATGAATGAATGTTATGATGCAATTTTATGCACAGGTAAGTGCAACTCACACACAACGACTCTGTGATCATAGACCTTTAATTCCCACTTTTTGAGAGTTAGCATCACTCTCGGGTACCACCGCTGTGGCTACGGCAGCAGCGGAGCGGGCGTCTCCACTTCTATACCGGTATGCACACTACCAAGCCTTAGACCCCTCTCATACGCCTCTGTACACGTCCAAGGTGCACTCTAGAGTCTCGCGTACGTACTTTGCTGACAACCCGTCAGTCTTGTTGGGTCGGATGTGCGTTATCGTGGATCGTCCTCCAGACTGCAGTATAAAACAACCCACTGGCCCCTCTAACCCTCACAACCGCCTGGTGCACCGTACTGCCATCGGTGTGACGAACGGCCAGAACCGCATGCCCCGCCACTATATTTATGCACATGCAAGTATTTCATTCCGAGCCTCCTGCTCGCAGGACCAAACCCGTCCTGAAACCCTCAAACCCAAACCCGGGTGAGAACGCACATTAGTGCCTTTATACCAACTCCCTCAAACCCTAAACGGGTGAGCATATATCATGAATCTCTCCAACCCTACACGGGTGAGAAGGTACAACAATGTCCTAACCTATTAGACTACTCTTCTCTACGGGTTATTATACTTAGAGATTTAAGGTTAATCCCAGGACTGCCCCCGGTATTCCTTGTGAAGGGCTCTCAAGGGGCACTAGGAACTGTGTTGGGATTACGCCCAGCGTTTCCTTTCGCAAGGATATTTATTTTAGTTGATGGCTACCCATGTTTCATCCCAGCTCTCTTTATTGCTCTGGTACAACTATAGTGACTTAAGGTGTTACCGGGAAACCGACGGTCTTCCGTCGACCCCCACTCCAGTTGCTACCTAAAGACTTGCACTTTTGATACCTCACTAAGACAATACTACCCACCAGGGTTATACATGTTGCACTCTCTTATTTATTCCGATAATCAATCCCCTGGTAACCCATAAGGCAAGACCTATTTATGTTATATGCAGATCATGTCCTATTATTACCCTAAAAATGGGATCTTCCAAACCTTAAGGCATCTTGCCCCTAAATATTTATCCTAGGGTGGTATGGGCGAAGGGAACTACCCTATGAATTCTCATAATTTTCCTTGGCCAAATAATCCTTTAATTAAATCTTTTAAATTAATTATTAGGTCACTTTACACATGAAGTAGTATGATTTAACATCCACTGACCTAGGTAATTTTTCTTGAGTTGTATAATGATAAAATATTGCTGTCTACAGAGTTTCATAATTTTCCTTTAAATATTTATTCCAATTTCTTATTTAATACCAAATTCTCATAAATTCCATTTTCCAAATGAAGTATAGGCAATATGTAATCCAAAATTCCAGGAAATTTACAGAACACATCAAACACTAATTTATGACTATTGACAGAGTCTCATCAATTTTGATTGTGTAATGGCCTATAAAATTCCATTATAACATATTTACCAAAAATGCCATTGTATTAGTTTAACAACTAACAATACATCCATTAATTCTGAGAAATTTATGCAAGACTAATAATACAATTATTATAGCACTAGAATAAATTCCAAATTTTTCTGAGGTGCATATCCATCATTTCAAGAATTAAATGAAATAAGGGTAAAATGGGCAATTTGAGATATCTATTCCAAAAGCTCTTCAAACAGAAGGATCATATTTTTCCTAAGTCAAATGTAACCTTATCTATATCTTGGCAAAGTTTGAGGATTTGTGCTTGAGGAAAACCTATTTTCAAAGTTTATTTCCAAAAGAGCTATATTAAAAATAAATTCCAATAAATGGGATTTTTGATTCCAAAACTCCCATGATTAATCTGAGGGATGAAATTTACCATAATGAACCACTGTAAATAAATACAAGATTTTTGCATGCCACCATTGGGCTGAATACACAATATTTGAACTTTTGCTAATAGCACACCAAGGTAAAATATGAACTAACACATGCAAGTGGATTCTCCAACATGCAGTGATCCAAAGGTGCTGAAATTTTTATCATGCACCAAGGATGTCCCCAATGACCCACCACCAAGATTTGGGGCCATGGGGAGGCATATAACTCCTTAAATTGCATTTATTTACATTTTGACATTTTGACAAAAACTATAGGAAACGTTGTTCCAAAAATTCCTAAATTTTGGCAGGAGCTAAGTATGCCCTAATCATGCATGTACCCAACATATGGGGCCATGGTTATTGCTGGTTTGACCTGGGCATCCAAATGAATTTCTGCCCTAGTGTAGGACCAGTCCTAGGAGACATGCCCTACAGGACTGTACACTACACCAAATCACAACTTTAAGGTTGCCAATTAAAGGTAAGACAGTCAGCTACATTTTACATTGAGGGACTAATTTCTGGAAATTCCACTAAGAGGCATAAATATAATATGCAAAAGGACTGTTTTTATGTGACAAAAATTTTACTACTCATTACATTTAAATTAAATCATATAAATAGATTTGCACGAATCTTAAAGTGAAAACCGACGGGATCTGTTCATCTTCTCCAATGGATTAACGGCTGAGATTGAGTTTTCCTGGGTGATGTTTGCTGGCGATTTCCGGCCAGCTGAGCCACCACCACCGCCGACGGATATCACCACCACCTTCGTTAAGGTGGGGGCTAGCGTTTCCCGGCGGTGGGGCCGCCGGAGTTGGCTCCTCCGGCGAACCCGAGCAAGAAGAAAAAGCCCGTATTTCTTCACTTTCCTCTCATGGCATCGGGCTCGATTGAGCCCGATATCTCCCTAAATGGATCTAGAAATCTAGTACAGGTAGAGGTGAGGTGAAACGAACCTGGATTGGGGCTTGGCTGCGGGTCAGGCGGCGGTTTGCCATGGTGGTGGTGCGCCGGTGAGCTCCACCCCGAAAGCTTGATTCTCCACCATTCTCCATGATCCAGCACTCGATTTCCAGTCCTTTCTACCTTCTGAAGCTGTTGGTGAGGTCTGTTTGGGCTGAGTTTGGCTGTACATGGAGATATCACTTAAGTGAGCTCGGTTTGAGCTTTGGTTGCTCCGCCCCAGCTGCCAAGTGGCTCTCAGCCCCTGTTTTCTGCTGGAAATGGAGAGAGGAGGTCGGCCATCTGGTTTTGGGCAGATAAATCCAGCTGAAGGGGTGGCCATGTGGCCACCATTCCCTTCTTCTCCATTTCTCTCTCCTCCTTCTCTCAAAATCCCAATTCTACCCCCTTGCATGTATTCTCTCTCCTGATTTAGAGGGGTAGGACTGGTCTTGTTCACTTGGGCTGGCCATGGGCCAATTTTGGTAGGCTTGGTCCAATGGAGGATGGCTTGGTCTTCATTTCACTCTTTTAGGTCAATTTGTTGACTTGTTGACTTGGGGAGTTGACTTAGTCAACATGGTGGGTGGGCTGACCCTACTTGGTGGAAATGGGTTTAGTGGCACCACCCAACTTGGGTTGGGTCAAGGGGGTGCCCTACTTAGGCTAATTGGGCTTATGAGTGTGGGTTTGACCAAATTAAGCCCAAGGTTGACTTTGGTCAATTGGGGTCAAAGTGTTGACCTAGTGACATGCCCTAGGGTCCACTTAGATTGTTTTTAGGGTTAGGGCAATGTGGTGGGGTCATGGTGTGACTAGGGTCCCCACTTAGGCTAGTTTGACCTAGTTTGACTATGGTCTTATAGTGGGCCCCACATGGCTACCACCCACTACCTAGGGTCAAACATAGTTGATCTCCTTAAATATCACCCCATGCCAAACCAATCTAAGTTGAGGGGTCCAGAAGTAACATGGGATGTTACACGGATCGCTCGGATAAGTTCCCTATCGGGGTAGTGGAGGACGTCCTTGTCCGAGTAGACAAGTTTACCTTTCTGGTAGACTTCGTCATCTTAGACATCGAGGAGGACGCCGAGGTAGCAATAATACTCGGTCGCCCTTTTCTCGCCACCTCCCGCGCACTAATAGATGTTAGTAATGGTAGTATTCTCCTCCGAGTAGGAGACGATCAAGTTACTTTCTCTATTAATCCCTCGATGGACAATTTGTCATCGAGCGACGATTTCTGCCATTCTTTAGATACCTTTTTTGGAGATCGTTGTTCTCCCATTTTCGAGTCCGTATTTTTAAATGACGATATTTATGCACTCGAAAATTTTTAATGCGATGAGGATACCTCTATTGGCTTGCCTTTCGAACCAATTGGTAAGAAAGATATAGGAATTAAAACATCCCTAGAAGAACCGCCCATCCTAGACCTCAAACCCTTACCCGCATCACTCAAATATGCTTTTTTGGGAAAAGTCGATACACTTCCCGTTATTATTTCCTTTGACTTGAGTGATTCAGAGACTTCCGATTTATTGCAAGTTTTATTTAAACATCGCCACGCAATTGCGTGGTAAATCTCTGATATTTCTTAACGATAATTGTCGCAAAACGATTCAGCCGCAGCGTCGTCTTAACCCAAACATGAAAGACGTCGTTAAAGCCTAGATTATTAAGTTATTAGATGCGGGGATTATCTACCCTATTTCTGACAGTGCATGGGTTAGTCTCGTGCATGTCGTGCCCAAGAATGGCGGTCTAACCGTAGTGGCGAATGATCATAACGAGCTCGTCCCAACTCGTACTGTTACGGGTTGGCGAGTGTGCATCGATTATAGAGAACTTAATGATGGCACCCGCAAGGACCATTTCCCACTACCGTTTCTGGACCAGATTTTAGAGCGTTTATCCGGTCATCCATATTATTGTTTTCTTGATGGTTTATCGGGGTTTTTCCAAATCCCCATTTCCCCCGATGATCAAGAGAAAACAACTTTTACTTGCCCGTTTGGCACCTTCGCATATTGAAGAATGTCATTTGGACTCTGCAATGCACCGGCTACATTCCAACGATGTATGCTAGCAATCTTTGGCCAGCTAGTAGAAGACATTATGGAAGTCTTTATGGATGACTTTTCTATTTTCGGACGCTCTTTTCCTGATTGCCTTCACAATCTAGATCGTGTCATTCAACGGTGCGAGGACACAAGCCTTGTTTTAAATTGGGAAAAATGCAATTTTATGGTATGAGGAGGTTTGGTCCTCGGTCATATGATTTCGTCAAAGGGATAGAGGTGGATAAGGCCAAGATAGAAATCATAGAAAAACTTCCGCAACCAACAAACATAAAATCTATTAGGAGTTTCTTAGGCCATGCGGGCTTTTACTGACGTTTCATTCAAAACTTTTCAAAAATAACAAAGCCGCTAACTCACCTCTTGGAAAAGTAATCATGTTTCATCTTTAGTAGCGAATGCGAGTCCGCCTTTAATTTAATAAAACAAAAACTTATCACCTCACCAATTTTAGTGGCCCTTAATTGGTCCCTTTCATTCGAAATTATGTGCGACGCTTGTGATATTGCCTTAGGTGCCGTTCTTGGCCAACGTGTAGAAAAACATTTTCATCCAATTTATTACGCTAGCAAGACGCTCACTTCCGCAGAAGTAAATTACATGACAACGGAAAAGGAACTCTTAGCCGTCGTCTTCGCTTTTGATAAGTTTCGCTCGTATATAACTATATCTAAAGTTATCGTATTTACCGATCACTCCGATCAAAAATATTTATTAGCTAAAAATGATGCGAAGCCCAGCCTTCTTTGATGGATTCTCCTCCTACAAGAGTTTGATTTGGAGATCCGAGATAAGAGGGGCGCGAAAAATCTAGCGGCAGACCACCTCTCCCGCTTAGAAAATCCGGGTGCGGAAGCGCTCGTGGAATCTGAAATAAATGATAGATTCCCCTAGGAACGCCTCCTAGCCGTTCATAATTCTTCGTCATCTTCGCCTTGGTTCGCATATTTAGCAAATTACTTAGTAGCGTGGGTGCTTCCAAAAGAATTTTCAAGTCATCAAAAAAAGAAATTTTTTTCTGAATTGAAAAATTTCTTTTGGGAGGACCCATTTCGTTTTCATATCTGCACGGACCAAGCGGTCCGAAGATGCGTTGCGGGTGTGGAGTGCTTGCAAATTCTTAAGCACTGCCACGAGGGTCCAGTCGGTGGGCATTATCAAGCCAACCGGACTGCTCGGAAGGCGCTAGAGGCGGTCTACTTTTGTCCCATTCTCTTCAAAGACGCGCACACTTTTGTGCGCGCATGTGATAGATGTTAGCGGTCGGGTAACATCTCTTGTCGCGACGAGATGCCCCAAAACTTGTTTTTAGAATGCAAAGTCTTCGCTTTATGGGGCATAGATTTTGTTGGCCCCCTACCTCCCTCTTTCAAAAAAATGTATATTTTATTGGCGGTCGACTACGTATCGAGGTGGGTGGAAGCGCAAGCTCTCCCCACCAACGATGAGCGAGTCGTCGTTACATGTCTTAAAAAACTATTTTCTCGCTTCGGCACGCCTCGCGCAATTGTTAGTGATAGGAGAACGCATTTCTATAACGCTCTTATGGCTAAGACGTTAGCTAAATACAGAGTCACGCACAAACTCGCCACCCCCTACCACCCGTAAACTAGTGGCCAAGTATAGGTAGTAAATCGAGAGATCAAGCGAATATTAGAGAAAACTGTTTCACTAAATAGGAACGATTGGTCCGTTAAACTCGATGATGCGTTGTGGGCGTATCGAACCGCATACAAAACCGCAATTGGTTGTAGGCCGTTCTGATTATTCTATGGCAAAGCATGCCATTTACCCGTAAAACTAGGGCATCGCGCTCTTTGGGCTTTAAAACTCTTAAACCTCGACGCCAACTTAGCCGCTCAGAATAGAAAACTGCAACTAAACGAGCTCGATGAATGGCGTGCAAACGCTTATGAGAGCAATAAGTTCTATGAGGAGCGTTCTAAGTTATATCACGATCGAAAACTAAAGTCCCCAAAATTATTTTCTCCGGGCGATCTTGTCCTTCTTTATAATTCACGTCTTAAGCTTTTTCCCGAAAAACTAAAATCTAGATGGTCCAGTCCCTTCATAGTTGAAGAAGTTTTTCCATATGGGACCGTACTCGTCTCCCACCCGGAAAGAGGTTCGTTTAAAGTAAACGGTCATCGGCTAAAGTTTTACATAGCGGGCGACCCAGTGATCGAGCATTATGAAACCATAACCCTTCTCGATTTATAACCCCGCCAAAATAGTCAAGCTACACGATTATAAACAAAGCGCTCCTGGGAGGCACCCCTCGCTTATCTTTTTCGCTCTTTCTTTATTTTGTTTGCTACTTTTTCTAATAAACACAGTGTTTCTAATCAGTGTTTCATCCCCGAACGCGTTTCTAATCAGTGTTTCGTGTCAGGTTGTTGATGCACACAGGATCTTGTTTAATGATATAGTACCTGCTAGCTGCTAAGTTATTTTTATGTGATTTGTTGATTTTACTTGCCCTCTATGAAGATTTTTATGCTAGGATTGCACGTTAGTTACTTTAAGTTTTAAGGTATCATTTCATTTACAATCTCATTCATGCCATCTCTTAAAAGGCAAAAGTAATTATATTTTACTGAACGTACAAACTATTTTCTGTACTTATATTCAACTTAGGAGTATGAATTTCATGAGTTGTCCTATGTGGATGTCTATACTCATGTAGATGATAATCATGGTAAACAAACTATTTTCCGCAGCATATAATCATGTTTTCACATGTGGACTAATTGATCCACTGAGCCGAGGGATACGCCTATCAAAACTTAACATAAACGTATTCTCTTCACATCAAAACTTGGTGCTTTTCATATAAAGTGATAGGATTGGAGTTGCCTGAGCGTCTGCAGTTATCTCCTGCACGGTGTGGCATCACGACGCGTGTTTTCTCGTACTCTGATATATCTTTAATATTGCGGAGATAATGCGGGTTGTGATAGTTGGTATCAGATGGCAACCTTTTCAAGTCAGTTTTAGTTATCAAGTGTCATTTCATACACACACTGATGTGTCATCAGTACGTCTTGGCTGAAGCATGAACAATACACTCATAAGCATTATAAGAAGTATACGAGGCATATTATGTACTGTAGGATACATAATATGTGTTTGTATATGGATCCTCATAGGAGGAAATGTAATGACCCGGCCCACGGCATGCTCGCCAACCCCAAGCGACGTTACATGGTTGCAGCCCGTGCCACCCAAACCCATCTCCGGCCTGTTTCTCAGCATAGCGGGTTTTTGAGAATGCCAGGTTTCGAACCCAACACCTCCTTAACAAGGCACCTTCAACAGCCCTCATCACCAACTGAGCTGGGTTTGGGTGATGAGGGCTGTTGAAGGTGCCTTGTTAAGGAGGTGCTGGGTTCGAAACCTAGCATTCTCAAAAACCCGTCGTGCTGAGAAACAAGCCGGAGATGGGTTTGGGTGGCATGGGATGCAGACCTGTAACGTCGCTTGGGGTCGGCGAGTGTGCTGTGGGCCGGGTCGTTACATAAAAAGTGCACTTTTTTTTTGTAACGTCCCCTGGGCCGTCTGTGGGCCTCAGCCCACTAGGCCTCCGTTAGACCTTTACCGGGTTGCAGCCCAAGCACCCCAACCCCTCTCCCTCCACAGGAGGGTTGTTGGTGGCCACAACCTCCCTTTGATGAGTGAAATTCTCTCGTTAAGCGGACAACACGGGGACTTCCTAGGAGGTAACCCACACCAGGACTTCTCCAGCCCGATCACGCTTAACTATGGAGTTCTTTCAACTCTCATCACCAATTGAGCTGCAGATCAACTGGTGATGAGAAGTGAAGAAACTCCATAGTGAAGCGTGCTTGGGAGAGAGAAGTACTGGGATGGGTGACCTCCTGGGAAGTCCCCGTACGGCCCATCTTAACTGTCGAGTTTGCTCATCAAAGGGAGGCTGTGGCCACCAACAACCCGCATGTGGAGGGAGAGGGGTTGGGGTGCTTGTCCTGTAGCCCGATAACCGGAACCGGACCAGGTGGAAATTAGAGTACACGCTGGGGCGCGGGGACGTTACAATAAAAAGTGCACTTTTATTGTAACGACCCTAGCTGATACAACGTGACAGCATCACGGCTCCGCTCTAGGCGACGCTACCGGGCTGCAGCCCAAGCACCCCAACCCCTCTCCAGCCACTGGCGGGTTGTTGGTGACCACAGTTTCCCTTTGATGAGCGAACTCGACAGTTAATTTGGGCCGTACGTGGACTTCCCAGGAGATCACTCATCCCAGTACTACTCTCCCCCAAGCATGCTTAACTATGGAATTCCATCACGGATAGATGAACAAGGGGTCACCTGATGTTAGACTTTCAATCATCCAATTAATGTCCTTTATAGTAGTATCCATTAGAGTGTCGTGGTCAGAGGAGGAGTGAACATTCATACCTGAGCCATCATCACCCATAGAGGTGCTCTGCTCATCATCAGACTAAGATTGACCTTCTTCTACCACTACCACATCATCATCAACAACTTTCTCTGGAATCTGGTTTGTAGGAACATCTGTTTGAACCTCTATCTCAGGTACTCCTTGAACTGAAGGAGCAGGCTCCCCCTCAATAGCTGAACCAGATATGTCAGCTTATCAGTAGTAGGAGGGGATGCGATCCTGTCCTCATCATCAATAATAATTCTTGGAACTGGTGAAGCCTGGCCTTGCATTGGAATCTTGATCTCCCATCGGCATATAGAAGAGATAGCGACTTTCTTGAGGTGATGAATTGACACGCCTTTGGATATGTCAAAGATCTCTGGGTGAGCTTGATTTAGATACAAAAAAAATTATTCTTCCAAAGTTTGGTGCTTTCAGACTTTCCTTGATCTTTTCAAAAAATAGGAATCCCCACTAGAACTTCTTTCTGCATACAACTGCAGTCATCATATCAAAGAAATTTGATGAGATGTAATCAATGGAGCCGGCTTTGTACAGAAGCACCTTTCTAGAATATCATCCAGAAGTTTGCTTTCATCTGACATGTTCTGTCTTTTAACTGAAGTGGTGGATTCTAGAAGACCATAGAAGGAGTAGGTTCTTGAGTAATCATCATCTTCTAGATAGTCTTGCTCATCAATTAATGGTATTCTGAGAAATTATGTCAAGGAAGATGGCTTGAATTTGATCTTGAGGTCTCTGATTGAGCTCTTCAGCAATTTCATAGACCTCTTGACCTTGGCATTTCTGAAAAACTACTTAACTTCAGGTAACAAAACTTTGCAAGGATGTTCCATGATGAAGGTGAGGCCGGCGGATTCCAGTAGTAGCAGAACATTTCTTGAAGTCGTCTTAAATTTCCTCTATGCCTGCTCGAACAAATTCACTGCCCACAACGATCTTGGAAGAGGGAGCCATCGATTGCAGAGAATGTGAGAATTCTGATTTGCTGGAGAGGAAGGGGTGGATTTTGCGACGGGGTCGGCTGAACGCTCTGGCGGAACTGAAGAGTTTTTCTCGTGAAAGGCTACTCAAATTTGTTGATTTGGATTTCTATGGACTTATCAATTTATATAAAATTGAAAATTTTAAAGAAATAAAAGAAGCGTACCTGGAACGGTGGTCAAAATTCTTGAGAAATGTTTCCTGACGATTTGGGCATTTCTCGAGGAAAATTATGTTTCGCGAGAAATCCATAAGCCATTTCTGGAGAAATAGAAATAATGTTCCAAGAAGTCCATGTACAACCCCGTGTCCGGCGAGCAAGGTTGCTAGGAACCAGACAGATCGGGCTGAAGGCAGTAGGCGAGCTCGGTAGTGGAGAAGCCGAGCCCGAGCTCAGCATTCGTCGGCCAGAGATCGGCATTCACCGACCAGAGATCGACATTCATCGACCAAAGATCGGCCTTCATCGACCCCGAGCTCGGCATTCGCCGAGCTGGCCCAGGACAACTGATGGCGACCAAGGGATAGGCGAGCTCACCGTCCCAGCTCGCGCCCCACCGATGGAGCTCGGCAACAGCAGGCGAACAGGACCTGCCGTGGTGATCAAGCTCCCCAACTCGCCTGGATGTCTGAGGTACTTTTTACTGTTTTACCCCCGCTGGTCTGCCTATAGCCCTTCAAAACAGCGGAGTTTGGCTGTTGGCAGACCCAGCCAAGGGTTTTCTGGTAATTTCAGGTCAGTTCTTTTGGTTATTGGCAGTTCAGATTCTGAAAGCTATAAATAGGACCCAAGGGGTACCCCAGAAGGCATGCTTCCTGTGCTTCCCTGCTCCAGTTTTTAAGTGCTTTCTGAGGGTACCTTAGCTCGGCCTCTGACTAAGGAGGGGAAGCGCTCTGAGATATTCTGGGTGTGTGGTGGGACCTCCCCGCCGAGCCCTTTGGTCGATTTTTTCCTTGTCTTCTTTGTTGTTTTGCTTGAAGGAGTGAAGTAGGTGCGAGACCACCCCTTCCCCAAGGGCGACCCCACAGGAGATCGAGAAATCGGTTTCAATATTTTGGTGTGGTGAGCGTGGAGCGTGGTCAGTACAGAAAAGCTTCAGCGAGTTCGATGACAGGAGGACAGGGATCCGACAGGCCGAACTCGCCGCCCCCCCCCCCCCCGCCTCTCGCCACGGTGGCGATGTTCGAAGACTTCAGGAATGAGGTACTGAGACTCGTCAAGTTCGCACTCGGCATGCGGGCTGAATGCTCGACACCAGCAGTCCAGATCGCGGCAACCCCCTATTTGGGCGAGGACGCCCCCGGCAGGCGAGCTGCGAAGGAAGTGGCCGAGGAGGGCCGGGGGTGCGAGCTACCTAGGCACGAGCTCTTCCTCGGCTCGACAGGTCGAGGCCGGTTCGGCGAGCTAGGCTCGCGAGTTTCGCCAGCTCGTCCAGCAGGGGGAGGCAGTCCCTTCCGCGAGTTGGTCACTTCAGCTCCAGTTCCTGATGGGTTCAGGGAACCCGAGATGTCCTACTACACCGGGAAGGGAGACCCGGTCCAGCATGTTCAATGGTTCGAGGATGTGGTCTCCATCCGGCAGATGTCAGACGGGTTCAAATGCGGACTCTTTGCTATCACCCTCAGGGAGAAGGCAAGGGAGTGGTTCCATCAGGTACCGGCCAGCTCCATCTACTCCTTTGAGGACCTGCGCCGGGGGTTCATGCTGAGGTTCACTACCTCGAAGAAGAGGAAGAAGGAGTTAGTGTCCCTGTTCCACATAAAGCAGGGGGTAAACGAGACCCTGGGAAGCTACGTGGACCGGTTCCAGGAGGAGGTTACTCAGGTCCAGGAGATGTCGGTCCATAGTCTGATGATGTCCTTTACCCTGGTCCTGCAGAAGGGGTTCTTCAGGATGGAGCTGAAGAGAGTTCCCCCCCCCTCTCCTACGAGGAGCTGATGGAGAGGGCGGCAAGAGAAGTTGACGGGGAGGCATCAAACCCGGAGTTTGCTTGGAAGCTGGCCAGGTGAGCCATGGAGGAGGAGAAGGAACCGAGAGGAGGAAGAGGACAGGAGGAGAGGAGAGGAGAGCCCCGGCAGAGGGAGCAGAGGCAGCTCCAGTGGCAGCAGCAGCCGAGGTGGGGGCATCAGGAGCTCGACCGTCGACTGGGCTGGAGACCTGAGTGGCAAGGGCAGGGGCCACAAATGGGATACCATGGAAGGGATCGCTATCAAGGGGGGCAAGATCAGTTCCACCCCCGGGCTAGAGGCAGGCCCAGAGGCCCCAGCTCCCCGATTAAGAGGAGGCTATGGCCATAGCCATAGGGGAGAGGAGGAGAATAGTAAGGAGGAGGAGGAGAGAAGTTAGGGTAGAGTTGCCCTATTGCGACTACCATCAGGAGGAGGGGCACGCCACAGCCACGTGCCCGGAATTCCTTGAAATGAGGGGGAATAGGGAGTAGCAGCAGCATCAGGGGCGACAAGAAGTAAGGATCGAGGAGGTCCTACCTCGGGTGGAGAAGGACCGTTGCGAAGACCGGGTGGATGTTGGGACCCGAGGAGGGATCAGAGTGATTCATGGGGGGGTGGGGGCCGAGGCTTCCCGCAAAGCGTTGCCTCCACATCCCAGACCCCACCCTCGAAGGAGAGGATCACCTTCTCCAGAAGCGACATGCCAGATCACGAGGATCCATTCTGCGATGCACTGGTCATCAAGGCAGCCATCGAGAATTTTACCGTCTCTCGGATCCTCGTTGACAACGGGAGCTCCGTCAACATCATCTTCAAGAATGCGTTTGACGCGATAAAGGTAGAGGCGAAGAGGGTGCTAGCCTTGGACGGACCCTTGTTCGGGTTTTTAGGGGAGAGGAAGGAAGTGGAGGGAGGAGTAGTCCTCCATGTAACCCTGGGGGGTCAGTCCAGAAACTGCAGATTCGTCATCGTGGACGCCCCCAGCAGTTACAGCGCCATCTTCGGGAGGCCCCTTATCAGCGCCTTCCGCTGCGTCCCCTCATCTTTCCATCAGTGCTTGAAGTTCAACGCTGAAGGGATTCATGTCCGGGTTAGGGGGGACCCCAAGGTAGTGCGGGAATGCTATGTCACTACCGTGAACTCCATATCTTGGCTGTAGGGAGCCGAGGAGATGGGGCAAATAATGGAGGAGGCTGAGCAGGAGGCTCGTAGGGAGGAGCTGGAGGTGGAGAGCTGCGCTGAGGAGGCGGCGGGAAGAGATCAGGAGGAGATGGCCGAAGTGATGGCCGTGGAAGAAGAGGTGGAGGTGGAAATCCTGGTCTCAGAAGAGAGGGATGCTGATGGATGGGGAGAGCTGTCCAGGTTGGAGGTTGCGGAGGAAGTGATGGAGTTAGAGGTGATCACCCGTGGAGGCAGGGTGGAGAAGGTCCGCATCAGCGGAGGGCTGACCCTGGAAGACCAGGGCAGGATGCTGGAATGCATCCAGAAGAACGTAGACATCTTCGCTTGGAACACCGCGGAGATGTCGGGGGTTGACGCGGATGAGGCCTGCCACCGTCTTAACCTGGATTCGGGAACATGCCCCATTCAACAGAAGAAGAGGTCCACTACGGACAAGCTGGCAGAGCCCATCAGAGAGGAGGTGGCAAAGCTCCTAAAGGTCGTCTTCGTGTCCGAGATCCAATACCTCGGCTGGGTCTCCAATGTGGTGATGGTCAAAAAGGGAGACGGCCGGTGGAGGATGTGTATCGATTTTTCTTTACTTAATAAAGCTTGTCCTAAGGACTACTATCCTTTGCCTCGGATCGACGCGCTGGTTGACTGAGCCGTTGGTTTTTTTATAATGTGTTTTCTAGATGCTTTTTCAGGTTATCATCAAATCAGGATGCACCCCCCGAACATCAAGGATGTCTCGTTCATCACGGGGGATGGATGCTACTGTTACAAGATGATGCCCTTCGAGCTGAAGAATGCAGGGGCGACCTACCAAAGGATGATGGACAGGGTCTTCAAGGAGCAAAATGGAAGGAATTTGGAGGTGTATGTGGATTACCTCATGATCAAAAGTCGGGATGTGGACTCCCACCTCCAGGACCTAGAGGAGACCTTTGGCACCCTGCGCAAGTACAAGATGCGGTTCAATCCCCTAAAATGTGTCTTTGGGGCTAGCAGGGGGATGTTCTTGGGGAACCTCCTCACCCCTGCGGGGGTAGAGCCGAATCCATATAAGGTCAAGGCTATCATAGAGCTTGGGTCGCCGCGGAATGCTAAGGAAGTCCAACGACTGACAGAAAAGCTGGCAGGCTTAAGTTGGTTCCTCTCCCGGGCAGGGGAGAAGTGCTCCCCCTTCTTCAAAATATTGAGGGGTGGTCTAAAGTTCGAATGGACCAAGGAGTGCGAGGAGGCATTCCGGGCCCTCAAGATGCAGTTGACTCAGGCTCTGCTGCTCCAAGGGCCGAAGGAGGGGGAGGACCTGTTTTTTTATCTCAGGGTCGGGGCAGAGGTCTTGAGCTCCGTCCTAGTTCGTGAAGAGGGGAAGAAACAACACCCTATTTATTACGTGAGTCGGGTCCTAAGGAAGGCCGAGCTCCGGTACCCGATTCTGGAGAAGTTGGCTTTCGCCCTGATCATCTCAGCCCGGAGGCTGCGACCTTACTTCTAGGCACACTCAATCCGAGTGGTGACTGACCATCCTCTCCACAACATCTTTGAGGGGGTGGAGCATTCAGGAAGGCTAGCCAAGTGGTCGGTGGAGTTGAGTGAGTTCGACGTTTCCTTCGTGCCGCGCCTCTTGATCAAAGCTCAAGCAATGGCCGACTTCTTAGCTGACTATGTGATTGAAGTGTCAGAGGAAGAGCTCACCCGTCCGGCTCCTTGGAAGGTGAAGGTAGACGGCGCCTCGGGGAGGCATTCCCTAGGAGTGGGGGTGATCATGGAAAGCCCTCAGAGGACTAGTATTGAGCAGACGGTGGTGGTGCACTTTCCCATCACCAACAATCAAGCCAAGTATGAAGCCGTGATAGCAGGGCTACGCTTGTCCAGGGAGCTGGGGGTGTTGGACGTGGAGGTCCTTACCGACTCCATGGTGGTAGCTTCCCGAATAAACGGGGAGTTTGAGGCAAGGGAGCCTACCCTGCGATTGTACTTGGCCAAAGCGAAAGGGGTCATAGGCACTTTCCAAACCTTCTCCATACGAAACATGCCCAGGGAAGAAAACGCACAGGTCGACCGACTAGCAAAGCATGGTCCCCAGGTGGGGGGTACCATCACCGACCTATTCCACCCCTCCATCGAAGAAGGGGAACTCATGGAGATTGACCAACAGACTTCATGGATGGACCCAGTTATAACATTCCTTTCCACGGGAGAGTATCCAGAGGAGGCAGATAAGAAGAAGCTAAGGCACAAGTCCGCGTACTACCTCCTCCAGGATAGGCAACTATACTGGAAGACACTCTTGGGGATGCTGGCTCGTTGCGTGGCCGAGGGGGAGGTACAAAGAATTGGAATTGGGAGCAGTGGTGTTCTCCTTGAAGGTTTGGAGGCATTATCTATACGGCGTACACTGCGAGATCTTTTCAGATCACAAAAACTTGAAGTAGGTTCATACTCAGAAGGAGTTGAACTTGAGACAACGGCGGTGGTTAGAATTTCTATGCGACTATGAGTTCAACATGAACTACCACCCTGGAAAGGCGAACTCAGTGGCCTATGCATTGAGTAGAAAGGTACCAGGTTCTAGACCGGAGTCTCGGTTGATGAGTATGGAGTTGGCTCGGATGATTGAGGAGATGAATATTACATTGATATTTAAGGCTCCTTCGGCAGAGTATACGGAGTACTTGGCAAGCATGAGAATAGTTTGTGATATCCGGGATCGAATCAGAGTGGAGCAAGGAATGGATGCGGCCCTTGACCCGACAATCAAGTCAATCGAAGATGGGACTACGGATGAGTATACGCTAAAAGACGGCCTCGTTTATTTTCGAGGCCGGTTGTACATTCCCAAAGGCGGTAAAGTCCGGGAGGATATCTTGAGAGAGGCTCATTGCTCTCAATATTTAGTGCACCCGGGCTTTGCTAAGATGTACGCCGGCTTACGGAAGACCATGTGTTGGCCAGGAATGAAAAATGATGTCTGATATTTTGTTACACATTGCGAAGCTTGTCAAAGGTTGAAGGCGGAATGCAAGAGTCCCAGTGGTTTGTTACAATCGTTGCCCATCCCCGAGTGGAAGTTTGAGGATATATCCATGGACTTTGTCCATGGGTTACCTTGCTCACGCTCCGGGAATGATTCATTGTGGGTGGTAGTTGATCGCCTGACGAAAGTAGCTCGGTTTATCCCAATGAAGAAAGAAGCTTATATGGATGTCTTAGTACGCCTCTTTGTGGAGCAATTCGTATGGTATCATGGCGGGCCTAAGACGACCGTGTCTGATCGTGATGGTCGGTTTACCTCCAATGAGTGGAAAGCGGTACAGGCATATTTGGGCTCGCGCCTTACCTTCAGCACTGCGTTTCATCCTCAGACGGACGGGCAATCTGAAAGGACCATCCAGACATTGGAAGATTTGTTGAGATTATGTGTGTTGGATAGAGGAGAGCCGTGGGAAAGGCTCTTACCGTTGGTAGAATTCTCCTACAATAATAGCCATCAGGCTAGCATGGGCATGGCGCCTCATGAAGCTCTTTACGGAAGGAGATGTAGAACCCCTTTATCTTGGGTGCAAGATGAAGACCCGAAGGCTTTGGGCGTTGAATATATTGATGATACCGATGCGGCGGTTAGACTGATATGGGATTGCATGTTGGAGGCTCAAAGTCGACAGACGAATTATTACAATGCAAGGCACCGGATGGTGGAGTTTCAAGTGGGTGATAAGGTGTTCCTGAAAATCCGACCGATGAATGGAGTGTCATGTGTGCGTGGTGTGAAAAAGCTCAGCCTAAGGTATGTTGGGCCTTATACTATATTGGGAATGATTGGCCCGCTGGCCTATCGGTTGGAGTTACCGCCCGAGCTAGAGAACCTCCACGACGTGTTCCATGTGTCGTCGCTTCGGAAGGCGCTATTGCGGCCCGATTAATACATCCCCATAACTGATGGTGCTGTGGCGTCTGATAGGTCTGTGCGACTAGAGCCAGTGCAGATCGTAGATAGCGAGACAAGAAAGTTACGCTGCAAAAGTGTTCCCTTAGTGAAGGTGATATGGTACAATCATGGGAAGGAGGAATATACATGGGAGCCGATGGATGTGATGCAAAAACACTATCCGGAGTTGTTTGCTCAAGGTAATTTTATTTAAAAGCATATTATATTTTAGTTATGCTTTTCTCTCCATAGCCTAAGCCTGATTTCGGGGACGAAATCTTTTATTTTGTATATATTATTTGTAACGCCCTGAATCACACTAGGCCCCTTGTGCGTGTTTTTGCGCCAGGAGAGCTGACTTTGGCTCAGGGGAGTGCTAATAACTAGGACGCATGTAACAGACCAAAGTTTGGGATTGGCAAAGTTTTGGGTGACACGGCCTGGGACACGGGCGTGTCCCATGGCGTGTCCTGCTCGGGTGCATAGCAGTCACGAGGTCGACGAAAATGAGTTCGATGAAGTGTTCGGGTGAGACACGCCCTGTATCACGGGCGTGTCATGGGCGTGTCCCATCCGACACGGGCGTGTCGGAGGGCGTGTGTTCCCTCTGGTCGACGAACAGCGCTCGATGAATGTCGAGTGTCAAGTATGGGGGTACACGGCCTGTGACACGGGCGTGTCATATGGCGTACCCCGCTCATCCTCGAGTAGCTCTCGTGTAGGTCGAAATATACTCGAGTAGGTGGAAAAGTACTCAAGTAAGAGGCAGTGACATGGGTGTGTCATCCCTGTGCCACGGGCGTGTCCTATCTGGGTACTCGCGTAGTTGGTTTTCTCTCGAGTAAGTCCTCTCGAGTAGGTCTCGAGTGGGTTACATGCCCCGTGTCATGGGCGTGACTGGGCTCTCACGAGCGTGTCCTATCCGGGTACTCGAGTAGTTGGTTTTCTCTCGAGTAAGTCCTCTCGAGTTAGTCTCGAGTGGGTTACACGCCCCATGTCACGAGCGTGATTGGTCCGACACGGGCATGTCCCACCCGTGTGTCGTGTCGAGTATTGAACCGACGCATAAAAACCGTCGTAACGCTTCGCCTAAGCAGGACACGGGTAAGGACACGGGCGTGTCCCTACCCGTGTCACTTTTATATAAAAGGGGAAGTGATAACCCTAGCCATTTTCACTCCTCATTCCAGCCATTTTTCTGAGATAAACTCCTGTTGAGAGAGGAAGTCGCTGGATCTAGTTCTAGAGGAGAAGATCCGCCGCCGCCGTGGAAAAGAAGATGCCGCCGAGAAGAGTCACGAGATCCATGGACAGAAATGGTGGAAACGCCGGAAATGAGGTGAGCTTCCTACCCTCTCCCTTGGTGCTAGATCTTTAGTTATTTTCTTATGACAGATATTGACTCAAGAGAGTTTTGATGGAGAGGAGTTTTCTAGGGACGGCCATGCTAGGACATGTGTTCTAGGTTTTAGATCTCTTCAACCTCCCCTTTTTTCTAGGTGATGATGGGTGGATGGTTTCGTGAAGAATCATGGCCTCATGAGAGTAAATAAGGGAGGAGGAAATTTTGGAGTGATTTTGGAAGATCGACTTGGAGAGGAGGATGAACCGATGCCATTCACTCCTCTTTAAGATGTGTGCAGAATCTGTATTCTGCGCACAGCGATATTCTTGGTCATTTTCATGTAGGCTGTGGCCAGATCTGGGCATTCGACTAAACACAAACGTTGAAGCCCTTGAAAATACCTTTTCAACGAGTGAGTGCACGTCTTCGTGTGCAGTCTGTAGCCATGGGAAAGTCTGAACGAACATGACATCCGATAAATCCTGCTTGCAGAAATTGTGTTCTGTACGCAGCGGATATCAAGGCTGATTTCAAATACTGATACACTCAAATCTGGGTTGTGGGCTGAATATGAAAGTTGTAACCCATGGAAAGACCTTTCCATCGAGTAGTTACACATCTTCACCGGATTCCTGTAGCTTCAGGAATCTCCGGTCGAATTTGCTGTCCAGATTTATTCTGTACTTAAATTCTGGGGTTTATATAATATGAATTTGAATTCGGTGGAATCGATGTTGCTAATTAACTCTAGATTTTGATGAACTATTTTATGCTGACTACCGTGGTGCTATGGATGATAAATCTTGTTAATTAGATTTCATAAAACTGAATTGTGGAGCAAGCTTTAATGCATTATATGACTTGCTAAAATTGATAGATTATTATAAATGTGCACCATGTTTATAATATGATGAATGAAATGACTGGATACAAATTGGTAGATTATTATTAATGCGCATCTTGTTTGTAATATGTTGAAACCATTTGGAATGACAAATAGAAGGATAAACCATAACCATGAGCATGTATGATGGTTAGAATGAAATGTAGTAGTCCAATACTTAGAGCATAGTCTCCCTAAGGGTAGTATTGTGAATGGGTGTAAGTGCGGTGTTGACCGTCACTAGTTGGTTTGTGTTGAGATGTGGTATAGATGGATGGTTGGGCTGTGTCCTAGCGCTTACTTCCGAGGCCCCTTCCATGCCACGGTGATGTGGAATTTGCATGCGGTGTGAGTCGACACGCGGTGTCGTAATCCTGGGTTAAGGATAGTGTGGTAGGTCTACGGGCTCACCGATCGTGACACCGAAGGGAGTTGACAGTTAGACTTTGGGCGGTTGGGCTTAGTCCTCGGTGTCTACGTCCCGGGGTTACTTCCGTGCCAGGTGAACGGTTGGGCTTGGTCCTCGTGCCTACTTCTGAGGCTCCTTCCGGGTCACACAAGGACAGTTCGGGGCTTGGTCCTCGGTGCACATCTACCCGAGGCTCCCGCTGGGCCATAGTACGCATGAGCTTCGTTGTTGTGTTGTTAGCATTGAGGCGTATGGAGGCCTAGGTGAAGTAGTGTGGATACCCGCCTAGTAGTAGAGATGCCCGCTCTACTGTCACCGCCTGGCCACGACGGCTGATGCCTGAGAGGTTAGCTACCTGCTCGAATAGTGGGAACTATAGTCTGTGTCGACATAGCAATTGCATGTGTGTGATCATGGGTGAGTCATTATATAGCATACATAACATTTCATAACATTGCACAACAAGATCCTCATCGTATAAGTTTGTATAGGCACTCTTATGCGATGAGTTACTTTTATGTAACCCGATCCTTAACTTATAAGCTTGTATGAGCATCCTTATAAGTTAAGTTACTTTCTTGCTATAGATACTTGTACTTGATAGTTATTATTGTTTATGTAGAACTGACAGAATACATGCTATTAATCTTATTGTACCATCACCACCTGTTTGTACATGTTTTACTGCTTATAATACCTGTACCCTTGTTCCCTTCTCGGCCCGGTGCCGAGGAGTCGCCGGGAGAGCGGATGTGAAGCCACTTAATCTTTCAACTAACGGTTGCTACATCTTCCTTTTTAGGAGGTCACCCCGCAGGTAGAGCAACTGCAGACTTTGTAGCAGGACAACCAGGCCAGGACGACAGGGCCTGATGTGACGGTGTCGTCGCTACCGTCGGTTACAGATGTGAGTGTTGTGAGATTTTGATGTAACCCGTTTGGGCAATGTTGTAGCTGTACTCTAATATCGAAGAAGCATGTTTTAGCTTCTCTTATTTGATGTATTTGGACACATACACTTTGTGTGGATTTGACTTCTTCTTGCTTCTATTATGGTTGGGTTGCCATGTTTATATTGATATTGGTTGTAGCCGGCGGAATAGGCGTCTTGTGGTACAGGTTAGCCAATGTGCTAATGCTACAGCAAGGCGGCTGTTCGGGGCATAAGACCCACCCTTCGTGGCGTGTTTTGGGATCCGGGATTGTGGGTCTTACACCTCAACTGTATAATCCACTAGGAAATCGGCCACCGCTTGTGCCTTGATGGCAAGCCGAGGAGTAAAAGTGAGGTCGAGTTCGCTGAGCTTTATCGACCACTTGGCTAGCCTCCCTGACTGCTCCACCTCCTCCAAGATGCGACGGAGGGGATTATCCGTCACCACCTGAATAGAATGTGCCTGAAAATATGGCCTAAGCTTCCTGGCCGATATGATGAGAGCAAAAGCTAGTTTTTCAAGGATGGGGTACCCAAGCTCCGCCTTCTTTAGGACCCAACTCACGTAATAGATCAGGAATTGCTTTTTTCCTTCCTCCCGTACAAGAATCGAACTCACGGCTTCGGTCCCCACCCCTAAATATAAGAACAAGACCTCCCCTTCCCTTGGCCCCTGGAGTAGAGGTGTTTGGGTGAGCTGCTGCTTTAGAGCCTGAAAAGCATCTCGCATTCAGGAGTCCACTCGATCTTCTTGCCCCCTCTTAACTTCCGGAAGAAAGACGAGCATTTCTCCCAGGCTTAAGAGAGAAACCTACTTAGCCCGGCCAGCTTGTTGTTGATACGTTGAACTTCCTTGTCATTTCTGGGAGATTCTAGTTCAATAATTTCCTTCACCTTATCAGGATTGGGTTCTACTCCGGACGGGGTGAGAAGATGCCCAAGGAACTTTCCCCGACTGGCTCCAAAAACTCATTTTAGGGGGTTGAGCCTCATTTTATATTTTCTTAAGGATCCAAAGGTTTCCTCAAGATCCAAGACGTGGGATCTGAGGTCCCGACTTTTGATCATTAGGTCATCCACATAAACGTCGAGGTTCCGCCCCCTCTGCTCTCGAAAAATCTGATCCATCATTCTTTGATAGGTCGCCCCCGTATTTTTTAACCCAAAGGGCATCATGTCAAAACAGAAGCTCCATCCTCTTTGACGTCCTTGACGTATGAAGGGTGCATGCGTATTTGGTGATATCCTGAAAACGCGTCTAGAAAACTCATTAGTGAGAAACCGACGGCTGAGTCAAGCATCGCGTCGATTCGAGGCAGAGGTTAACAATCTTTGGGGAATGCTTTATTTAAAAGATAGAAATCTACACACATTCTCCACTTACCCTCCCCCTTTTTAACCATTAAAACATTGCTCACCCACCCCGGGTACTTACAAGCAGACACAAAACCCGCCTTAAGTAGTTTTTCTACCTCCTCTCTGATGGGTCCGGCCATGTTAGTGGCGTTGGCCCTCTTCCTCTGCTGAACCGGGCGGGTGTTGGGGTCGAGGTTGAGGTAGTGGCAGGCCACGTCCGCATCGACTCATGGCATGTCAGCCGCCCTCCAAGCGAAGATGTCAATATTTCTCTGCAGCATACCCTGATCTCCTCCTAGTCTTCTGGGCTGAGCTCGCCACTAACCTCTATCTTCTCTTTTCTTCCCTCTCTAGTGAGGACCTCCATCTCTAGCACCTCCACGGCTGCCCTCAGCCATGATGGCTCCTCTTTTTTCTCCTGTTCTCCTGCCTCCTGGCCTGTTGCCTCGTGTTCCATAATAGTCACCACCATTTCTTCCACTAGCTTCTCCATCTCCAGTTCTCCAGTGCTCCCTTCTTCCAGTAGTGTAATTATTCTTTTTTCTAGCCTGGCCTCCCTTCCGGGTGACCCTCCTGCTTCCCCCTTTTTTCTCTTTTCTTTCCTCCTCCCTTCACCTTCCTTCGACCACCTCTCCTCTTCCACCTCCATCTCTTCATCCTTCTTTCCCGCCGTTTTCGGCTCACCCACACTGCCTCCTACCATCACCACTTCCCCCTCTCCTACTACCTCTCTTTTGTCTTCCTCCTCTTCCATCCCCGTCTCTCCAGTCTTCTCTCCCGCTATTTTCGGCTCCCTCGCAATGCCTCCTACTATCACCACTTCTCTCTCTCTTCCAACCTCTCTTTTGTCTTCCTCCTCTTCCATCCCCGTCTCTCCAGTCTTCTCTCCCGCCATTTTCATCTCCCCCGCAATGCCTCCTACCATCACCACTTCTCCCTCTCTTCCAACCTCTCTTTCTTCTTCCTCCTTTGCTTCGTTACCAAACTCTTCCTGCCATTGTTCCACCCTATTCCCCATCTCCTCAGTCTTTCCCTGCTATGAGATGGTGTTGACCGCCGTCACGTAGCATTCCCTAGCCGCCTTCGGGTCTCCCCGTACTCTGATTTGAGTACCTCCCGCACTGAGCTTTAAGTACTGGTGAAAAAAAGACGGCACACATCAAAAAGCGCTGATCAAGGGGCGACCAAAAATGACATTGTAACTGCTGGGGGCATCCACTATGACGAAACGGCAGTTCCTGGATAGTCCCCCCAGGGTTACTTGGAGTCCCACTCCCCCCTCAACCTCCTTCCTCTCTCTTGAGAATCCAAACAACGGTCTGTATGCTGCCAGCACCATACGGGCCTCCACCATCATCTCGTTAAACGCCTTTTTGAAAATAAAATTCACTGAGCTCCCATTGTCAACCAGGATCCGTGATACCGTGAAGTTCTTAGCGGCGGTCCGGATCACCAGTGCGTCACAGAAGGGGTCTTCATGGTCTGGCATGTCCTTTCTCAAAAAGGTGTTTTTCTCATCTGGGGGAGGGGATTGTGACGTCGAAGCTACGCTTCTTCGATATATGGTATATAGGCTCACCTTTCGGGAAGCCTCGATCCCCACCCCCGATGGATTACTCTAATTCCCCCTCTGTCTCCTACATCCGCTTGATCCACACATCCATCTTCCTCTCCGGTCCTGGTCACCTCCACTATCTGTACCGGCCTCTGCTGTTCTCATGTTCCACTAGCTCTTTTAATTTTCAAAAATTCTGGGAAGGTAGTCGTTGTGTGACCTTCCTCCTCGTGGAAGTCACAGTATGACAACGCCACCTCCCCTCATTGTCTCCCCTCCTGAGGGTTTCTCCTCCTCCCAGCTCCTGCTCCTCTTACTCTCTCTCGGCCTCGACCTCTCCCTCGGTCGATGGCCATAGCTTGCGGCGGTGGGGGTAGAGGTGGTCTATGACCGTACCCCCACCCCTGCTGGTTAAATCTTCCAGGTCCCCCTGGTTGGTTTCTTTCTCCTTGGGGAAATCCTCTCTCTTGCCCTTGGGCAGGGCCCCCTGCTGCCTCCATCCTAACTCCTGGTACGCCGGAGCTCATGGTTCTTCTCTTCTCCTCCCCTCTTGATGTCTCCCTCCAAACTCTCTTGATTCGACCTCCGTCAGTCTTGCTAGCTTTTTTTGCAAAATCTGGATTCGCTGCCTCCATTGATATTTCCTTCGCAGCCTTCTCCATCAACCCCTCAAAGGACAGCGACGCATTCCAGGTGAGGCTCATCTTGAAGAAGCCTTCCCGGAGTCCCACGGTAAAGCCATCTGGAGGGCGAATCCAGGCACCTCCTCAATATCCAAGATCTCCTCCTGAAATTTGTCTACATACTGAGCTTGCGACTCATCTAGCCTCTGCTTAATCAAAAAGATCGACTCCAGATTCTTCTTCATCTTCTTCGAAGTTGAGAAACGTAGCAGAAAGCTCCTGCTCAGGTCCTCGAAGTTGTATATCAAACCTGTCGGGATCTGATGAAACCAGTCCCTAACCTTGTCCTTTAGAGTAATGGCAAACAGACGACACTTGATCGAACGCGTCATTCATCGGCCTGATCGAAATCGCATCCTCGAACCATTGCAGGTGCTAGAGGGGATCATCTTTCCCCACATAATAATTCATCTTGGGTTCTCTGAACCCTTCCGGGACGGGAGCTGACAGGATCAGTTCGCAAAATGGCATCCCTCTCGCCGCTGGTCTCGCCGCCCATACTCACGCGACGACGTCCCCTGGCGAGACGGTGCTCGTGGGGCTCGTGAACAGCTCCCTTCCCGCCTTGTCTCGCCCGCCTCCTTCCACCATCACCTCTTTTCTTGTTAGCCTCCCTGGGGCGTCTTCTCCTACTCTTGCAGAGACGATCACTTCCTGCGATGCGAGAGCAGGCTCCTGGGGGCAGCGGGGTTGAACAATCTTCCTGTCACGAGATCTCATGCAGCATGTCTATGATGCCTTTGATTGATGCCATGAACTCCTCCCTTCTAACGAATCCTCCCGGGTTATCTGACCCATCTCCGTCTCCTTCTCCATGACCTCCCGTCATGAGGTTGCTCAAGATTCTTATCTGTGGGCTACGGTCCATGCTCACCGCATCAAAAATGATGAAACCAGTCACCCGATTCCCCCTAGAGCTCGGACCTGAAATTGCAGCACACACTTACTCTCCTCGAATCACCCTCTCGACTTGAGTCACAGGACCAGAAACAGACCGATGGACTCAGCTCAGAGGTCCTACCTCATACCCGGAAGAATCTATACTTCTTCCCCTCCCTACCCAATGCTGAGCTAGGTGCCTCTAAGGAAGAATATGACAAGGTTCAACAACCTTTCCCAGGCACCTTATCGGTCTATTTATAGGCCTCTGAGTTGGATCTGTAAATAACCATACTGAACTGACCTGAAATTACCAAAATACCATGGGTTGGGACTGCCAACAGCCAAACTCCGATGTTATGAAGGGCTATAGGCAGACCACCAAGGGCAAAATGATAAAATTTTCCGGGGTAGAAGAGTAAAATCCCCCTTGGGGGTAGATAGGTAAAAACAGCCTTCATTCTATACGGCTAGTGGGGAAGCTCCCTGCGGGCGAGACGAGCCCTCCTACTCGTTTCGTAAGCTCCCTACTGAATGGGAGCTATCTCGCTCTCAAGGGCCTGCCCAAGTCCCCGAAGGGCGTCTCGCCTACTGCCGACAGCCCCGTCTCGCCTACTGTAGAGAACCCTCCGTCTCGTCTCCTGTAAGTGGACAACATGGTCCTACTCGCCTATCTTGTCCCTCTCGCCAGCTTCCCCTGTTCGCTCCTTGAGCCACCTCTCGCGAGCCCAAGGTTGTACAAAACTGTTGGGCGACTGGCTACTCCCAACTGATATATCCATGAAAATAAATTCCTCTCCCAATGAATCCACAGAAAGGTTAAAAATTCTCGTTGTCTTCCTACTCAGGGCATCGGCTACCATATTAGCTTTGCCTCAAAGGTATTGAATCTCAACATCATAATCTTCAACATACTCTAACCACCTTCACTGGAGCAAGTTTAATTCCTTTTGAGTGAAGACGTACTTCAAACTCTTTTAATCAGTATAAATCTTTCACAGAGCACCATATAACCGATGACTCCATATCTTTAAGTGGTAAATCACAGCTGAGAATTCCAAATCATGCATAGGGTAATTCCTATCATGTATCTTTAACTGTTGTGACCCATACGCAATCACTTTGACTTCTTGCATCAGCATGCACCCAAGTCCAACGTGTGATGCGTCCACAAACACAACATACTTTATTCCTTCTGTAGGCAAGGCCAAAATCGGTGCAGTGCACAATGTAACATCCCTCAGACTTCTAGACCCCCAGTATTATTTTTTCATGACTGGTCATGACAAAACCCTGTTAAGTAGCAAAAGGTTGGGGTGAACTTAGGAACTTGTGTGTGAACCACCTTGGTCTGCAAATAGTAGAGTTCCAATTACTAGCTTGGGGATGACCATAGGGCTTCACCATGACTCCATGGCCCCACCACAACATCACTAACCTATTAGAGTGTCCAGTAGAGACATAAACACCCACTACGGTCAACTAATAAGGTGAAGTTGACCAAAGTCAACCCAAGCCCTGATTAGGTCAAACTAAGCTCACCCATGCCCAATTGACCTCCCCTTAGCCAAAGGGATCCACCTAGACCTTCCCAAGCCCTAAGGGAGGTCAATGGGTCACCAAGGACCCATTGGGGTCAACCAAAGATGCTAAGTTAACCCAAGTCAATCCTAGCCCTAAAAAGATCAAAGTGCCATAACTAATGGTCAAATGACCTCCAAGATGCCCAACCAACCCTACCCAAGACTTCCAAGACTTTAGGGGAGGCCAATGGGTGACCAAGAACCCATTGGGGTCAACCCAAATGGTCATGTTGACCAAGGTCAACTCTACCCTTGAAATGGGTCAAAATAGCCTAAATGTCTAGCTCAAGCCCAATCCACTTCGGCTAAGCCCAATAAAGGTGGCCCATTAGTTTATGGGGCTGAGAAATATCAGATTAGCCACCTAATTTCTGGTAATGGTGACTAGGAGAGAGGAAGCCATCTTCTCCTTTAATGGAGGGGAGAGATAGAGAGAGAAAGAGGGTTATTCATGCTATGGAAGGACAATGGCCTCCTCAATCCTTCTCCCATGGCAAGGTTCCTCCTCCCTAGTCAGTTAAGGGAAGTTTGATAGCCATAACCAGCCACCAAAGTTGCTAAAATCAATTCCTCCCATAAGGAAGAGAGAGAAGGCCATTAATGGCCATGGGAGATCAAGAGTTCCTCTCCAATTGATTCCAAAGGCTGAATACACTTCCCCTCATCAGTTTTGAGGAGTTGTATAGCCATGAATGGCCACCCAAGGGGCTGAATTCAGAGAACTCTACTTTGTCCCAATTTCCCCATTAATGGCAATAATGGCAATTGAAGTCATGCCCCTTCTCCTACCTCAACTGACCCCTTTATCATCTTCAGAGCATCATAAGTAGTGGGTTTAGGACTTTACATCACTGCTTTTGCTCAAGGATAAAGATCGGTAGGTGAAACCTTTGGAGCTCGGCGGCCATGGCGCACCACCACCTAGACCTTCCCAAGCCCTAAGAGATCTATCTTTCTTCTATGTATAGATCTTAGGAATCTTTAGGGATAAGAATCAGGCTCAATTGAGCCCAATCAGGTGGATCTTTCCACCACTTTTTCCGTGAAAAATGAACTTGTGGGTTCACCGGAAACCACCCCTTTGGCAGCCGTGCCGCCGCCCTGCGATAGCCACCACCTCAACAAAGGTGGTGGCGGTGGTGGCCAGCCAGGGAGGTGGCCGGTGGCCGGCAAATGGCCTTGGAAGTATCTACAAGTCGTGATAATCATGGCCATTGGCTGGAGGAAGAAGAAAACCAGCAACCCTAAGAGTACAGTTTATTTTAAAATAGATTTGAACCAATTTGGAGTTCAGGTCAGACCTCAGCACTCATTTTGGTGAGGTCTATACATAGGGCTGAACGGAGATTGATTTGAGTGCTACCATCAATCCTTACCTCCAAATGACTTGAAATTTGGAGCATAGGCCCTTCATACCTTGACCTATATCATATTCAAAAATGGGAATGTTTGCAAAATATTTTCCTAAAGTTTTGGTAGAAATTTAATAATACATGTATGAATTATTTAAAGGGTATAATGACCTCCAAACCCTCCCAAACTTTGGTGAGTTTTTTTGGGTCAATATAGGACCCTGTATAAAATTTCATTCCATTTGGAGATGGATTGGTATGGAATTTGATAAACCCTAGCCTAGGCCCCAAAAAGGTTAATTAGGTTAAATTGACCCTTGTGGTGTTGAGTGACCAAATCACCCTAACAGATGTTGAAACTTGGTCAACTGATCTATTATGACCTTAAACACAATCAAATGGAGTTTGTGGTGGATTAGGATGGATTTGCCAAAGAACCATAGTTCAAACCATAAGGTTGAACTTTGGGGGTTTGTGAAGGACATGAGGTGATATGTCCTTGTGTGGACTTGGTGTTTAGTCCATTTGATCTTTGGGTGGTGAAATGCCCTAGGATGGAGTTTGGTGACATTTAGATGTAGACACACAACTTAAACCAATTAGGGATGGTTTAGGCCTATACCTTTTAGGAAAATATTGAAGGGTCATATGACCTTGGATCCTTATGAAATTTGGTAAAAGAGGTTTTATAATAATATTGATCTCTGAAAATTATTATAAGATGTCCACACAATGGATATTCTCATTCTCTGAGTGGAGTTCGACGAATACACTTGAATTCGTCAAACGCAGATCAGTATAACAGAGACTTAAATTCTTCTAAAAACTATAATCAACTAAGATATTCTAATAATCAATTCAATCAATGGATTATACCACCTATAAGATATCACCCTTTAGGATATAAATGCCAACCTGAATACTCTTACATTTCTAGTTTCAATTATGTGAAGAAAGAAGGACCCAAGGTAACCTGGGTCAGGAATGGACAATCCATTTTATTGCAGGTGAAAGGCTATCCTACCACAGAGCAACAGTGGTATCTAGATGGTGGCTGTTCTAAACATATGACTGGAAACAAGGACAACATAAATAATTACAAGTCTAAGGTGGGACCAAAGGTGATCTTTGGTGACTCAAATTGTGGCCAGACTGAAGGCTTTGGAAAAGTTAAGATTGGAGCAGTTACTTTCAAAAAGGTTGCATAAGTAAGTGGACTGAAACATAACCTCATCTCCATATGTCAACTATGTGATGAAGGTTATCAGGTATCTTTTAACTCAAGCTCTTGTAGTATTTCTACTAAAGAAAACCAAACTATTTTAATTGGAAATAGACAAGGCAACATATATATAGTTAATTTTCAATCTGCAACATCAGATATTTATTTATTTAATCTTGTTAGCAATTAGAATGATTTATGTCATAAAAGATTAGGTCATGTTAATCTGAAAAACATTGCTAGGTTATGTAAAAACAACCTTGTTAGAGGATTGCCTTCTGGTCCCTACAAGAAGAAAGGCCTCTGCAGGGCTTGTCAATTAGGCAAGCAAACTAAATCTAGCATTAAATTAGTTTTTAAGAGTGATTCACCTAGGATCTTGTACTTGCTACACATGGACCTTTTTGGCCCTATTGCTGTACAAGGCCTAGGAGGGAAATATTATACTCTAGTTATTGTAGATGACTTCTCAATATTCACTTGTGTATTCTTTCTGAGATCTAAGTCAAATACATTCAAGGTTCTTACATATTTTATCAAGACCATACAGATTGAGTACTCTACTCAAGTTCCATTAATCAGAAGTGATCATGGTACTGAGTTTGAGTCTCCTCTTGTGCAAGAGTTCTGTGAGAAGGAAGGTATCAGGCATTGCTTCTCATCTCCTTGAACTCCTCAACAAAATGGGGTTGCTGAAAGAAAAAAATAGAACCCTAATTGAAGTTGCAGACACATTACTTACAGATGCTTACATTCCCTATCCTTTTGGGCAGAGGCTGTGAGCACAATAAACTATATACTGAATAGAAGCTTAATACATAAACTTAAGAATAAGACTCTCTACGAATTACTTAAAGGGAAAAAACCTAAAATAACCTATTTTAAAATATTTGGTTGCATATGCTATATTCATAACAATGACAAGAAATATATTAGAAAGTTTGAAGCTACGGCTGCAGAGGGAATTTTTCTAAGATATTTCGAAGTCAGCAAAACTTATAGGGTGTTTAATAAATCTACTTTAAAAATTGCGGAATCTATTCATGTAACTTTTGATGAAGCTAACATGTCTTATAAGGAGAAAGAAATTTCTACCAACAGCACATTGCAGGTATCTCACTTGTGTGAGAGATTGGATAATCCAAGTCTCACCCAAGGGGTTCCAATACATCCATCTTAACAAGTTGAAGAAGAAAGTGAAGAAGAAAGTTTAGAGGTTGTTGAAACCTATCCAACAGCTAATGAAATTCCACAAGATAAATTTATTCCCCAAGGTGTTGCTCAACTAACTCCACCTATTGAATTTGTCATACTTAGGGATCACCCTGTATCTCAAGTGATTGGAGACATTTCAGTTGGTGTGCAGACAAGTCATCAACTCAACCAAGACTTGATGCATGACTACTTCATATCTCAAATTGAGACCCAATCCATTAAAGATGCAGAGCAAGATCCTCTCTGGATTATTGCAATGCAAGAGGAGCTCAACCAATTTTAGAGATGCAGAGTATGAGATTTTGTTTCAAGACCCAAAGACTACCCAGTCATTGGAACTAAATGGGTATATAGAAACAAGTTGGATGCCCAAGGTATCATTATAAGGATTAAAGTAAGACTTGTTGCTCAAGGTTATAGGCAAGAGGAAGGGATTAACTATGACCAGACTTTTGCTCCTGTTTCAAGGCTGGAAGCAATCAGGATCTTCCTTGTATATGCTGCCTACAAGAAATTCAAGGTTTATCAAATGGATGTCAAAAGTGCTTTTCTGAATGGAGAACTTAAAGAAGAGATTTATGTTGAACAACCTCTAGGTTTCATCTCTCCAACTCATCCATCATATGTCTTTAAATTGCATAAAGCTCTTTATGGTCTAAAGCAAGCTCCAAGAGCTTGGTATGAAACCTTACCTATCTTTCTCATAGAGCATAAGCTTTCTAGGGGTATAGTAGATTGGACATTATTCAGTAGGCACCATAAGGATAAAATTTTATTAGTACAAATCTATGTAGATGATATTATTTTTAGGTCTACAGATTCCAAACTATGCAAGAAGTTCTCTGACCTCATGCATTCAAAGTTTGAAATTAGTAGCATGGGTGAGCTCTCCTACTTCCTTGGTCTCCAAGTGAATCAGCTACCTGATGGTATCTTCATATCCCAGGCTAAGTATGCTAAGGAGCTTATCAAAAAGTTTGGGATGGCTGATGCCTCAGCAACGAAAACACCAATTCCCACTAATGCTGTAATTGACTCTGATGAACAAGGCAAGCCTGTTGATCAGAAATTATATAGGGACATTGTTGGGTCCCTGTTATAACTTATAGCAAGTAGACCTGATATAATGTTTGCTACTTATCTTTGTACAAGGTTCCAAGTGAACCCCAAAGAATCTCACCTTACTTTCTTAAAAAGGATTTTAAGATATATAAAGAGTTGTCCTAGTCTAGGACTCTGGTATCCAACTGAGTTAGAGTTTGAGTTACCTGGATACTCAGATGCTGAATTTGCTGGATATAGAGTGGACAGAAAAAGTACCTCAGGAACATGCCAGTTCCTTGGTATGAGATTAGTCTCTTGGTTTTGCAAGAGGCAGTCATCTGTGTCCACTTCAACTGCTGAAGCAGAATATATAACAGCTGGCAGTTGCTGTTTTCAGATGCTGTGCATTCAGAACCAACTCTTGGATTATGGGTTCAACTTAAATAATTCAACTTTACTTTGTGATAACACAAGTGCATTTTCTATTGCACAAAATCCAGTACATCACAGTAGAACCATGCATATAGACATTAGGCATCATTTCATTAGAGAGTGTGTAGACAAAAATAAAATTAAGCTTGTCTATATATATACTGATTTGCAAAGAGCAGACATCTTTACCAAGCCCTTGGATGAGAGAAATTATCTGTTCTTTATAAATTTGCTTTGTATAATCAATGGAGAGGCCCTAATTTAATTTCTGTCCATGGTCGAAGAATTTTTCAAAATTCGTCGAATGGGGATCGACGAACAGAGAAGAGTTCTAGAGAAATTCGTCGAACGGAGATCGACAAACTCTTTGTGAGTGAAGTTTTATTCGTCGAACGGAGATCGACGAATTGGCTTCAGAAAATTTTCGTCGAACTGAACTCGACGAAATTTTTTCACATCTTCTGACTGAGATCGACGAATTCTTTTGACTATAAAATATTTCGTCGACCTCAGATCGAAGAATTTTTATTATTCGTCGAATGGAGTCTGCCGGTTCATATTCTGTAAACCTTATATCTAGGTTTTCTTCGAGCTCCGTCCTGCGATTTCAGTTCTCTTGCATTTGATCTCTTTGTTTTTGTTGCAGGAGAATTCATGGCGATTCCGGCGAGCACTCTTTAAGCAATGAAGTTTGACATGGGTTTTGATATTAACTTCGACTCCTTTCAGCATTCTGACCCGATCTTTGTGGAAATTCTGAAATTATTTGAAGAACAAAATCTGAGGCAGTTCATGACTCACACAATCAGATAGCCATGACAGAGATAATGGAATGGGTATTTACATCTACAACATCAGAAGATACTATGACGGGAACAATATCTGGTAACAACGTTTCCCTTTCCCCCACTATACTAACCAAAGTTTTCGGTCTACTAAATGGTGATGAAGCAATCAAAATGGATAATGAAGAATATGAGAATATGCTGATTAAGATGGGTCACTCTAGTGAAAACCCAAACAAGCTATTAAAGAAGAACTTATCTGCTGAGTATAAGGTCTTGGCTGATGTAGTCAGCAAAGTGCTGCTGGGCAAACACACCGCCCACGATTACATCACCAGGCACCAGTTCATGGTGATGGGTGCTCTGGTAGAGAAGAAGCGGTAAACTGGGGCGAACTACTATTTGAATTAATCAAAAAGAAAAACAATAAGAAGGAAGTGTGTTTTGGATGGATTCTGGGAATCGTCCTTCACGAAAAAGCTCCTGAACATCTGCTCTCCATGCCAGTGTTTATCAGTGCCTCCAAAAGGCTTACCTCTGCCCTGTTTGGTAGATGGGAGAGGAAGATCACCAAGCCATCCAAGGCTTCATCCTCCTCAAGAACTTCTGAGAGCACCAGGGCCATAACAGCCACTCCACCTCCAGAAGAAGTTCCTTCCTCCACCAACATTCCTTATCCTCCTCAACCAACACCAACTCACCAACAACATCAACCAACACCAGCATCAACTCCAGTTCCATCTCCTCGGTACATCACTCCACCTCAATCTCCACTTCCACCTCATTTAAATGACACACACCCTAACACATTTATCCCATCCCACACCTTCAATCTACTGTTTCCTCCACCATCTCCACATCATGAACACATCTCATCCCCCACAACAATAGTTCCCCTTTATACAAAAGCAACTCCCTCTATTCCCATACCTATACCCACCCAAACTGACATTCCCTATACTGTACCTGACTACACACATACAGATATGTCCAGTGCATTCTCTGTCTGTTCAAATTATGGTCATAACACTCCTTACTCCTCCACTGCTCCAGAATCTCTCTATATCAACTTTTCTGATATTGCTAAATACCTTCTTGCATTCATTTCTTCCACCCTTACCAGCTTATAGCTGATGTTATAGCTCCACTTACTGCTTCCATCACATCTCTTTCTTCCAAAGTTGCTACCTTATCCCCTGTCCCTTCTTCTGGGGGACTGGCTTCAGGACCCCCTGAAACCAGTCAGGGGGAGATGCTCTGTGATGAAGAAGCTCCAGTGGTGACAGCAGCAGCAGAAGCAGCAGCGGAAGCAGCAGAAGCAGCAATAGATTCGATAATGTCTGATGATTCTTCAGAAGACACAGCTATCCCTGTTGAAATAATAGACTTAATTGACTCTGATACAGACATGGATGAGTCAGTTATAGCTGGAATAAAACTGTTTGTGATTGTATTATAAATCCCACAGTTAATCTGAATTTTTTATTAGATTTATTCAATCTTGTTTATAGAAATAATCTACCCAGCTTTGATGTACAGCTATCCAAAGTTATAGTTCCATACACTGCACCAATAAGCCCCACAGTTGCCAAGCAACTTAAGGCTAGTTTTGGAGTAATAGAGCCACCAGTTGTACCATCCCCTTCCAAGGACAGTTCTTCTCTAGAAGCTATTTCAGCTCCAACATACAAAATGGATGACAGTCCCCTCCATGATTTAGATGAAATCATCATGGCTGATATTGAAGAAGAAAATAAGTTACTGTCTGAAAAAGTTGCTGAAACAGTTGCTCTAGAAATTGATCTTCCAGAACCTTCAGTGGCTCCTCCAGCAGAAAAGCAAAAATCAAAAGATATTCTCACGGCTCTTGATGATTTATATAATAATCCTCAAGGATCTTCTGATGATGAAGATGAGGATGATGATTCTGATGATGATAGCTCTGCTGCCAAGAAGAAAATCTCAAAGAAGAGATAGGCTGCTCACATTGCTACTCCCCACCTCCTCCTCAAAGGAACTAGAGAGCTCCTCCTCCTCCTCCACCTACTGCTGGTGCTTCAGGAAGCAGTTCTCATAGGTCTACCTCCTATACTCAAACTTATCAAAGACATCAAGGTAGATCCTCAAGATATCAAGAAAGCAGCCATCAGAGGTATTCCTCCAGCAAACATCAACAACATCAGTGTCAACAACATCAACAACAACAACAACAACAGCAACAACAAGCTCCTGATACAAAAAAAGCTAAAAGTCCAAGAAGGCCTACATCTCCACCTATTCCATTTGTGGATCCTGAAACTGAGACAACATCAAGAAAAGCCAGATTCCAAGAACTTGTTGGATTATCAATGATAAATAAAGCTAATGCTGAAGGGAGAGATCCATCCAAATACTCAAAAATGTCAACATACAGAAAGGAAGAATTAAAGGGTATGAAAAAGCTAATAAATTATTCAATGTAGATGCTTACATGAATCTACATCCAGAGGATGTTGTGCCCAGAGCTACCTCTCTTAATATTATTGGAGGTGCTAATATGACAATGTCCAAGAGGCAAGCATCTAATCCAAATAGAGAAATCAAATTTACACAGCCTTCTGACCAAGAGAAAGGTGACAAGCAAAAGGAAAGGATGAAGAAAAAGAAATGATATATTTTGTTTAGTTTCTGTTTGTCTGAACTCTTTATTTATTTACTGTCACAAAGATACTATGTAAATAAATGCTGAATGTTTCAATTTTTCTGCCAGATATATTTTTCCTGCTTTGTGAATGTTTTTATTTCATTTGTATTAGTGACCTCACCCAAATAGGGCGAGATTATTGGATCCCTAGTTGGAATTGGGCTAGGTTCACTAATTAAGATGATTGACCCACCATGTATAGCCAGGGTCATGTCTTTGTGTCCTAGAGTTTAGGCCAAGTCCTTAAAATCAACCTTACATGGACCAGCCAACAGAAGACTTCATAATACTCAAGACTTAGAAGAAAATCAAGTTCAGAAAGTGAGTTCAACATTTGTCGAACTCAGCTTGACGATAGTCATGCTTCGCTCGACGAACTCAGAGTAAATTCTCTGAGTTGAGCTAGACGATATTCGAGCTCCGGTCGACGAATTCTGGAAGTTCAACTTCAACACATTCTGTCCAGAATACGTTCTCTGAACTCAGGTCGACAAAGTCCAATTATCAGCTCGACAAAGTGTGACCACAGAATTGGCAAGTTATTCACAGAAAGCAGTTAGCTGAACTCTGGTCGACGATCTTGGATCTCAGGTCAACGAACTTGGTTCTTAGGTCGACAAACAAATTTTCTCTGGTCGATGAACATGATTTCTCACCTCGACGAACTTTGATCTCAGGTCGATGAAATCTATTCTCTGGTCGACGATTTCTGTGCAGTTTCAGACTTAGAATTTCCCTTATTTTCTTTCCTTATTCCATATTATTTAGCAGTAATTCATAAGTAATTAATGCATATATTCTCTGAATTTAGCCGTTATTTGGCAGCATTAATATGGTCTTCATCAGGTTAATTACTTTCTTAATTAAGTTGGACAGTTGGGGAAACTCATCAGTGCAAATATTCTCCAGCCGATTTTCATTCTCCAGGCCGTCAGCAATTAATGCAGACAATTCGAAATTCAAAAGAGAATTTGACAGAGATATATAAAAGAGATTTTCTTCTCAGTCTACAAACAGAAGCACAAGATACACACAGAAAACTAACAGAAGCATACTCAAGATCATCTCCATCTTCTCTGTACAGAAAATATTTTGTTTTCTCCTTGACCTCACTAAAGAAGAAGAACAACAAATACAAATCAAGAGTCTTTTTCAATCTTCAACTCCAGGAGCTTTCAAGGACAACATATTCAAATCAGTCAGAAGTTTCTAGATTTTCACAAGTCAAGGAAGAAGACCTACTACACCCTGTGTAAGGCTTCAAGTGATTTCTGGAGAAGCCTTGACAACAACAATCCACTTATCTTCTCAGTTGTTTGAGAAAGAGAAGACACCATCAATCTCTCTTCCCCCTTTTGTATAAAGGGTTTATTAACTCCCTTCAAAAGTTTATTTGGTTTTTGGGCACCTGATCAAAAGCTCATTGGTAGCAGTCACCTGATCAAAACCTGCTAGTGGATTCCTACCAGGGTGGTAGAAGAGTGGATGTACCCAGGTTGGGGAACCACTATAAAATTTCTTGTGTTGTCTGGTTTCCCCTTTTTTGTTGTTCTTGCTGTGCCTGTGATAGATTAAGCTAGATGTGTTGTAGTAGTTTAGCTTAGACTATCTCTTCTCTGTTAATATTTGTATAACATTTTTATTACTCTGATAGTTTGATAAATAGAAGAAAGATTTCTATTTACTCTATTCACCCCCCTTCTAGAGTAAATCAGGTCTAACTCCCAACTTTCAATTGGTATCAGAGCAGTTTCCTTTGGTTGTACAAGCTAACCCTTGAACCAAAAGATCCTGTGTAAGATCTGATCTCTATTTCTCTTATGGTTATTTAGTTCACAACTGATAATACGGCTTGCAGTCAATTTTATTAGGATATTTTCGGGGTTTTAAAGCAAATCATGTCTTGTAAAGTACTTGTTTTGATTCCCCTTTGTATATATTTTTGTCGCTAATGCATTTTTTCTGCTTTTTGCAGGTTTTCACGGCTTTCAGCCGAATTTTGCTGTGACACGCCCCAAGGTCACGCCCTACCCGGGCGTGTACCTAGGGCGTGTAACCCAGAGGAATGAAGCAATTGGTCCGAAACTGCATTCCGTGGAAACTTAGTGTTCACGCCCTCTGTCACGCCCGTGTCAGATCCGACACGGGCGTGTTCTAGAGGCGTGTCCCCAGGTTCCGAGGAATCGTCGCAGCACGCTTGTTTTTCCCGCTCCACCGTCGCACCGAAAGTGTCACGCCCCAGGGTCACGCCTGACCCGGGCATGACATATGGGCGTGTACTTCAGCAATTCCGCCCGTCACCTCCAGCATTCAATTTCAGCTCAACAAAGTCACGCCACAAAGAACACGCCCCAGGTACACGCCCTACCAGGGCGTGACTTGTGGGCGTGTACCGCAACTACTTCGTCAGAATTCAATTCCAGCCCGTAAAAGTCGCGCCGAATGTGTCACGCCCCAGGGTCACGCCCGACCAGGGCATGACAGGGGGGCGTGACCCGACCCGAAAAATTCTATAAATAGAGCCCAACTCTAAGGGTTCAGGGACACCTTTTGCTTTGAGAGGGGAGGTTCTGTCCTTTATATTTCTGAACTTTTTAAGCATGTCTTTTCATTTTTAGTTCGTAGCTCTAGCTTTATGTTTTCCATGTATTAGTTCCTAGCTTCGTTCTGTAGTATCATGTTAATGATAGCGTAGTTTACCTTTCCATGCACTTGTAATCTCTGGTTTTCAAGCTGTAAGATCTCTGTTTCTATTAATAAAAAGTGTTGTTTTCTTTTACGTTTCTGCTCTGTTTTCATTTTCTTCTTCTACTCATCCCCCCTCTTCCACCTCACCATGATTAACTAATCCTCCATGTACTCGATCTTAATGATCCGAGGTTAGAGTGATTAGGTTATGATGCTTTGAATCTTAACTTTTCTGTTTAGGGTTTAGCTTTGAATTACTCTTGATTTATCACGGGTTGGAGGTATATCATCGATATATACTCTCCACCTTTGCTTTCATTCTGGGCTAGCCGAGAGGCCGAAAGTTTGAAATGAGCACTTAAGAGTAAAGGGAGTTGTTCGCACCCCTCGAGAGAGGCAGACGTTCAAATCTCCCGGATTGGAGTAAAATCCAATAGCGGGGTTCACCGCGTAAAGCGAGTTTTAGGCCTCCGATTTAGGCGAAAGTCGGTCGGACCTTCCTAAACTCAGTTAGGCACGGCCTTCGAGAGAAGCGTGTCAATATTCATGGAACCTCCACGGTCAAGGACCTTTACCCTAATTAGCTCAGGTTTATTTATCGTATTTTTCTAACCACTCTTGCCGAGGTGATTTCTGATCGAGTGCATTTTCCCCTTCATCGTTACTAAGCTTAAGTTAATCGCTCTTTTAGCTCTCTTTAACTTTTCATGCAAGTAGTTCTCTTTCATTGCAAGTAGTTCTCTTCCTTTAGCACGTTTAGCTTTCTTCTAAAAAAACTTAATTTCTCCGTCAATAAAATAATAGATTTCGTGTGAGTAAGCTTACTCAACTGTTCCCGGATTTCAATACGACACTTGTGTCCCCTAGCTGCATTTCGATAGGTATACTTGCCTTGATGAATTATTAGTTTGGTTATTTTCTCCTTGCAGATATCTAAGAGACAATCAAGTTTTTGGCGCCGTTGCCGGGGAAGCAACGCTCGTTGATAAATTGAAAACGCGAATATATTAATTTTATCACTTCTCTTTCTCAGCCTCCTTCTTAAATTTTTTCCGCCTACTCACTTGAGTTAAATGGCTGGATTTTGTTAAGTGTGCGTATTTTTAATTTTTCCGCCTACTCACTTGAGTTAAATGGCTGGATTTATTTCAAGCAAGTGTGCGTATTTTTAATTTTTCCGCCTACTCACTTGAGTTAATTGGCTGGATTTATTTCAAGCAAGTGTGCGTATCTTTTATTTTTCCGCCTACTCACTTGAGTTAATTGGCAGGCTTTATTTCAGTAGAGTGTGTTTACTTTCTGTAGAGTGGGTGTGTTTCAATTTTCTATCGAGTGCGTGAGTGTAGCTTTTCTTTTCCGCCTACTCGCTCAGAGATAAATGGCTGGATTTTAATTACCGCCGACTTAATAGAAACCCACATCACAAATTTTTCTACACCACCTAATTCTCTCAAAAAGGGCAAAGTGGCTCTAAATGCCACTATCTTGTCTAGTACCTTGCGAACCCTTCACCGGGTAGCCCTTGGGAAGTTCGGGAGTTAAAACATAAAAAAATCTATTTCAAAAATTTTTTTTCGAACTTCATTAGCTTTTTTATTTTCTAGTCTTTCTTCTCCTCTCTTCTTCTAGTGTATGACCCGCAGTAGTCCGTCGGTTACTTTGGACCTGGACCATGAAATTGAGCGTACTCTTCGGAGAAGATCGCGATTTCAAGGCCCTACTACCCAAGTGCCGGTTGAGGATTCCGAGTCATTTTCTACCTTAAGAATGACGGAACCCAACGTGGAGGAAGCCGTGCATAGGCCTATGTCCTATTATGCACGACCAAATCTCGAGGGTACAGAAACTAGTATAGTTCGCCCTGCAATAAATAATAATAATTTCGAAATGAAGCCTAGCATAATTCAAATGGTGCAGCAGTATGTGCAATTTGACGGGCTTCAAGATGAAGACCCGAACGCACACATAGCCAGCTTTCTTGAGATTTGTGACACCTTCAAGATAAATGGTGTCACAAATGATGCTATTAGGCTAAGATTATTTCCTTTCTCTCTTAGAATTAAGGCTAAGCAGTGGCTGAACACCCTTCCTAAAAACAGCATAACTACTTGGACGCAATTAACTGAAAAATTTTTGGCCAAGTATTTTCCGCCTGCTAAAACTGCTAAACTTAGGAATGACATTTCTGCCTTTGGACAAATAGACTCAGAGACCCTTTATGAAACCTGGGAAAGATTTAAAGAATTATTAAGACGATGCCCACATCACGCTCTGCCTGTATGGTTGCAGGTGTAGGCGTTTTATAATGGGCTAAATCAAAGCACGAAGCAAATGATAGACGCAGCTTCTGGCGGTACTTTAAACCATAAGACCCCGGAAGCAGCTCTTGAGCTGTTTGAAGACATGGCCATGAACACTTACCAGTGGAATGTGCCTAGGTCCCGCCCAAACAAACCTGCAGGTCTCTTTGAAGTGGGTAATTTCTCCCAACTCGCACTACAAGTTGAAATATTAAGCAAAAAAATTACGGAGATGACTACTGCCTCCGCCCCTCAGGTATGGGAATCTGCAACTCCTCCCGCCGAACATTTGGATTATGTAAATAATATGCCTAGAACTGCTTTTAATAATTTTTCTGCTGCGAATTATCATCCTCCTGGTTTTAATTTTCCGAATAGTTATAATCCTGCGTTAAGAAATCATCCGAATTTTTCGTGGAGCAATCCATCGAATGCTGTGCGCCCGCCACCGCAAAGTGATTTTTCTGCTCCACCACCACCTCCTCAAAGTTTTCCAAAACCTCCAAATTTGGAGGAAGTGTTTTCAAAATACATGAATGCTAATGACGCTACGATTAGGACCTTAACCGGAAGTGTTAAAAATTTAGAAAATCAGGTAGGACAGCTCGCTAAAATGATTTCTGAGCGACCCGTAGGGTCTCTTCCTTCCAATACCGAGCTCAACCCGAGAGAGCAAGCGAAAGCTATAACTCTTCGGAGTGGGAAGAAAGTTCCTGGTATGGTAAGTGAAGAACCCGAGGCAAGCTCCGCTCCCGTTTTAAAAAATCAAAGCTCCGTTCCCGTTTTAAAAATTCCACCCTCTGCCGAAGAAATTATCACCCCTATCTTAGAAAAAGAACTCACTCCACCACCCACCTTTAAAAATAATCCATCCCCGCCATACCCTTCCGAACTTAATAAACAATGACAGGATGATCAATACCACGTAAATCTGCCTTTCCACGAAGCCATATCCCAGATGCCGAAGTACGCAAAATACCTTAAGGACCTCCTAAATAACAAGAAGAAGTTAGAGAACCTTTCGCATGTCACGTTAAATGTCGAATGCTCGGCGGTTTTGACAAACGTATTACCGAAGAAAATCAGTGACCCGGGTAGTTTCTCTATCCCGTGTGTCTTTGGTGATCTCTTTGTCAAACACGCTTTAGCCGACCTAGGTGCGAGTATTAATCTTATGCCCTTCTCGTTGTTTAAAAAGTTAGGAATTGGTAGTCTCAACCCCACACGCATGAGTATCCAGCTAGCCGACAGGTCAGTCAAATACCCGTTAGGAATAGTGGAGGACGTCCTAGTCAAAGTTGACAAGTTCATCTTCCCGGTGGACTTTGTCATTTTGGACATCGAAGAAGACGTCGAGGTTCCCCTGATCCTTGGCCGACCCTTCCTTGCCACCTCCTGAGCTATCATTGACGTAAGCAATGGTAAGCTCTTCCTTCGAGTGGGCGACGATGAGGTAACTTTCTCTATCACCCCCTCGATGAAGAACACACTAGCTAATGATGACTCCTGTTTTTTCATGGATACCGTAAGTGAAGAATCCTTCTCTCACACCTCTGCTTTTGAAGAAGAATTTTCCAATTTTTGTTCCTCTCCTCCTCCTCCAACTGAATCTCTACACCTAAGTAAAGAATCCTCCACCCGCCTTTCTGATTTTGAAAAAGAATTTTTTGATTTCTGTTCCTCTTCTACTTTTCCAACTAAATCGCTGCACGAAGCCGCCATGGCCGCTAGCAACACCCCTTTTAATTTTACATATAAAAAAGTGTACGAGGACATAGTTTTTGAAAAAGAACAAATTTCCAAAACCTCGTATGATGACCCCCCTACCTTGGAACTGAAAGAACTACCAGAGCACCTTCAATACGCTTTCTTAGAAAAGGACTCCAAGCTGCCTGTCATAGTTTCGGCCTACCTCACGGATGCACAAAAGGATAAACTTCTTTCAATTTTACAAAAGCATTGCCAAGCTATTGCTTGGCAGATATCTGATATTAAGGGCATAAGCCTATCTTTCTGCACTCATAAAATCTTAATGGAAAAAATTCACGTAACTCTATACAACCTCAGCGTCGTATAAACCCAAACATGAAAGAAGTAGTTAAGGGCGAGGTTATGAAATTGTTAGACACAGGAATTATCTATCCTATATCCGACAGTAAGTGGGTTAGCCCAGTACAGGTAGTACCAAAGAAGGGAGGGATAACAGTCGTAAGTAATGAAAATAATGAATTAATCCCGACTCGGACGGTGACCGCATGGCGAATGTGTATAAATTACCGTAAGTTGAATGACGCCACCCGCAAGGATCACTTCCCCTTGCCGTTCATTGATCAAATTTTAGAACGACTTTCCGGACATAGCTTTTATTGTTTTCTCGATGGCCTCTCGGGGTATCTTCAAATCCCCATCTCCCCCGAGGACCAGGAGAAAACTACGTTTACTTGTCCCTTCGGCACCTTCGCCTACCGAAGAATACCGTTTGGATTGTGCAATGCGTCGGCTACATTCCAACGATGTATGCTCGCCATCTTTGACAAGTACGTAGAAAGCATTATGGAAGTCTTCATGGATGATTTCTCCGTCTTCGGAAATTCCTTCGATAGTTGCTTAGAGAACCTTGAAAAAGTCTTAGAGCGATGCGAAGAAACTAACCTCGCCTTAAATTGGGAAAAATGTCATTTTATGGTAAGGGAAGGGTTAGTTTTGGGACATAAAATTTCTGAAAGGTGTATTGAAGTAGACGTTGCGAAAATAGAATTTATCGAGAAACTGCCGCCACCTACGAACATAAAAGCCATAAGAAGTTTCCTGGGTCATGCGGGTTTCTACCGCCTCTTCATAAAGGACTTTTCCAAAATCACCAAGCCCCTTACCCATCTCTTAGAAAAAGACGCCCCATTCATCTTTGATGACCTCTGTTTAGCTGCCTTCAATTTAATAAAAGAAAAATTAGTTAATGCGCCAATCATGATAGCTCCGGTGTGGGATCTTCCATTTGAAATAATGTGTGATGCGAGTAGTTATGCGGTGGGAGCCGTACTAGGTCAACGTATTTCCAAAAACTTCCACCCCATTTATTACGCTAGTAAAACACTCACATCTGCACAGGAAAATTACACCACAACCGAGAAGGAGCTCTTAGCTGTAGTATTCGTTTTTGACAAATTTCGCCCTTATATTACTCTTTCAAAAATCATTGTTTTTACGGACCACTCGGCCCTCAAATATCTTCTCTCTAAAATGGATGCCAAGCCTCGCTTGATTCGTTGGGTCTTACTCCTCCAGGAGTTTGACTTAGAGATCCGTGATAAGCGAGGTGCCGAGAACTTGGCTGCCGACCACCTTTCGCGCCTAGACAACCCGTTTATAGAACAATTAGACGAAAATTCTTTTCATTACTATTTCCCTGATGAGAAGCTGTTCATAATTAACACATCTACTTCTCCTTGGTTTGCCCGCATCGCCAACTATCTAGTGGCTCGTGTGCTCCCAAAAGAGTTTTCATCTCAGCAAAAGAAGAAATTCTTTTCTGAGTTGAAGAACTACTTTTGGGAGGACCCGCATCTTTTTCAAGTCTGTGCAGACCAAGTGATTAGGAGGTGTGTTTCCTTTGATGAAGGATTAGATATTATTAAACATTTGCATGAAGGACCGACAGGTGGGCACTATCAAGCTGCTCGCACCGCTCACAAAGTGTTAAGCGTGGGTTTTTACTGGCCCACCCTGTTTAAAGACGCGCATGCCTTTGTGAGTAGGTGTGATAGTTGCCAACGGTCGGGGAATATTTCGAATAAAAATGAAATGCCACAAAATTATTTCCTAGAGTGCGAAGTTTTCGACCTCTAGGGGATTGATTTTGTCGGCCCTTTTCCTTCTAGCTTCGGGAATAAGTACATTTTAGTTGCCGTTGATTATGTTTCGCGTTGGGTCGAAGCCCAAGCTCTTCCTACGAATGACGCCCGAGTTGTAGTTAATTTCCTAAAAAAATTATTTTCTCGATTCGGTACGTCGCGCGCTATCGTTAGTGATAGGGGTTCCCATTTCTGTAACCCACAATTTTCAAAAATCCTAACTAAATATGGCGTTACTCATAAGCTTTCCACTGTCTACCACCCCCAAACTAACGGACAAGTCGAAGTAGTGAATAGGGAAATAAAAAGAATTTTAGAAAAGACTGTTTCAACATCTAGAAAAGACTGGTCCGCCAAATTAGACGATGCTCTATGGGCCTACCGAACAGCGTACAAAACCGCCCTCGGATGTACGCCATATCGGTTGGTTTATGGAAAATCGTGTCATTTACCCGTAGAGTTAGAGCACCGCGCCTTTTGGGCCTTGCGATTTTTAAACTTCGATCCCCACTCCGTCGGTGATTTTAGAAAATTTCAACTTAACGAACTCGACGAGTGGCGCTCTTACGCGTATGAAAATTACAGACTTTATAAAGAGCGGACGAAGCGTTTACACGATCGACATCTTAGGCACCCAAAAATCTTTAAGCCGGGCGACCAAGTGCTTCTTTATAATTCTCGTTTACGTTTATTCCCGGGTAAATTAAAATCACGTTGGTCTGGGCCTTTTACTGTTTTAGAAGTCTTTTCTTATGGTACTGTTTTAATTTCCCACCCTGATAAAGGTACTTTCAAAGTGAATGGTCAGCATCTTAAACTGTATTTCTGTGATGATGTCAGTCTAAACCCTGTTAACTCTATCTTTCCGGTCCTGACATTTGATTAAACTTAACATTCTTTTTCTCATAAACTTTGAACTTTATTCGAACTTTAGTTTTGAACAATATTTGGGACAATTTTATTTTGATGCGTCGAGCTCAAACGACGCTTTAAACAGAGGGCGCTCTTGGGAGGCAACCCAAGTTATCTTTTTCTGTTTTCTTTATTTTACAATTTTTGCCCCGAATGGCTCCGGCAAGCTGAAACTTCTGCGATCGCCTGCTCCACCGGTTCTGATTCCATGACAAAGTCCACAAGACGACGTTTCCTGAAGATCCACAGCGCACGCATGGAGGAACGACATCACTCAGCTTTCCCTGCCACATAAAACCGGGGAAGTACCTGTTTTTCAATTCTGTCTTTCATTTCTGTACTTTACTTTTCTCTCGTTCTCCGACCTCCTTCTCCATTGAGGACAATGTAGCTTTTAAGCTTGGGGGATGAGTTCCTCCTTTTTGCTTTTTGTAAATATCCAAAAAATCCAAAAAATTCAAAAAATTCAAAAAATTCAAAAAACAAAAAATATGTATATATATAGCTGCATTTTGGTATTTTAGCTGCATTTTGGTATTTCAATAAGTACCCCATGTTTATGTTTTGTTTTTCTCAAACTTCTTTATAAACAACGTAGTTAATTATAATTTTTCTAATCATTTTTTTTAATCATATCTCACAAGTAAAATGTTGGTCATGCTGTGTTTCTAATTCACGGTAGCATGTTAAGGTAAAATATTTCTCTAAAACGTGCATTTCTATTATGGTTTTCCGTTCTTTATTTTCTTTACTTTCTCTAAAAATTTATCATCCACTATTTTCTTTTTCGTCTTTAGATAATTTTTGTAAGAACAAATTTTGAATAACGTAGTAGATATGAACGATCCAAGTCACATATTATTTTTATTTTCAAGATAATTTCATCAATCTTCCTTTATTATCTCGAACTTGCTTTTTGAAATTTATCGACTCTATGTTTTAAATAAATTTAAAAAAAAGCGTGAAAATGATTTAGGCCATTTTTGTTTACGTTTGAGCTTTCCTGCCAACCTAAACTCTTTTACCACTAGTTAGCCGCTTTTGAGCCTTTTTTCCAAATTCATTTGATAAACTCCACACAACATTTCATTTTCACCAAAGCCCAAATTCCTACCTATCTAATCACGCTAATTTTTTTTTTGATAGGAAATTTTGTGTTATCTTTGAGAAATTGTTGAAAAAGGTGTACTCAAAAGCAATAAATTGAAAAAAAAGAAAAAAAAATGAATGAAAATAATAATAAAAAAAGTGATAAATAATCATAAAGAGAAAAAAATAAATTTATTTATACATATTTTGTTTAAAATAAATTTTTTTTTTTGAAACTCGTTGTTTTGGTTTAGTGTGATTTTTAAGCCTCCATGTTTATATTTGAATTCCACTCCTATTCATATTCCTAAACCAAACGTTTCGGTCCGATTAAGTCCTTTTGATTCACGCCTTTTTTTTAATTTTATTTAACAACTAAGAAAAGAAGAAAAGTAAATCAGTTTTAGTTTTGGATTTAAACTTAGATTTTGTTATTTAATTGATATAATTATAATGCGTTGCTTGGATCTAGTAATAACTCAATACGTTCTTTTTATTTTCATTGCCTTGCTCAAATCAATTTAAAGAATTTCGTCAAAATTCTGGATGATTTATTTTTATTAAGTAAAGTTTATAAAAGTTAAATCATACCTAAATAATTGTTTTAGATTTACGTTTTACATTCTCTCTACCTAGAATTTCGCATAGTACTTGTGTAAGTATGATTAAAACTTTTTGAATTAGTCACTCTTATGATTAGCTAGTCTTTATATCTTTGCTTGGGGACAAGCAAAACTTAAGCTTGGGGGAATTTGATAATACGGCTTGCAGTCAATTTTATTAGGATATTTTCGGGGTTTTAAAGCAAATCATGTCTTGTAAAGTACTTGTTTTGATTCCCCTTTGTATATATTTTTGTCGCTAATGCATTTTTTCTGCTTTTTGCAGGTTTTCACGGCTTTCAGCCGAATTTTGCTGTGACACGCCCCAAGGTCACGCCCTACCCGGGCATGTACCTAGGGCGTGTAACCCAGAGGAATGAAGCAATTGGTCCGAAACTGCATTCCGTGGAAACTTAGTGTTCACGCCCTCTGTCACGCCCGTGTCACATCCGACACGGGCGTGTTCTAGAGGCGTGTCCCCAGGTTCCGAGGAATCGCCGCAGCGCGCTCGTTTTTCCCGCTCCACCGTCGCACCGAAAGTGTCATGCCCCAGGGTCACGCCTGACCCGGGCGTGACATATGGGCGTGTACTTCAGCAATTCCGCCCGTCACCTCCAGCATTCAATTTCAGCTCAACAAAGTCACGCCGCAAAGAACACGCCCCAGGTACACGCCCTAACAGGGCGTGACTTGTGGGCGTGTACCGCAACTACTTCGTCAGAATTCAATTCCAGCCCGTAAAAGTCGCGCCGAATGTGTCACGCCCCAGGGTCACGCCCGACCAGGGCGTGACAGGGGGGCGTGACCCGACCCGAAAAATTCTATAAATAGAGCCCAACTCTAAGGGTTCAGGGACACCTTTTGCTTTGAGAGGGGAGGTTCTGTCCTTTATATTTCTGAACTTTTTAAGCATGTCTTTTCATTTTTAGTTCGTAGCTCTAGCTTTATGTTTTCCCTGTATTAGTTCCTAGCTTCGTTCTGTAGTATCATGTTAATGATAGCGTAGTTTACCTTTCCATGCACTTGTAATCTCTGGTTTTCAAGCTGTAAGATCTCTGTTTCTATTAATAAAAAGTGTTGTTTTCTTTTACGTTTCTGCTCTGTTTTCATTTTCTTCTTCTACTCATCCCCCCTCTTCCACCTCACCATGATTAACTAATCCTCCATGTACTCGATCTTAATGATCCGAGGTTCGAGTGATTAGGTTATGATGCTTTGAATCTTACCTTTTCTGTTTAGGGTTTAGCTTTGAATTACTCTTGATTTATCACGGGTTGGAGGTATATCATCGATATATACTCTCCACCTTTGCTTTCATTCTGGGCTAGCCGAGAGGCCGAAAGTTTGAAATGAGCACTCAAGAGTAAAGGGAGTTGTTCGCACCCCTCGAGAGAGGCAGACATTCAAATCTCCCGGATTGGAGTAAAATCCAATAGCAGGGTTCACCGCGTAAAGCGAGTTTTAGGCCTCCGATTTAGGCGAAAGTCGGTCGGACCTTCCTAAACTCAGTTAGGCACGACCTTCGAGAGAAGCGTGTCAATATTCATGGAACCTCCACGGTCAAGGACCTTTACCCTAATTAGCTCAGGTTTATTTATCGTATTTTTCTAACCACTCTTGCCGAGGTGATTTCTGATCGAGTGCATTTTCCCCTTCATCGTTACTAAGCTTAAGTTAATCGCTCTTTTAGCTCTCTTTAACTTTTCATGCAAGTATCTCTCTTTCATTGCAAGTAGTTCTCTTCCTTTAGCACGTTTAGCTTTCTTCTAAAAAAACTTAATTTCTCCGTCGATAAAATAATAGATTTCGTGTGAGTAAGCTTACTCAACTGTTCCCGGATTTCAATACGACACTTGTGTCCCCTAGCTGCATTTCGATAGGTATACTTGCCTTGATGAATTGTTAGTTTGGTTATTTTCTCCTTGCAGATATCTAAGAGACAATCAACAGCATGGCAGAGAACAAGGGAAATTTTAAGTCTGAAACTGCACAGAAATCATGTTCGAGAGAACATATTTCATCGACCTGAGATCAAAGTTCGTCGAGCTGAGAAATCATGTTCGTCGACTAGAGAAAGTCTGTTCATCGACCTGAGAACCAAGTTGGTCGACCTGAGATCCAAGATCATCGACCAGAGCTTAGCTAACTGCTTTCTGTGAATAACTTGCCAATTCTGTGGTCACACTTCGTCGAGCTGATAATTGGACTTTGTCGACCTGAGTTCAGAGAAAGTATTCTGGACAGAATGTGTTGAAGTTGGACTTCCAGACTTCATCAACCTAAGCTCGAATATCGTCGAGCTCAACTCAGAGAATTTACTTTAAGTTCGTCGAGCGAAGCACGACTATTGTCGAGCTGAGTTCGACGAACGTCGAACTCACTTTTTGAACTTGATTTTCTTCTAAGTCTTGAGTCTTCTGAAGTCTTCTGTTGGCTGGTCCATGTAAGGTTGATTCTAAGGACTTAGCCTAAACTCTAGGACACAAAGACATGACCCTGGCTATACAAGGTGGGTCAATCATCCTAATTAGTGAACCTAGCCAAAATCCAACTAGGGATCCAACAAGATGTTTAGAAAACAGTAGCTCATACTTGTAGGTATAATCTCCACCATGCCCTTGTTGATGATTTTGAAGTAACTATGGTTTAATTGTCTTAGAATGATATGAAACTCTGGCAAATTTAATCAAATACCATTTGTAGGCGTAAATTATTTGAATCTTTTGGACATTTCCTCTTAGTACTTCATGCGTTAAGTGAACTAGTGCACCTATTTTGATAAATAGATAATAAATAGCGTATCTTACTGTAAAATTGTCTTACTTGGTCAGTGAATTTTTTTAGGGCATAAATAAAGCCTACAAAATTATTACATATCATTTGGATGACTTTATAAGGATGTTCCTTCACAACTGCACTTTTATGGATTAAATTGAAGTATTTTTCTATATAGACAATTGATCTTGGAATTGCATGAAACTTAGTTAGTATTATTTTATGATCATTATAAGGCTCTGGTAATTTTTATGTAATTTGTGGACTATAATTTATTGTTGTAACGCCCCAAAATTCAAAAGAGGGACGGACAGCGTTAAGAGCCAAGTTTGGGTCTTGGTGAGGGTCACACGGCATAGGACACGGGCATGTCCTTGGCCGTGTCATGCTCCGGTTCGACGAAGAACTCGGGTGGTCGACGAACTGGTCTCGACGAAGTGTCGAGACAGTGAACACGGCCTAGGACACGGGCGTGTCCATGGACGTGTCGTGCTCGGGTTCGTCGAGAGCCCGGGAAGTCGACGCACTATGCTCGACGAAGTGTCGAGACAGTGTACACGACCTAGTATACGAGCCGTGTCCAAGGCCATGTCGTGCGCGTGTTCGACAAAGTGGCGGTCGACAATCATCGAGACTTCTAACACGGCCTGAGAAACGGGCGTGTCCCAGGCCGTGTCCTGCTCTGGTTGTTAGTCGGGCCGTGTGAGGGGATATACATGGCCTGGAGCCTAGGCGTGTTCATGTTGGACACGAGCATGTCAAATGTGACAGGGGCGTGTCAAGTACCTGTGTCCTTCTCGGGAAGGGTTTGTTCCTGTGTCGATGGAGGAACACGCCCAGGCACACGGGCGTGTACTTAGTGACACGGGTGTGTCAACTTTGACACAGGCGTGTTCAGCGTCCGTGTCCTGTTCTGGGTGCGATGGTTTCGGCGTCGATTGAGGCACACGGCCTTGGACACGGGCGCGTCTCGAGCCATTTTCGGCCTAGTAATTCTGGTTTTAAGTGCGAATCAAGGTCGTTCATTTCATTCTTTTGCGATCTGATGGTACAGGGCTGCCGTTACTGAGTTATGTCCGGGAATAGAGTTTGGAAACCCTCATTCTTCATCAAGTACTATCTTCCTACGTTATAAAGATAAGGGAGAGTAAGGAAGAAGGTGAAGGAGAGATCTGGCTGCCGGAGATGCTTCGGAGCCCCAAATCTCGAGCCGAGTACGGATCCGCGGAGGCAAGTCCGTTGCGGTGTTTTTCATCCGGCTAAGTTTCCATGGCTAGGAAGAGGAGTCATAAGGTAACGAGACTTCTCCTCTTGGTTTTTGGATTTGTGTTTTGCATCTTTTCTTTCAAGCTTTTGGGCACCAAATCTCTCAAATGAGAGGGATTGGGTAGCCATGGTTCAGGAGGAACCTCCGGGTCGATTGAGTCCGTCCCCGGCATGATTTTGCATTAGATATCTGCTCCGTTAGTGGATTAGGTATGGTGGGTGAAGCCGTGGACGAGACCGTTAGTCCGACTCAGTGATGTTGCATAACGAGCCTTTAGGATTTTGTAGAAATCAGTTGAGGCAAGATGTCATTTGTGATGTTTGTGCTTTCCCCCTTTTCTCGAGTGAGTACGTGTAGTCGGAACCAGACAAGGTTAGCTCCGCAATGGCGGTAGATGGTTTCCTTGGGGACAAGGTTAGCTTCGCATTGGCGGTAGATGGTTTCCTTGGTGCGCGGGGACGTTGTAGTACAAATGATGGATTAGGGTGGGAATGCTTATGGATTGTGATGTGCTAAGGTGCGGCTTTGTCTCTGTGGTCGGCTGGCTATCCCGTGACGTGCAAGTCATGTGGGGAGAGTGTCCTGACGAGACTAGTCCCCTTCTGTGAGACTGACGAGAATGCCAAGCATGGGGCAAGCCCGAGCATTGAGGCCATGAGTGTGTGGGGTCCAGCAAGGGTTGTTAGAATCGGTCAGTTTGTTAGACATAATCCTGACGTGAGAAGTCAGAGCTTGTAGGCAAGCCCGGGTCTAAGACCATGAGCGGGTGGGGCCTTGGCAAGAGTTCCGTGTGGCGGCTTGTATGTCGTTAGGGGAATTGCAGTCCCTTTTTTGTTTGTGGCTTAATGCCAATGAGGAAATTAGAAGTACCCAGATGTTTGATGATGTGCTAAAAGAATACGCGATAGTGTGTCTTGGGTGAAGCCCAGGTTTTGCATACATGCTGCATAGTATGGCCCTTTTTATTATATACTCAACAATAGAAAACGTGCATGTTGTTTGAGACATCCAAGCCTGTTCTTTTTGTGCTTTACTTGTTTATGTAAATGATATACGAAGTGCTGACTTGCAAGTTGGAGGAGTACCCCCGGAGTCCATTAGGGGCGGCCGGGAGGAGATGTGTTTGTTACACAGTTTGAGGTCATCCTTTGCTGACCCACGTTACAACCAATTTTTACAGGGCAAGGATCGCAAGCAGGAGCTAGCTCGCCGGCCAATAAGGCCTAAGCCTCATGAAGTGTTTCCAGTTTTGTACTAGCTCTTTTCTTTTGGTGGCCTTGTATGCTTGATGCTTTTGTTTTTCGGCTTGCATACCGAGGTAGTCTAGGAGTGTTTATGTGCACTGTTATTGATGTTAACGTTTGGAGTTTGGACTCTCTATTGTTGTAAGGCCATAAGGATGTTTCGATACTCTTGTGTATGTGGATAACTTCTAGTCTTGTTTTCTGTTTCCACTATTGTTTGGTTTTGAGTTTTTGAGATTGTGTAGTATATCATCTTATACTGCTAAAGCTGTGGCGTCTGTATGTTGTGGGGCCCCGACCAGACCCATATTATACGGTCATTACAGGTGAGGTGTTACAATTTGGTATCAGAGCCAGGTTTAGATTCAAGGTCAGTGCGTATAGAAGTTATCCACATAGGAGTAATACGGGACCATGTGTGTATATATGTTTGAGTCTTGCGATTAAGAGACTGATTCCTTGTTACCTTGCTTTTCTTAAGAGTGCAAGCAACGATGCGGGTACATCAAGACCAAGAGAAGAGCTTTCAGCCAGCAGCACTACTGCTCAGGGTCCTTTGGACATGGGTGTAAACCCGGCCGACTTCTATCGCTTGCTTGTAGAAGCAATGGTGGTAGCTCAAGCTACAGCGACAGCTCAGGTAGCAACCCCTGCTACACCGGATATGGCGACGGCCGTGCCGGGCGGAGAAGCCAGGCGAGTAGAGCCATTGGATAAAAGAGTGGTGGTCGGGCATGGAGACCAGCAGATGAAATATTTTCTGAGCTTCCACCCCCGACGTTCAAGGGAGTTGGTACGCCAACTGATGCGGAGGATTGGTGGGCACAGATGCAAGAACTTTTGAGGGCGGTAGAGATGCCAGAGGGGAAGAAATCTGAGTTTGCGGCTTTCATGTTGGAGGGAGATGCAAAGTTGTGGTGGGTGAGCCATAGTGGCCGCCAGTTTCCTGGATGCACCCCGTCCATGGAAGAGTTTGGGAATGCTTTCCTAAAGAAGTACATTCCTGTTTCGACAAGGTTGGCCCTCAAAAGACAGTTTCTGCACTTGGTGCAACGGGATAAGATGGCAGATGAGTATGTTCTAGAGTTCACTCTGTTGGGTCATTATGCAGGAACGACAATGGCAGACGATGAGGAGAGGGATAACCTCTTCAATTAGGGGCTGAGGGAGAATTTAAGATAGCCCCTCATCGCCATGAAAAGAGCTGGTTTCAATGAGTTGGTTGAGGCGGCCAGAACGTTGGAGAGTGATCTGGAGCAAAGACAACGTCGTAAAGGTTTTGTGCCCAAGCAAGGGGAAGGGAATCCTTCTCAATCATAAGGAAAGTCTAAAGGGAATAGGTGGAGGAAAAAGCCTCACCCATTCAAGTCTTGTGAGAAAATCAAGTGGACGTCTGGAGGGTCTCACTCTAAGGGACCACCGACGTGCTTCAATTGTGGTAAGGTGGGGCACATTGCTCGTTTTTGTAATCAAGGAGGTGCGAAGCAGGAGCCAAGGTAGGAGCAGACTGTGCGCTCCAGCCCTAGTGCCGCATAGAAAGGGAAGATGGCGGAGTCTAGCGGTTCTCGGTTCCAACCAGTGCAACCAAGGGCCTATAACCATGGGCAGCAGGAAGCGATCCACCAACCCGATGTGGTGACAGGTATGAGGAAGTTTAAGTTTAACCTTGTGCTTCATGCTTTTGGACCGTTATTTTTGATATCTATATTTTAGGCCTTGTGTTGGTTTCCGAATACCCCGCTATGGTATTGTTTGATACCGGAGCGTCGCACTCCTTTCTTGTGGAAAGCTTCATCCGGAGAGTTAGAGTTGAGTCATTCTCTGCGGACGCGGAGCTGAATGTGTGCATGCCCAATGGGTCATCCATGACCACCGGGGAAAAAGGGTGCATTTGTTGGGAGCTAGGCGGAGTTGACTTCGTTTTAATAGCAACGGTCCTACCATTGGTTGAGTTTGATGTGATATTGGGAATGGATTGGCTAGCAGAGCAGCGTGCCAGTATTGATTGCCTATCCAAGGTGGTGACCCTAAGAAGCGAATGACAGACAAGTCAAGTTTGATGGCCTTAATGGAGTGGCTTGTTCCCTGATTTCGGCCAAGCAGTTGGTGCAGGCAGTTAACTAGGGTGGAGTAGCTCTTGTAGCATTATTGGAGGTTCGCCTTTCCAAGTTATCACTTGGGGAAGAGTCTATAGTGGCAGAGTTGAAGGATGTGTTTCCTGATGAACTTCCTGGAGCACCTCCTCGACGGGAGATTGATTTCTCGATTGAGTTAGTGCCAAAGGCTAGGCCGGTGTCACGTGCTCCATTTAGGATGACACCAAAGGAGTTGGCCGAACTCAAGGTATAGTTGAAAGAACTGTTGTAGTAGGGATATATCAGACCCAGTTCTTCACCGTGGAGCACGCCTGTGTTGTTCGTGAAGAAGAAAGATGGTAGTATGCGGTTGTACATAGAATTTCGAGAATTGAATAAATTCACGGTCAAGAATAAGTATCTGATTCCTCGGATAGACGACCTGTTTGACCAGCTGGTAGGGTCGGTTGTGTATTCAAAGTTGGACTTGAAGTCAGGATACTATCAGTTGCGAATTCGAGACTAGGACATACCCATGACAGCATTTGGTACGAGGTATGCTCACTTTGAGTTCTCGGTGATGTCGTTCGGGCTGACGAACGCACCATACGTATTCATGGATTTGATGAATCGAGTATTTCAAAAATACTTGGACTCTTTTGTAGTTGTCTTTATTGATGACATTTTGGTGTACTCCAAATTGGAATTGGAGCATGAGACTCACTTGAGAGTAGTCTTGCAAGTGTTGAGAGAGAACCATCTTTATGCAAAGTTCTCAAAGTGAGAGTTCTGGCTAGAGAAGGTGGCATTTTTGGGCCATATGATTAGTGGGGATGGGGTGGCGGTAGATCCAACAAAAGTGGAAGCCATCAGAGATTGGCCGATTCTGAGGACTATGGCGGAAGTCTGAAGTTTCCTTGGACTAGCCGGGTACTATAGAAGATTCGTCGAAAACTTTTTGCGGATTGCTCTACCCCTCACATCAATAACTCGTAGGGATGAGAAGTTTATGTGTACCAAGGAGTGAAGTCAGGCATTTGAGACACTGAAGGAAATGATGACAGCTCCAATCCTAAGTCTACCGAAGGGGACTGAAGGATTCCAAATTTTCAGTGACGCATCGGGATGCGGTTTGGGTTGCGTTTTGGTGCAACATGGCAGTTTGATAGCCTATGGGTCTAGGCAGCTGAAGCCTCACGAGAGGGATTACCCCGTCCATGAATTGGAGTTGGCGGCAGTAATTTTCGCGTTGAAATTATGGCGGCACTGTGTTTATAGTGCGAAGGTGGAGATCTTCACGGATCACAAAAGCCTGAAGTATCTCCTAGATCAGAAGGACTTGAATATGCGGTAGCATAGGTGGGCCGAGTTCCTTGGAGACTACGAGGTGGCGATTCAGTATATGCCAGGCAAAGCCAATGTGGTGGCAGATGCCTTGAGTAGAAAATATTCGGGACAAGGGAATTGGATCGAAGCTCATGATGAGCGGTTGGTGCTGGACTGGGAGTCCCTCGGCTTGGAGTGCGTAGCAAGGGGCGAGTCTAGCGTGGCTCGGTTGACCTGGATTGAAATGCAGAATGATTTGTTTGATTGTATTCGGGAAGCAACTCATTTGGATGTGGAGTTTCAGCCTTACGTGGTGGAAGATCAAAATGGCGAGAGTAGCGTCTGGAAGTTGATTGATGGGATCCTGAGGAAGGGCGGAAGGATTTGTGTACCGCAGTTCGGCATGCTCCGTGAGGAGTTGATGTTTGAGGCACACTTCACAAAGTCTCCATTAACTCGGGCAGTACAAAGATGTACCTGGATATGAAGAAATCCTTTTGGTGGCCTAGACTGATGCAGGACGTAACTTTGTACGTGAATCGATGCCAAACTTGTGCCTTGGTGAAGGTCGAGTGTCAGAAGTCGGGCGGGTTCCTGAAGCCTCTTCCAATCCCCGAGTGGAAATTTAATGACATCTCCATATACTTTGTGCATGGGTTACCGAGATCGCAGCAGGGTAACGACGCGATTTGGGTGATTGTGGATCGCTAAACCAAAGTGGCTCACTTCATCCCAAATCAGAAGGAGGACAGCGTGGAGAAGCTGGTAGAGTTGTATGTTCGCAACATTGTGCGACTACATGGGATTCCTAAGAGTATAGTTAGTGATCGCGACGAACGTTTCACGTCCAAGGACTGGAGGTTGGTTCAGAAAAGTCTGGGCACGAAGCTAAATTTCAGTACGGCTTTCCATCCTCAAACTGACGGGCAAACCGAAAGGACGAACCGTACCATGGAGGATATGCTGAGGATGTGTATTCTGGACTATGCTAAGAAGTGGGAGGATCACCTCTTCATGGTGGAGTTTGCTTATAACAATAGTTACCAAGCAAGTAACAAGATGGCTCCAGACGAAGCTTTGTATGAGAGGCTGTTGGATCCCTAGTTGGATTTGGGCTAGGTTCACTAAACTAGGATGTTTGACCCAACATGTATAGCTAGGGCTATGTATATGTCCTAGAGTATAGGCCATGTCCTTAAAATCAACACTACATGGACTAGCCATCAACAGACTGCAAAAGACTCAAGACTTAGAGAAATTTCAAAGACTCAGAAAATGAGTTCGACGTTCGTCTAACTCATGTCGATGAAAGCCGTTCTCAGCTCGACGAACTTAGAGAAAATTCTCTGAGCTGAGCTCGACGAACTTGAATCTCAGGTCGATGATTTCCAGAGTATACTTCAACATTCCAAGCCCAGAATTCTTCACACTTAACTCCAGTCGACGAACTTAGTTCTCAGGTCGACGAACTTAGTTCTCAGGTCGACGATTGCTGGGTATTCTACTTCAACATGTTCTTCCAAAAACATCTAAGTATTCTAACTCCAGGATCACACTCCAGTCGACGAACTCACCTTCTCAACTCGACGACCTTAAACCACAGTCTTGGCAAGATTTATCAAGTAGCAGTTAGAATTTCTCAGCTTGACGAAACTAGTTCTCAGTTTTACGAACCCAGTTCTGAGGACGATGATTTCTAGACACGTTACTTCAACATTCTTAAGTCCAAGAAACATGGAATTCTGTTATTCATTCGACAAAGTTATATTCTCAACTCAACGATCTTGATGCCCAGAATTGGCAAGGTTCTAGAGAAAGTAGTTATCTGTTCTAAGGTCGATGATCTTGGAACTCAGCTCGACGAACAACTATTATCTGGTCGACGAACTTTACTTCTCTACTCGACGAACTTTGGACACAGATCGACGAATTCTGTTCTCTGCTCAATGAATTTTGTAAAGTTCTAGACTTGTAATTTCCCTCCCTCTGCCCCTTTTTTATTGCAATAATTTCTGAGTAATCAATGCTTAAATATTCTCTGAATATTACCGTTAGAAGCAAGCATTGATTACGGTCTTCATCAGGATTATTGCTTGCCGTTTTTCCCTAGGACAGTTGGGGAAATCAATCAATGCAAATATTCTCCAGGCCGTCAGCATTGAATGAAGGAAGAAATTAAAATTCAGAAGGAAGATTACACAGATATATTCTCCCTCTGTCAATGCATATATTCTCGTGACTTCCCCATCATCCCCACATCAAGAACCCATCCCCACACCATAAATTCCACCCTCTACAATAGCTCCTCCCTCTGTCCCCTTCCCTTTCCTAGTCCAAACAGACCTTCCATCTTTTGTACCTGACTACACACATATAGACATGTATAGTGCATTTTTTGTTTGCTCCAATTGTGGTCATCACAATCCCTACTCCTCCACTGCTCCAGAATCTCTCTATTTAAACTTCTCTGATATTGCTAAAGATTTACTTGCATTCATCTCTCCCTCTCTTCAAATTCTTTTAAATAAAGCTCTAGCTCCTCTCACTGCTTCCATCCAAACTCTATCTGCCCAAGTTGCTGCTCTATCTCCTGTCACTTCTTCTGAGGGACTGGCTCCAAGACCCTCTGCAGCTAGTCTGGGGGAGATGCTTCATGATGAAGAAGCTCTAATAATAGCAGCAACAACATAGTTTGAAGCAGCAGCAGCAGCAGTAGAGTTTGAAGCAGCAGCAGCAGCAGCAGAAGCAGAAGCAGCAGCAGAGTTTGATTCTTTTATGACTGATTCTTCTAAAGATATGTCAGATCCTTCTGCAATCATAGACTTAATAGAATCGGATACTGAGCTGGATGAGCCTATTTTGACAGAAATAGATACTGCTGGTGATCATATTATAAATCCAACACTAGAACTATTAAATTTATTGAGTATTTTTGATATAGCTTATTTGAATAATCTGGCAGCAGACAGCATCAAGCCATCGTTGTCTATAGTCCCCTGCACCTCTCCCATAAGCCCCAAGGTTGCCAAGCAACTAAAGGCTAGTTTTGTTATAACAGAGGTTCCAGCTACAGAGATTCCAGCCATTCCATCTCCACCACAAGCTGTTTCCCCCATTATCTCATCTCCTCCTGCCCCAGTTTTTGTTATGGATGATTCACCCATGCATGATCTTGATGCATTGATCATGGCTGACATTGAAGAAGAAAATAATACAATTGCTGAAAGCACTGTTGTGTATAGCCCTCCAGCTCCAGCTCTAGTTCCAGCTCCTCCTCCAGTTTCCTCCTAGCCAGAGAAACCCTTGATATCTGCTGAGGCCCTAAAAGAAATTAATGCACTATATGATAATCCTCAAGATTCTGATGATGAGGATGATGATGAAGAGTACTCAGATGATGAGCCCAAAAAAAAGATAGTGTCTAAGAAGAGGAAGGCTCCTCCACCTCCTGCCCCAAAACCAAATCCAGCAAACGACACTCCAAAAATCAATAGAAAGAATGGAAAAAAAAGCAGAAGATATTACGCACCTCCTCAAAGATACAGAAAGGATCCTCCTCCTCCTCCACCACCTTCTACTGGTGCTTCTTGTTCTTCAACTCAGAGGACTACCCAGTTTCAAACCTATCAAAGACATCAGGGTAGGTCCTCCACTTCAGGAAGCAGCCAGCAAAGGCATTATTCATCTAGCAAGCAGTAGCATCAACAACAATAATTCACTGAACATCAAAAGGCTAAAATCCCCAAGAGACCTGCTTCACCTCTTATACCATTTGAAGATCCTGAGACAGCTACAACTGCTAGGATGGCCAGATTCGAGGAATTAGTTGGCCTATCCATGATCAACAAAGCAAGAACTGAAGGAAAGGATCCATCTGAATATACTACAATGTCCAAGTACAGAAAGGAAGAACTTAACAGGTTTGCTAAGACTAACAAATTTTTCAATGTTGATGATTATATGAAGTTACATCCTGAAGCTGTAGTGCCAAGAGCCACCTCCCTAAATATCATTGGAGCTGCTGACATGACAATGACAAAAGCTCAAGGAGCTGATCCAAACAGGGAGATTAAGTTTACTCAGCCAGGTGAGAAGGCCAAAGAGGAAAAGCACAAGGAACAAAGGAAGAAGAAATAAATTATAAACTGTTTTCAGTCTTTCGGTTATTCTAAAAACTGCTTGTTTATATTCTGATACAAAGCTCTGTGTATATATATCTGCTGCACATTTAAATTTTTCATGCCAGATATATGTTTTATTGCTTTGTATATTTTGTACGTCTGTAATTAGTGACATTACCAAAATAGGAAGAGACTGTTGGATCCCTTGTTGGATTTGGGCTAGGTTCACTAAACTGGGATGTTTGACCCAATATGTATAGCTAGGGTCATGTATGTGTCCTAGAGTCTAGGCCATGTCCTTAAAATCAACACTACATGGACCAGCCATCAACAGACTGCAAAATACTCAAGACTTAGAGAAATTTCAAAGACTCAGAAAATGAGTTTGACGTTCGTCGAACTCAGGTCGATGAAAGCCATGCTCAGCTCGAAGAACTTAGAGAAAATTCTCTGAGCTGAGCTCGACAAACTTGAATCTCAGGTCGATGATTTCTAGAGTATACTTCAACATTCCAAGTCCAGAATTCTTCACACTTAACTCTAGTCGACTAACTTAGTTCTCAGGTCAATGAACTTAGTTCTCAGGTCGACGATTGCTGGGTATTCTACTTCAACATGATTTTCCAGAAACATCTAAGTATTCTAAGTCCAGGATCACACTCCAGTCGACGAACTCATCTTCTTAGCTCGACGAACTTAGACCACAATCTTGGCAAGATTTATCAAGTAGCAGTTAGAAGTTCTCAGCTCGACGAAACTTGTTCTCAGGTCGACAAACCCAGTTCTGAGGTCGACAATTTCTGGACACGTTACTTCAACATTCTTAAGTCCAAGAAACATGGAATTCTGTTATTCATTCGACAAAGTTATATTCTCAACTTGACGATCTTGATGCACAGAATTGGCAAGGGTCAAGAGAAAGTAGTTATCTGTTCTTAGGTCGACGATATTGGATCTCAGCTCGACGAACAACTATTATCTGGTCAACGAACTTGACTTCTCTGCTCGACGAACCCTAGACACAGATCGACAAATTCTGTTCTCTGCTCAACGAATTCTGTAAAGTTCTAGACTTGGAAATTTCCCTCCATCTGCCCTTTTTTTATTGCAATAGTTTCTGAGTAATCAATGCTTAAAGTTTCTCTGAATATTACAGTTAGAAGCAAGCATTGATTACGATCTTTATCAGGATTATTGCTTGTCGTTTTTCCATATGACAGTTGGAGAAATCAATCAATACAAATATTCTCCAGGCCGTCAGCATTGAATGAAGGAAGAAATTCAAATTCAGAAGGAAGATTACACAAATATATGAAAAAGGATTTTTCTTTTTCTTCTCCAAGTAGAAGAGACAACAACACAGTGAATAGGCTTTTCTTCTTCCTTTTCGTTTAAACACAGAAAAAATACACAGGGCAATAATACAGAAAAATCAAAAGCCCTAGACCAGAGAAAGAACAACAAACTGAAGAAGAAGAAGAACAACATTTAAATCAAGAGTATTCTTCTGTCTTCATCCCAGGATTGTTCAGAGGACAACAAATATTCTATCTGTCAAAGAGGTTCCTGGATACCATCTGGTCAAAGCTGAAAAACTGAAGACCTACTCACCCTGCAGCAAGCCTCAAATCTTCCTGAGTTCAATATCTCAGGGGGAGCTTTTGATAACATCAAAATCCACTAAAGTCTTCTCAGTTGTATTTGAGAAATAGAAGATATAATCACTCTCTCATCCCCCACTGTAAAAAAGGTTCTTAACTCCTTTCAAAAGTTATTCCTGGTTGCAAGTCACCTGATCAAAAGACTTGAGGATTGGTTTTTGAGCACCTGATCAAAAGCTCATTGGTGGCAGTCACCTGATCAAAAACCTGAGTGGATTCCTACCAGGGTGGTAGAAGAGTGGATGTACCCAAGTTTAGGGGAACCACTATAAAATTCTTGTGTTGTCTGGTTGCTTTTATTTTTCTTTTGTTCTTGTTGTGGCTATGTTAGCTAGGTTGCTGTGCTTGTGATATGTTGTGCTAGATTACTTTATCTTAGGTTTGTTTTTATTTACAGCAAAAAGTTTTAAGTTTTCAAGATACTCTATTCACCCCCCCCTCTAGAGTATTTTATATCTAACCCTTACTTTCAATTGGTATCAGAGCTAGTTTCCTTTGGTTGTACAAGTTAACCCCTTGAACCAAAAGATCCTGTGTTAGATCTGACTTTTATTTCTATTAGATTTATATTCACAACATGGCACAGAACAAAGACTATGTAAGCACCAGACCTCCAGTGTGCAACCTAAATAGGTTTGCCATCTGGAAGGCAAGAATAAAGTTATATATGAATTCTATTGATGAGGATATCTACAATTCCATCTTGATAGGTCCTCCTCAAGCTACTGCCTCTACATCTACAGCAGGTTCAAGCACTAATGCAATTCCACCACCTAAGTGGACTGAAGCCCAGAAGAAAGCAAAGGTTGCTGATGCCAAGGCCATGAACATTCTGGCCTAAACAATGTCTGATGACATTTTCTAGAAAGTGGCTGAATGCACATCGGCCAAGGCCATTTGGGATTCCCTTAATCAAATGGTTGCTGGATCTGCTGATGAAAGGAAAGATAGAAGATCCAATCTCATATCCCAATATGAGAACTTCAAGAAAGATGAACCAGAATCTGTTGTAGATATGTACAACAGGCTGAGCTCAATCATCAATGAGCTGAAAACCTTGGAAAAGGACATCACCCTCACTGAGGTGAATGAAAAAATCCTCATGTGCTTCCCAAGCTCATGGGATTCAAGGATCTGGCCAACCAAGTAGTCCAGAAGCCTAAATGATATTTCTACAGAATCTCTTTTAGGAAAGCTCAAATCTTATGAGAAGCTCGTTAAATATAGAGAATTAGCTGAGCAGAGGACACCTCCACCAGCCAGGAAGGAACACAACTTGGCATTCAAGGCTGTTGAAGAATCTGAAGCCTCAACAGTGAATGAAGAGTTAATGAGTCTCCTAGCTAAAAGATTTTACAAGATGGCAAGGAAGGACTTTAGAAGAAAGTCATCCAAGCAGGATGATAAGTCAAGGGATGACAAAACCCCTACTAAAGTGGTAGTTTGCTTTGGCTGTAGGAAACCTGGACACTTCATCTCAGAGTGTCCAGAGAATCATAAGAAAGAGAAAAGAAGAGAGAAGGATACAAAAAGACAGTAAAGTTCAAGACCTTCTTCAAGCAAATACAAGAAGAAGGAGAAAGGCTTTGTAGCTGAATCCTGCAGTGAAACTGAGGATGAGTCCACATCCTCCAGCTCCAGTGAAGATGAAGAAGAGGCAAGTGCCAAGGAAGTATGCCTTATGGCAATTAATGCCTCCAAAAGTCAATCAGAAGAAGAAGAATCTGAAAATGAAGAAGCTTGAGAAACAGAAGCTGATCAGGTACTTTTATCTTTTGATTATAATTCTGATGCTTTCAAATTTGAATTTAAAACTATGTATATTGATTTAATAAATTCTGAAAAGGAAATCAAAATACTTAGGGAAAAATTAGCTAATCAAGAAACTCTGATTGCTGAAAACACTAGGTTAAAGGAAGAATTAAATCTAGCTAATGAACAAATTAACTCTTTAAATACAGAGCTATGTGAGGCCAAATAACTTGAGGAATCTCTCAATGGGAGAAGACATAAGCTGATGGACATCACAAGCACAGTCAATGCCAGACTAAATGGCAAACTATGCTTGCGTGCTTCATCAAGTTTACCCCCCCCCCCCATTCTCAAGAAAAACATATTAACAACCCGCATAAGATTTGTAGCTGCTAAGGGTAAAGGAAAAAATAGATAGTAACAATCCCGATCAACTTGAAATTAAACTCAAAAATAAGGAAAGATGAAAGGACAAGAAAATTAATATGCAGAACAATGTTTAGCAGCTTTCGTCGAACTCAGATCGACGAAATGTTGCAAGTTCGTCGAACTCAAGTCGACGAACGGTGAACGCAAATCTATATAATAATCTTTCGTCTTACTGCGATCGACGAACTGTGTATGGTTCGTCGAGCAGAGGTCGATGAACTTGGGGCACAGAAAATGACTATGTTCATTTTCTGAGCAGAGATCAACGATCTCATCCCATTTCGTCGAACTCTGGTCGACGAACTCACAACATTTCGTCGAACCCAGTCAGACTTAATAAAAATTATAACTATAAAAGCAACCTAATCAAACTAGGAAACCATTTAACTGACTTGCTAATTGGATAATTCCACCTAGAAGATATCACCCATTAGGATATAAATCATAACCTAAATATTCTGTGATTTCAAGTTTTTCCTAACAACAAAACAAAGGACCCAAGGTAACCTGGGTCAAGAACAATTAATTATTTTCCCTATAGGTGAAGAGCTGTCGAGTTGTAAATCAACTATGGTATCTGGACAGTGGTTGCTCCAAGCACATGACTGGCAGTAAGGACAACTTACACAATTACAAGTCCAAGCTGGGACCAAAGGTAATCTTTGGTGATTCAAAGTGTGTCCAGTCTGAAGGCTATGGAGAAGTAAGGATTGGAGTAGTCACATTCAAGAAGGTGACTTATGTAAAAAGACTCAAGCATAACCTCAGCTCTATCAGCCAATTATGTGATGAAGGTTATCAGGTATACTTTAACTCTACATCCTGTATTATTTCTAATAAAGAAAAACAAAAAGTCTTAATTGGAAATAGACAAGGAAACATATACTTAGTTGATTTTCTTTCTGCCAATTCAGATATTTGTTTGCTTGATATTGTTTGCAATCAAAATGAATTATGTCATAAAAGACTAGGACATGTAAACATGAAAAAAATTGCTAGGCTATCTAAAGACAGTCTTGTAAGAAGCTTACCTTCGGGTCCTTACAAGAAGGAAGGCCTTTGCAGGACTTGTCAACTAGGTAAGCCAACTAAATCTAGTTTTAAATCAATTAATAGAAGTGATTCACCTAGGATCTTGTACTTGCTACACATGGATCTCTTTGGACCCATTGCTATACAAAGCCTAGGAGGGAAATCCTATTCTCTAGTCATTGTAGATGACTTCTCAAGATTCACTTGGGTGTTCTTTCTGAGATCTAAGTCAAATACCTTTAAAGTTCTTACAGTTTTTCTCAGGACCATACAGATTGAGTACTCTACTCATGTTGCATTGATCAGAAGTGATCATGATACAGAGTTTGAGTCTCTTCTTATGCATGAGTTCTGTGAGAAGGAAGGTATCAGGCACTGCTTCTCAGCTCCTAGAACTCCCCAACAAAATGGGGTAGCTGAAAGGAAGAATAGAACCCTGATTGAGGTTGCAGGCACATTACTTGTAGATGCTTACATGCCAATATCATTTGGGGTAGAGGCTGTAAGCACAACAAATTATGTACTGAACAGAAGTTTGATACATAAACTTAAGAATAGGACTCCCTATGAATTACTTAAAGGGAAGGAACCTAAAATCACCATTTTTAAAGTATTTGAATGTGTATGCTATATACATAATAATAACAAGAAATACATTAGAAAGTTTGAAGCTAAGGCTGAAGAGGGAATTTTTCTAGGATATTCCCAAGTAAGCAAAGCTTATAGGGTGTTTAATAAATCCTCTTTGAAAATTGAAGAATCTATACATGTAACCTTTGATGAAACTAACATGTCTTATAAGGAGAAAGAGATTTCTACCAGTAACACTTTGTAGGTACCTCACTTATGTGAGCAAATGGTGAGTTGAACCTTCCACAAGAAGTTATATCACCTCCTACCCCACAAGTTGATGAAGGTAGTGAAGAAGAAACTTTGGAAGAAGTTGAACATCATTCAATAGCAAACATAATTCCACAAGAGGAATTAAATCCAAATGATGTTGCTGAAAAAACTCCACCCACTGATCTTGTCACACTAAGGGATCACCCCAGATCCCAAGTGATTGGATACATTATAGTAGGTGTACAGACAAGGCATCAACTCAACCAAGATGTGATGCATGCCTGTTTTCTCTCTCAAGTTGAACCTCAATCCATAAAAGATGCTGAGCAAGATCCCCACTGGATCATTGCAATGCAAGAGGAACTCAACCAGTTTGAGAGATGTAGAGTTTGAGATTTGGTTCCAAGACCCAAAGACTACCCAGTCATTGGAACCAAATGGGTATATAGAAACAAACTAGATGCCCAAGGTGCAATTGTGAGGAACAAGGATAGACGTTTTGCTCAAGGATATAGGCAAGAAGAAGACATAAACTATGATCAAACATTTGCACTAGTTGTAAGGTTAGAAGTAATCAGAATCTTCCTTGCCTATGATGCCTACAAGAAGTTTAAGGCCTACCAGATGATGTGAAAAGTGATTTTCTAAATGGAGTGCTAAAAGAAGAGGTTTATGTTGAACAACCTGCATGTTTTATCTCTCCAACCCATCCTTCTTATATATTTAGATTGCATAAAGCCCTCTATGGTCTAAAGCAAGCTCCAAGAGCTTGGTATGAGACCTTAGCTAGCTTTCTGATAGAGCATGAATTCACTAGAGGCATAGTAGATAAAATATTATTCACTAGGCACCATAAGGATAAAATCTTGTTAGCACAAATTTATGCACATGACATCATATTTGGGTCTACTGACTCTAAACTATGCAAGAGGTTTTTTGACCTCATGCATTCTAAGTTTGAGATGAGTAGCTTGAGTGAGCTCTCCTACTTCCTTGTTCTCCAAGTGAAGCAGCTACTTGATGGCATCTTCATCTCCTAGGCTAAGTATGCTAAAGAGCTTCTTAAAAAGTTTGGGATGGCTGATGCCTCAGCAAAGAAAACACCTATGGCTACTAATACTTTAATAGATTCTGATCCACATGGGAAACCTGTTGACTAGAAGTTATATAGGGGCATTGCTAGGTCCCTATTATATCTTACAGCTAGCAGACCTGATATCATGTTTGCCAGATGCCTTTGTGCTACGTTCCAAGTGAACCCTAAAGAATCTCACCTAAATTTTCTAAAAAGAATTTTGAGATATATAAAGAGTTGTCCTAGTCTAGGCCTTCGGTATCCTACTGAGTCAGAATTTGATTTAACTAGATATTCAGATGCTGACTTTGCTGGATGCAGGGTTGACAGGAAAAGTACCTCAAGAACTTGTCAGTTCCTAGGTATGAGACCAGTGTCTTGGTTTTGTAAGAAATAATCATCTGTGTCTACATCAACAGCTGAAGCAGAATTTATAGCAGCTAGCAGTTGTTGTTCACAGATGTTGTGGGTTCAGAATCAACTCCTGGACTATGGTTTCAACTTAAATAATTCAACTCTATTATGTGATAACACAAGTGCTATATCCGTAGCATAGAATCCAGTCCATCACAGTAGGACTAAGCATATAGACATTAGGCATCATTTCATTAGAGAGTGTGTAGACAAAACAAAATCAAACTTGTCTATATCTACACTGATTTACAAAGAGCTGATATTTTCACCAAACCCTTGGATGAAAGGAATCACTTGTTCTTTATAAATCAGTTGGTCATGATCAATGGAGAAGCTTTGATTTAACTTCTGTCTGCAATCGACGAATTCTTCAAAGTTCGTCAAACAGAGCTCGACGAACTGGGAAGAGTTCTTGAGATATTCATCGAACGGAGATCGCCGAACTCTCTGTGAGTGAAGTTGTTTTCGTCGAAAAGAGATTGACGAATCTACTTCAGAAAACTTTCGTCGAACGGAGCTCAATGAAATGTATTCAAATCTTCAGACTGAGCTCGATGAATTATTTGCCGACAAATTATTTCGTCGACCTCAGATCGAAGTATTATTTACTTTTCGTGGAACGAAGTTTATCGATTCATATTCTGGAAAACCTTATATCGAGGTTTTCTTCGACCTCCGTCCCACGCTTTCAGTTCCCTTGCACTTGATCTTCGTTTTTCTCTTGCACGTGAACCAATGGCGATTCGAGCAGGCACTCTCGCAGCAATGAAATTTGATACTGGATTTGATGTCGATTTTGATTCCTTCCAACATTCAGACCCTATCTTCCTGGACATCTTGCAACTCCTTGAAGAACAGTAGTTTAAGAATCTGCTGTCCACTAGGATCAAAATATCTAGCGCTGAGATCAGAGAGTGGGTCTACACCTCTTCCACCACCGATGAGAACACCATGACATGGATAGTCTCGGGTAATGCAGTGTCTCTCACCCCCGCTGTTCTAACAGAAATTTTTGGATTAACTAATGGTGAAGAAGAGTTAGAAGTTGATACTGAGGAGTATGATGTGATGCTATGTATGATGGGGTATACTGGAGAAACCCCAAATAAATTACTGAAGAAACACCTGTCTGCCGAGTTCAAATTTCTAGCAGACATTGTGGGGAAAGTTTTGCTAGGCAAACACACTGCACATGATTACATAACCAGGCACCAATTCCTGGTAATGTGTGATGTGGTAAACCAGAAGAAGGTGAACTGGGATCAAATCATGTTTGATCTGATTAAGAAAAAGAATACAAAGAAAGAGGTTTGCTTTGGAAGAATATTAGGAATCTTCCTGAAGGAGAAGGCTGCTGAATCACTGGTCTCCCCGACCATATTCATCAATTCCTCCAAGAGGCTCACCTATGCCCTTTTTGGCAAGTGGGAGAGGACCATCACTAAGCCCTCCAAGGCTCCATCCTCTTCCTCCAGGACTTCTGAAAGCACAAGGGCAGTAATATCCTCTCCCTCACCCTCAGAAGCAGCTCCCTCCTCCTCCAACATTCCTTCTCTTCAACAACAACAACCACAACAACCAGTTCATATTCCTACTCCAGCTCACTCTCCTGCAAATTCTCCACAAATAAATATCACTGAAATTCCCTCTTCCCCTATTCAGGAATGCCATCAACCCTCTCCTTCCCAATCACCACAACCATCTCCACCTCAATCCCCCCTTCCACCTCATTTAACTATCACAGATCCTGACACATTTATCTCCTCCCACACATTCAATCTCGTGATTCCCCCATCATCCCCACATCAAGAACCCATCCCCACACCACAAATTCCACCATCTACAATAGCACCTCCCTCTGTCCCCTTCCCTTTCCTAGTCCAAACAGACCTTCCATCTTCTACACCTAACTACACACATACAGATATGTCTAGTGCATTTTATGTTTGCTCCAATTGTGGTCATCACAGTCCCTACTCCTCCACTACTCCAGAATCTCTCTATTTAAACTTCTTTGATATTGTTAAAGATTTACTTGCATTCATCTCTCCCTCTCTTCAAATTCTTTTAAATAAAGCTCTAGCTCCTCTCACTGCTTCCATCCAAACTCTATCTGCCCAAGTTGCTGCTCTATCTTCTGTCCCTTCTTCTGAGCGACTGGCTCCTGGACCCTCTGCAGCCAGTTAGGGGGAGATGCTTCATGATGAAGAAGCTCTAGTAACAGCAGCAGCAGTAGAGTTTGAAGCAGCAGCAGCAGCAGCAGCAAAAGAAGCAGCAGAAGCAGAAGCAGCAGCAGAGTTTGATTCTTTTATGACTGATTCTTCTGAAGATATGCCAGATCCTTCTGCAATTATAGACTTAATAGAATCAGATACTGAGATGGATGAGCCTGTTTTGGCTGAAATAGATACTACTGGTGATTATATTATAAATCCCACAGTAGATCTATTAAATTTATTGAGTATTTTTTGATATAGCTTATTTGAATAATCTACTAGCAGACAACATCAAGCCATCTTTGGCTATAGTCCCCTACACCTCTCCCATAAGCCCCAAGGTTGCCAAGTAACTAAAGGCTAGTTTTGTTATAACAGAGGTTCCAGCTACAGAGATTCCGGCCATTCCATCTCCACCACAAGCTGTTTCCCCCAATATCTCATCTCCTCCTGCCCTAGTTTTTGTTATGGATGATTCACCCATGCCTGATCTTGATGCATTGATCATGACAGACATTGAAAAAGAAAATGTAACATCCCATTTCCAACTAGACCCCTAAGAGTGGTTTTGGCCATGACTAGGTCATGACAAACCCTAGGAATCCAGAAATGGGCCAAGAGATAGGGGACAGAAAGGTGGGAGATCATCATGGTCTGCAAATAGTACAACTCTGAACAATGGTGTAGGATGACCATGGGCCACACCCTAACCCCAAGACTCTACCACAACACCCCTAATACCTTGGGAGGGCCATTAGAGCCAAAAGGACCCATTAGGGTCAACCCAAGAGGCTCAGTTGACCAAGGTCAACCCTAGCCCTAAATGGGTCAAACTAGCCTACTTATGGTCAATTGACCTACTCCTAGCCTAGAGGACCCCACCTATGCCCTCCTAACCCTAAAGTGAGGTCAATGGGTCACTAAGGACACATTGGGGTCAGCCCTAGAGGCCAGGTTGACCCAAGTCAACTCAAGCCCCTAATCTGGTCAAAGTACCCTTACTAAGGGTATGTGACCTCCAAAGTGTAGGGTAACCCTACATAACCCTACCTATACCCTAAGGAAAGCCAATGGGTCACCCAGGACCCATAGGGGTCAACCCAGTTGGTCATGTTGACCCAAGTCAACTCTAGCCCTAAAATGGTCAAAGTGCCCTTGCCAAGGGACATGTGACCACCAAGATGCCCAACCAACCCTATTCAAGTAACCCTAGGCCTTAAGGGAGTCTAATGGGCCACTAAAAACCCAATGGGGACAACCCAGATGGTCAAATTGACCCAGGTCAACCCTCATTTAGGTCAAGTCAAACCTAGCCCAAAAGGGCTAACCCAAGCCCAAGCCACTTCTCCCGTAGGCTAAACCCATTCACATGACCATCATAACCAAGTGGGCTGCATTTAGCTTGTGAGGTTGACTAGTCAACCAGAGGTGACTAGGAGAGAGAAAGGAGCTCCCATCCATGATAATGGAGGAGAGAGAAATTGAGGAAGAGGAAGAGGAGAGTGGAAGGCCGGCCAAGGGAGGCTAACAGCCACCATTTATGGCTGCAATCAACTCCTCTAGGGGAGAGGAGTTGCTCCGGCCATTTCCCGGCCACCAAGGGATGGATTCAGCCCCCCTCCACTCTACCCGAGCCACACCTTTAATGGTGTTAATGGCCATTGAAGAACCAGCCTCCCCTCTTCCCCATTTGCCATTTAAACACCATCAGGGGGCCAAGGGGAATATTTTAGAGCATTTACCTGGAGGATACGAGCCATCCCACTGTGCTGTTGCAGAAGCCGAGCGCCGCCGCCGTTGTCAATGGCATCCCGCCGCTCTTCCCGCATTCAGGCCACCAAGAAGGTCCTCCCCCTCTCCTTAACTCATGATTAGATCATAGCAATCAATAGGTCCAAGGTTCGGGCTCAATTGAACCCAATCCAATTGGGCTTTTCATGGATTTTTTTCTGAAAAACTCACCTCTCGGGATCGCCGGAAAAGGGGTTTCCGGCGGCCAAGCCGCCGCCTGGGGATGGCCACCACCTCAACGGAGGTGGTGGTGCCGGTGGCCGGCCGGGGAGGTGGCCGGGTCGCCGGCAGTGGCGTTTGGAAATCGCTCCAGGCAGGACGAATCGCAGCCGTCGGCTCAACGAAGAAGATGACCAGATGTCGTTGATCCCTGCACCAAGATTCGTGCTGCATCAGGGTTAAACCATAGGAAATTATTTCTAATTATTTCATTCTGTCACACTTTTGTCATTTAATGTTTTAAATATTTAAAAATAGTTAGAGGCTCTGTGTGAGGAAATGATCAACACACGATTTGTATCCCTTTCTGTCTACTTTATTTTAAAATTGGTTTGAACCAATTTAGGCTCCTGGTTTGATTAGGGCACCCATTTTGGTGGGACATACCCTTAGGGCTAGGCAGTCATTAAACTGAGTGCCCACACTTCATCCCTAGTCCAAATCAGTTGAAATATTTACAGGGAGTCTACCCTGGCTATACCTAGAGTTGGTCCAAAAATGGGAATTTTTGGAGAAACTATTTCTATAGTTTTTATAAAAATTTAATAATTATTAAATAAATTAAATAGGTGCCCTAAACATCTCCACACCATCCCAAATTTTGGTGAGTGGTCCCTGGGCTCATGTTAGGTACCGGTATAGAGTTTCACCTAATTTGGACATGATTTGAATAGGTTTTGACCCAACCCTAACTATACCTTAATAAGGGCATTTTGGTCAAAAAGTGCATTTCTGATTTTCAGTGACCAAATCACCTCAACAGAGGCTGAAATTTGGTCCACTGACTTGTTATGGCACTTAGCACCTCCCCATGGATTGTGGGGTAGAGTAGAGTTGATTTGCCCTAAGTCCCTAGGCCAAACCCTATAGAGGGACCTTTTTGCCTTGTGAAGGGCATGAGTCCTAAACACCTTGGATGAACTCCAAATTTTGCAAGGAGGTTCCTAGGATATATAAAACCCTCTGTTATAAATCTTAACTAATTTTAAAAAGGGTAGGGTCCCCAAAACCCTAACCCTAGCTTGGGACCTAAAATTTGTAGTGTGGGTTTAGGTTAGCTAAACATTTTGAATCTTAACTAAATTTGGGTAGTGAGGGGGCTATGATATTTTGAGCCTCTGATAATTTACTTGAGGAATTTTGATCAATATATATAGCACTTCATTTGTAACCAATAGGATTGCCCTAATTAATAATTTGGCGATTGTGGTCTCACTGCCCATTGAAAGGGTATGAAACATTGGCAGAGGTAGTTTTAGGCTATACTAATCATGTATGAATTTTGATAGAATTTTTGGATAACTAGTTAGGGCATCTACTTCACAAGTGCTTTATTTTGATTACATACTAAATAATCCTTGCAAGAGCCCATTACTTATTGAAAAATCATGAAACTTGCTACCTAGTGTTTTTAGCTCAATATTATCAAGTGGGAATTTTTGTGGAAATATTTGATGGCTAATTAGTACACTTTGTTCATTAACCCTTAAGTTTGAAAGTTCATGAGAAAATCAAATATAGCCTTATTTTTAAATGATAAATTATGAAACTTTTTCTAGGGTACTTGTAGGCCATCACAATCATCCCTGAAGTTTCTATGAATTTTTGGAGGTATTATTACTGTAAAATCTTTTAAAATGACTTTTTATGAGGTATCTTTGAAATTAAATTTAAAGGCCTAAACCTTGCTGAAAGATTTGAAGACTTAGGCTTTAAAGTTGATTATGCATTTTGTAATTACCATAAATTTATTGGAATATTATCTTGTCTGACATTGCTACTTCATGTTCAAACTTGGGCTTTTTGGATACTAGAATAAATAAATTAATTATCAGACAAATTAGAAAAATTATGGATTTCTGGATTTATGCTTCAAATGTCATTTTAGCCCTCTAATAATTATCATAGGGATACTGGATCAGTATTTCATGTACTTCCCTATTTACGGGTCATGTAGCTTAAGTGGTCTGCATATAGCAAAATTGCAGGAAATCCTTTTGGATATGAATTAGAGCACGTGTGATGGGTCTTGATGATTTGCTGGAAAGATAAGTAGAGTGGGTTGCATCTATGGAAGATGAGTGAGTAGGGTGTGATTTTGTCTAGGGTTTAGGGGCGTTCGGGTCCGACGAAAGATCGTCCTACCCAAGGAGAGTTGGAGTCAAATCACCCTAGGATTAGCATATCGAAACATGAGAAAATAATGGGTAGGGGAATCAACCAATAATAAAATAAGTACCTTGCGAAAGGGAACGTTGGGCGTAATCCCAACAAAGTTCCTAGTGCCCCTTGAGAGCACTTCACAGGGAATACCGGGGGCAGTCCTGGGTTAACGTAAACTGTTTTAACAAGCTGAAAAGAGTAACTTAGTAATTAGGGTTGCACATTTCACAACACTGATGGCACCGGATGTTAACTGGGAGCTTCGGCTCGGATGGTTAAAAGGCGGACTTTGGGTCCGGGGAGCTTCGGCTCGATTGTTTGAGACAGACGGGTTGGACTGGGGAGCTTCGGCTCGGTTCTTGATTACGCTAATTTGCATGTGCATAAAAAGAAAGGAAATTAAGGTGGTGGGTCTTCGGTATTGGAGGGTCGATGCACCGACGCCAATACGTTGACTCGGCAAGTATGGTTAGCACTTCGCCAACAGAAGTCCGGTGCGCCAGCCGGCAAGAGTACGCAGGAGTCCGCTTCGTGCACCAAGCGTTGAGGCGTACGATAGGTCTGACTGGTAGTGCTTTACTGGTTTAGAGGTGGGCGAGGCCCAACCCACCGCTTCCGTCTGCCACTACGGAGGTATCCTGGGAGGTTACGGCTCCAAAAAGGGGGAACTAAATGTCCTATGTGCACAGAGTCGTGTGTGTGTGTTGCACTTGCATGTCCATCATACCCACTTGCATGTCATAGCATAATCGTTACCTTTAACCTTGACACCTAAAGTATAAGTGGAATGGGACGCTTATACTTTAGGACCTGCAAAACGACCCCTTAGTCTTTAAGCTTGTGTGGGCAAGTTTATAAATTAAGGTTAATTTTGATATATATAGTTACTGCTGTTTGATCATCGACACCCCAACGTATAAATTGGTATGGGACTTTTTATACGATGGGAGCCTTGCAGAAGACCCCTTGGCTTATGTGTTTTCACATAAGTGAAGGTTACTTTTCATATTTCATCTTATGTCTATACATGATATAGAATTACTAGTATAGGTCCGCTGTCATCTGCTTTTGATTTTTTTTCTCCACCTTCAAGTCCTCCCCTTTCTTCCTCTCCGCTCGGTGCCTAGGAGCCGTGGGGGAAGGGGCGGGGGATGATAGGACTTAGTCTTTTAGACTAACGATTTTCAAACTGCATCATTTAGGGGATCGTGGAGACCAGCATGGAGGAGCAGCCCCAGAGACCGGTACGCTTGGAGGTGGGGCAGTCTAGCACCGGAGTTCATACAGCCGGGACCGTGAGTCTCGACCTTGAGTAGTTTTTCTGCTTCCGCATGAGTGATTTTGTAGTGAGGCTATGATGTACCGGGCGTAAGCCCGTTTTGCTACTCTGATGTTTATTTCTGTGGACACTCCCTTCGTGGAGTTATAATTATTATGATATGTGATTCTCTGTGGACTGCAGTTTCCGTTTACTTCATTATTCTGCTACTTTTCTGTGATCGAATTTGGCCGGCAGAATCGGCGCTTTGTGGTGATGACCCTTCAGGTCATGAAGGAGTCACCGCAAAATGGCGGTTCTGGGCCTAAGACCCCGGTGTTGTAAAAGAAAAAAAAGGGGTCTTACAAGGGTATCAAAGCGAGGTTTCGATCCTCGCCCATATGGGGGATCACATGTAAATTGTCCACTTTTATTAGGTATTGAGTCGATTACGTACTAATGTAGTTCGTTTTGCAGCCCCCAGCTCAGCCCACCCCACAAGGTGGAGCTCAGCAGACTCCAGACATTGCACCACCTCCCATGGTCCCCACACCTTTCCTTCAGTCGGACATGGGGCAAACCCTTACAGCTATCCTTGAGGCCTTCCGGGCTCAGCAGGCTCCAGCCCAGCAGCTAAACCCAGGGGCCAACTGGATGAGCACCTTTCGAGGACTCTCTCCCCCATCATACTTGGGGACAGAGTCGGCAGTGCGGACAGAGGAGTGGCTGGATGTTATGTACGAGATGTTGACTGGGATACGATGCCCTTGGGAGGAGAGGGTGGCCTTGGTGGTATCTTGCTTGTAGTCCCATGCTAAGAGGTGGTGGAAGACGCTGTTGGACACGACATTCGCTGATAGGGAGATTGCAGAAATCACTTGGGAGGAATTCAGGGCCACACTGCTGGAGCACTTTGTTCCGCAGTCGACCAGGGACGAGTTGGAGGAGCGGTTCTTGCAGCTGAGACAGGGCACCAGGACGGTGGTGGAGTACCACCGGGAGTTCGACCATTTGGCCCGGTATGCGGGCTCTTACCAGCTGGACGACGCAGGTTACGTCAAGAGATTTTATAAGGGCCTCAAAGAGGAGCTGAGGGAGGCCCTGCTGTTTGTATCTGACGGGCCTATCTCCCGAATTTTGGAGATGGCGAAGAGGATTGAGGCCGATTGGCACACCACTCGGGGCCGGAAACGGCAAGCGGAGGACCAGGGCCGGAGGGCCCGAAATGATCAGCGGCGAGGCACCATACCAGATGGAAGGAGGATAGAGGAGCAGCCTCGTCAGGAGGTGAGGCAGGAGCCGAGAGAGCAGGTGGTTTTGGCCCCTCAACCTCTCCGGATTCAGGAGATGCCGAGACCCGGGGGTATGGCGTATCCCCCGCCGGAGTGTTTCCATTGTCACCAGGTGGGACATCTCCGGACAAACTGCCCTATGAGGGGGGCACCACCTCCAGCATCACAGGGTGGCCCACCTGCCCAGCATTTCGGAGGTCGAGGATGCGGCCGAGGACGTGGTAATCAGGGAGGAGACCGAAGACAGAATGGGGAGCATATTTACGCTTTGGACTTAGCACAGCCCCGGAACCCGGACAGGGTTATTGCAGGTATGAGAGTAATTTTAGTTTTGAATCTATTCCTTGCTCATATTAAGTATTGATAGAACTACTACACAACCTAGGTTAGAAAACCTTACACCAAAGTTCTTTCTTAAAACTGATTTAGGAATGGTGATGGTGTGCGGCAAGCCTGCCCATACCCTGTTCGACACGGTGGCATCGCACAACTTTGTGTCGGAGGATTTCGTCAAGGATCTGGACCAGATTCGATATTATACGGGATTATCCAGGAGGGTGCATCTCCCCAATGGGATGGAGAACCAGTCCACAGAGAAGTGCCTCCTGGAGGTTACCATAGACGGGGTGACACTCGAGGCCCCGGCGACGATCCTGAGAATGCCGGACTTCGACCTTGTCTTGGGCATGACATGGCTTGTCTGGAACCATGCCCAGATTGACTGCCCGGCAGGGAGGGTCGTGCTGAGACACGACGATACTTATGCGACATTCGAAGGTACTACTTCGGCTTCCCGCCGCCTGCTTTCATCTATTCAGGCCGTTAAGGCTCACATGCAAGGAGACGAGGTATATCAGGTATTATTCGAGATGACTGAGGAGAAGGACCTGATTGCTAGCATTCCGGTGGTTCGTGACTACGCCGATATTTTTCCGGATAAGCTGCCAGGACTGCCTCCGCATAGGGAGAAGGACTTTCATATTCAGTTGGTACCAGGGGCTAAGCCGGTATCCAAGGCCCCTTATCGGATGGCCCCGAAGGAGTTGGCGGAGTTTCGGACACAGTTGCAGGAGCTGGTGGAAGCAGGATTTGTTAGGCCGAGCTCCTCATCATGGGGAGCTCCGGTCCTATTCGTGAAGAAGAAGGATGACACTCTTCGCCTGTGCATCGACTATCGAGCACTAAACAGGCTGACCGTCCGAAATACCTATCCGCTCCCCAGGATAGATGAGTTGTTCGATCAGCTGGAGGGAGCCCATTATTTCTCGAAGCTGGACTTGAGGTCAGGCTACTACCAGCTGCGGATCCAGGAGGAGGATATTCCGAAGACGGCCTTTAGTAGCAGATATGGATTGTATGAGTTCATCGTGATGCCCTTCGGGCTCACGAATGCTCCATCGGCGTTTATGAGCCTCATGAACCGGGTCTTCGAGGCTTATTTGGATGTGTTCGTCATAGTATTCATAGACGACATCCTTATCTATTCTAAGACGGAGGAGGAGCACACACGACATCTGGCACTGACCTTGGAGAGACTGCGGGAGCATCGCCTTTATGCGAAGTTCAGCAAGTGTCAGTTCTGGTTGAAGGAGGTGGCTTTCTTAGGCCACATTATCAGCGGAGCCGGGCTGGCGGTGGACCCGGCAAAGATTCAGGCTATTTCGGATTGGCCGCAGCTGAAGACAGCCACCGACGTACGGAGTTTTCTAGGACTTGCCGGTTATTACCGGAAGTTCGTGGAGGGATTCTCTCGAATCGCCCTCCCGCTCACATCCTTGACGAAGGAGGTACCGTTCGTGTGGACCCCGCAGTGCCAGACAGCTTTCCCGGAGCTGAAGGATCGGCTAACCTCGGCTCCCATTCTTACTCTCCCCTCGGGGAGGGAGGGATTTCAGGTCTACACCGACGCATCATATCAAGGGATGGGAGCGGTGCTGATGCAGAACGGACACGTCATAGCTTATGTCTCCCGCCAGCTGAAGACCCATGAGAAGAACTATCCAGTGCATGACCTGGAGATGGGAGCAGTTGTATTCGCACTGAAGATATGGCGACACTACCTTTATGGAGTCCACTGTGATATATACTCCGATCATAAGAACCTTAAGTACGTGGACACGCAGAAGGAACTGAACATCAGGCAGAGGCGGTGGGTGGAGTTTCTATCTGACTATCAGTATGAGATGCACTACCACCCGGGGAAGGCGAACGTGGTAGCGGATGCACTGAGTAGGAGAGCCGCCACAGCAGGAGCAGAGCCTCAGCTGATGTCTATGGAGCTGCTGTAGAGACTAGAGGACATGCACATTACTCTGGTGTCGTTTGACGATCCTGAGCTCTACGAAGAGTTCTTGGCCGCGATGGGCATTACCGATGACATCAGAGACCGAGTCAGAGAAGGACAGAGGCAGGATGCCAAGTTAGAGCCCATCTTCCAAGCTCTGGAGGCAGGCACTGCAGGAGATTACACTCTGAGGGACGACCTGGTGTGCTTTAGAGGACGGGTGTATATACCGGAGGGAGGCCAGATCCGGGAGGATATTATGACGGAGGCGCACTGCAGCCGGTATTCTGTACACCCGGGGATGACAAAGATGACGGCTAATTTGAAGAAGACTATGTTCTGGCCGGGCATGAAGAAGGATGTCTCTTACTTCGTGACCCATTGTGAGGCATGTCAGCTAGTGAAGGCGGAGTGCAGGAACCCCGCAGGATTATTGCAGCCACTCCCGGTGCCGGAGTGGAAGTTTGATGACATAGCCATAGACTTCATACATGGGCTTCCCCGGTCTCGGACAGGGAATGACTCGATCTGGGTAATCGTTGATCGGTTGACCAAGGTGGCTCGATTTATACCGATCAGGAAGGACGATTCAGTAGGAGTACTGGTGCAGAAGTTTGTGGAGCAGTTCATTCGTTATCATGGCGTGCCCAGGACGATAGTGTCAGATCGTGATGGGCGGTTTACATCCACGGAGTGGCGATCAGTTCAAGCTTACTTAGGCGCGCGATTGACCTTCAGCACTGCATTTCATCCCCAGACAGACGGGCAGACAGAACGCACCAACCGGACGCTGGAAGACCTTTTGAGGCTATGCATTTTGGACCGCGGGGAACCGTGGGAGAAACTCTTACCCCTGGTCGAGTTCTCCTATAACAACAGCTACCAGTCCAGCATCAGGATGGCGCCTTACGAAGCCTTGTACGGGAGGAGGTGCCGGACCCCGCTTTCTTGGGTTCAGAACGAAGATCCGAAGGTGTTGGGATCAGAGTTTGTTGAAGACACCGAGGCACAGGTGAGGCTGATCAGAGACAGGATGCTAGAGGCGCAGAGTAGACAGGCTAAGTACTATGACGCCCGGCATCGGCAGGTGGAGTTCCGGGTGGGAGACCGGGTGTTTCTGAAGATCCGGCCCATGCATGGAGTCTCGCGGGTGCGTGGTCGGAGGAAGAAGCTCAGCCCTAGCTACATGGGCCCTTACAGGATCCTGGAGCGGATCGGACCCCTAGCCTACCGGCTGGAGTTACCACCAGAGCTGGAAGCGCTGCACGACGTCTTCCATATTTCTTCGCTGAGGAGGGCTCTGCTACGCCCGGAGCAGCAGATTTTGACCACCAAAGGGCCGGTAGCTTCAGACCGGTCAGTTCGTTTGGAGCCGGTTAGGATCGACGACCGAGGAGTACGAGTCCTGCATCGCAAGAAGGTCCCATTAGTCAAAGTCCTGTGGAGGAGCCACGGCCAGGAGGAGCATACCTGCGAGCCGCAGGACCTGATGCGACAAAGATACCCAGAGCTATTCAGTCAGGTATACCTCTCAGACCCCTCAAGATGTTAATTTATTCTCCTGCTTTAATTTACTAAGGGCTGCTCTAGGCAGATAGAGGCTTATCTTTTGTTTATTGGGGGCTTATCCTTGTTTATTGGGGTCTTGGTCTGCCGATTGGGCGAAATGGTCATAGATCAAGGTTTCCCTTTAAACCTATTTTAGCAAACAAGGCGTCATACTGGGATGTTACAAGGTTCTTTTCTTCAGTAGTAAGTCCCGTAGGCTCAACTTGGATTTCGGGGACGAAATCTTTATTTTGTTTATTGGGATTTGTAACATCCCATCTCCAACTAGACCCCTAAGAGTGGTTTTGGCCATAACTAGGTCATGACAAACCCTAGGAAGCCAGAAATGGGCCAAGAGATAGGGGACAGAAAGGTGGGAGATCATCATGGTCTGCAAATAGTACAACTCTGAACAATGGTGTAGGATGACCATGGGCCACACCCTAACCCCAAGACTCTACCACAACACCCCTAATACCTTGGGAGGGCCATTAGAGCCAAAAGGACCCATTAGGGTCAACCCAAGAGGCTCAGTTGACCAAGGTCAACCCTAGCCCTAAATGGGTTAAACTAGCCTACTTAGGGTCAATTGACCTACTCCTAGCCTAGAGGACCCCACCTATGCCCTCCTAACCCTAACGTGAGGTCCATGGGTCACTAAGGACACATTGGGGTCAGCCCTAGAGGCCAGGTTGACCCAAGTCAACTCAAGCCCCTAATCTGCTCAAAGTACCCTTACTAAGGGTATGTGACCTCCAAAGTGCAGGGTAACCCTACATAACCCTACCTAGACCCTAAGGGAAGCCAATGGGTCACCTAGGACCCATAGGGGTCAACCCAGTTGGTCATGTTGACCCAAGTCAACTCTAGCCCTAAAATGGTCAAAGTGCCCTTGCCAAGGGACATGTGACCACCAAGATGCCCAACCAACCCTTTTAAAGTAACCCTAGGCCTTAAGGGAGTCTAATGGGCCACTAAAAACCCAATGGGGACAACCCAGATGGTCAAATTGACCCAGGTCAACCCTCATTTAGGTCAAGTCAAACCTAGCCCAAAAGGGCTAACCCAAGCCCAAGCCACTTCTCCCTTAGGCTAAACCCATTCCCATGACCATCATAACCAAGTGGGCTGCATTTAGCTTGTGAGGTTGACTAGTCAACCAGAGGTGACTAGGAGAGAGAAAGGAGCTCCCCTCCATGATAATGGAGGAGAGAGAAATTGAGGAAGAGGTAGAGGAGAGTGGAAGGCCGGCCAAGGGAGGCTAACAGCCACCATTTATGGCTGCAATCAACTCCTCTAGGGGAGAGGAGTTGATTCCAGCCGTTTCCCGGCCACCAAGGGATGGATTCAGCCCCCCTCCACTCTACCCGAGCCACACCTTTAATGGTGTTAATGGCCATTGAAGAACCAGCCTCCCCTCTTCCCCATTTGCCATTTAAACACCATCAGGGGGCCAAGGGGAATATTTTAGAGCGTTTACCTGGAGGAGACGAGCCATCCCACTGTGCTGTTGCAGAAGCCGAGCGCCGCTGCCGTCGTCAATGGCATCCCGCCGCTCTTCCCGCATTCAGGCCACCAAGAAGGTCCTCCCCCTCTCCTTAACTCATGATTAGATCATAGCAATCAATAGGTCCAAGGTTCGGGCTCAATTGAGCCCAATCCAATTCGGCTTTTCATGGATTTTTTTCTGAAAAACTCACCTCTCGGGATCGCCGGAAAAGGGGTTTCCGGCGGCCAAGCCGCCGCCTGGGGATGGCCACCACCTCAACGGAGGTGGTGGTGCCGGTGGCCGGCCGGGGAGGTGGCCGGGTCGCCGGCAGTGGCGTTTGGAAATCGCTCCAGGCGGGACGAATCGCAGCTGTCGGCTCAACGAAGAAGATGACCGGATGCCGTTGATCCCTGTGCCAAGATTCGTGCTGCATCAGGGTTAAACTATAGGAAATTATTTCTAATTATTTTATTCTGTCACACTTTTGTCATTTAATGTATTAAATCTTTAAAAATAGTTAGAGGCTCTGTGTGAGGAAATGATCAACACATGATTTGTAGCCCTTTATGTCTACTTTATTTTAAAATTGGTTTGAACCAATATAGGCTCCTGGTTTGATCAGGGCACCCATTTTGGTGGGACATACCCTTAGGGCTAGGCAGTCATTAAACTGAGTGCCCACACTTCATCCATAGTCCAAAGCAGTTGAAATTTTTACAGGGAGTCTACCCTGGTTATACCTAGAGCTGGTCCAAAAATGGGAATTTTTGGAGAAAAGATTTCTATAGTTTTTTTAACAATTTAATAATTATTAAATAAATTAAATAGGTGCCTTAAACATCTCCAAACCATCCCAAATTTTGGTGAGTGGTCCCTGGGCTCATGTTAGGTACCTGTATAGAGTTTCACCTAATTTGGATATGATTTGAATAGGTTTTGACCCAACCCTAACTATACCTTAATAAGGGCATTTTGGTCAAAAAGTGCATTTCTGATTTTCAGTGACCAAATCACCTCAACAGAGGCTGAAATTTGGGCCACTGACTTGTTATGGCACTTAGCACCTCCCCATGGAATGCGGGGCAGAGTAGAGTTGATTTGCCCTAAGTCCCTTGGCCAAACCCTAAAGAGGGACCTTTTTGCCTTGTGAAGGGCATGAGTCCTAAACACCTTGGATGAACTCCAAATTTTGCAAGGAGGTTCCTAGAATATATAAAACCCTCTGTTAGAAATCTTAACTAATTTTAAAAAAGGTAGGGTCCCCAAAACCCTAACCCTAGCTTGGGACCTAAAACTTGTAGTGTGGGTTTAGGTTAGCTAAACATTTTGAATCTTAACCAAATTTGGGTAGTGAGGGGGTTATGATATTTTGAGTCTCTGATAATTTACTTGAGGAATTTTGATCAATATATGTAGCACTTCATTTGTAACCAATAGGATTGCCCTAATTAATAATTTGGCTATTGTGGTCTCACTGCCCATTGAAAGGGTATGAAACATTGGCAGAGGTAGTTTTAGGCTATACTAATCATGTATGAATTTTGATAGAATTTTTGGATAACTAGTTAGGGCATCTACTTCACAAGTGCTTTATTTTGATTACATACTAAATAATCCTTGCAAGAGCCCATTACTTATTGAAAAATCATGAAACTTGCTACCTAGTGTTTTTAGCTCAATATTATCATGTGGGAATTTTTGTGGAAATATTTGATGGCTAATTAGTACACTTTGTTCATTAACCCTTAAGTTTGAAAGTTCATGAGAAAATCAAATATAGCCTTATTTTTAAATGATAAATTATGAAACGTTTTCTAGGGTACGTGTAGGCCATCACAATCATCCCTGAATTTTCTCTGAATTTTTGGAGGTATTATTACTGTAAAATCTTTTAAAATGACTTTTTATGAGGTATCTTTGAAATTAAATTTAAAGGCCTAAACCTTGCTGAAAGATTTGAAGACTTAGGCTTTAGAGTTGATTATGCATTTTGTAATTACCATAAATTTATTGGAATATTATCTTGTCTGACATTGCTACTTCATGTTCAAACTTGGGCTTTTTGGATACTAGAATAAATAAATTAATTATCAGACAAATTAGGAAAATTATGGATTTCTGGATTTATGCTTCAAATGTCATTTTAGCTCTCTAATAATTATCATAGGGATACTGGATGAGTATTTCATGTACTTCCCTCTTTACGGGTCATGTAGCTTAAGTGGTCTGCATATAGCAAAATTGCAGGAAATCCTTTTGGATATGAATTAGAGCACGTGTGATGGGTCTTGATGATTTGCTGGAAAGATAAGTAGAGTGGGTTGCATCTATGGAAGATGAGTGAGTAGGGTTTGATTTTGTCTAGGGTTTAGGGGCGTTCGGGTCCGACGAAAGATCGTCCTACCCAAGGAGAGTTGGAGTCAAATCACCCTAGGATTAGCATATCGAAACATGAGAAAATAATGGGTAGGGGAATCAACCAATAATAAAATAAGTACCGTGCGAAAGGGAACGTTGGGCGTAATCCCAACACAGTTCCTAGTGCCCCTTGAGAGCCCTTCACAGGGAATACCGGGGGCAGTCCTGGGTTAACGTAAACTGTTTTAACAAGCTGAAAAGAGTAACTTAGTAATTAGGGTTGCACATTTCACAACACTGATGGCACCGGATGTTAGCTGGGAGCTTCAGCTCGGATGGTTAAAAGGCGGACTTTGGGTCCAGGGAGCTTCGGCTCGATTGTTTGAGACGGACGGGTTGGACTGGGGAGCTTCGGCTCGGTTCTTGATTACGCTAATTTGCATGTGCATAAAAAGAAAGGAAATTAAGGTGGTGGGTCTTCGGTATTGGAGGGTCGATGCACCGACGCCAATACGTTGACTCGGCAAGTGTGGTTAGCACTTCGCCAACAGAAGTCCGGTGCGCCAGCCGGCAAGAGTACGCAGGAGTCCGCTTCGTGCACCAAGCGTTGAGGCGTACGATAGGTCTGACCGGTAGTGCTTTACTGGTTTAGAGGTGGGCGAGGCCCAACCCACCACTTCCGTCTGCCACTACGGAGGTATCCTGGGAGGTTACGACTCCAAAAAGGGGGAACTAAAGGTCTGTGTGTACAGAGTCGTGTGTGTGTGTTGCACTTGCATGTCCATCATACCCACTTGCATGTCATAGCATAATCGTTACCTTTAACCTTGACACCTAAAGTATAAGTGGAATGGGACGCTTATACTTTAGGACCTGCAAAATGACCCCTTAGTCTATAAGCTTGTGTGGGCAAGTTTATAAATTAAGGTTAATTTTGATATATATAGTTACTGCTGTTTGATCATCGACACCCCAACGTATAAATTGGTATGGGACTTTTTATACGATGGGAGCCTTGCAGAAGACCCCTTGGCTTATGTGTTTTCACATAAGTGAAGGTTACTTTTCATATTTCATCTTATGTCTATACATGATATAGAATTACTAGTATAGGTCCGCTGTCATCTGCTTTTGATTTTTTTTCTCCAGCTTCAAGTCCTCCCCTTTCTTCCTCTCCGCTCGGTGCCTAGGAGCCGTGGGGGAAGGGGCGGGGATGATAGGACTTAGTCTTTTAGACTAACAGTTTTCGAACCGCATCATTTAGGGGATCGTGGTGACCAGTATGGAGGAGCAGCCCCAGAGACCGGTACGCTTGGAGGTGGGGCAGTCTAGCACCGGAGTTCATACAGCCGGGACCGTGAGTCTCGACCTTGAGTAGTTTTTCTGCTTCCACATGAGTGATTTTGTAGTGAGGCTATGATGTACCGGGCGTAAGCCCGTTTTGCTACTCTGATGTTTATTTCTGTGGACACTCCCTTAGTGGAGTTATAATTATTATGACATGTGATTCTCTGTGGACTGCAGTTTCCGTTTACTTCATTATTCTGCTACTTTTCTGTGATCGAATTTGGCCGGCAGAATCGGCGCTTTGTGGTGATGACCCTTCAGGGCGTGAAGGAGTCACCGCAAAATGGTGGTTCTGGGCCTAAGACCCCGGTGTTGTAAAAGAAAAAAAAGGGGTCTTACAGAAAATATGACTGTTGCTGAAATCACTGTTGTGTTTAGCCCTCCTGCTCCAGCTTCAGCTCCTGCTCCAGCTCTAGTTCCAGCTCCTCCTCCAGTTTCCTCCCAGCTAGAGAAACCCCTGATATCTGCTGAGGCCATAAAAGAAATTATTGCACTATATGATAATCCTAAAGATTCTGATGATGAGGATGATGATGAAGAGGACTCAGATGATGAGCCCAAGAAAAAGAAGGTGTCTAAGAAGAGGAAGGATCCTCCACCTCCTGCCCCAAAACCAAATCCAGCAAATGACACTCCATACTATATACTGCAGAAGATCACACCTTATAAGGGGATGCCAGCATGGATGTGGCTGTCCAAAAATCAACAGAAAGAAAGGAAGAAAACCAGAAGATATTCCCCACCTCTTCAAAGATACAGAAAGGATCCTCCTCCTCCTCCACCACCTGCTGTTGGTGCTTCCAGTTCTTCAACTCAGAGGACTACCCTGTTTCAAACCTATCAAAGACATCAGGGTAGATCCTTCTCTTCAGGAAGCAGCCAGCAAAGGCATTATTTATCTGGCAAGCAGCAGCATCAACAACATCAACAACAATAATTCACTGAACATCAAAAGGCTGAAATCCCCAAGAGACCTGCTTCCCCTCCTGTACCATTTGAAGATCCTGAGACAGTTACAACTGCTAGGATGGCCAGATTCCAGGAATTTGTTGGCCTATCCATGATCAACAAAGCAAGAGCTGAAGGAAAAGATTCATCTGAATATACTACAATGTCCAAGTACAGAAAGGAAGAACTTAACAGTTTTGCTAAGGCTAACAAATTTTTCAATGTTGATGATTATATGAAGTTACATCCTGAAGCTGTAGTGTAACATCCCATTTCCAACTAGACCCCTAAGAGTGGTTTTGGCCATGACTAGGTCATGACAAAACCCTAGGAAGCCAGAAATGGGCCAAGAGATAGGAGGCCAAGGTAGGGATCACCATGGTCTGCAAATAGTAGAATTTTGAACAATGGTTTAGAATGACAATGGGGCTTCACCATGGCCCCAAGACCCTACCACAACACTCCCAAACATTTTGGGAGACCCATTAGAGCCAAAAAGACCCATTAGGGCCAACCCAAGAGGCCCAGTTGACCAAGGTCAACCCTAGCCCTGAATGGGTCAACCTAGCCTACTTAGGGCCAATTGACCCACTCCTAGTCTAGAGGACCCCACCTATGCCCTCCTAACCCTAAAGTGAGGTCAATGGGTCACTAAGGACACATTGGGGTCAGCACTAGAGGCCAGGTTGACCCAAGTCAACTCAAGCCCTAATCTGGGCAAAGTACCCTTACTAAGGGTTTGTGACCTCCAAAGTGCAGGGCAACCCTACAAAACCCTACCTAGACCCTAAGGGAAGTCAATGGGTCACCAAGGATCCATAGGGGTGAACCCTAATGGTCATGTTGACCCAAGTCAACTCTAGCCCTAAAATGGTCAAAGTGACCTTACCAAGGGTCAAGTGACCTTTAAGGTGCCAAGGCAACCCTACCCAACCCTACATAGACCTTAGGGGAGGCCAAGGAATCACCCAGGACCCAATGGGGTCAACCTAGATGGTCAAACTGACCAAGTCAACCCTCATTGAGGGTCAAGTCAACTTAGCCCAAAAAGGGCTAACCCAAGCTCAAGCCACTTCTCCTTTAGGCTAAAACCCATTCCCATGACCATCATAATCCAGTGGGCTGCCTTTAGCTTATGAGGTTGACTAGTCAACCAGAGGTGACTAGGAGAGAGAAAAGAGCTCCTATCCATGATAATGGAGGAGAGAGAAAATGGGGAAGAGGGAAGGGAGGAGAGAAGCCGGCCAAGGAAGGCCAACAGCCACCAGTTATGGCTGTAATCAACTCCTCTAGGGGAGAGGAGTTGATTCCAGCCGTTTCCCGGCCACCAAGGGGTGGGTTCAGCCCCCCTCCACACAACCCGAGCCACACCTTTAATGGTGTTAATGGCCATTGAAGAACCAGCCTCTCCTCTCCCCCATTTGCCATTTAAACACCTTCAGGGAGCCGAGGGGATCATTTTGGAGCGTTTACCTGGAGGAGACGGGCCATTCCACTGTGCAGTTGCAGAAGCCGAGCGCCGCCGCCGTCGTCAATGGCATCCCGCCGCTCCTCTCGCATCCAGGCCGCCAGGAAGGTCCTCCTCCTCTCCTTAACTCGCGGGTAGATCCTAGGAATCATTAGGCTTGAGTTTCGGGCTCAATTGAGCCCGATTCAATCCGGGATTTCTCCTGGTTTCGGCAAGAAAATCTCTTGCTTTATCCGCCGGAAAACGCCTCTCCGGCGGCGGAGCCGCCGCCTGACGATAGCCACCACCTCGACGGAGGTGATGGTGGCGGTGGCCGGCCGGGGAAGGGGCTGGATCGCCGGCGGCAGGGCTTGGAAATCGCTCCAGGCGGGACGAATCTCAGCCGTTGGCTCATCGGGGACGATAACCCAGCGCCGTCGATCTGCGCCAAGATTCGCGCGGCATCAAATCAAATACTTTAGGATTTAAATAAAAATCATTTCATTTCTGTCACACTAGATGTATTTAATGTATTTAATTTTTAAAAATACTTAGGGACCCTGAATGGAAACCTGCCCAACATGAAAATTGTAGCTTAGGGTGTCTAGTTTGTAGCAAAAATTGCTTGGACCCTTTTGGGCCACTGGTTAGACCAGGGTACCCTTTTTGGGAGGACCTATACCTAGGCCTAAACAGAGATTATTTTTGGTGCCCACACTTCATTCCTTGTCCAAACAAGTTGAAATTTGGGCAGTGAGAAGGTCTTAGCCATACCTAGAACCTGTCCAAAATTTAGAATTTTTGGAGAATATTTTTCTATAGTTTTTAGGAAAATTTAATAAATCATGATTAATTTAATCATGTGACCTAATTAATTTAAAACTCCCCCAAATTTTGGTGGGTGGTCTTAGATGTCATGATAGGTATAGGGTTAAAACTTTAGCTCATTTGGGGATGTTTAGGATAGGTAATTTACCCACCCTATATATGACCTTATAAGGGTATTTTGGTCAAAAGCCACTATGTGATGGTTGAGTGGCCAAATTCCCTCATCAGAGGCTGAAATTTTGGCCACTGATATAACTTGACTTTTTACACTCACTTATGGAGTTTGGAGTGGATTGGACTAGGGTAGCCCTAAAATTTTAGGGTAGGCCCTTTAGGGTAAACTTCTAGGGTTTGAAGAAATTGGGGTCAAAAGACCTTGGATGGACTTGAAACTTGGGAATGATGTCCATAGGGTTACTATGGTCCTGTGGTTAAAATTTTAGGGCATTTGGAAGACTTAAAACCCTTTAAATCCATAACCCTAGTTTAGGGCACTAGCTTGAAACCATAAGATCTAATACCAAAACCTTCTGAAAAGGCCTAAGTCTTTGAATGGGTATTTGCTTAGGGTATATATATCTCTGGAAATTTTATAATAAATTTTGGATGAATATTTTTGGTACTTTATTCACAAAGTCATGTTTTACAATTTTCACTTAGGAATTTTTGGAGAAACAATATACTTGATTAAACCTGATGAAACTTAGCAAAGGGGCTTGTAATCATGGTACCCATCTCTGTACATTTTTATGAAATTTTTGATGAATGATATTTAGTAGTTGCTTCTTTAATTATTTAATTTTATGGAACTTTGGTAAATTTAATAATGACATTTAGACTGTCTGAAAAATTCTAATTTCTTCATCATGATGTTTCTAGCTCTTTATGAAGCCCTAGTAAATATTACATAATTATTGGAGACATATTTGTGGCACTCCCTTCATTATATTTGATTTTAGGAATTATTTTAATAAATCCTTTAGAGGTCAAGAACTATCTGGAAAATTATGAAAATTGGCAACCAATAATATTTCTCTGTTATTTAGTGAATACAAATTTTAGGAGGCCATTACCTGAGAAAATCTTATGGTTCATGTTCAAATTGACTATGGCCTAGTTTTTGAGGAAAATTCAATAAATAGTAGATTAATTGGGAAAAATATGATTTTCTGAATTTAGACTATATTTATCATAATAGACCTCTAATAATTATCATAAGGGTACTGGATGAGTATTTCATGTACTTCCCTTTTTACGGGTCATGTAGCTTAAGTGGTCTGCATATAGCAAAACTGCAGGATTTCATTTGGATGTGAATTAGGGCAAGTATGATGAGTCATGGTGGTTGTTGTAAGGACAAGTGGAATGGGCTGCGTCTTTGGAAGATGAGTGAGCAAGGTGTGGATCTGCCTAGGGTTATAGACGTTTGGGTCCGACGAAAGATCGTCCTACCCAAGGAGAGTGGAGTCAAATTACCCTAGGATTAGCATATCGAAATGTGAGAAAATAAAGGGTAAGGGAATCAACCAATAGTAAAATAAGTACCTTGCGAAAGGGAACACTGGGCGTAATCCCAACATAGTTCCTAGTGCCCCTTGAGAGCCCTTCACAGGGAATACCGGGGGCAGTCCTGGGTTAACGTAAACTGTTTAACAAGCTGAAAGAGTAACTTAGTAATTAGGGTTGCACATTCCACAACACTAATGGCACCAGAGGTTGGATAGGAGCTTCGGCTCGGATGGTTAAAAAGGCGGACTTTGGGTCCGGGGAGCTTCGGCTCGATTGCTTGAGTCGGACGTGTTGGTCCGGGGAGCTTCGGCTCGATTCTTGATTACGCTAAATTGCATGTGCATAACAGGAAAGAAAATTAAGGTGGTGGGTCTTCGGTATTGGAGGGTCGATGCACCGACGCCAATACGTTGACTCGGCAAGTGTGGTTAGCACTTCGCCAACAGAAGTCCGGTGCGCCAGCCGGCAAGAGTACGCAGGAGTCCGCTTCGTGCACCAAGCGTTGAGGCGTACGATAGGTCTGACCGGTAGTGCTTTACTGGTTTAGAGGTGGGCGAGGCCCAACCCACCGCTTCCGTCTGCCACTACGGAGGTATCCTGGGAGGTTACGGCTCCAGAAAGGGGGAACTAAAGGTCTGTGTGCACAGAGTCGGGTGTGTGTGTTGCACTTGCATGTCCATCATACCCACTTGCATGTCATAGCATAATCGTTACCTTAAACCTTGACACCTAAAGTATAAGTGGAATGGGACGCTTATACCTTAGGACCTGCTACACGACCCCTTAGTCTATAAGCTTGTGTGGGCAAGTTTATAAATTAAGGTTAATTTTGATATATTTAGTTACTGCTGTTTGACCGCTGACACCCCAACGTATAAATCGGTATGGGACTTTTTATACGATGGGAGCCTTGCAAAAGACCCCTTGGCTTATGTGTTTTTCACATAAGTGAAGGTTACATTCCATATTACAGCTTATTGTCTTTATATGCTATAGAACTTGCTAGATTAGGACCGCTGCCATCTGCTTTTGATATTCTCCACCTTCAAGTCCTCCCCTTTCTTCCTCTCCGCTCGGTGCCTAGGAGCCGTGGGGGAAGGGGTGGGGGATGATAGGACTTAGTCTTTTAGACTAACGGTTTTCGAACCGCATCATTTAGGGGATCGCGGAGACCAGCATGGAGGAGCAGCCCCAGAGACCGGTGCGCTTGGAGGTGGGGCAGTCTAGCTCCGGAGTTCACACAGCCGGGACCGTGAGTCTCGACCCTGAGTAGTTTTCTACTTTTGTTTCTGCATGAGAGATCTTGTAGTGAGGTTATGATGTACCGGGCATAAGCCCGTTTTTGCTACTCTGTTGTTATTTTCTGTGGACACTCCCTTCGTGGAGTTATTTTTATTATGTCATGTGATTCTCTGTGGACAGATAGTTTCCATTTTACCTCATTATGCTACTTTTCTGTGATCGAATTGGCCGGCAGAATCGGCGCTTTGTGGTGATGACCCTTCAGGGCATGAAGGAGTCACCGCAAAACGGCGGTTCTGGGCCTAAGACCCCGGTGTCGAAAAAGAAAAAAAAAAGGGGGTCTTACAAGTGGTATCAGAGGAAACCTCGATCGAAAAGTAGCCGTCCACAACCCTGGGTCACCCCCGCGCGGGTTTAGTTTGGGGACAAACTAAGCAGCGGAAGCAGTGGTGTGCCCATACGGGGGGGAAATCACATGTAAGTTGTCCACTTTCATTAGGCATTGAGTCGATTATCTACTAATGTAGTTCGTTTTGCAGCCCCCAGCTCAGCCCACCCCACAAGGTGGAGCTCAGCAGACTCCAGACATTGCACCACCTCCCATGGTCCCCACACCTTTCCTCCAGTCAGACATGGGGCAGACCCTTACAGCTATCCTTGAGGCCTTCCGAGCTCAGCAAGCCCCAGCCCAGCAGCCAAACCCAGGGGCCAACTGGATGAGCACCTTCCGAGGACTCTCTCCCCCATCTTACTTGGGGACAGAGTCGGCAGTACGGACAGAGGAGTGGCTGGATGTGATGTACGAGATGTTGACTGGGATACGATGCCCTTGGGAGGAGAGGGTGGCCCTAGTGGTATCTTGCTTGGAGTCACATGCCAAGCGGTGGTGGAAGACGCTGTTGGACACGACCTTTGCTGATAGAGAGATTGCAGAAATCACTTGGGAAGAGTTCAGGGCCACGCTGCTGGAGCACTTTGTTCCTCAGTCGGCCAGGGACGAGTTGGAGGAGCGGTTCTTGCAGCTGAGGCAGGGCACCAGGACGGTGGTGGAGTACCACCGAGAGTTCGATCATTTGGCCCGATATGCGGGCTCCTATCAGCTGGACGAAGCAGGTTACGTCAAGAGATTTTATAAGGGCCTAAAAGAGGAGTTGAGGGAGGCCTTGCTTTTTGTCTCTGACGGGCCCATCTCCCGGATTTTGGAGATGGCGAAGAGGATTGAGGCCGACTGGCACACCACTCGGGGCCGGAAACGGCAAGCGGAGGACCAGGGCCGGAGGGCCCGAAATGACCAGCGGCGAGGCACCATACCAGATGGGAGGAGGACAGAGGAGCAACCTCGTCAGGAGGTGAGGCAGGAGCCGAGAGAGCAGGTGGTTTTGGCCCCTCAACCTCTCCGGATCCAGGAGATGCAGAGACCCCGGGGTATGGCGTATCCCCCGCCGGAGTGCTTCCATTGTCACCAGGTGGGACATCTCCGGAGAGACTGCCCTATGAGGGGGGCACCACCTCCAGCACCACGGGGTGGCCCACCGGCCCAGCATTTCGGAGGCCGAGGACGCGGCCGAGGACGTGGTTACCAGGGAGGCGACCGCAGGCAGAATGGGGAGCAGATTTACGCTTTGGACTTAGCACAGCCCCGGAACCCGGACAGGGTTATTGCAGGTATGAGAGTAATCTTAGTTTTGGATTTATTCTTTGCTCATATTAAGTGTTGATAGAACTACTACACAACCTAGGTTAGAAAACCTTACACCAGAGTTTTTCTTTCAAAACTGATTTAGGAATGGTGATGGTGTGCGGCAAACCTGCCCATACCCTGTTCGACACGGGGGCATCGCACAACTTTGTGTCGGAGGATTTCGTCAAGGACCTGGATCAGATTCGATGTTATACGGGACTACCCAGGAGGGTGCGCCTCCCCAATGGGATGGAGATCCAGTCCACAGAAAAGTGCCTCCTGGAGGTTACCATAGACGGGTTGGCACTCGAGGCCCCGGCGACGATCCTGAGGATGCCGGACTTCGACCTCGTCTTGGGCATGACATGGCTTGTCTGGAACCATGCCCAGATTGATTGCCCGGCAAGGAGGGTCGTGCTCAGCCACGGCGATACTTATGCGACATTCGAAGGTACTACACCGGTCTCCCGTCGCCTGCTTTCATCTATTCAGGCCATTAAGGCTCATATGCAAGGGGACGAGGTATATCAAGTATTGTTCGAGATGAATGAGGAGAAGGACCTGATTGCTAACATTCTGGTGGTTCGTGACTACGCCGACATTTTTCCGGATAAGCTGCCAGGACTACCTCCGCATAGGGAAAAGGACTTCCAGATTCAGTTGGTACCAGGGGATAAGCCGGTATCCAAGGCCCCTTATCGGATGGCTCCAAAGGAGTTGGCGGAGTTTCGGACGCAGTTGCAGGAGCTGGTGGAAGCAGGATTTGTTAGGCCGAATTCCTCATCATGGGGAGCTCCTGTCCTATTCGTAAAGAAGAAGGACGGCACTTTACGCCTGTGCATCGACTATCGAGCACTAAACAGGCTGACCGTCCGAAATACCTATCCGCTCCCCAGGATAGACGAGTTGTTCGATCAGCTGGAGGGAGCCCATTATTTTCGAAGCTGGACTTGAGATCAGGCTACTACCAGCTGCGGATCCAGGAGGAGGATATTCCGAAGACGGCCTTTAGTAGCCGATATGGATTGTATGAGTTCATCGTGATGCCCTTCGGGCTCACGAACGCTCCGTCGGCATTTATGAGCCTCATGAACCGGGTCTTCGAGGCTTATTTGGATGTGTTCGTCATAGTGTTCATAGACGACATCCTTATCTATTCTAAGACGGAGGAGGAGCACACACGGCATCTAGCATTGACCCTGGAGAGACTGCGGGAGCATCGTTTTTATGCGAAGTTCAGTAAGTGTCAGTTCTGGCTGAAGGAGGTGGCTTTCATAGGTCACATTATCAGCGGAGCCGGGCTGGCAGTGGACCCGGCAAAGATTCGAGCTATTTCGGATTGGCCGCCGCTGAAGACGGCCACGGACGTGCGGAGTTTCCTGGGACTTGCCGGTTATTACCGGAAGTTCGTAGAGGGATTCTCTCGAATCGCCCTCCCGCTCACATCCTTGACGAAGAAGGAAGTACCGTTCGTGTGGACCCCGCAGTGCCAGACAGCTTTCCAGGAGCTGAAGGATCGGCTAACCTCGGCTCCCATTCTTACTCTCCCCTCGGGGAGGGAGGGATTTCAGGTCTACACCGACGCATCATATCAGGGGATGGGAGCGGTGCTGATGCAGAACGGACACGTCATAGCTTATGCCTCCCGCCAGCTGAAGACCCATGAGAAGAACTACCCAGTGCATGACCTTGAGATGGGAGCAGTTGTATTCGCACTGAAGATATGGCGGCACTACCTTTATGGAGTCCACTGTGATATATACTCCGATCATAAGAACCTTAAGTACGTGGACACGCAGAAGGAACTGAACATCAGGCAGAGGCGGTGGGTGGAGTTTCTATCTGACTATCAGTATGAGATGCACTATCATCCGGGGAAGGCAAACGTGGTAGCAGATGCACTGAGTCGGAGAGGCGCCACAGCAGGAGCAGAGCCCCAGTTGATGTCTATGGAGCTGCTGCAGAGACTAGAGGACATGCACATTACTCTGGTGTCGTCTGATGATCCTGAGCTCTATGAGGAGTACTTGGCCGCGATGGGCGTTACTGATGACTTCAGAGACCGAGTCAGAGAAGGGCAGAGGCAGGATGCCAAGTTAGAGCCCATCTTCCAAGCTCTGAAGGCAGGCACTGCAGGAGATTACACACTGAGGGACGATCTGGTGTGCTTCAGAGGACGGGTGTATATACCGGAGGGAGGCCAGATCCGGGAGGATATTATGACGGAGGCGCACTGCAGCCGGTATTCTGTACACCCGGGGATCACAAAGATGACGGCTGATTTGAAGAAGACGATGTTCTGGCCGGGCATGAAGAAGGATGTCTCTTACTTCGTGACCCATTGTGAGGCATGTCAGCTAGTGAAGGCGGAGTGCAGGAACCCCGCAGGATTATTGCAGCCACTCCCGGTGCCGGAGTGGAAGTTCGATGACATAGCCATGGACTTCATACATGGGCTTCCCCGATCTCGGACAGGGAATGACTCGATCTGGGTATTCGTCGATCGGTTGACCAAGGTGGCTCGATTTATACCGATCAGGAAGGATGATTCAGTACGAGTACTGGTGCGGAAGTTTGTGGAGCAGTTCATTCGTTATCATGGCGTACCCAGGACGATAGTGTCGGATCGGGATGGCAGGTTCACCTCCAGGGAGTGGAGATCCGTGCAAGCCTACTTAGGCACGCGATTGACTTTCATCACTGCATTCCACCCCCAGACAGACGGGCAGACAGAACGCACCAACCGGACACTGGAGGACCTTTTGAGGCTATGCATCTTGGACCGCGGGGAACCGTGGGAGAAACTCTTGCCCCTTGTCGAGTTCTCCTATAACAACAGCCACCAGTCCAGCATCAGGATGGCGCCTTACGAAGCCTTGTACGGGAGGAGATGCCGGACCCCGCTTTCTTGGGTGCAGAACGAGGATCCGAAAGTGTTGGGGTCAGAGTTTGTTGAAGACACCGAGGCATAGGTGAGGCTGATCAGGGACAGGATGCTCGAGGCACAGAGTAGACAGGCTAAGTATTATGACGCCCGACATCGGCAGGTGGAGTTCCAGGTGGGGGACCGGGTGTTTCTGAAGATCCGGCCCATGCATGGAGTTTCACGGGTGCGTGGTCGGAGGAAGAAGCTCAGCCCTAGGTACATGGGCCCTTACAGGATCCTGGAGCGGATCGGACCCCTAGCCTACCGGCTGGAGTTACCACCAGAGCTGGAAGCGCTGCACGACGTCTTCCACATTTCTTCTTTGAGGAGGGCTCTGCTACGCCCGGAGCAGCAGATTCTGACTACCGAAGGGCCGGTAGCGTCGGATCGGTCGGTTCATTTGGAGCCTGTGAGGATCGACGACCGAGGAGTGCGGGTCTTGCGACGCAAGAAGGTCCCACTAGTCAAGGTCCTGTGGAGGAACCACGGCCAGGAGGAGCATACCTAGGAGCCACAGGACCTGATGCGATAAAGATACCCCGAGCTATTCAGTCAGGTATACCTCTCGGACCCCTCAAGATGTTAATTTATTTTTCCTGCTTTAAGTATACTAAGGGCTGCTCTAGGTAGATAGGGGCTTATCTTTTGTTTATTGGGGGCTTAACCTTGTTTATTGGGATTTTGGTTCGCTGTTTGGGCGAAAGGGGTCTTAGATCTAAGTTTTCCATAAAATCAAATTCAACGAACGAGGCGTCATAATGGGATGTTACAAGACTCTTTCCTTCGGTAATAAGACCTGTAGGTCCAACCTTGATTTCGGGGACGAAATCTTTGTTTTGTTTATTGGGATTTGTAACATCCCATTTCCAACTAGACCCCTAAGAGTGGTTTTGGCCATGACTAGGTCATGACAAAACCCTAGGAAGCCAGAAATGGGCCAAGAGATAGGAGGCCAAGGTAGGGATCACCATGGTCTGCAAATAGTAGAATTTTGAACAATGGTTTAGAATGATAATGGGGCTTCACCATGGCCCCAAGACCCTACCACAACACTCCCAAACATTTTGGGAGACCCATTAGAGCCAAAAAGACCCATTAGGGCCAACCCAAGAGGCCCAGTTGACCAAGGTCAACCCTAGCCCTGAATGGGTCAACCTAGCCTACTTAGGGCCAATTGACCCACTCCTAGTCTAGAGGACCCCACCTATGCCCTCCTAACCCTAAAGTGAGGTCAATGGGTCACTAAGGACACATTGGGGTCAGCCCTAGAGGCCAGGTTTACCCAAGTCAACTCAAGCCCTAATCTGGGCAAAGTACCCTTACTAAGGGTATGTGACCTCCAAAGTGCAGGGCAACCCTACAAAACCCTACCTAGACCCTAAGGGAAGTCAATGGGTCACCAAGGATCCATAGGGTTGAACCCTAATGGTCATGTTGACCCAAGTCAACTCTAGCCCTAAAATGGTCAAAGTGACCTTACCAATGGTCAAGTGACCTTTAAGGTGCCAAGACAACCCTAAACAACCCTACATAGACCTTAGGGGAGGCCAAGGAATCACCCAGGACCCAATGGGGTCAACCTAGATGGCCAACTGACCAAGTCAACCGTCATTGAGGGTCAAGTCAACTTAGCCCAAAAAGGGCTAACCCAAGCTCAAGCCACTTCTCCTTTAGGCTAAACCCATTCCCATGACCATCATAATCCAGTGGGCTGCCTTTAGCTTATGAGGTTGACTAGTCAACCAGAGGTGACTAGGAGAGAGAAAAGAGCTCCTCTCCATGATAATGGAGGAGAGAGAAAATGGGGAAGAGGGAAGGGAGGAGAGAAGCCGGCCAAGGAAGGCCAACAACCACCAGTTATGGCTGTAATCAACTCCTCTAGGGGAGAGGAGTTGATTCCAGCCGTTTCCCGGCCACCAAGGGGTGGGTTCAGCCCCCCTCAACACAACCCGAGCCACACCTTTAATGGTGTTAATGGCCATTGAAGAACCAGCCTCTCCTCTCCCCCATTTGCCATTTAAACACCTTCAGGGAGCCGAGGGGATCATTTTGGAGCGTTTACCTGGAGGAGACGGGCCATTCCACTGTGCAGTTGCAGAAGCCGAGCGCCGCCGCCGTCGTCAATGGCATCCCGCCGCTCCTCTCGCATCCAGGCCGCCAGGAAGGTCCTCCTCCTCTCCTTAACTCGCGGGTAGATCCTAGGAATCATTAGGCTTGAGTTTCGGGCTCAATTGAGCCCGATTCAATCCGGGATTTCTCCTGGTTTCGGCAAGAAAATCTCTTGCTTTATCCGCCGGAAAACGCCTCTCCGGCGGCGGAGCCGCCGCCTGACGATAGCCACCACCTCGACGGAGGTGATGGTGGCGGTGGCCGGCCGGGGAAGGGGCTGGATCGCTGGCGGCAGGGCTTGGAAATCGCTCCAGGCGGGACGAATCTCAGCCGTTGGCTCATCGGGGACGATAACCCAGCGCCGTCGATCTGCGCCAAGATTCGCGCGGCATCAAATCAAATACTTTAGGATTTAAATAAAAATCATTTCATTTCTGTCACACTAGATGTATTTAATGTATTTAATTTTTAAAAATACTTAGGACCCTGAATGGAAACCTGCCCAACATGAAAATTGTAGCTTAGGGTGTCTAGTTTGTAGCAAAAATTGCTTGGACCCTTTTGGGCCACTAGTTAGACCAGGGTACCCTTTTTGGGAGGACCTATACCTAGGCCTAAACAGAGATTATTTTTGGTGCCCACACTTCATTCCTTGTCCAAACAAGTTGAAATTTGGGCAGTGAGAAGGTCTTAGCCATACCTAGAACCTGTCCAAAATTTAGAATTTTTGGAGAATATTTTTCTATAGTTTTTAGGAAAATTTAATAAATCATGATTAATTTAATCATGTGACCTAATTAATTTAAAACTCCCCCAAATTTTGGTGGGTGGTCTTAGATGTCATGATAGGTATAGGGTTAAAACTTTAGCTCATTTGGGGATGTTTAGGATAGGTAATTTACCCACCCTATATATGACCTTATAAGGGTATTTTGGTCAAAAGCCACTATGTGATGGTTGAGTGGCCAAATTCCCTCATCAGAGGCTGAAATTTTGGCCACTGATATAACTTGACTTTTTACACTCACTTATGGAGTTTGGAGTGGATTGGACTAGGGTAGCCCTAAAATTTTAGGGTAGGCCCTTTAGGGTAAACTTCTAGGGTTTGAAGAAATTGGGGTCAAAAGACCTTGGATGGACTTGAAACTTGGGAATGATGTCCATAGGGTTACTATGGTCTTGTGGTTAAAATTTTAGGGCATTTGGAAGACTTAAAACCCTTTAAATCCATAACCCTAGTTTAGGGCACTAGCTTGAAACCATAAGATCTAATACCAAAACCTTCTGAAAAGGCCTAAGTCTTTGAATGGGTAGTTGCTTAGGGTATATATATCTCTGCAAATTTTATAATAAATTTTGGATGAATATTTTTGGTACTTTATTCACAAAGTCATGTTTTACAATTTTCACCTAGGAATTTTTGGAGAACAATATACTTGATTAAACCTGATGAAACTTAGCAAAGGGGCTTGTAATCATGGTACCCATCTCTGTAAAGTTTTATGAAATTTTTGAAGAATGATATTTAGTAGTTGCTTCTTTAATTATTTAATTCTATGGAACTTTGGTAAATTTAATAATGACAATTAGACTGTCTGAAAAATTCTAATTTCTTCATCATGATGTTTCTAGCTCCTTATGAAGCCCTAGTAATGTTTACATAATTATTGGAGACATATTTGTGGCACTCCCTTCATTATATTTGATTTTAGGAATTATTTTAATAAATCCTTTAGAGGTCAAGAACTATCTGGAAAATTATGAAAATTGGCAACCAATAATATTTCTCTGTTATTTAGTGAATACAAATTTTAGGAGGCCATTACCTGAGAAAATCTTATGGTTCATGTTCAAATTGACTATGGCCTAGTTTTTGAGGAAAATTCAATAAATAGTAGATTAATTGGGAAAAATATGATTTTCTGAATTTAGACTATATTTATCATAATAGACCTCTAATAATTATCATAAGGGTACTGGATGAGTATTTCATGTACTTCCCTTTTTACGGGTCATGTAGCTTAAGTGGTCTGCATATAGCAAAACTGCAGGATTTCATTTGGATGTGAATTAGGGCAAGTATGATGAGTCATGGTGGTTGTTGTAAGGACAAGTGGAATGGGCTGCGTCTTTGGAAGATGAGTGAGCAAGGTGTGGATCTGCCTAGGGTTATAGACGTTTGGGTCCGACGAAAGATCGTCCTACCCAAGGAGAGTGGAGTCAAATTACCCTAGGATTAGCATATCGAAATGTGAGAAAATAAAGGGTAAGGGAATCAACCAATAGTAAAATAAGTACCTTGCGAAAGGGAACGCTGGGCGTAATCCCAACATAGTTCCAGTTCCTAGTGCCCCTTGAGAGCCCTTCACAGGGAATACCGGGGGCAGTCCTGGGTTAACGTAAACTGTTTAACAAGCTGAAAGAGTAACTTAGTAATTAGGGTTGCACATTCCACAACACTAATGGCACCAGAGGTTGGATAGGAGCTTCGGCTCGGATGGTTAAAAAGGCGGACTTTGGGTCCGGGGAGCTTCGGCTCGATTGCTTGAGTCGGACGTGTTGGTCCGGGGAGCTTCGGCTCGATTTTTGATTACGCTAAATTGCATGTGCATAACAGGAAAGAAAATTAAGGTGGTGGGTCTTCGGTATTGGAGGGTCGATGCACCGACGCCAATACGTTGACTCGGCAAGTGTGGTTAGCACTTCGCCAACAGAAGTCCGGTGCGCCAGCCGGCAAGAGTACGCAGGAGTCCGCTTCGTGCACCAAGCGTTGAGGCGTACGATAGGTCTGACCGGTAGTGCTTTACTGGTTTAGAGGTGGGCGAGGCCCAACCCACCGCTTCCGTCTGCCACTACGGAGGTATCCTGGGAGGTTACGGCTCCAGAAAGGGGGAACTAAAGGTCTGTGTGCACAGAGTCGGGTGTGTGTGTTGCACTTGCATGTCCATCATACCCACTTGCATGTCATAGCATAATCGTTACCTTAAACCTTGACACCTAAAGTATAAGTGGAATGGGACGCTTATACCTTAGGACCTGCTACACGACCCCTTAGTCTATAAGCTTGTGTGGGCAAGTTTATAAATTAAGGTTAATTTTGATATATTTAGTTACTGCTGTTTGACCGCTGACACCCCAACGTATAAATCGGTATGGGACTTTTTATACGATGGGAGCCTTGCAAAAGACCCCTTGGCTTATGTGTTTTTCACATAAGTGAAGGTTACATTCCATATTACAGCTTATTGTCTTTATATGCTATAGAACTTGCTAGATTAGGACCGCTGCCATCTGCTTTTGATATTCTCCACCTTCAAGTCCTCCCCTTTCTTCCTCTCCGCTCGGTGCCTAGGAGCCGTGGGGGAAGGGGTGGGGGATGATAGGACTTAGTCTTTTAGACTAACGGTTTTCGAACCGCATCATTTAGGGGATCGCGGAGACCAGCATGGAGGAGCAGCCCCAGAGACCGGTGCGCTTGGAGGTGGGGCAGTCTAGCTCCGGAGTTCACACAGCCGGGACCGTGAGTCTCGACCCTGAGTAGTTTTCTACTTTTGTTTCTGCATGAGAGATCTTGTAGTGAGGTTATGATGTACCGGGCATAAGCCCGTTTTTGCTACTCTGATGTTATTTTCTGTGGACACTCCCTTCGTGGAGTTATTTTTATTATGTCATGTGATTCTCTGTGGACAGATAGTTTCCATTTTACCTCATTATGCTACTTTTCTGTGATCGAATTGGCCGGCAGAATCGGCGCTTTGTGGTGATGACCCTTCAGGGCATGAAGGAGTCACCGCAAAACGGCGGTTCTGGGCCTAAGACCCCGGTGTCGAAAAAGAAAAAAAAAGGGGTCTTACATGTAGTGCCAAGAGCCACCTCCCTAAATGTCATTGGAGCTGCTGACATGACAATGACAAAAGCTCAAGCAGCTGATCCAAACAGGGAGATTAAGTTTACCCATCCAGGTGAGAAGGCCAAAGAGGAAAAGCACAAGGAACAAAGGAAGAAGAAATAAATTATAAACTGTTTTCAGTCTTTCTGTTATTCTAAAAACTGCTTGTTTATATTCTGATACAAAGCTCTGTGTATATATATCTGTTGTACATTTAAATTTTTCATGTCAGATATATGTTTTATTGCTTTGTATATTTTGTATGTCTGTAATTAGTGACCTTACGCAAATAGGGGGAGATTGTTGGATCCCTAGTTGGATTTAGGCTAGGTTCACTAAACTAGGATGTTTGCCCAACATGTATAGCTAGGGTCATCTATGTGTCCTAGAGTCTAGGCCATGTCCTTAAAATCAACACTATATGGACCGGCCATCAACAGACTGCAAAAGACTCAAGACTTAGAGAAATTTCAAAGACTCAGAAAATGAGTTCGACGTTCGTCGAACTCAGGTCGATGAAAGTCGTGCTCAGCTCGACAAACTCAGAGAAAATTCTCTGAGCTGAGCTCGACGAACTTGAATCTCAGGTCGACGATTTCCAGAGTATATTTCAACATTCCAAGTCCAGAATTCTTCACACTTAACTCCAGTCGACGAACTTAGTTCTCAGGTCGACAAACTTAGTTCTCAGGTCGATGATTGCTGGGTATTCTACTTCAACATGTTATTGCAGAAACATCTAAGTATTCCAAGTCCAGGATCACTATTGATGCACAAAAACGCACAGGGAGTCGGGCACCACCAGCTAACGGTTCGAGCACCGGGAGAAGGAAAGGAAAGGAGGAGACTGTCGACTAGTCGGTTACTAGCGGTCGTAGCTAAAGGACAAAAAAAGAGGCCGCTGGCAGCGGCAATAGCAGAGTTCGCCCGCCGCGGCTTAAATGTCACTCCTGCGACGGGCTTTCCTTTATTTAAGGTAAGAAACAGTTACAAGAAGGAGAAAAAGAGGAGGCCGTCCGGACTGCAAGCCGCAAAACACTAGACTTGAGACCGCAGCTCTTAACAGACGAGCTCCTGGATACAAGTCAGCGTGTCTTGGGGAGTGCACCCTCCCCCTATTTATAGGCCCGGGGGCCTGCCCAAGCGGGCAGGGATAAAGTTACCGGTTGCCCGGGGTACAGGAGAACCGGCCAGAGGTGAGGGGAAGCAAATGAGCAGAAAACGAGAAAGGAGGGAAGTCGCACGGCCTGGCGGATTCCTCCTGGCGAGCTGACTGCATGGATCCTGGGCCTTGTCGCTGAGCAGGGTCGGCTCTAGCGGCGGTCTGACATGGAGACCGCCCGACTTCGGTGATGACCAGACGAGTTGATCTGAGATGTGGCTAGCCGACCAGACCGCCCTCTGGTGACTGCCCGATTCAGGAGACTTGGTGGCTAGAAAGACCAGGCCGCCCGGTCTGGAAGGCTGCGCGAACAGGTCGCGGATTCCGGGCTTAACATAATCCCCGCACATTTTTAAGTTCCAAAAAAACTTCGAAAATGTAGAACTAAGCCGGAGACCGCGACTGCCTCATCGTTGTCTATAAAACTCCCTGGCCCCTGACATTCTTCAAGATCTCTGCCAAGCCACGGGTCGCTACTCGCCACTTGCGGTCAGAATTTTGCAAGCCGACATGATCTTTCACAAGATGGATGTCATGTCATCAATGTTAGCTCGCGACAAGAAGCCGACTGAAAAGAAGAAAAGCCGGAGCGAGAAACTGGATGACCCTGACAGACAGCCTGCGAAGAAGATTGGGAAGCCGGTGACTCCAGCGGCTTTTGGATCTGAAAAGAGGCCGACACAGACCGTCAGCGAATCATCGCAGGCCGCAACAGATCAAAAATCGGTTTCGAAGATGGCCCCGCCACAAACCGGAACTGCCAAATCCTTTGATATGACTTTCTCTCCATCAGGCGAACCACACTTAAAAATAGGTGAGACGGAGGAGAAAAGTGTTGAATCCGGCAAACCGTGCGAATTGCCAGCTAAGGTCGACCTAATCATTGTGGACGACAACGAGTCGGAGAAGGCACTGGAGACCGGACGGACTTTGGCTGAACAGAGGAAACAGACTGAAATGGTGTTTGGCTCCTTGAAACGGCAGAAGAAAAGGAGCGAGACCCTCGAGGAAAGGTTGAAGAGGAAGATGAGGAAGATGCAGGCCGGAAACCGGAATACTTCCGTAAAGACCGGCACGGATAGTCTTCTACATAGGCCGCACTAGAAGGAGGTACCCGAGAGTCCGTCCACACCGGCATTCAAGCCGAACAAGCCGGAGGATGTATCCGCAGCTAGGGAGATGCTTAGCGAGCTCTTCAAGGGCATGGAGACCCTCCAGCAGCAGGATGCGCTATTGTCGACTCCAGGGGCCTCTGAGGAGGTTGACCGCCCTGAGGTCCAGGTCATTGGGGAGAAGCCTGGCGATCCGGCTTCCACGGCTTCTGAAGGAGCCGAGAAACTGAAGATTCGAGAGAAAATGGAGGAGATGAGGAAGCTGATCTCCGAGAAGCCGGTGGCGACCTCACTTCCATTGCTGCAAAGTAAACACAGGGAAGTTAAGCGAATTGTTAACTTCTACAAGCCGCGGTCAAGGAAGAAGGGGGCGAGCATAATCTTAAATCCGCCGACCATCTTTTTCCTGACCCCGGTCCAACTGAAAAGCCGAGCTAAAGAAACCGAGCGGCTATGGAAAGAAAAGCTAAAGAGGATAGATCCCGAACGACTCAGGCGGCCAGTGTTTAAAAATCATACCAAGACCTTTGAAGGAGTTAAAAATCAAACCGGCAGTCTTATCCTACCAATTCTGAAAGATATGGTACCTAAACACCTAGAGGGGGGGGGGGTGAATAGGTGACCTAAACCTTTTTCTAGCTCTGTTGGCAGCAAATCAGTTATCTCACAGATTTCTACAGCTAACAGTAATAACAGAATATAAACAGTTAATCCACAGCACAGCACAACACAGTAGACACACAAATTTATAGTGGTTCCCCAATCTTTGGGTACATCCACTTTCCCCCTTCGCCTATCTAGCAGTGTACTAGATTCGGCCAATCTTCTCCACTATCTCAGAACCCAACTAGGTTCCTACACCTCAGGCCCAAAGCCTTACACTCAGCCACAAAGGCCTACACTCAGCCACCCAGGCCTACACTCAGCCAATTAAGGCCTACACTCAGAGTTCTTCAACTCCTACACTCAGGCAACCAAGCCCTACCCTCAGCCTTTATAATATAGGCTTACAATTCTCTCAGATCCAATGGATCCTACAAGTTAAGATTGAATTACAATAACTAACTCTACAACTCAGAAAATAAGAGAGGAGTTGAGAGTTTCTTGAAGAGTTCTTGGAAGAACTCAGTTAGATCCAAACTGACTTAGCTTCCTTCAAAGCTTCTTGAGTAGAACTGAATTAGTCTGAATCCTCTGCAGTTGATCCTTGACCTCTGCTTCTTGAGATCCAGATGATTCTGAATCCTTCTTCTCAGCCTTAGTTCCAAAGACTGAATACTTGATTGGAGCTCTCTCTCTCTCCAACTTCTTAGATCTGCAGTTAGACTGCCAGATCTTCTTGTATTGATCCTCTGTGTTTCACTTTTCTGATTACTTGAATAATCTGATCAACCACTTTAATTATTCTCACTACTTGAAAGAACAACTTGTAATTCTTATATCAACCACAACTTCTGTAAACTGTGAGTGCCTATTTATAGGCTTCCTTCATGGTAACCGGCTGGTCCGGTTCATAACAGACTTCTGACTTCTCTGACAGTTGCTGTAGACCGGCTGGATCGGCAGCTGTCATGTCAACCAGTCACTTCTTGAAATTCTCTAACTGTCAGATAGTGTCGAGACTTTCTGTTCTTAAGTGTCGACACTTATAGACTAAGTGTCGACACATGCTGTGTAAGTGTCGACACAAGTCTACAAGGTGTCGACACAATTCCTTGTATTTCTCGACACAGATTCTTCTGCATGTGTCGACACTGAAATTGAGTGTCGACACAAGTACTTGTTCTTCATTCTTTAACTGTATTCTTCTAAGTGTTGACACATCTCCTTTGTGTCGACACATCTTTATGTGTTGAAACTGTCAAGTGTCGACACTGCTTCTTGGTGTCGACACAAGTCTTCAATTTTGTTTATTCAGCTGAGTGTCGACACATTCCCTTAGTGTCGACACTTGTACTTAGAATATTTTGTAAACTTTTCTGTTCTTTGCTAAGTGTCGACACAGCTCCTTGTGTCGACACTTCTTCAAGTGTAGAGTCTTCAACTAAGTGTCGACACATTGTGCTGGGTGTCGACACTTTATTTAAGTGTTGACTCTTCTTGTTGTGTGTCGACACATTGTGCTGAGTGTCGACACATTCTTCATATGTTGACTCTGCTGATTGAGTGTCGACACATTGTGTTGAGTGTCGACACTTGTCCTTAGTCTCTGCAGAATTTTGCTGAGTGTCGACACAACTCCAAGTGTCGACACTTTCTGATGTAGACTCAGCTCTTCTAGGTGTCGACACTTCTGCTAAGTGTCGACACAGCTTTTCTGCATACTTCTTCACTGAGTGTCGACACAGCTCCAAGTGTCGACACTTTCTGTCTGGTGTCGACTCTTCATCCCAGGTGTCGACACAATGATTCCAAGTGTCGACACTGCTTGTCTGGGTGTCGACACAAGCTTTCTCAAGTGTCGACACTTTCCCTCTGGGTGTCGACACATGGACTTAGAAACTTTTAGCTTCAGTCCAGTGAATACCTATCCTGCACAAGTAACTCAAACAAACATCAAATACATTATGATGTATATCATTGAGTTAGGTGAGGCTTCTTCAAATCAGGTACATTTGACCAATGTACCCAACAATCTCCCCCTATTTGGAGAAGTCATAACCCTTAGTCAATGATATACACCACTCATAATTAAAAATTAGAGAATGATGTAAAGCAGGTATATGTTAACAGGGTAAACTTAAACATGTAATAAAGCACACATGTATACTCATTCAGCATTACATAACAAACAAGAATTAGACACATTCTTCTGAACAATCATGAAATATATTTATCAAAAACTGTTCAAACATTGTTTTTAATACATTTTCAATGATTTACAAAAATGTTTAGATGTAACAGATTACAACATTCTTCAGTCTAATCTTAGTCTAATTCTGATCAGGTTCTTTTATAACAATTCCTTTCCCAGCTTGTACTTTGGCCTTTACAGCAGCAGCAGTAGGCTCAGCATCAGCAGTCTTCTTTCCTTTGGAGTCCTTCTTCTTTAGTTCTTCAGCCTTGATTTTCTGTCTCTCAAAGTAATGATAGGGCTTAGGAAAGTACTTGCTAGGCTCCACAGCTGTAGGAGGTAGCTTTCCTAACTTAGCCTTCCTTCTATACTGGACAATGGCTTCCTGCCTAATCTCATGCTTTCTCCATTCTGCTTCTGAAAACCATTTGTTCCTTTCATGAGCATTGTCCTTGGCTGCTTTCCAGGCTGTGAGAATGATGTTCCTAGAAGTAGGGCTCCACTGTTCAAAATCTGGCTTCTGCTCAGCTAATTCCCTAAACTTCTTCTTTGACAGCCTTGTCTCTTCTTCTTTGTCCAAAGCCTCTTGCATAGCTGCTGTTATAGGTTGAACAACCTTTTCCAGAACAACATGGGACTTTCCAGCAGTTGGGCTATACATGGTGCTTACATCTGCATGAATCATTTCAAAATCTGGAGGTGGATAAATGACTTGAGCTACTTCCTGTTGCTCACCTCCAAGATATGCACTTTGAATTCCTGATTCAGCAACATTATCATCATCACACAGGGGAGGATATCCAAGGGTAGCCCTGATGGAATTTGATATCCACTTAGCATGGTCTGAGCTTGCTTTGACTAACACCCTCTCCCCCTTTATGACTTCTTGTGCAACATGATCTCTTACATCATCTTTCTGGAACCTGATTTGGCTGTCCAAGTACCTGATTCCATCCTTAAAATAAGGTCTAAGCTTTGTAAGCTGTTCAGAAATGACCTTTTGTGAATCCTTGATGGCAGTCTTGACAGCAGCAATTTCATCTTGAAAAGCTTTATCAAATTCAGCCTTTGCAGCAGCAGATGATGTTGAAGGTTCAGCAGTCTTATTCTTTAGTTCAGTGACTATAGCATTGTGGGAGGCAGTTAAATTATCATTCATTCTTAATTGATTCTCCAGCACATAGCCTTGCTTTAGTGCTATATCATCTACTTGAGTCCTTGATCATTTCCTGATGAGTTGCCAGAAATACCACTGCATTTCCACCCTTGTGGAAGTATTCATTCATCTCTTTCTTGTTTAGGTTCATCTCAAACCTGATTGATTTTATATCTTGAGCTAAATCAAATTGTAAAGACTTGTGGCCTTCATCAATATACTTCTCTATAGCCCTCCTGTGCTCATCCAGCTTAACTTGCATTGCTACCATTAAGCCACTGTAATCAGTTGATGGAGCTTGTTGGACTAAAGAGTGTTGAGCAACAGTTTGTAGAGCCTTCTTGTAGCTCTGACTCCTTCTTTTGAATACAAAGAATTTCTTCTTTTTAGCTTGTTCAGTCTCATCTTCCTCAGACTCTGAAGTACTGGCTATATTTACCCTGTCCTTAGGGCTTGATGGTTTTTCAGCTTGCACATCCAGTGTCTTCTCAGTGTCTAGCCTTAAAGGCTCATCCTGAACTTCCAAGTTCTCCCCCTCAACAGCAGCACCTTTCTCTTCAGCAGCAGCATTCTTGTCCATGTCAAAATCCTCTTGATCTAAATTCAGAAAGAGGTCTTCCATTGTGTATTCAGGAGGTGACTGTGCAGGAGAAGTGCTGGGTTCATCAACTACTTTATCAGGAACTTTTTGCACAACAGCAGATGTGTCTTGGAGAACAACATCTGGTTCTTGATTTGCTTGCTGAGTTTGCTGATGGACATCAGACAAATCAGAATCTATTACAGAAAAATCTAAAGTATTGAGGTCAGAAAGTACCTCTTGGATAATGAGTGTAGCTTGCTCACTCTCCAGTGTAGAGGGTTGTTCTACAGCTGGAGGCTCCCCCTGGCTTTCAGCTGTCTCTTGAGGAGCAGGAGACTTCTCTACAGCCACTTCTATTTGACTATCAGGATTGAAAACAACTTGTTCTTCACTACCTGAACTGCTGGAGGACTCTTGTGTCACAGGAGCTATCTTCCTCTTCTTCTTTGGAGGTGAATCTTTCTTAGAAACTTGTTTCTCAGGGGTGGACAGTTCCTTTGACAGCACCCTTTCCCACCTTGAGAAGATCCTCATGTCCATTTTTCTCATGTGGTTGATTTTGCTACCTGCAACAGTTCTCATTACCTCTGGTATTGTACCAGCCAGGTAGAGACTAAGTATCCTGCCCAGATTGGGCTTCTTCAGACTTTCCTTTATCTTCTCAAAGATAACCATTGACCAGTCTGTTTTGAGGTTGAAGATAATGCTGGTCATAACACTGAACATGGAGGCTGACACCCTGTCATGCCCTCCAGTCTTGCTGAGTATAACTTTACCCACAATTTCTGATAGGAATTTTCCTTGGGTATTCATTCCTCTCCTGTTGAATACAGATCCTATCTTCAGCTTAGGATCTAGACCACACCAGGTAAGTGCTTCTTTGGTCTTAGATGTAGTCACTTCATCTTCTTCTTGAATTTTAGGTAGCTGAAGTACCTTTCTCAGCGATTTGGGTGAAATGTTGACCTTGGTGCCATGCACTCTTGATTTGATTCTGTAACCTGAGTCGTCTACAGAAGCTCCAGTAAGGAATTCGAGAACTTCCTTCTTCCATATTTTGGTTGATTCTGAAACCAGGTACTCCAATCCAGAATCGGTGACTAGGGTTATCACCGATTTGATTTCTTGATCGCCATCGTCGAATGCGCCACGAACCAGGCTCATAGCCTTCATTGACATTCTCCTCGAGCTTGGGTGCCATTAGGGTTTGTAGAATTAGTCTTTAGAAGAGAGAAATGTTGACACAGTAGTTTGGTCTCGAAACTCTGAAAGCGTGTCGACAAACAAAGACAGAACCCTATTTATACCTTTCTGGTTTGAAGACGAACAGGCGGGATGGATTACTAAAGATGTGTCGACACTGGCAATAAGTGTCGACACTGACTTATAATGTCTCGACACACATGTGTCGACACAAGTTTAAGTCATCAGATTTTATGTGTCGACACTTGGTTAAGTGTCGACACCACACTACTCGACATGTAGTCGAGACTTTACTTAGAAAATTCTGAGTAAAACTTAAGTGTCGACACCTCATTAAATGTGTCGACACCAACTCGACATGTGTCGACACTAACATTCTGAAGTGTCGACACCAACTTCCTAGATGTGTCGACACCATTTTCCTGAAGTGTCGACACTTACTATTCTGTGTCGACATAGACTTGTCTATGTGTCGACACCTTTTTACTTAGCCAATTTTTAGTTCTGTAAACTTAGTCTAAGTTTATCATACCTAGTTCAATTTTGAACCTATTGAACTTAGCTTCTTCTAAGGGCTTAGTAAACATATCAGCTATCTGATTATCAGTTTTAACATATTCAAGTGCAATATCATTTCTTTCTACATGCTCCCTAAGAAAGTGATATTTAATCTCAATATGTTTAGTTCTACTATGTGATACAGGATTATTAGCTATTGAAATAGCACTTGTAGAATCACAGAAAAGTGGAGTTCTACTTACCTGAAATCCATAGTCTTCTAGCTGATGTTGAATCCACAGAAGTTGAGCACAGCAACTTCCTGCAGCTACATATTCTGACTCAGCTGTGGAGATAGCCACACTAGTTTGCTTCTTACTACTCCATGAAATGAGTCTTCCACCTAGGAATTGACAGGATCCAGTAGTGCTCTTTCTATCTTCTTTGCATCCTGCAAAGTCTGCATCTGAATAGCCTGTTAGATCAAAATCTCCATTCCTAGGGTACCAGAGGCCTAGATAGAGAGTGCCCTTTAGATATCTCAAGATTCTCTTGACTGCAGTCAAGTGAGACTCTTTAGGGCAGGCTTGATACCTGGCACAAACACATGTAGCATACATAATGTCAGGCCTACTTGCAGTCAAGTATAGTAGGGAGCCAACTATCCCTCTATACAAGGTTTCATCTACAGGTTTCCCTGCATCATCCTTGCTTAGAGACATACTTGACCCCATAGGAGTCTTCATGGTACTGGATGAATCCATACCATACTTCCTTATGAGTTCTAGGGTGAACTTGGACTGACATATGGATAGACCACTTTCAGTCTGTTTAACTTGGAGACCCAAGAAAAACTTTAGTTCTCCCATACTACTCATCTCAAATTGACTTTGCATAAGCTTTGCAAACTTTTTGCAAAGGCTACTTTCAGTAGACCCAAATATAATGTCATCTACATATATTTGGACAAGTATGACTTTGCCTCTAGATTCCCTAAGGAATAGAGTCTTATCTATTTTCCCCCTTGAGAACTTGTTCTCAATGAGGAAACTAGATAGGGTTTCATACCAAGCTCTAGGTGCTTGTTTTAACCCATATAATGCTTTCCTAAGTCTATAGACATAATGAGGTAGAGTTGGATCAACAAAACCTGCAGGCTGCTCCACATAGACTTCTTCTTTCAAATTACCATTTAGGAATGCTGACTTCACATCCATTTGGTATACCTTGAATCCTTGATAGGTTGCATAGGCCAAGAACATCCTTATGGCTTCCAGTCTGGCTACTGGAGCAAAGGTTTGATCAAAATCAATACCTTCTTCTTGCCTATATCCTTTTGCAACCAGTCTTGCTTTATTCTTAATGATGACTCCTTGTTCATCTAACTTATTCCTATAGATCCACTTTGTTCCTATCACATTGTGATCTTTAGGTTTAGGAACCAAGTCCCAAACCTTGCACCTTTTGAACTGATTAAGTTCTTCCTGCATTGCTTCAGTCCACTGTGGATCTTGTATAGCTTCTTCAAATTTCTTTGGTTCTATTTGAGACAGAAAACTTGAATATACTACAGCATTCTGATTTCTGCTCCTTGTCTGAACACCTTGTCTTGGATCTCCAATAATCAGCTCTACTGGATGATCTCTTAGATGCCTGTTGGCTGGAGGCATCCTTACTCCTGGTTGAACTTCTTCAGCATCTTCATCAAGCTGAGTTCCTTGTACTTCTTCAGCTCCTGGTACATGTAGTTCTCCCCCTGGACATAAGCCATCTTCTTCTACTTGCTGTCTTGCAGCAGGTACATCTTCTATGGTTAGCTTGTCCATCTTCTTAGTAAGACCTGTGGGGCTGCATACATTGCTAGACAACTCATTGTTAATTAGTTTTGTCTCATCAAAAACTACATGCACAGACTCCTCTACAACTTGTGTAGTCAAGTTGTAGACTCTATAAGCCTTACTATTATTGCTGTACCCAACAAACACTCCCTCTTGGGACTTGGCAGCAAACTTAGTTAAGTAAGACTTTCCATTGTTAAGTATGAAGCATTTGCAACCAAAAATCCTGAAATAGGATAGGTTTGGTTTCCTGCCTTTCACAACTTCATAGGGGGTCTTGTTTAACCTTTTAGTGATGGTAGCCCTATTTATCACATGGCATGCAGTGTTAACTGCTTCAGCCCAGAAATACTCTGGCAGAGATGAATCACTTAATAGGGTCCTACCTGCCTCTATCAAGGTCCTATTCTTCCTTTCAGCAATGCCATTTTGCTGAGGTGTTCTAGGTGAAGAGAATTCTTGAAATATCCCAAAATCTTCACACAGTTTTGTCATGCTTTCAGATTGAAACTCAGTACCATGGTCACTTCTAATTTTGACCACTGTACAGTTCAATTCATTCTGAATTTGCTTAACAAAGCTATAGAAGACACTAGGTGTTTCAGATTTCTGCCTTAAGAAGAACACCCAGGAAAACCTTGAGTAGTCATCAACAACTACAAAGGTATAGACCTTCCTACCTAAGCTGTGAACTGGCATTGGACCAAATAGATCCATATGCAAGAGGTATAAACACCTCACAGCATCTTTGTTGTCTAAGCTTCTAAAGGTGGATTTAGTCTGCTTGCCCTTTTGACAAGCTGAGCAAATGCCATCTTTGACACACTTAACTTGAGGACCATTCCTCACTAACTCTTTGCTAAAGAGTTTGCTAATAGTCTTGTAGTTAAGATGAGCTAGCCTCTTGTGCCACTTGACACAATGAGAGATTGTCTCATCAGCTACAAGACAGACAGGAGAACCATTGTTCTCAATCATAATGTCTAAACAGTAGACATTCCTCTTTCTATATCCTGTCAAAATGATCTCTTGATCACTTGACCTCTTGATATGACAACCATTTTTAACAAATGAGATGTCATACCCTACATCACTTAACTGACTTATACTAATGAGGTTGTGTTTCAACCCTTTAACATAAGCCACTTGAGTAATGGTAACAAGGTTTGAAGAGATGTTACCAAACCCTTTGATGATTCCTTTTTCAGAACCACCAAAGGTCACTTTAGGACCATTTTTGATTGGAATGTAGTCCTTCAGTAGTCCCCTTGTTCCAGTCATATGTCTGGAACATCCACTATCCAAGTACCATGTTGGGGTATGGCCACTTGGATTCACCTGCAAAACAAATTAATGAACCTTAGAACCCAAAGTAAACTTGGGTCCTTGGTGATTGTTAGTTTGCAACTTGACAAAGCTACCTGTTGGCTTTCCACCAGGTAACTTGCTACTCACCTTGGCACTGGCATTGTGCCAACAGTCCATTGCAAAATGGCCAATCTTGCCACAGCACCAGCATTCAAACTTGTTGTACCTTTGCTTAGGTACAACCTTTGCTGTCTTGACTACAGCAGGCTTGTTGAATGTTGGGGCTTTGCCCTTGGACTTGGACTGATCCTGAACAGTCCTAGCTGGTTTAATAAAACCCAATCCAGCCTTTCCTTTATGATGAACAAATTCATCAATCAAGGGTAGCACTGATTTAGGTTTTGAATACCTAGCAACAAGCTCTCTTTCCTTCTGGAGATTGATCTCCAGTAACTTAATTTGATCATTTTTATAAGTGATAGTTCCCATCTGAATCACAGTAATGTGTTTCAGCCTGGCTACCTCATTGAGCTTTTGATCAAATTCCTTCTCAAAGTCTGTTGCAGCTGCCTTTAGATCAGCAATTTCCTTTGCCTGACTTTTGGCAAGGGACTTGCTTTTCTTATAGGCTTGCAACAATACTTTATATTCATCTAAGAGCTGATGAATATCTCCCTCAGATTCAGAAACACTTCCATCACTTGATGAAGATGAATCTGACTCTGAACTAGAACTGGAATCTGAACTTTGAGTTGGACTTTGTACCTGACTAGGTCCTGGCTGCTCCAGGATTTTGGTACTTTCAGTCAATGCCATCAGTCCTTGGCACTGACACTCTTCTTGTTCATAGATTGATTCCATGATCTGCATAAATTCTTCTTCTTCTTCAGCAAATAGCCCTATGTAGGCTTCAGCATCTGTCTCAGTGTCTGAAGAAGAAATGTCTGAAAGAGTCTTCTCATTCTTTGCAACAAAGGACTTCTCCTTCTTTCCTTTGAAGTGAGTCTTCTTTTTGTCACTGGATTCTTTTCTTCTCTCAGGACAATCTGCAATAACATGACCCTGTCTATTGCAGCAGTAACACACTATCTTAGACCCAGTTGCCTTGCTAGTCTTTGTATTTTTCTTGTCCTTCTTTGAAGGATTCTTCTCCTGATGCTAGACTTCTTTCCCTTTGGAAAATGAAGGTCTGGACCTCCACTGTTTCTTCTTCAGGAATTTCTGAAAAATGTCTGGTGAATGCAGCAAAGTCTTCATCACTTTCACTGCTTGTAGACTTTGTACTAATAGACTCATCTGATTCTGATTCAACTACCTCTGGAGGAGGAGTTGATGACTTAGTCCTGCCCTTTCTAGGTACTTCTGACTTGAAGGCAACAGTCCTTTCCCTGTGCTCAGTCCTTGTTGATTTTTCCTCCTCTTTTCTCACTGACAGCTGCATCTCATAAGACAGCAACTTGCCAAACAGTGTGGGAGGAGGAATTTCTCCCAACTTTGCCATTTCTCTGATGGCACAGATCTTGGTGTCCCAATCTTTGGTTAGGGACCTTAAGAACTTATCATTCAATTCATAGTTAGTGAACTCTCTTCCATAGGACATGAGTTCATTAACAATTCTATAGAACTTCTTGTAGCATTCAGTGATGCTATCTCCTCTTCCTTGCCTAAAGCTCTCATACTCTTGATTAAGCAAGGACTTTCTATCTTGCCTAACTTCTTCAGAACCTTCCATATAAACAATGAGGGTATCCCACATTTCTTTTGCTGTTTTACAGTGAATTAGGTTCTGAAAAGTTGCATCATCAATGGCACTTACTATTATGTTTTGTGCCCTTTTGTCCATAGTGGCTAGGACAATTTCATCCTTGGTCATCTCAGAGAAATCCTTTGGAGTCCTCTGATTTGCATCCAATACTGAGATCTTCATGGGCACATATGGCCCCTCTTTGACTGTGATGTAGATTCTAGGGTCAGAGGCTTCCATGAACAGCCTTACCCTCTCTTTCCAGATTCCAAAAATCTCTTTTCTGCATATGGGCAGTTTCATTGAACCCAATTCCTTGTGATTCTCTGAAGAACCCATGTTTCTTGATTTTCTTGAAACTGTGTTCTGACTTACACTGAATCTGCCAAACTGGATCTCCTCAGACAGTTAGTCCTTTTTGAGGAACCTGGCTTTGATACCACTTGAAAGATATGGTACCTAAACACCTAGAGGGGGGTGGTGAATAGGTGACCTAAACCTTTTTCTAGCTCTGTTGGCAGCAAATCAGTTATCTCACAGATTTCTACAGCTAACAGTAATAACAGAATATAAACAGTTAATCCACAGCACAGCACAACACAGCAGACACACAAATTTATAGTGGTTCCCCAATCTTTGGGTACATCCACTTTCCCCCTTCGCCTATCTAGCAGTGTACTAGATTCGGCCAATCTTCTCCACTATCTCAGAACCCAACTAGGTTCCTACACCTCAGGCCCAAAGCCTTACACTCAGCCACAAAGGCCTACACTCAGCCACCCAGGCCTACACTCAGCCAATTAAGGCCTACACTCAGAGTTCTTCAACTCCTACACTCAGGCAACCAAGCCCTACCCTCAGCCTTTATAATATAGGCTTACAATTCTCTCAGATCCAATGGATCCTACAAGTTAAGATTGAATTACAATAACTAACTCTACAACTCAGAAAATAAGAGAGGAGTTGAGAGTTTCTTGAAGAGTTCTTGGAAGAACTCAGTTAGATCCAAACTGACTTAGCTTCCTTCAAAGCTTCTTGAGTAGAACTGAATTAGTCTGAATCCTCTGCAGTTGATCCTTGACCTCTGCTTCTTGAGATCCAAATGATTCTGAATCCTTCTTCTCAGCCTTAGTTCCAAAGACTGAATACTTGATTGGAGCTCTCTCTCTCCAACTTCTTAGATCTGCAGTTAGACTGCCAGATCTTCTTGTATTGATCCTCTGTGTTTCACTTTTCTGATTACTTGAATAATCTGATCAACCACTTTAATTATTCTCACTACTTGAAAGAACAACTTGTAATTCTTATATCAACCACAACTTCTGTAAACTGTGAGTGCCTATTTATAGGCTTCCTTCATGGTAACCGGCTGGTCCGGTTCATAACAGACTTCTGACTTCTCTGACAGTTGCTGTAGACCGGCTGGATCGGCAGCTGTCATGTCAACCAGTCACTTCTTGAAATTCTCTAACTGTCAGATAGTGTCGAGACTTTCTGTTCTTAAGTGTCGACACTTATAGACTAAGTGTCGACACATGCTGTGTAAGTGTCGACACAAGTCTACAAGGTGTCGACACAATTCCTTGTATGTCTCGACACAGATTCTTCTGCATGTGTCGACACTGAAATTGAGTGTCGACAAAAGTACTTGTTTTTCATTCTTTAACTGTATTATTCTAAGTGTTGACACATCTCCTTTGTGTCGACACATCTTTATGTGTTGAAACTGTCAAGTGTCGACACTGCTTCTTGGTGTCGACACAAGTCTTCAATTTTGTTTATTCAGCTGAGTGTCGACACATTCCCTTAGTGTCGACACTTGTACTTAGAATATTTTGTAAACTTTTCTGTTCTTTGCTAAGTGTCGACACAGCTCCTTGTGTCGACACTTCTTCAAGTGTAGAGTCTTCAACTAAGTGTCGACACATTGTGCTGGGTGTCGACACTTTCTTTAAGTGTTGACTCTTCTTGTTGTGTGTCGACACATTGTGCTGAGTGTCGACACATTCTTCATATGTTGACTCTGCTGATTGAGTGTCGACACATTGTGTTGAGTGTCGACACTTGTCCTTAGTCTCTGCAGAATTTTGCTGAGTGTCGACACAACTCCAAGTGTCGACACTTTCTGATGTAGACTCAGCTCTTCTAGGTGTCGACACTTCTGCTAAGTGTCGACACAGCTTTTCTGCATACTTCTTCACTGAGTGTCGACACAGCTCCAAGTGTCGACACTTTCTGTCTGGTGTCGACTCTTCATCCCAGGTGTCGACACAATGATTCCAAGTGTCGACACTGCTTGTCTGGGTGTCGACACAAGCTTTCTCAAGTGTCGACACTTTCCCTCTGGGTGTCGACACATGGACTTAGAAACTTTTAGCTTCAGTCCAGTGAATGCCTATCCTGCACAAGTAACTCAAACAAACATCAAATACATTATGATGTATATCATTGAGTTAGGTGAGGCTTCTTCAAATCAGGTACATTTGACCAATGTACCCAACAAATTCCCTTGCTAGAAGGTCGCAATTTTCCGGCTGAACCTGACTGCGGTTTATCTTCTACAGGTGAACCGGAGACCCAGATGAAACTGGGCGACTTGACATCATTTTTTTCTATGCTGCCGCCGCCTTCGCCTCCACCAAGTGTTCTTGAGAAATAGATGGCCGACTTCTAGAAGGAGGTCGCCACAATGCAAGCGGCTTTGGACGCGCTCGTCGAAACCCTGCGGATTAAGGACGAAGAAAAGCGGGTTGTCGAGGAGACCGCCGAGAAAAGGATCTAAGAGCTGCAAACCATCCCGGAGCAAGAGACCACAAGGCTGCAAACCGCGCTTGAGCAGGAGACCATAAAGTTGAAGTCTGAGCTGCAGACAGCGATGGAGGCTGCCGAGACGAATATTGCAGAGATGCAGGTCGCCTTGGAGCAGGAGAGGGCAGAGAAGTATTTGCTGATCGCCGGGCGGCTATAAGGAGACAGAGAAGAGGTCCCACATGTTGAGGACGGCGAAAACCAAGAGTTGCCAGCGGAGACCAACGGAGAACAGCGGACTGCACTGCCGACCTCTGGAAAACTGTCGGTTACTGGCCGCCCGGCCTCCGGCGAGACTTCAAATCCATCGGAGGTCACGGCGCCCAGACAGGCCACAGCTTCAAGCGGGCTGGGGGTTCTGGCGATCCCAATGATCCCATTTGCGAGAGTAGAACGCGACACTGCGCTGGTTCATCAGTCTCTGCACTCGCTTCACAATCTGGTTAGCCAGGTGTACGTCGTGATTGTGCAAACCGGTGAATAGGTCGTACGAATAGGACGAGACAAATTGAACGGCGATAAGCAAGGCTGAGCGACTTGAGAGATCTAAGCCGCATGGACAATGAATATTATGTTGTAATATATATATTTTTGCTGGATGTTGAACAATTTGGTTCTTGTAAACTGTTGTATTTTTATTATGCTGCGAACTATTTGCGGCGTATGCAGTTTGTATTTATGATCACCATGTCTGTGCTTTGTTCTAAAAAATCTAAGTATAGGAAAGTAGCTGTGCGGTCTGGCGAACAGATCTCCGGCTTAACAGATTGATATCCATATGATTTTCGATGAAATTATTCTAAGTGCAGGGATATAGCCGTGCGGACTGACGAACTGAACTGCGGCTTAGTCGCTGCATTGATCCGTATTTTCTACAGGTTTAGGCCGTGCGGTGTGACGCCTAGCCGTGATTTGTCTTTGAGTACTGTACCTCCATTAGTTTTCTATAAATAGAGCTGGCCCCGGAGATTTCATCACAAGATAGAAAAGATGCGGGCTAAGTCCAAGTCGTTGCGGTCTGACAAGGCCTCTGCGGTCAGGACTGATGCGGCCTCCGCATTCCACTCTGCTGACCACAAAGAATGCCGGCTTACAAAAGCCGAGCTGGACGATTTCGTAGAGAGACATATGCAGGGAAACCCGCTGGTCGCGCGGCTTCCACTGCAAGACGAGCGGATTAATACATCAAACGCCAATCAGATCGCCATCCCCATCGACCACTTTGACTACGGTTTCCACTTTCTGGTCATGATGGAGGTCGTGGCGGTATTCGACCATTATGGAGTTATTCCAGGACAACTGCCACCAAACTCGATAGCCGCCATATATAGCTTCATCTCCTACTTAAGGTCGGAAAGAGTCCGATTTTCCATGAGACTGTTCAGGGAATGCTTCTCGGTGCGATCTATCCCGGACTCCGGGACAAGGATCTTCCGGGGGCATTTGTACTTCGGCTGCAGGGGGCTGAAGATCCTCAACTTGGCGAAAAAGATCGCCAACTGGTCGGAGCGGTTTCTCATCTTCGAGGGAAACATGGGGTTGTGCCAGTCAACCCGCAAATTCGCGAAGAGGCTGCCTTTGGCAGCGACGGCTTGGACGACGTGGACAAGGACATCTACACCTTCTTCAAGGGGGAGCGGCTTGATGTAAACCACTACATCCCGCTGATGCCGTCCTTAGAAGGAATCGAAGCAGAAGATAATAAGCTCCAAACCGGCGGAACTGAACTCTTAGCCGCGCGGCCTATGAACTGATTTTGTCTTTGTCTTTGCAGCTGCTGTGGCGGTCCCGCAGAACAAGCCGCTGACGCCTGGCGGCCTGACTCTCACCCAAAGAGAGAAGCGAACCAGGCGGGCCAAGCCGACGCGGGCTGTAGAGGAGGAGTAGTCGGCCTCCTCCGGCGAGTTTATGCTGCAAGGAACGGGCAGCGGCCTGAAGAACGATAATGGAAAACCGGCTGTGCTGTGGAGTCCGGACGGCGAGTCCGTGATGATCTCCACCACCCTCCCTTACTGGGGAGAGAAGAAGTAACCTGCCACGCGAGCGTGTTTGGAGGTGCGCTGTATGGCAAGCGCAACCTGAAGGCGATGCGCCGAGTTCCAACAGACGACCTGCCGCGGCTAGCTGCGCAAGTCGGGGCGAGGAGATTCATGGCAAGACATTTCATGGGCCTTGCCTACAAGCAGTTAATGGAAGAGAAGAGCAGCCTGGAGAGGCAGTTAGAGGAACAAGTGGAAGAAAACAAGCGACTGAAAGAAAGGGAGGCGGTAAGTCATTACCGATACTCGTGCGGTTAGCATTATGAAACCGCGCGGCCTTACCTTTACTTCTTTTGCAGGCAATGTATGACCCGGCCAACCACACCTTCCAAGACAACGTCTTCCCGCAAGTCGTCCAGGGGATTGGAGGAGTGCTTAAAGGCCTCCGAGATCTTGGCGGCTTGGCGACCGGCTTCACCGACTTCACCTGTGCCGACATCTACCCCACCCTGAAAGAGCAGGTGGCCGCCGTCTACAGGGCGATCAAGGGTAAAGGCAAGGTCGGCGAGGAAGACGGCATAGAGGAGGATGATGACAAGGAAGAGGGCGGCCAGGGAAGACGGAGCCGAGGTTCTTCGTCTGAGTCCAGCGGTCAAGAGTTTGAGACCGCGCGGCCAGATTCAGCAACTTCTGGCGATTCAGGTAGCTCGGCGGCTAGCAGCAGCGGGTACTCTGAATCCTCCGTCGATATCGATGAAGGCGGTGATTCAGGTTCTCCTGCGGCTAAGAAACTCAAGCCGAGTGATTAGGAACTTTTAAATTCGTTACTTGTATTTGATCTTTTTGGAAAATCGGCGGTATTATTTTTTGTAAACCGCGCGATTAACATTTTGTAGCATTTTAATGAAATAGAAATGAATGACAAGTTCACTTTTGACGTCTCTTACTTTACATCTCACTTTTATTACTTGTTCAAGCCTGCGCGGTCTCAGTATAACTTCCGATTTAATACACGGTTAACATAAAAAACAGGTCTGATGCCAAACTGCGACTTTAATGAAGTTACCCGCAAGAGAGATAGATATCCTTGCGGCTTATTTCGGAATGCACATCCACAATAAGCCGCGCGGCTAACTGTTTAAACCGCCTCGTGCCTTACTGAATTAATCAAGGTTACCCGCTGGGAAGAGGGAAATGATCGCGGCTTGCTTGTACATAAACTACGACCAATAAGCCGCACGACTACCCTTCTTAGTCGCCAGAAAGCCATGACACTGAAGTATAAGATTGCGGCTAGGGCGAACTCTGATACAAATTGCCCTTTTAATGAAAGAGACAAGGATAGAGAAATATCCTGCGGCTTCTGATAATACAGGCCGGCAATAGGCACATGTAAGCCAAATAATTTTGTGATGGCAGGTCGCTGAGCGACTAGTATAATTGATACCATATAAGTCGGCGGACTAAGGTCGATAATTAACTGCCAGAAACAGGCCGGCCGACTTCACGAGTATATGAATAATAAACCGGCAATGGGCACATGGAAGCCACATAATTTAAGCCGGAATACGTAACCGCGCGGCCTGTGTATGGAATGATATAAATTGGCACAGGCCGCCTAATAAAGCCGCGAGATAGCGGATAGGCTCGTGTTGTCCTGCAAGAATATATGGAGCTATGCTCTTATGTGTCGATGTGGGCAGGTGCGTATGGCAGTACTTTCCACACAAAGAACACATAAGCAAGATTGAAATTCTTAATATCCGCGACCGATGTCAAGCGGGACAAGTACGCAATGTCTATGACGAAGGTCAAGCGGGACAAGTACGTAATGTCTGCGACTGATGTCAAGCGGAATTTCCACTACACATCTGCGACTGATGTCAAGCGGGATGTGGAGGGTTTAAGAATTCAAAAGGGCCTTTTTCCCTTATATGCATGCATGTTAGCATTATAAGTAAAGCTAAGAAATAAGCTTTAAATGAAAGGTAGTGCTTGTTTGATGTTAAGGATGTGGCATTAATACCAATTGATCCGGGGACTTTATATATTATTCTGATCATAAGCACTTTTATCATATAGAGAAAAAGACATCCCTTCTTGAACTACTGAGTAAGCCATGTAAGAATGCCTTAGAAAATTACTGAATGACATAGTCTTGCAATTTTACAGCTCTTGCAAGTTGATTAGCTAATTCCCGGAGGGCTATGCAACCTTCTGCTAGATGACCAATATCTTTATGATAGTTGCAAAAAAGCTCTTCATGCCGATATTTGATTTTAGATTTCAAATGCCGAGGCTTTTTGAACTCAGGCATTCCTTGAAGGATTATCAGAAGATCTTCCATAGGAATTTTGAACTTAACAAATTTATCTGAAGCTTTCTTACGCTTTGGAATTTTCGGACGCGAAGATGCACTGGAGGTACTTCCATAAACTCAGATAATCTATTCTGCTGAAGAGACAATGTAGTTCTATCATGAGGAAGAGGAGGAGATTTGCAATATTCAACTTGTGAAACATTTTGAGAAGAAAAAAATTGCTGATCACCAGAAGTTCCTTGAGATTGTCTAGCTATCTGATTCAGAAACAAGATATAACCTTTATTTGTTTCTTCCCCTATTATGAACTTATTAACAGTATCAATAAGATCTCCATAAGTCTTGGGGTACTTTGTGGTGAGCTTACATTTCAAAGGGCCTTCTCGAAGCCCATTTATGAAAGCATGTAAGTAAAAATCTTGATGGATGTTACAAACATCCAGAACTTCCTTTTGGAACCGGTCAACGAAATCCGGATTCGACTCATCAATTCCTTGCTTGATTCGGAAGAGAGCTCCAATGTCTCTTCTCCGCTTCTTGTAAATAGTGAATCTTGAAATAAATTGACTTCAAAGATCTTTAAAACTGGTTACCGATCGAGGCGGAAGATTATAGAACCATTCCCTTGCAATATCGCCAAAAGATATAATAAAGAGTTTCCATTTTACTCCATTTGACATGTTTCTTAGTGAAGTAGCCGATTCAAAGGCTTGCAAATGAGAAAATGGATCATCACATCCTGAATACTCCGGGAGACGCGGTACTCTGAAATCATTGGAGACAGTATCCCACCGAATACGATCAATGAATGGAGAAGGGGCCTCTTCTTCTTCCTTATAAGAAGGTTCTTTTGCAACAGATTTTGGTACATGCTCAACACAATTCACCGAAAATTTATTATCATGGCCAAGGTACGCATTATTAAAATATGAACAATCCTGCACTTCTGAGAGATCCATAGTAGTTGTCATGAAACTAGATTCAATTTGTCCCTTTGTAGGATTCGTCTTGAAAAGAAGAAGATAACAAAACTTTTCTCAGAGACCGCCGACTAGTCTCGGGTTGAACTGGCGGCTAGACGGCGGAACAAGCCGACAAGAAGACCGGCGGAAAAGCGAGCGGGTAGAACGACAGGTTCTACAGTGGTGGAGGCAGGCTGAAAGCCTTAGCCGGTGAAGTCGCGGCTTGCTCGACAGGCCGCCGAACTCTAGAAGCTAGAGCGGTCTGACCAACTAGACCGCTGATTTCATCGACTAATCGAGATATGAAGGCCGCGTGTTAACTGTTGATGCACGAAAATGCACAGGGAGTCGGGCACCACCAGCTAACGGTTCGAGCATCGGGGGAAGGAAAGGAAAGGAGGAGACTGTCGACTAGTCGGTTACTAGCGGTCGTAGCTAAAGGACAGAAAAAGAGGCCGCTGGCAGCGGCAACAACAGAGTTCGCCCGCCGCGGCTTAAATGCCACTCATGCGACGGGCTTTCCTTTATTTAAGGTAAGAAACAGTTACAAGAAGGAGAAAAAGAGGAGGCCGGCCGGACTGCAAGCTATAGAACACTAGACTTGAGACCGTAGCTCTTAAAAGGCGAGCTCCTGGATACAAGTCAGCGTGTCTTGGGGAGTGCACCCTCCCCCTATTTATAGGCCCGGAGGCCTGCCCAGGCGGGCAGGGCTAAAGTTACCGGCTGCCCGGGGTACAGGAGAACCAGGCAGAGGTGAGGGGAAGCAAATGAGCAGAAAACGAGAAAGGAGGGATGCCGCGCGGCCTGGCGGATTCCTCCTGGCGAGCTGACTGCCTGGATCCTGGGCCTTGTCGCTGAGCAGGGCCGGCGCTAGTGGCGGTCTGACATGGAGACCGGCCGGCTTCGGTGATGACCAGACGAGTTGATCTGAGATGCGGCTAGCCAACCAGACCGCCCTCTGGTGACTGCCCGATTCGGGAGACTTGGCGGCTAGAAAGACCAGGCCGCCCGGTCTGGAAAGCTGCACGAACAGGTCGCGGATTTCGGGCTTAACAATCACACTCCAGTCGACGAACTCACCTTCTCAGCTCGACAAACTTAGACCACAGTCTTGGCAAGATTTATCGAGTAGCAGTTAGAAGTTCTCAACTCGATGAAACTAGTTCTCATGTCAACGAACCCAGTTCTGAGGTCGACGATTTCTGGACACGTTACTTCAACATTCTTAAGTCCAAGAAACATGGAATTCTGTTATTCATTCGATGAAGTTATATTCTCAGCTCGACGATCTTGATGCACAGAATTGGCAAGGGTCTAGAGAAAGTAGTTATCCGTTCTTAGGTCGACGATCTTGGATCTCAGCTCGATGAACAACTATTATCTGGTCGACGAACATGACTTCTCTGCTTGACGAACTCTAGACACAGATCGATGAATTCTGTTCTCTGCCCAACGAATTCTTTAAAGTTCCAGACTTGGAAATTTCCCTCCCTCTGCCCCTTTTTTATTGCAATAATTTCTGAGTAATCAATGCTTAAATATTCTCTGAATATTACCGTTAGAAGCAAGCATTGATTACGGTATTCATCATGATTATTGCTTGCCATTTTTCCATGAGACAGTTGGGGAAATCAATCAATGCAAATATTCTCCAGGCCGTCAGTATTGAATGAAGGAAGAAATTCAAATTCAGAAGGAAGATTACACAGATATATGAAAAAGGATTTTTCTTTTTCTTCTCCAAGTAGAAGAGACAACAACACAGTGAATAGGCTTTTCTTCTTCCCTCTCGTTTAAACACAAAAAAAAATACACTGGGCAATAATATAGAAAAATCAGAAGCCCTAGACCAGAGAAAGAATAGCAAGCTGAAGAAGAAGAAGAACAACTATTTAAATCAAGAGTCTTCTTCTGTCTTCATCCCAGGATTCTTCAGAGGACAACAAATATTCTATCTGTCAAAGAAGTTCCTGTATACCATCTGGTCAAAGCTGAAAAACTGAAGACCTACTCACCCTGCAGCAAGGCTCAAATCTTCCCGAGTTCAATATCTCAGGGGGAGCTTTTGCTAACATCAAGATCCACTAAAATCTTCTAAGTTGTATTTGAGAAAGAGAAGACGTAATCCCCTACTGTAAAAAGGGTTCTTAACTCCATTCAAAAGTTATTCCTGGTTGCAAGTCACCTGATCAAAAGACTTGAGGATTGGTTTTTGAGCACCTGATCAAAAGCTCATTGGTGGCAGTCACCTGATCAAAAACCTGAGTGGATTCCTACCATGGTGGTAGAAGAGTGGTTGTACCCAAGTTTAGGGGAACCACTATAAAATTCTTGTGTTGTCTTGTTGCTCTTGTTTTTATTTTGTTCTTGCTGTGGCTATGCTAGCTAGGTTGCTGTGTTTGTGATATGTTGTGCTAGATTACTTTATCTTAGGTTTGTTTTTATTTACAATAAAAAGTTTTAAGTTTTCAAGATACTCTATTCACCCCCCCACCCCTCTAGAGTATTTTAGATCTAACCCTTACTTTCAGAGGCAGTGTCGAACACCGATGTCTTGGACAGAGGCGGGAGACTCCAAACTTTTGGGAAAAGAAGTGGTTGCTGATGCATGCGAGTTGGTGTGGACCATTGAAGAGCGCATGAAGGTGGCTCAAGATCGGAAAGCAAAATATTTTAATGCTCGCCACAGGAAGCTGGAGTTCGCGATAGGCGACTGGGTCTATCTAAAGATCAAGCCGTTCAAAGGCGTTTCGCGGATTCACCGATTCAAGAAGTTGAGTCCGAGGTTTTTGGGACCTTTTGAGATTATTGAACGGGTGGGAGAAGCAGCGTACCGGTTGGCATTGTCCGCAGAGCTGAGTGGTTTGCACGACGTCTTCCATGTCTCTGTTTTGAGGAAAGCCTTGGTAGAGGATAGTGTGGTGATCGAATCGGCATCGGTGCCGATAGAGCATGACTTGAGGACGCTAGTTCGTCTAGTTGCTATATAGGATTCAGAAATTTGGCAATTGCAGAACAAAGAGGACAAACTCGTAAAAGTCCGATGGGACAACTGCGGTTGTGAGGAGCTCTTGTGTGAGCGAGAACAGACCATGCTGGAGGAATATCCAGAGTTACTCCTTTCAGGTATAATTTAAGTTTTGTGTACCCCTTTATGTTTTCTGTAATTTTGGGAAGAAATTCTTTTAAGGGAGAGAGAGTTGTAACGCCCCAAAATTCGAAAGAGGGACGGACAATGTTCAGAGCCAAGTTTGAGTCATGGTGAGGGTCACACGACATAGGACACGGTCGTGTCCCTGGCCATGTCATGTTCGGGTTCGACGAAGAACTCGGGTGGGCGATGAAATGGTCTCGACGAAGTGTCGAGGCAGTGAACATGGCCTAGGACACGGGCGTGTCCATGGCCGTGTCGTGCTCGGGTTTGTCGAGAGCCCGGGAAGTCGACGAACTGCGCTCGACGAAGTGTCGAGACAGTGTACACGGCCTAGGACATGGGCGTGTCATAGTCTGTGTCATGCACTTGTTCGACGAAGTGGTGGTCGACGATCGTCGAGACTTCGAACACGGCCTGAGAAACGGGTGTGTCCCAGGCAGTGTCCTGCTCGGGTTGTTGGCCGGACCGTGTGAAGGATAGACACGTCCTGGAGCCCAGGCATGATCATGTTGGACACGGGCGTGTCAAATGTGACACGGGCGTGTCGAGTACCCATGTCCTTCCCGGGTGGGGTTTGATCCTATGTCAATGGAGGAACACGCACAGGCACACGAGCTTGTACTTAGTGACACGGGCGTGTCAACTTTGACACATGCATGTTCAGAACCCGTGTCCTGTTCTGGGTGCGACGGTTTCGGCGTCGATTGAGGACACGACCTTGGACACGGGCATGTCTCAAGCCGTGTTCGGCCCAGGAATTCTGGTTTTAAGTGCGATTCTGGGCCGTTCGTTTCCATCTTTTGGTATCTGATGGTCCAGGGCTGTCCTTGCTGAGTTATGTCTGGGAATAGGGTGCGGAAACCCTCATTCTTCATCAAGTACTCTCTTACTAAGTTCTAGAGAGAAGGGAGAGCAAGGAAGAAGGTGAAGGAGAGATCCGGCTGCCGAAGAAGCTTCGGAGCCCCAAATCGCGAGCCGTGTCCGGATCCGTGGAGGAAATTCCGTTGCGGTGGTTTTCATCCGGCTAATTTCCATGGCTAGGAAGAGGGGTCGTAAGGTAACGACACTTCTCCTCTTGGTTTTAGGATGCGTGTTTTGCATCTTTTCTTTCAAGCTTTTGGGCACCAAATCTCTAAAATGAGAGGGGTTGGGTCGCCATGGTTCAGGAGGAACCTCCGGGTCGATTGAGTCCGTCCCCGACATGATTTTGCATTAGAGATCCGCTCCGTTAGTGGATTAGGCATGGTGGGTGAAGCCGTGGTCACGACCGTTAGTCCGACTCGGTGATGTTGCATAACGAGCCTTTAGGATTTTGTAGAAATCCGTTGCGTCAAGATGTCATTTGTGATGTTTGTTCTTTCCACCTTTTCTCGAGTGAGTACGTGTAGCTGGAACCGGACAAGGTTAGCTCCGCAATAGAGGTAGATGGTTTCCTTGGTGGACAAGGTTAGCTCCGCATTGGCGGTAGATGGTTTCCTTGGTGCGCGAGGATGTTGCAGTACAAACGATGGATTAGGGTGGGAATGTTTTTGTATTATGATGTGCTAAGGCGCGGCTTTGTCTCTGTGGTCAGCTAGCTATCCCGTGACGTGCAAGTCATGTGGGGAGAGTGTCCCGGCGAGACTAGTCCCCTTCTGTGAGACTGACGAGAATGCCAAGCATGGGGCAAGCCCGGGCATTGAGGCCATGAGCGAGTGGGGTCCAGCAAGGGTTCTTAGAATCGGCCAGTGTGTTAGACGGAATCCTGACGTGAGAAGTCAGAGCTTGCAGGCAAGCCCGGGTCTAAGACCATTAGCGGGTGTGGCCTTGGCGAGAGTTCTGTGTGGTGGCTTGTATGTCGTTAGGGGAATTACAGTCCCCTTTTTGTTTGTGGCTTAACGCCAGGGGAAATTGTAAGTACCCAGATGTTTGATTATGTGCTAGAAGCATATGCGATAGGGTGCCTTGGGTGAAGCCCGAGTTTTGCATACATGCTACATAGTAGGCCCCTTTTTATTATATGCTCAACAATAGAAAACGTGCATGTTGTTTGAGACATCCAAGCCTGTTCTTTTAGTGCTTTACTTTTTTATGTATATGGTATACGAAGTGCTGACTTGCATGTTGGAGGAGTACCCCGAGGTCTGTTAGGGGCGGCCGAGAGGAGATGTGTTTGTTACACAGTTTGAGGTCAGCCTTTGCTGACCCACGTTACAACCAATTTTTTACAGGGCAAGGATCGCAAGCAGGAGCTAGCTCGCCTACCAATAAGGCCTAAGTCTCATGAAGTGTTTCTAGTTTTGTACTAGCTCTTTTATTTTGGTGGCTTTGTATGCTTGATGCTTTAGTTTTCCGGCTTGCATGCCGAGGTAGTCTAGGAGTGTTTATGTGCACTGTAATTGATGTTAACTTTTGGAGTTTGGACTCTCTATTATTGTAAGGCCATAAGGCCGTTTCGATACTCTTGTGTATGTGGATAACTTCTAGTCTTGTTTGCTGTTTCCGTTGTTGTTTGGTTGAGTTGTGAGATTGGGTAGTATATCATCTTATAATGCTAAAGTTGTGGCGTCTGTATGTTGTGGGGCCCCGGCCGGACCCGTATTATACGGTCATTATAGGGGAGGTGTTATAATTGTACTCCTTTCTTTAATTCCAATTATTTGAATTACTTTGAATTAATTATTTAGAGGTTATTACGTTTATAAAAATCTGTGAAATTTGGTATTCACTGACATTTAAATATCTTAGGTATTCATAATTTCTGGGATGTCATAACTTAAATAAATCTAGTACTTCATGTTCAAAATTACTCATGGCCTAATTTTTGGAAAAGTTTATTAAATGCTAAATTAATTAGGAAAATTACAAGTTTCTTGATTTGGGCTAAATGTGTTATGATAGACCCTCATCAATTATCTTAGGGCATTTGGATCAAAATTTGGAGTACCTTCTATCATGTATATCATATTACTAAGGTTGGTCTGCATTTAGTAAAACTGCAAATTTTTTGATAATATGTGGAATGAATATAGGGAGATGGGATTATTGGTTTACTGATCTTGGTAAAGTGAAAAAGAAAAATAGAGCTTCATTAGGAGTCATGATGAGGAGAGGGTTGGGTTGACTAGTGTTAAGAGTTGGTCCGGATCGACAAAAGATCGTCTTTCCTGTGGAGAGAGAGAGTAAAAATACACTAGAGTTAGATCCAGAAAAATATTAAAAGGGGATCAGGAATTGGGTAATAACCAATAATAGTCATTGTTGTACGAAAGGGAGCTTTGGGCTTTAGCCCATCGTAGTTCTTAGTGCCCTCGAGAGACCTTCACAGGGAATGCCTTGGGCAGTCCAAGGTTAATGTAAGTCATAGGAATAAATGGAATGGAAGAGTAATTAGAAATACTCTAGCGTTATACTTACACTCACACTACCCGGTGTTGTGGGAGTTAGGTGGGTTCACACAGGCGTTAGGCTCAGTGATTTTAGTGTTGGACAGGTTAGCCCGACGAGCCGATGGCTCAGAAGATAATTGTGATCGATGGATTAGTCCGGGGAGCTCTTGGCTCGTTAGATAGTTGTGACGGACGGAATAGTTCGGGGAGATTTGGCTCGGTGGGAAATATATTAATGTTGCATATGCATAAGATATAAGGTGGTAGGTCTTCGGTATTGGAAAGTCGTCACACCCACCCCAATATGTAAATTCGGCAAGTATGGTTTACCACTTGGCAAAATAAAGCCCGATGCGCAACTGTCATGGGTATGCAGGAGCTCCGCTTAGTGCACCAGCATTGAGGAATACGATAGGTCTGAATGGCAGTGTTGATACCAGTTTAGAGGTGGGCGAGGCCCAACCCACCGCTTCTGTTTGCCACTACGGAGGTATCTTGGGAGGTTAGGCTCTAGAAAGGGGGAACTAAAGGTCTGTGTGCGTAGAGTCAAGTGTGTGTGCGTTGCACTTGCATGTTCACATCATGACATACTTGCATGACATAGCATCATCATTGCATATAACCCTTGACACCTATTTTATAAATTTGTATGGGACACATTATACAATTGGCCTTGTAAAATGACCCCTTGGTCTATTGGTTTGTATGGGAATTCCTATAGGTCATGGTTACTTACTTAGTTTACCATCTCATACTATACTTGCTTACTTGTTCTTGCATATACTTATGCTGCTTACTTACTATTGCTCACATATACTTAGTCTATTTATGAACTCATGATATACTAGTTCCGCCGCCGCTTGCATATCTTTGTTACTCTCCACCTTCATTCCCATCCCTTTCCTCCTCCCCACTCAGTGTAAGACACCATTTTTTTGCTATGCTACCAGGTCTTATCCCCAGAATTGTTGTTTCACGGTGACACCTTCACTCGAAAGTTCGACAATACGAAACACTAACCCTGCCGGCACACAATATCACCAAAGATGCAGAAGCTAATAAAAGAAGACAGTAAATTTCAGGTCCACAAAACATATCACATATAAATATATAACGTGAATCACAACATGTCCCAGAATAAAAGAGTATCGAAAAAGACGAACAGAAAGGTAAACGGGCTTATGCCCAGTATATCAGAATCCTCACTACAAGGTCACTCACGGAAGCTAACAAGACTAAATACTCGTGGAGCCAGAAGCGGGTGCTTCCGAGCTAAACTGGCCCACCACACCGTGCCCTGCGTGTGTTTCCTCTCCGACTGCTGCCTGTATCCCATCCAGAGCCCCTAAAAAATAAAGGTCCACCGACCGTTACTCAAATGACTAAGCCAACTATCATCCCCGCCTCCCACCGCGACTCCTAGGCACCGTGCGGGAAGGTGGATAGGGAATATATTGAGGTGTTTAAGTGTCAAAGTAGATGTCGGCAGACCTAAACTAGCAGTGATATAACATAACTATAAAGGTGTACAATAGTAATATGATAATACTAAAGTAAGGCAGTAAAGAAAGAAAGTAAGAGAGCAAAGTATAATGAAGAATAACCTTAACTTATATGAATGGCCATACAAACTTATAAGATAAGGGGTCTTTTGCAAGGCTCCCATCGTATAAGCTATCCCATACTAGGTTATACGATGGGGTGTTATGTTTTATGCAAATATCAGTGTAGTGAAATGTTATGCGGATGAAATGCTATGTTCACACAAGTGCAACTCATGCACACGACTCTATATGCACAGACCTTTAGTTCCCCCATTTTGGAGTTAGCTAAACTCTCAGGTACCTCGCGCTGTGGCAAACGGAGCCAGTGGTTCGGGCCACCCCACTACTAGGCCGGCATTCACGCCACCCAACCTAGACCCTTGTACGCCTCAACGTGAAGAACACACCACGGAGCCTCTGCGTACCATGCTGGCAAATCCACCAATCTTTCCTTGGCTATGTGTGAACCAGACTCAACGAGTCATCGTACCGGCGTCGGATTGAACGACCGTCAAGTAACAAAGACCCACCGACTTATGTTATGCACATGCAAACCAGAAATTCTGAGCTATAGGGTCCCCGGGCTAACCCGTCCGTCAAACCACCTACCGAGCCATCGGCTCCCCGGGCTAACCTGCCTGCAACTAAAACCACCGAGCTTACCGCTCGATTGACCAAGCTAAATTATCAACCCTGAAACTAGAGGTGAGTATAAGTGGAGTTTTTCTAAAGACAAATTACTCTTGTAATCAATTTTACTCTTACAGTTTACGCTAACCTTGGACTGCCCATGGCATTCCTTGTGAGGGTCTCTCGAGGACACTATGAACTACAATGGCTGAAGCCCAAAGCTACCCTTCGGAAGGACTTATTATTATTATTTGAATCTACCCAAATTAAACCCCATCGTAAGTTTACTTAATCTAACGCTAGTGCCTTTGACTCTTGAACTATTCCCAAGTGTAGTTGGACTCTCTCACTAGGGAAATACTATCACTCGTCCCTCCAAGGTACGACCTTAACCTAGCCCACCAAGCTCTCACAACCTGACCCACATTGATGACCTTAGTCATACTTTATAGGTTAAGTATACCACATACCCCTTTACCCCATACCCAAAGTTCTCAAGATTCCCTGATATTGCTGTTTTGCTATGTGTAGACCTAGTGAGCTAAATGACATGCAGGAATGGTGTCCCAATAAATATTATCCGAATGTCCTAATAAAATTACTGGGGGTCTATAGTGACAAGATTAGACTAAGTCCTGAAAATTGTAATTTTTCTAATTTAATTGGCATTCATATAATTTTCCCAAATCAAGGCCATAGGTGATTTTGAACATGATGTACTAGATTTACATGAGTTATGACCACCCAAAAATTATGAAGTCCATATGACGCCAATAAATCAATGAATACCAAATTTCATAATTTTTCATAAATGTTTTAGCCTTTAATTTATTAATCAACAATAAATTTGATAATTATGGGTAAAGAAGGACGTACTAAAATACTTCCTCAGAAAATTATGGAAAAATTACTGAATCTTAAGGTTGACTAGAAAAGACCTCTGACCAAAGATCATAATTTTCCAAGCTGGTTAGGCACCAAAATAAAATAAATTAATTTTACTTAGAATAAAGCACCTTGTGTAGCAACCCTTGTAAACAGACTTCCAACACTTCCAAAAAAATTTACAGAGCTTTATAATGTCATAAACGGTATCTGACTAAATTTCATGAGTTTCCAGAAAGTTGTTAATGCATAAGAAATTTCTAAATAGAAAGAGCAACTTGATGGGTTGTGAATGAAGTACTCCAAATATTGATCTAAAAATTCATACAAAAACTTTTAGAGGTTTGTTAGGGTCTTCCATCATAACTGACTAAATCTCATGCAATTTCAAGATTAGAAAGTCATATATAAAATTTCTTCAAGAAAAACCCTATGATACTACATTTTACGAAGGAACCAACTTGTAAACTCATCCCAACAATATGTAAAATATTGCATAGATTAATATGACTATAAAAACGACTCCTACCATCATTCCATGGAAATCTAAGGTCATAGGACCCCGAAAATATTCCATAATGTGCTAGGGCCTAATCAAGCATAAAATTATTTTAAGTGGGGCGCAAGAGTCCAACTACCACCTTCAACAACCCTAGGGCATTGCTCCACCATAGAAACCCATAGGGTAAACCCCAAGTCCACACGACTAAACACCCTAAGTCCTCCACAAACCCTAACAAGCTCAAACCAAGGCTTGAACTACGGCACTAGGGCTCAACCACCCTAACCCATCCCAAACTCTAAGAGAGGGTGACGCTGATGACCTTGGGACTCTGGCTAGAGCACCAACCCATTTGGGTGAGGATTGGCCCTCCATGCCCCAAGAATCCTAAACCATAAACTCGCCCTTAAGGTCCCAAACTTTAGTCACATCAAAACCTAGTCAAATCATACTCAAATGGGTTGAGATTTAACCAGTTACTCATGGTGGCCCCAAAGACCATCCACCAAAGTTTTTGGGGTTGGTGATGTAATTAGGCCCCTTAATTAAACTATATAATGATTATTAAATTTTTACCAAAACTATAGAAAAGTTTTCTCCAAAAATTCTCATTTTTGGATATATCCTGGGTATAGATAAGATTGACTTCCTGCCCAGATTTCAGGTCATTTGGATATGGGGTTAAGTTGGGGCACCTATTTTAATTTATGACTAGCCCTAAGTATAGACTTCACCACTTTGGGTGCTGAGGTCAGACCACTAGCCAAATTGGTTGAAACAAATTTTAAATGACAATAGATCTCAAGGACTACAACTTTGGTGTTGACCACATTTTTTGTAGATGCCTCTAATTATTTTTAATAAATAAAAACATTAGATGAAATAAATGTGACAGAAAATCAAATAAAAGGATTTATATAATCCTAAGTTTAAATCGGAGGCAGCACAGATCTTGGCGCAAATCATGCGACAACCGGTCGTCTTCCACCTCCAGCCTATGGCTGAGATGGCCCAGTCCTGGAGCCCTTTCCAATCGCTACTGTCGGTCACCCGACCATCTACTCGACCGGCCACCGCCTCCACCACCTTCGTTGAGGTGGTGGCTATCTCCAGGCGGCGGCACGACTGCCGGAGAGGTTGTTTCCGGCGAACCCGATGTGTAAGAAAAACCAAAAAAAATTTGGGAAAGATCTCACCTGATCGGGCTTGATTGAGCCCAATATCTCTCCTATTTGATCTAGGATCCTAGCATAGAGGGAGAGGGGCAGAAATCGGCCTTCTGGTTGGAGCGCAGCCGTGCCGATTGCCGGGTCACCATTTGGGGTGGAGGAGTCGCCGGAGTTCTACAATAGCACTATGGAAGGGCTCGATTTCGTCGAGGGAAGAGTGTAAATGACTCCTCTAGGTCTGGGGAGTCTTTATAAAGAGTCAGAATGGGGAGGGGAGGGTCTTTCTTCTTGTCACCATTAATGGCTAATTAAGAGGTCTTGGCCATGAGTGGTTACACTGTTCCGGCCATTGAACAGCGACCAAAATGACCCCTAGCCTTCTCTACACTGAATGGGGAATAGGATCAAAGCTTTGGAAATGGAGAGTTGTGTCCTTGGTCTCCCTAGGTCGTGAATGCTCTCCTGCTAATTTCTCTCTCCTCCATTAAAGGACAAGAGGAACTTTTCTCTCTCCTCCAAAATACTAAATCCAGATGTTTAGTCCAATGAATTTATCTTATTCGTACAACTCTGCCCGACGAATATGCTTTATTCGCCTAACTACACTCAGCTTTTCTCGAAGCATTCATCGAGCTCGGCTCGAGGCATTCGCCGAGCTCGGCTCGAGGCATTCGCCGAGCTCGGCTCGACGCATTCGCCGAGCTCGGCTCGAGGCATTCGCCGAGCTCGGCTCGACGCATTCGCCGAGATCGGCTCGACGCATTCGCCGAGATCGGCTCGACGCATTCGCCGAGCTCGGCTCGACGCATTCGCCGAGCTCGGCTCGACGCATTCGCCGAGCTCGGCTCGACGCATTCGCCGAGCTCGGCTCGACGCATTCGCCGAGCTCGGCTCGACGCATTCGCCGAGCTCGGCTCGACGCATTCGCCGAGCTCGGCTCGACGCATTCGCCGAGCTCGGCTCGACGCATTCGCCGAGCTCGGCTCGACGCATTCGCCGAGCTCGGCTCGAGGCATTCGCCGAGCTCGGCTCGAGGCATTCGCCGAGCTCGGCTCGAGGCATTCGCCGAGCTCGGCTCGAGGCATTCGCCGAGCTCGGCTCGAGGCTCGAGGCATTCGCCGAGCTCGGCTCGAGGCTTTCGCCGAGCTCGGCTCGAGGCTTTCGCCGAGCTCGGCTCGAGGCTTTCGCCGAGCTCGGCTCGAGGCTTTCGCCGAGCTCGGCTCGAGGCTTTCGCCGAGCTCGGCTCGAGGCTTTCGCCGAGCTCGGCTCGAGGCTTTCGCCGAGCTCGGCTCGAGGCTTTCGCCGAGCTCGGCACGAGGCTTTCGCCGAGCTCGGCTCGATGCTTTCGTAGAGCTCGGCTCGACGATTTAATAAAGCTCTGCTCCACGATTTCATCGAGCACTGCTCCACGATTTCATCGAGCACTACTCAGCGATTTCCATCCAGCTCAGGTCAACTCTTAGCCTGTACTTTTGTGGTGTTACATTGGGTGTCACTAGACCCTTTAGTGCTTCCTACGGTTTTTTCATGAACTAGTCATGATAAAACCATCCTAGGGGTCTAGAAGTCTGAGGGATGTTACAAATCCTAATACAAAAAAATTAAAATTTCATCCTCGAAATTCAAGTTAGGCCTACTGGGTTTCAAGTATATATACAAAAAAGAATGTGACATCCCGAGAGGTTAATGGGATTACATGACGTGAAAAGCTCTGGGTACCTTTGTTGTATCAAGTCCCATGGCTCCCACATGAGCTCCCCTTGTCCATGATTCCTATACAAGACCTTGACCAGCGGAACCTTCTTGCATCGCAGGGGTCCGTACCTTTGTATCATCAATCCTGACTGGATCCATGTTGACTGACCGATCCGATGCAACAGGGGCATCTTTAGCAGAAATCAGCTGTTCAGGCCATAGCAAAGCTCTCCGAAGTGAAGAGACGTGGAAGACATCATGTAGTCCTGCTAACTCTTGGGGAAGCTCCAGCCTGTAGGCTAAGGGTCTGATCCACTCTAGGATCCTCTAGGGCCCCATGTATCTAGGAATGAGCTTCTTCTGCCTTTGAACCTGTGAAACTCCATGATAGTGCACAAACTACTCCACAAACTTCCGCGCCAGATCAACTACCGGAGCATCCTTCCTGACTGGGATAAAACTGGCAACCTTTGTCAGCCTATCGACGATGAACCAAATCGAATCGTTCCCTGCATGCGACCGAGGTAGCCCGTGTATGAAGTCCATGGCTATATCCTCAAACTTCCACTCCGGCACTGGGAGTGGCTGCAGTTACCCGGCCGGACTCCTGCACTCCGCCTTCACTAGCTGGAAAGCATCGCAATGCGTCACAAAATATGTGATGTCCTTCTTCATGCCTGGCCAAAACATGATCCTCTTCAGATCTGCTGCCATCTTCGTGATACCTAGGTGCATGGAGTATCTGCTACAGTGAGCCTCTGTCATAATGTACTCCTGAATCCGGCCTCCTTCCAGTCTATGAGCTCTGCCCCTAAAATAAAGCAGCCCATCTCTCAGTGAATAATCCCTAGCTGTGCCTTCATCTAAGACTCTGAAAATGGGCTCCATCCTCGCATCCAGCCTCTTCCCATCCCTGATGCGATCTCAGATGTCGTATGTGGTACTCATCGATGCGAGCTACTCCCTGTACAACTTTGGATCATCCTCGGATACTAGGGATATCTGCAACTCCTCCAACATGTGCACCAGCTCCAAAGCCATCAACTGGGGGTCTGCCCCTGACGTGGTGTCTCTCCGGCTCAGGGCGTCTGCCACCGCATTTGCCTTTCCGGGATGGTAATGCATGGTATACTGATAGTCTGATAGGAACTTTACCCAGCACCTCTTTCGGATATTCAGCTCCATCTGTGTGTCCACATACATCAGGTTCTTGTGATCTGAAAAGATATCACAATGAACCCCGTAGAGGTAGTGTCTCCAGATTTTCAGAGCGAAAATCACCGCCCCCATCTCCAAGACGTGCCCCAGATATTTTAGCTCGTTCTTCTTCAACTGTCTGGAAGCATAAGAGATCACGTGCCCATTCTACATCAGGATGGCACCCATCCCCTAGTATGATGCGTTGGTGTATACCTGAAATCCCTCCCTCCCGGATGGAAGTGTAAGAAAAGGAGCCGAGGTGAGCCATCCCTTCAGTTCCTGGAAAGCAGCCTCGCACCTCGGCGGCCAAACGAATGGGGTCTCCTTCTTCGTTAGAGATGTGAGCGGGAGAGCAATCCGGGAGAACCCCTCTACGAACTTCCGGTAATGGCCGACATGTACTAGAAAACTCCTCACATCAGTGGCTGTCTTCAAAGGTGGCCAATCTTGAACTGCCTGAACCTTCGTCGGATCGACTTTCAAACCTGCTCCACTGATAATATGGCCCCAAAAGTCCACCTCCTTTAGCCAGAAGTAGCACTTGCTGAACTTCGCAAACAACCTGTGCTCCCGGAGCTTCTCCAAGGTCAGTGTCAGGTGGTGAGCATGCTCCTCCTCAGACCTCGAATAGATGAGTATGTCATCTATAAAAACTATGAAAAAAATATCAAGGTAAGCCTTGAATACCCGGTTCATCAGACTCATGAACGCGGATGGGGCATTTATGAGGACGAAAGGCATCACTTTGAACTCAAATAACCCATATCTACTACTAAAGGCTGTCTTCAGAATGTTCTCCTCTTGAATACGCAGCTGATAATATCCTAATAATAGATCCAACTTCGAAAACCAATGAGCTCCCTCCAATTTGTCAAATAGCTCGTCAATTCTTGGCAGGGGATATGTGTTTTGAACCGTGAGCTTGTTCAGGTCTCTGTAATCAATGCATAAGCGAAGCGTGCCGTCCTTCTTCTTCACGAATAAAACTAGAGCACCCCAAGGCGAAGAGCTCTGATTGACAAATCCTACTTCTACCAGCTCCAATACTCTACCAGCTCCTTCGGGGCCATACGGTAGGGTGCTCTCGATACCAACTTAGCCCCCAACACGAGCTGAATCTGGAAATCCTGGTCCCGATGAGGTGGTAACCCTGGCAGCTTCTCTGGTAATATTTCAGCAAAGTCTCAAACCACAAGAATATCATCAACAGAGCACTTGACCTCAGCCATCTCGAACAACACCTGGTAAACCTTGTCTCACTGCAGGTGGGCCTTGATGGCCTGAATAGAAGAGAGAAAGAGGCGGGAAACAGGAGTTGTACATTCAAATGTCGCATAGACAACGCCACATCTGAGTACAACCCTCCTCACTGGGCAGTTAATCTGAGCGTGGTTCTGGGCGAGCCATGCCATAACCAGAACGAGATCGAAGTCTGGCAAGCTTAGGTTTATTGTCGGGGCTTCGAGGGTCAACCCATCGATGGTCACCCTCAGGATGCAACTCGCAGTAGGTCGAACCACAATCCCATTAGGGAGACGCACCCTCCCGGTAACTCCCTCGTAAAATCTAACGCCCTCCATCTTCTCAACGAAGTCCTCTGAGACGAAATTGTGCGATGCCCCCGTGTCGAAGAGAGTGAGGGCAGGCTTGCCACACACCAACACTACTCCTGAGTTTATTAGAGTATTATTAGTTATCTAGTTTAAGATTCTACCTTAACATTTAAATTGTTTCAAATCTACATAATCTCATCTTAGAAAGAAAAAAACTGTAAAAAAATTTATGTGCCTATTATAACCCTATCTGTGTCCCGTGGCTGTGCCAGATTCAAGGCATAAACCTGCCACCTGTCCTGCCTGCACTCTCTTCCTGGAAATCCACGGCCCCGGCCACATCGCTGGCCACCAAACTGCTCAGCAGGTAGGGCCACCTGGAGTGCTGGTAATGGTTCTCCTCTCATAGGGCAGTTCCTCCGAATGTGACCCGGCTGGTTGCATTGATAACATGTCGGTGGCTCCTCCACTGACCTCGACATCTCCCTCATCTATAGTGGATGAGGAGCCAACACCACCGGGGTCCTTTGCTCCCGCCTGCCCTCCTGAAGGGGCTGACCCCCGTTCCTCTTTTCCCCAATAACTCGACCTCTCGGCTGGTCTCTCCTACCTCCGATCACCGCATCATTGGCCGATCTCTTCCGGCCCCGAACAGCAAGCTGGTCTGCCTCCAGCTTCTTGGCCATCTCCAAGATCCTGTCCAAACTCCCATCAGAGACGAAGAGGAGGGCCTGTCTCATGTCGTCATGAAGGCCCTTATAGAACCTCTTCGCGTAGCCCGCATCGTCCGACTGATATGAATCCGCAAAGCGAGCTAAATGAGTAAACTCCCGATAGTACTCCTAAACTGTCCTGCTTCCCTACCTTAACTGCAGGAACCTGTCCTCCAACTCATCTCTCGCTGACTAAAGCACAAAATGCTCCAGTAGGGCTGCCCTAAAATCCTCCCAGGAAATGTCCGCACTATCCACTCCAGTAAAGGTGGTGTCCTACAGCGACTTCCACTGCCTCTTCGCATGCGACTCCAGACATGACACTGCCAAAGTCACAGCCTCATATGTCGGGCATCTAATACCGGCCAGCATCTCGTAAAGGATGTCCAGCCACTCCTCCGTACGAACTACAGTCTCCATCCCGATATAGGATGGGGGAGAAAGCCCCAGGAAGACACTGAGCTAGTTTGCACCAGGATTTGGTTGAGGAGCCCGGAGCCTGCTGAGCCCTGAAGGCCTCCAAGATAGCAATCAAACACTGGCCTATCTCTATCTGCTAGAATAGAGTCGGAGCAGGCGGGTGTGGAATCATATTCTGAGCTTGAAATGCAACCTGCTGGGGATTAGGGTTCGTCGCAGGATACAAAGGAGAATACCTAGTGTTAGACGATAAGGGAAAGGAAGAAAAGAGATGGGACTTTTGCATGTAGTTTCCCTTTATGGGCACACCATTGCTTTCGCTGCTAGTTTGTCCCCAAACTAAGCTCGTGCGGGGTGGCCCAGTGTTTGTGGACTTCTTTTTCTTCGGATCGAGGTTGGCTCTGATACCAGTTTGTAAGACCCCTTTTTTTTGCTACGCCACCGGGTCTTATGCTCAGAATCGCCGTTCCGAGGTGACACGTTTGCTCGGAAGGTCGACACTATGAAACGCCAACCCTGCCGGCACATAGAATCACCAAAGATGCGAAAGCTTATAAAAAAAGACAGTAAATGCCAAGTCCACAAAACATATCACATATAAATATATATCATGAATCACAGCATGTCCTAGAATAAGAGTATCGAAAAAGACGAACAGAAATGTAAACATGCTTATGCCCAGTACATCAGAATCCTTACAACAAGGTCACTCGCGGAAGCTAACAAGACTAAACACTCAAGGAGCCAGAAGCGGGTGCTCCCAAGCTATACTGGCCTAAATCCATGTGCACCATGCCCTGCTAGTGCTGCCTCTCTGACTACTGCCTGTCTCCAATCTGGAGCCCCTGAAAACTAAAGTTCGACCAATCGTTAGTCAAAAGACTAAGCCAACTATCATTCCCGCCTCCCCCCGCGACTCATAGGCACCGTGCAGGAAGGAGGATAGGGAAGATATTGAGGTGGAGAAGTGTCAAAGCAGATGGCGGCAGACCTAAACTAGCAGTGATATAACGGAACTATAAAGATGTACAACAGTAACATGATAATACTAAAGTAAGGCAGTAAAGAAAGAAAGTAAGAGAGCAAAGTATAATGAAGTATAACCTTAACTTATATGAATGTCTATAAAAACTTTTAAGTTAAGGGGTATTTTGCAAGGCTCCCATCGTATAAGCTATCCCATACTAGGTTATACGATGGGGTGTCAGATTTTATGCAAATATGAGTGTAGTGAAATGTTATGCGGATGAAATGCTATGTTCACACAACTACAACTCACGCACATGACTCTATGCACACAGACCTTTAGTTCCCCCATTTGGGAGTTAGCTAAACTCTCACGAACCTCATGTTGTGGCAAACAGAGGCAGTGGGTCGGGCCACCCCACTACTAGGACGACATTCATGCCACCCAAATTAGACCCTTGTATGCCTCAACGTAAAGAACACACCACGGAAGCCTCTGCGTACCATGCTGTCAAATCCACCAGTTTTTCCTTGGCTATGTGTGAACCACACTCGCCGAGTCATCGTACCGACATTGGAGTGAACGACCGTCAAGAACAAGGACCCACCACCTTATGTTATGCACATGTAAACCAGAACTTCCGAGCCATAGGCTCCCTGAACTAACCCATCCGTCAAACCACCTACCGAGCCATCGACTCGCCCGGCTAACCTTCCCACAACTAAAACCACCGAGCATACTGCTTGATTGACCAAGCTGAATTATCAACCCTGAAACTAGAGGTGAGTGTAAGTGGAGTTTCAGTAAAGACAAATTACTCTTGTAATCAATTTTACTCTTAAAGTTTACGTTAACCTTGGACTGCCCATGATATTTCCTATGAGGGGCTCTCGAGGACACTAGGAACTACAATGGCTGAAGCCCAAAGCTTCCCTTCGCAAGGTACTTATTATTATTGGTATCTACCAAAATTAAACCCCATCGTAAGTTTACTTAATCTAACCCTAGTGCCTTTGACTCTTGAACTATTCCTAAGTGTAGTTGGATTCTCTCACTAGGGAAAGACGAATACTCGCCGCTCCTAGGTACGACCTTAACCTAGCCCACCAGGCTCATACAACCTGACCCACATTGATGACCTCAGTCACACTATACATGTTAAGTATACCACATACCCATTTACCCCTTTCCCAAAGTTCCCAAGATTCCCTGATATTGATATTTTGCTATGTGCAGACCTATTGAGCTAAATGATATGCAGAAAAACTGTCCCCCATAAATATTCATCTGAATGTCATAAGAAAATTACTCGCGGTCTAAAGTGACAAGATTAGACTAAGTCCTGAGAATTGTAATTTTTCTAATTTAATTGGCATTCATTTAAGTTTTCCTAAATCAAGGCCATAGGTGATTTTGAACATGATGTACTATATTTACATGAGTTATGACCACCCAAAAATTTTGAACTCCATATGATGCCAATAAATCAAAGAATACCAAGTTTCATAATTTTTCATAAATGTTTTAGCCTTTATTTAATTAATCCACAATAAATCTGATAATTATGGGTAAAGAAGGAAGTACTAAAATACTTCTTCAGAAAATTATGGAAAAATTATTGAATCTTAAGGGTGACCAGAAAGGACCTTTGACCAAAGATCATAATTTTCCAAGTTGGGTAGGCACCAAAATAAAATCAATAAATTTTACATAAAAAAAGCAACATGTGAGCAACCCCTGTAAACAGACTTCCAAAACTTCCAAAAACATTTACAGAGATTTACAAAGTCATAAACGGTCATCTGACTAAATTTCATGAGTTTCCAGAAAGTGGTTAATTCATAAGAAATTTCTAAATAGAAAGAGCAACTTGATGGATTGTGAATGAAGTACTCCAAATATTGACCTAAAAATTCATACTAAAACTTCTAGAGCTTTGTTATGGTCTTACATCATAACTGACTTAATCTCATGCAATTTCAAGGTTAGAAAGTCATATAAAAAATTCTTCTTGAAAACCCTATGATAGTACATTTTACGAAGGAACCAACTTGTAAACTCATCCCAACAATATTTAAAATATTGTAGAGATTAATATGACTATAAAAACGACTCCTACAATCATTCCATGGAAATCTACGGTCATAGGACCCCTAAATTATTCCATAATGTGCTAGGGCCTAATTAAGCATAAAGTTATTTTAAGTGGGGTGCAAGAGTCCAACTACCACCTTCAACAACCCTAGGGCATTACTCCACCCTAGAAACCCTTCGTGTATACCCAAAGTCCAAACAAGGACTAAAAACCCTAAGTCCTCCACAAACCCAAACAAGCTTAAACCAAGGCTTGAACTAGGACACTAGGGCTCAACCACTCTAACCAATCCCAAACTCTAAGCGAGGGTGACCCTACTGACCTTGGGACTCTGGCCAGAGCCCCAACCCATTTGGGTGAGGATTGACCCCTCCATGCCCCAAGAATCCAAAACCATAAACTCACCCTTAAGGGCCCAAACTTTAGTCACATCAAAACCCAGTCAAATCATACTCAAATGGGATGAGATTTCAACCAGTGACTCATGGTGACCCCTAAGACCATCCACTTTTGGTGGTTGGTGATGTCTAGGCCCCGTAATTAAACTATACAAAGATTATTAAATTTTTACCAAAACTATAAAAATGTTTTCTCCAAAAATTCTTATTTTTGGCTATGTCCTAGGTATAAATAAGATTGACTGCCTACCGAAATTTCAGGTCATTTGGACATGTGGTTAAGTGGGGGCACCTATTTTAATTTCTGAGTAGCACTAAGTATAGACTGCACCACTTTGGATCCTGAGGTCAGACCACTGACCCAAATTGGTTGAAACAAATTTTAAATTACAATAGACCTCAAGTGTAACACCCCCTATCTGTCGCATAGCATATAACAGTAGGTTCGGTCGGGCCCCGACGCCATATACCACAGACAGACCGGGTGGTTACTTAATGGAAACCATCTAACAAATCATAACGTCCTACACAGAGCATTCTAGCGGAAGCAGTTTTAAAAGTTGCAATTAAGAACCCAGCACAAAAGCATGAATGCCCACTAACAAGCCAAATAGGAATGAAGTACATACACAAGTACTGGCCTTAAGGCCTTAAAATGGTTTACTCTTATTACATGTTTTCCATACCAAGGCACGCAGACCGGTCATACATGAATAAAAGCAAGTAAACACACCAATTAGGCATTCGAGGGCCGGCTTCGCAATTTGGGCTTTAGCCCGCTATTGACCGCTTGGTCCAGCAGCACCTGCAAGCAACAAACCACCGCACGGTGGCAAACAAAAGCAACAATCAGCAATGCTGACAAAATTATAACGATCCCGCCCCCAATTCGGGGCGGCGATGCTCCTTCCCTGCACTTATTAGCATAACCAAGCAGTGTATAAATATACATTTCATCACAGGAGTAGGCTCACACGGCCACACACCCCGTGCACTCAGGGCACATTCTCGGTGAACACGATCAAAGCCCGCCGACTCACCACCGTCCCCAGGACGGCCCAATAATTAGCAATTTGTCTTCCTGGCATGGGTCACGGTAATTTAAACCATAGACCGTCGAAGACTCTCATCTATGCCAACGGCTCTAATCCGAACGACATAGAACGGGTACGGTTCTATCTAACCCGTGCTCACATCACAATGTTAATTTAAAACATATGCGCAGGTCAAACTTCTCCCGAGTCCCGTTTCCATCACAAAATCACATAACCCGGTTATGTTCAAGTTGGCTCCCAGGCCTCCGAGTTGGCAAGATCACGCATCCGCCCAGTTTTCCGGGTGCACCTTAGGGTTAATCCCCAAGGCTCCCTGTTGCAATCTACCACGTAGAAAACCCAAAAAATATACATTCGCCCGGAGTCTTCTCCGACATATATGCAATGCAACATCACCGATCCAGACCAACATGTCCGGATAGGCTTCACACATCATACCTATGTCCATTCTCGTTTACGGACTCTACACAACGGGGAATTCACATATCTACCCGAAGGAACGCCTCCAACTCACTGCAATCTCGCGAGAGTGGGCTTCCTATGCAAAAGAAGTAGAGCTTCACATGCTCAAGTAGAGAATCGTTACCCTAACGTTCTTCCTTGGCTCCATGGAAATGTAAGCGGATGAAAAGCACCGCACTCTCTTTGCCTTCGTAGATCCGAAGTTGGCTCGCGATTTGGAGCTCTAAAACTCCTCCAATGACTGGATCTAAGCTTCTTCTTCCTCCTTTGCTCTCCCCTCTCTCTAGGATTTAGACAGAGGATTCACAGCAGGAAAATAATGGTTTTAAAACCATCTCTCGGGTATAACCCTTTCGGGAATAACCACAGCCGTCGGATCCACAGAAAAGGGATGCACGGATAAGATCTAGGTCTGACCTGGACGAATGGGGTTACACACCGCATGGTTCACCAATCCGGAGCAAGACACGTCCGCGGAGAATAAATGGTGTCAGGACATTTAGTCAACTCCCGCCAATCCCGTGTGTCGATATTCCATGTCAACAGAGCTAACCACGCCACAAAGCCCTGCGCTTGACGATCGTCGAACCAAGATCGTCGACCGCTGCCAGAATCGTCGAACGGAGCTTCTCTGGCCAAATCGTCGAACGCGCCAAAATTGTCGAACCCAGAAAATTGCCTGTTCGACGAACACGTGGCCCGATCATCGACCACATCATTTTGACCAGATCGTCGAGCGCTGCTCGACGACCGTCGAACCCAGAATGCTGTCCCGATCGTCGAACGCAGAAAGTTGGCCCGATCGTCGAATGCAGATTTCTGCCTTAACATTTAGCCAGTTCTTTGAACTACCCCGACACGCCCTGGGACACGCTTGTGTCCCAGGCCGTGTACCCCTGCCAAATTCCAAATTTGGTACAGATCGTCACCCGTCGCTCTTTTGAGTTTCGGGCGTTACATCAAGTGCTACAACTTTGGTGTTGACAAAATTTTCTATATAAGCATCTAAGTATTTTTAATAAATAGAAACATTAGCTAAAATAAATGTGACAAAATAAAAAAAAGGATTTATATAATCCTAAGTTTAAATCGAAGGTGGCACAAATCTTGGCGCAAATCGTTCGGCAACTGGTCGTCTTCCATCTCAAGCCTACGTCTGAGATTGCCTAGTCCTAGAGCCCTTTCCAATTACTACTGCCGGCCACCCGGCCATCTCCCCGGTCGGCCAACGCCTCCACCACCTTCGTTGAGGTGGTGGCTATCGGTAGGCTGCCATACGGCTGCCGGAGTGGCTGTTTCCGGTGAACCTGAGGGGTAAGAAAAACCCGAAATGTTTTGGGAAAGAGCTCACCTGATCGGGCTCGATTGAGCCTGATATCCCTCCTATTTGATCTAGGATCCTAGCATAGAGGGAGAGTGGGAGAAATCAACCTTTTGGGTGGATCGCAGCCGTGCCAATTGTCGGGTCGCCATTTGCGGTGGAGGAGTCGCCAGAGTTCTGGAACAGCATTGTGGAAAGACTCGATTTCATCGAGGGAAGAGTGTAAACGACTCCTCTGGGTCTGGGGAGTCTTTATAAAGAGTCAGAATCGGGAGGGAAGGGGTCTTTCTTCATGACACCATTAATGGCTAATTAAGAGGTTTTGGCAATGGGTGGTTACACTGTTCTGGCCATTGAACAACCACCAAAATGACCTCTAGCCTTCTCTACACTGAATGGGGAATATGATCAAAGGTTTGGAAATGGAGAGTGGAGCCCTTGGTCTCCCTAGGCCGTGAATGCTCTCCTCCCAATTTGTCTCTCCTCTATTAAAGGGCAAGAGGAGCTTTTCTCTCTTCTCCAAAACGCTACATCCAGAAGTTTAGTCCGACAAATTTGTCTCATTCGTCGAACTCCACCCGACGAATCTGCTTTATTCATCGAACTCTGCTCAGCTTTGCTCGAGGCTTTCGTTGAGCTCTGCTCGGCGCTTTCGTCAAGATCTGCTCGGCGCTTTTGTCGAGCTTTGTACGATGCTCTCGTCGAGCTCTACTCGGCTCTTTCGTAGAGCTCTGCTCGGTTCTTTCGTCGAGCTCTGCTCGGTGCTTTCGTCGAGCTCTGCTCGGCACTTTTTTCGAGCTCTGCTCGACGATTTCCGTCCAGCTCAGTCAACTCTTAGCATGTACTTTTGGGGTGTTATATTGGGTGTTACTAGACCCTTTAGTGCTTCTTAGGGTTTTGTCATGACCTAGTCATGACAAAACCATCCTAGGAGTCTAGAAGTCTGAGGGATGTTACACTCGGTGCCTAGGAGCCATGGGAGAGGGGAGGGAGATGATAGGACTTAGTATTTTTGACTAACGGTAGTTGACCAAATCATTTTAGAGGATCGTGGAGCCGAACCAGGAGATGCAACCCCAGAGGTCAGTGTGCATGGAGATAGGTTAGTCTAGCATGGGAGTTCAGCCAGCAAGGACAGTGAGTCCCAACCATTAGTAGATATAATAGATTTGCTTCCGTGATTGAGTGATTTGTATTGAGAATTTTGATGTATCGGGCAAGAGCCCTCTTTAGTACTTTGCTTTATCATTACTGTGGACTCTCCCTTCGTGGAGAATTATGCTATATTTCATGTGATTTTTGTGTACCTGTATTTGAGTTTTCATGCACTCTTATATTTATTCTACTCTTTTGCGATCGGTATAGCCGACATGATCGATGTTTTATAGTGAAGACCTTCCCGGGTGTGTTGGTGTCACCGCAAAGCGGTGGTTCTGGGCATAAGACCCCGGTAGTTTTCCAAAAAAAAGGTCTTACAAACTGGTATTAGAGGGAAACCTCGATCAGAAAAGTAGAAGTCCACTAACCGTTGGTCACCCCTGTTTGAGTTTAGTTTGGGGACTAACTAAGTAGCGGAAGCTATGGTGTGCTCATATGGGGGATCACATGTAATTGTCCACTTTTAAATAGATTTGGGTCAAATTTCTTACAATTGCCTTTGTTATGCAGCCCCGTCACATCCTACACCATAGGGCGGAGCCCAGCAAACTCCAAATATTGTACCACATCCATCGGCTTACACTCCGTTTCTACAGTAAGAGATGGGGCAGACTCTGATGGCCATTCTGGAGGCCTTCAAGGCCCAGTATGCTCTGGCTCCGCAGCCGAACCTAGGGGCCAATTGGTTGAGAATATTCTGAGGACTCTCACCCCCATCTTACATGGGGACGGAGTCGGCAGTACGGACGGAAGAGTGGCTTGATATCATGTTCGAGATGCTGACCGGGATACGATGCCTGTAGGAGGAGAGGGTACCTCTGGTGGTCTCCTGCTTGGAGTCTCATGCCAAGAGATGGTGGAAGACACTTCTGGATATGACATTTGCAGATCGGGATGTTGCTGATGTCACTTGGGAGGAGTTCAGGGCCGCAGTACTGGAGCACTTCGTCCCATAGTCGGCAAGAGACGAGTTGGAAGACAGGTTCCTATAGCTAAGGCAGGGCAACAGGACAGAGGTGGAGTACCATCGGGAGTTCAACCACTTAGCCCGGTTTGCAGACTCCTATCAGCTGGATGAAGCGGGGTATACCAAGAGGTTATATAAGGGCCTTTCAGAGGACCTGAGACAGGATCTTCTGTATGTATCTGACGAGCCTATACATCGGATTGTGGAGATGGCAAAGAGGATGGAGGCTGATTGGCACCCGACTCGAGGCCGGAAGAGTCCAACTAAGCATCATGGTCGAGGAGGTAGGAATGATCAGCGGAGGGGCTAATTTATTGATGAGAGAAGGGCAAAAGACCAACCCTGCCAAGAGGTGAGACAGGAGTCGAGGGAGCCGGTGGTATTGGCCCCTGAACCTCTTCAGATGTGGGAGATACAGAGGCCCAGGGGTTTGGCACTTCCCCTACCTGAGTGCTATAACTATCATCAGGTAGGGCACATCCGGAGGAACTGTCCTATGAGAGGGGCACCTCTACCGGAACCACAGGCTGCCCACCCCCCCCCCCCCCCCCCCCCCCCGCTCAGCAGTTTGCAGGCCGAGACCGTAGAAGAGGATGTTGGATCCCTAGTTTGGATTTGGGCTAGGTTCACTATTAGGTTATTGACCCTCCTTGTATAGCCTAGGGTCAAGTAGTTAGTTCTAGGTCTAGGTCAGTCTGACTAGGTTAGACAAACATTGATCCGGACCTTAGAAGAAATCAAAGATCTAGACATAAAAGAAATGGCGGTCTTTAAGAGTTCAGTGAATCAGTTCGAAGTTCTTCGAACTCAACTCGACGATCGTTGATTGCAGATCGACGAACTCAGAGTCCCTACTCTGAGCTGAGCTCGACGAACTTGGAGCTCATGTCAACGATCTTCCATCTTCTCTCATGTTCTCTGGTCGATGAAATTCTACCTCAGGTCAAAGAACTTGGAGCTCAGCTTTGATAGTCTATTTTTCCAGATCAACTTTTCTCTGAGCTCATCTCGATGATTGCGATTTCTCAGCTCGACGAACTTGAAGTTCAGGTTGACAAAATCTGTCCTTAGTTCGACGATTTCTCTTAGTATCAGTTTTGGCATTTTCTCTTAGTTTGATTTCAGTTTGGATTATTCTAAGGCAGTAATTCTCTTGTAATTAATGCTCATATTCTCAAGAATACAGCCGTTGCTTGGCAACATTAGTTATGGATTTCACATTGTAAATTACTTGACTTATTTTCTGAAATAGTTGAGGAAAAACATTTAAGACAATTTCTAGCCGTCCAACTCCCATTCCAGCATTAATTCAGGTATTCAAATTTCATAAGGCAGAAATCCTTCAGAATATAAAAGAGAAAATTCCTCTCTTCAGGACATAGTAGAAGGAAGGATTGACAGGAGATTTTTCACAGAACATCTGATACAAGTTTTATAGACAAACAGACTGACTTCTATTGGAAATTGAAGAAGAACAACCTCACAAAAATCTTTAGTCTTCTTCAGTTTCTACGTCAGACTTCAAAAGGACAACACATCAACATAACTCCAAGAAGTTTTTGAGGAACTTCATCAAGGACTACACCCTGTGCAAAGCTCTCATCTTTCTGAATCATTCTTCATCTCAGGGGGAGCTTTGACAATATCTTCCACTAAAGTCTTCTCAGTTGTTTGAAAAGAGAAGACATCATAAATTTTCTTTTTCCCACTGTCTACAGTGTTATAACTCCCTTCAAAGGTTAACCCCTTTTGTTGTTAAGTCTACTGATCAAAAGACTTAGTTTGGTTTTTGGGCACCTGATCAAAAGCTCAAAAGGGTTGTTAGATCTCCATTGAAAAAATAGATCGTGTGGTGACAGGGCACCTGAGCAAAAACTTATGGTGGCAGGGCACCTGATCAAAAACCTATAGTGGATTCCTACCAGGGTGTAAAAGAGTGGATGTACCCAAGTTTAGGGGAACCAATATAAATTTCTTGTGTCGTCTGGAATGCTCTATTGTTTATTTTCTGTGTGCTGTGATTGTTTTTGTTTTCTTCTCTCTTTATATATATATATATATCACTTATTTTAATCTGCTGTAAAAACTAATTAAAAGTTTTAAAATACTCTATTCACCCCCTCCCTCTAGAGTTAAGCAGATCTATCCCTCACTTTCAGAGGACGAGGTTTCCAATGCAGAGATTGGAGGCAAGAGAGGGAGCAGGTGTATGTTCTAGACTTGGCTCCACCCCGGGACCAGGGCAGGGTGATTGCAGGTATGCTCGTAATTTTTTGTTGTTATTTACTTTTGGAACTTTTGAAACAACAAACAATAGTAGCATAATAGGAAAGAAAACCATGGGCTCAGTTACCTAAACATACTTTAATAAACAAGAATGGTTATGGTGTGCAGAAAACCTGCCCACACCTTGGTGGATACGGGGGCTGCGCACAATTTTGTCTCTGAGGAGTTCGTAAAAGGATTACAGTGAGTCAGACATTTTTCGGGAGTCACCATGAGGGTGCGTCCCCCCAACGGGATGGAGGTCTTAGCTACTGCTAAGTGCCTCCTGAAGGTGACTATTGATGGACTGACACTCGAGGCCCCGAATACGGTCTAGAGGATGCCGGAGTTCGACCTGGTTCTGGGCATGACATGGCTTACTTGGAACCACGCCCTGATAGATTGCATGGCAAAGAAGGTTGTACTGAGTTATGACGGCACCTTAGCGAACTTCGAAGGTACTACTCCTGTATCTCGTAGGATGTTATCTTCTATTCTGGTCGCCAAGGCCCACATGCAGGGAGATACGGTGTATCAGGTATTCTTCGAGATGGTCGAGGCCAATACGGAGGTTGTCGATATATCAGTGGTGCAGGAATTTGCAAATGTGTTACCAGAGAAGCTACCAGGATTGCTGTCGCACCACGAGAAGGATTTCCAAATTTAGTTGGTTCTTGGAGCTAAGACGGTGTCTAGGGCTCCCTACCGGATGGCTCTAAAGGAGCTGGTGGAGTTCAGGAGTAACCTGAAGGAGTTGGTGGAGGCTGGGTTCGTTAGGACAAGTTCCTCGCCTTGGGGAGCTCCGTTCTTGTTTGTGAAGAAGAAGGACGGGACCCTCAGGTTTTGCATCGACTATCATGCACTAAATCGATTGACAGTCCGAAACACCTACCCACTGCTAAGGATCGATGAATTATTTGATCAGCTAATGGGAGCATATTGGTTCTCGAAGCTGGATTTGAGGTCAGGGTACTATCAGTTACATATTCACGAAAAGACATCCCGAAGATGGCGTATAGCAACAGATTTGGCCTATACGAGTTTATCATGATTCCCTTTGGGCTCACGAATGCGCCATCAGCTTTTATGAGCTTGATGAACCAGGTGTTCAAGCCATACTTCGAAAAATTTGTCATTGTGTTCATAGATGACATCTAATTTATTCGTGGATGAAGTAAGAGAATGCACAACATCTGGCCTTGACACTAAAGAAGTTCAGGGAGCATCAGTTGTATCCCAAGTTCAGTAAATGCCAGTTTTGGCCGATGGAGGTGGCCTTTTTAGGCCACATCATCAGTAGAGCAGGATTAGTGGTGGATCCCACGAAGATGCAGGCAGTGCGAGAGTGGCCTCAGTTGAATACGACCACAAATGTCCGAAGTTTTCTGGGATTGGCCGGGTACTACCAGAAGTTTGTGCAAGGATTCTCTCAGATAGCCCTTCCACTCAATTTTTTGACGAAAGACATGCTATTCATTTGGACGCCGCAGTGTCAGGAAGCCTTCTAGGAGTTGAAGTGTCGGCTTATATCGGCTCTTGTCCTCGCTCTTCCATCTGGGAAGGAGGGCTTCCAGGTGTACACTAATGCGTCGTTTCAAGGGATGGGCGTTGTGCTGATGCAACATGGACATGTGATTGCATACGCCTCCCACCAGCTGAAGAAGCACAAACAGAACTACCCTGTGTATGACTTGGAGATGGGAGCAGTGTCACAACCCGCATTTCCTCAACGAGTACATCGTATCAGAGCAAGAGGAACTACGGGTTATGATGCCACGTCATGTAGGGGATAACTGCACACGCTCAGGCAAACCCTTGACGCTCACTTTATGAGTTCAAATCCATCTGTTCAATGCAAGAAAACCGTTTAGTTTAATGGCTGTATCCCTCGGCCTTAGGCATCAAAATGCGTGATTGTACGCGGCGGAAATACTTTGTTCACTTATGACGATCTCCTATATGCAGTCTATCTATATAATAAGATAAGAAATCATCTTTGTTTATGTTCTTTAGAAAAGACTTGTTCGGTGACCAAAACATGTTATGCATGTTATCCTAGCATAGGTTTTGTTTAGCTTAAAAATACCTAATGCAACCTACCATAAATCCTTCCCAAGAGCAAGTAGACATCATCATAGCCAAATGAGTCACATTAGCAGTCTAGCATTCATATATATATCACAAGTAAAGAAAACCACCAATGGGAGCCAACAAGCTGACACGAACCCATTGGGGTGCAAGTATGTCTGTACAACAGAGGAAAAAACTACCTCGCTCGTAAGCTCGGCTAGATCCAAAGAAACTCGACCCAAGCACTAGCCGCTCAACCGGCTACAACCTGCACCTGAGGCATTCAAGAAAGAACACCTCAGCAATCATCAAAGCTATACAACAGAGTATGAAGTCCAGAAAATATAACGAAGGGGCTTACCGACCCCGTAGCAATGTTTCATGTAAGTAAACTGAGTAAACAAAACAGGTGGAAAACAAGTATAAAACGCACCAAGTGCGTGCCATTCTCCTCAAGCCCTTCTCAACCCGCAGGAGCAAAAAGGCAAAACACATGCCCATTCCATCATCCTTAGTACAAGAAACAACTATACGAGTGAAACATAAGCAGCGGTTAAATGCGATTCCGCAAGGGTCTTTTGGTGGCAGCCCTAAAGTGGAACGCACCAATAAAAGCCAGCTCAAATCGGGGCCAAAATGGTGCTCTACACCACAAATCCAAACCCGGTGGCCACAAAGGCTTAAACCACACCACCCCTTACCGAATCCTCACACAAACGCTCCTGCCATGGTTCACAATTCACCTCGCAAAACGTACCATAAACGAACCCAAGCTCAACACCATAAGCAAATCTCACCATAACCCAAGTACACACGTTCCCTTCCTTCATCCTCACACATGATGACAAATTGCCCATGTGTATGCTAACATGAGTATGCTAACATCATTTCTACTTACTCCTCAAAGGATAATGCTAACTTAACCAATAAGTGATTTTAACATGATCATGACATGAAAAAGAAAAGCTACATGAATCAATTTCGCATAAGAAATAATTGAGCATAGGGCAATTTGATAACAAGGCGGTAAGCATGTGAGACATGAGGATCAAGAGGATTCATGACTAAATAAAAACAAGAAGAACAAGGCTAATAAAATTGAAAGAGGAAAATTAGCTAAACTTGCACAATCAAAGAACAAGAAAATAAGATTGGCAAGGGTGAAGAACACCGCTTGCCTGAACCGAGATGACACCGCGACGGCTGCTCCTCTCTTTCCTTCCCTTGTCTTAGCTTTGCTCCCTTGATGTTCTTTTGGAATGAGGAAGAATATGAAGAAGAAGGTGAAATGAGGAGGAGAAATCTCTGTTTCGGCCTTATTTCCTCCAGAACAGAGTTGGACCGTTAGATTCAGAATCAGGGAAATGAACGGCACAAAAAAACTGGAAAAAGTCGATTTTCGGCCCTGTCACGCCCTGTATCACGCCCGTGTCACAGGGCGTGTACCTTAAGCGGCGCAGAAAGTCGGCCAATCCAATTTTATCCACACGGTACACGGCTGGGTACACGCCCGTGACGGGTCGGTCACGCCCGTGACATAGGGCGTGTAGCCCGTGTCTCGACACCTCGTCGACCAAAAGTGTCGACACTCAACAAAGCTTGACACGCCCTGTGACACGCCCGTGTCACAGGCCGTGTCCCCTCTCTCGACACCCGACACTCGATACTCGACACTCGACACTGCGGGACACGACCCGTGACACGCCCGTGTCACGGGGCGTGTACCCCATTCGTCGAGCTCAACTCGACCCAAGAAAATTCGTCGAGTCAAGGAAGTCATGCCCAGGTCACGCCCTGGGTCACGCCCTGACACGCCCGTGTCGGGGGGCGTGTCACGCACAAAAACGACCATTTTTCCCTGTTTTGAAAAGTGTTTCTGTGTCGTCCTAGACCATTTTTGCCTTAAGAACTTTTTACCCCTTTTTGTTTTCTGTACAAGCAACCCGTTTTGAGCAACATTACCCGGGCGCGAAAAAGTGCAAACATTCCCTAAGAGGCCTCACCGAGTCCCCAATTTGGACTCCGGTTTGCTGGGGAATCGTGCAACTAGGCTACCAAAACAGCCACTCGCAAGCCCGCTGGAAAACCATAATCGAACAACGGTCAAAGCCAACGTAACGCCCATCATTCAACGAAAAACAAATACGGGGCGTTATAGTCACTCCCCCTAACAAAAAGTTTCGCCTCGAAACTTTTCAATCATTTTGATATAAATCAAATGAGGAACCAAACAACAGTAGTAATTTACATACCATCATGTTTACGGGAATAAATGAGGGTGAGCCGCCCTCATCGTTGACTCGGGCTCCCACGTCGCGCTTTCCACATTTTGATTTGTCCATAGCACCTTGACCATTGGAATCTTCTTTTTCCGCAACACGCGCTCTTGGGAGTCCTAAATACGGATGGGCATCTCCACATAAGAAAGGTTTGGCGCCAATTGCGGCACCACGTCCAACACTTGCTTGTCATTTCGCACACACTTGCGAAGTTGGCTGACATGAAACACGTCGTGAACACCAGGAAAGTTCACGGGTAATTCGATTGTGTAAGCGGATGCACCAACTCATGCAAGAATCTTGAAGGGACCCACAAACATTGGGTCTAATTTGCGCTCTTTTCCAAACCTTTTAATTCCCACCATTGGAGAGACTTTCAGGAAAACAAAATCCCCCACAACAAACTCTCACTCCGACCTTCGTCGGTTGGCGTCCTTTTCATATCGCTCTTCCGACCTTCGTCGGTTGGCGTCCTTTTCATATCGCTCTTGGGCGATCCGGAGCTTCTCCTGAATAAGTCGTACGACACCTTCCATGTCCTCGAGCGCCTCTGGGCCCAACAAAGGCCGCTCGCCAACCTCAGCCCAAAATAGGGGAGTCCGACATCGACGCCCATATAAAGCTTCGAACGGAGCCATTTGCAAGCTTTCTTGATAGCTATTATTATATGCGAATTCCATAAGCCGCAAACGTTCATCCCATGCTCCGCCATACTCAAGAATATAGCATCGAATCATATCTTCCACGATTTGATTTACTCGTTCCGTTTGGCCATTCGTCTGAGGGTGGTAAGCAGTGGAATACCGCAAATCCATTCCCAAACCCTCTTGGAGACTCTTCCAGAAATGAGAAGTAAATCGGGAATCCCGGTCTGAAATGATATTGATTGGCACACCATGCAGTCGGATGATCTTGTTCAAATATAACTCCGCTATTGTCTTCATCGGGTAGTTGACTTTAAATGGTATGAAGTGAGCACACTTGGTCAACCTATCCACGATTACCCATACAGAGTCATGTCCTCGTGGGGATCTTGGTAGGCCTGTAATAAAATCCATTGAGATGCTTTCCCACTTCCATGTTGGAATCTCCAATGGCGTCAACTTGCCACCAGGCCTCCCATGATCAGCTTTCACCCGCTTGCAGGTATGACATTCAGATACATATTGCGCGATATCTCTTTTCATTCCATACCACCAGACAATTTGTTTCAAATCACGGTACATTTTTGTTGAGCCTGGATGGTAGGCCATACTTGAGCCATGTGCTTCCTGACACACCATCTCGCGAATGTATCCAACTGCGGGAATACAAAATCGACCACGATACTTTAACGTGCCCCCATTATGAATAGAAAAATTCGGTAATTCACCCTTTTCAGTTCGAAGAAATAAATGTAAAAGATCAGGATCATCCGTTTGATGTTGTCTTGCAAGCACCAGCCAAGAAGGTTCTCCTACTATCGAATGACTTTGCGGGTCATAGCTTCCCACGGAAATATCCATCAATAGAAATTCCTCCATGAGACGGTCGGCTGAAAGATTAAATAATTTCCCTGTCTTCCAACTCAACGCGTCGGCCACAACATTAGCTTTCCCCGGATGATACTGAATTTCCACATCATAATCAGCTACATATTCAAGCCATCGCCGTTGGCGCAGATTACGTTCCTTTTGCGTGAAGACATACTTTAAACTTTTATGATCCGTAAAGATTTTACACTGCGCACCGTAAAGTAAGTGTCTCCACAACTTCAATGCAAATATCACCGCTGTGAACTTCAAATCATGCGTTGGGTAGTTCTTTTCATGACTTTTCAACTGCCGAGACCCATACGCAATCACCTTTTTGTCTTGCATTAAAACACATCCAAGTCCAACGTGCGACGCATCCACAAAAACGTCATAATCTATCCCTTCTGTCGGCAAGATCAACACAGGAGCGGTACATATCCTGTTCTTGAGTTCAAGGAATGAGGCCTCACACTTGTCATTCCACTCAAACGCCACATTATTCTGGGTTAAGCGGGTCAAAGGTGCAGCCAACGTAGCAAAACGTTCTACAAATCTGCGATAATAGCCGGCCAAGCCCAAGAAGCTCCGAATCTCCTTGGGTGTCTCCGGTCTTCTCCACTCCATGACTGCAGCAATCTTTTCGGGATCCACTGAAATTCCATGGTGATTAATGACATGACCCAGAAAGGCAACTTGAGGCAACCAAAACTCGCATTTGCTTAGCTTGGCGAATAACCGTTGGTCTCGCAGAGTGGCCAATACCAATCGCAGATGCTGTTCATGCTCTTCAGCACTACGGGAGTAGACAAGAACGTCATCAATAAAAACCACCACAAACTTATCCAAGTAGTCCTTGAACACCCGGTTCATCATATCCACGAAGGCTGATGGTGCGTTAGTCAAACCAAACGACATCACCAGAAATTCAAAATGGTCATGTCTTGATCGAAATGCAGTCCGCGGAATATCAGACTCCCGGACCTTGAGCTGATGATAGCCCGAGCGGAGATCAATCTTCGAGAATACTGAATTGTCACGCAGTTGATCAAACAAATCATCAATTCTTGGCAGTGGGTACTTGTTTTTAATCGTCACCTTGTTCAACTCCCGGTAATCGATGCAAAGCCGCATCGACCCATCTTTCTTCTTCACAAGTAACACTGGTGCACCCCAAGATGATGAACTCGGCCTGATAAACCCTTTTGCCAATAAGTCATCCAGCTGTGTACGCAATTTTGCTAGCTCACGCGGGGCCATTCTGTACGGCGCTTTCGCAATAGGCCGCGTACTCGGTTCCAAATCAATGACAAACTCGACATCACGATCAGGGGGAAGACCAGGAAGATCAGTAGGAAAAACATCTGGAAATTCACGCACAACAAGAATCTCCTCCAAACACGGCAAAATAGCACTAGTCCCCACAACTGAGACTAGACAAGCAAAACAGTCAGAAACAAACAACGTCCGAACACATACTGCCGAAATCCCTGGAGAATCCTGGCATGAATCACCATAAACACTTCCCGGCTGACCATTGTCCTTGATAAAATCCAAGCGCTTTCCTTTGCACTGGATGACAGCGTCATAGCGGGATAACCAGTCCAAACCCAGAATGACGTCAAAATCTTCCAAATCGAGCACCTTGAAATCAGCCTTCGCTAGGAAATCCCCCAACAAAATGGGACAATCAAGAAGACCCCAGTCTACAACCACAGAAGCACCAGAAGAAAACTTCACCAAAAAGGCATTCCCCACTCGATCTGGTGTCAAATGATACCGATCCAGAAAGGTTTGAGCCACAAATGAATGGGTCGCACTAGAATCAAAGAGAACACGCGCCCAACGGTTCTTTACCTTAAAGTTTCCTATAAGGGTACATATGTAGCTAAGCACTATGCACAAGAGGCATAAACAAAACGTGAACCAGAGGAAGGAATCGAACCTGAGATAACCTGAGGTGACAACTGCGCTTCCTCTGACGAGATCACATTTAACTTCCCTTTTCCTTTGTCCAAACGCGGAGGCGGAGGCAAAGCCTGGAGCGGCATTGGCTGCAGCACGGGCTGGTTTTGTGGGCACCTTGCCTTAAGATGTCCCTGTTTGCCACACTGGAAGCACGCCTTGTCTTTGACCCAGCAGGGGCTCACATCATGACCTCTTCCCCCACAACCTGTACACTCCAAGTCTCTAGTTGGCGCACCCTGAATGGCATGCACCTGCTCCTTCTTCTGCATCCCCAACCGCTTGAAACATTTCTCAAATGGGTGGCCTGACCGGCCACAGAAGCTACACGTCTCCTTGTTCTTCTTCCTTACGTTTGATTCTTTGGAGCTTTTCGCTCCCACAAGCTTCCTCTTATCCTTCCTCATCAGCTGTCCTCTTTGCTTTGCATTTTCTATAGCTTCAACCTTCAAAGCAGCCTCAACCACAGTAGTGTAACTCATCGCTCCATAAGCACTTGCGAACTGCTGCACGTCGCTGCGGAGTCTGCCAAGAAATCTCTTTACTCGGTCAGCTTCCGTAGTCACCAAGCTCGGAGCAAACCGACTTAACTTGCTAAACTTAATTTCATACTCACTAACTGTGAGTTTCCTCTACTTCAGGTACAAGAAGTCATTCATCAGGCGGTCCCTTTCCACTGACGGCAGAAACTTGCGCCGTAACATTTCTTTGACGGCTTCACACGAACATCCCGCCCTAGGCTCTCCTTTTCTCGCAACCACCAACCTTTAGCCAACCCTTTGAGTTGATAGGCGGCAAGCATCACCTTCTGGTCCTCGCTAACGCCAGAATAGATAAACATCTCTTCCAACGTGATCACCCAATCATCCAAGATCACAAAGTCCGCTTTTCCATCATAAGTTGGTGGTCCAACTCGCTGAAACTGCTAGATGAAAGTCATCGCAGGAGGAACCACAACTGGGGGTATCACTGCCACGGAAGGAGTAGAAATGGTGGGTCCTCTGACAGTCTCTTGCCCTCTTGGTGCCAGCCCAGACATCGCTGATGACATAGCTTGGAGCTGGGACTGCACATCCTGCACCTGCCTTGTCAACGCCTCATTACTTTGGCGTAGACTATCCATCAGGGCATTATTCTGCGCGCCCGAAGACTCGCCCTCGGATTGGGGAGTTTGCCTTGTCACTGGACGCTTCGACATCCTATAAACACATTCACTCTTGTCAAGCTCAAACCCAACAAAACACACAACGGCTATGTACAGACCATACATATATAAATATGAACATCAACTGCTAACTTGCTCTGGGAGTTTGAGAATGATGGTATGCCTAGCCTACAGATGACTCACCGTCATACCACTAACTTGTGCCTAACCGATGAATGCATGACTTTATTTGACCCAAAACCATGAGTGTACAGGTGTCATCATGTACATCTTTCGCTTGGCACGTCGTGCTCATGTAATGTTATGTTATGCATGCTGTGCTATGTAATCTAGAAAAGGCCTTAATACATGCCATGAGCGGTCGTATGCATCACAATGCTATGCATCCCATACTACATAGCATTGCATGCAACGAAGAAAAGAAAACGTGCTAGTCGCATCCATGTGGTAAGGTTATGCATCCCATACTACATAACCCGCACATGTTGCCCCTATGGTGGATCCATATACAACCACATATTATGCATCGCATACTACATAATATGCCCCGTATACTTCTGGTCATGCCATGAGTGTAGTGTGCGTGCTTCGGCCAAGATACTGATGGCACCTTGGTGTGTGTATGATATGATGCTTATGACAAGGACAAAAAGGAAAGGTTGCCCGACCAATTGTCAAGCAAACCTGCCTCTGATACCAACTGTCACAACCCGCATTTCCTCAACGAGTACATCGTATCAGAGCAAGAGGAACTATGGGTTATGGTGCCACGTTGTGCAGGGGATAACTGCACACGCTCAGGCAAACCCTTGACGCTCACTTTATGAGTTGAAATCCATCAGTTCAATGCAAGAAAACCGTTTAGTTTAATGGCCGTATCCCTCGTCCTTAGGCATCAAAATGCGTGATTGTACGCGGCAGAAATACTTTGTTTACTTATGACGATCTCCTATATGCAGTCTATCTTTATAATAAGATAAGAAATCATCTTTGTTTACGTTCTTTAGAAAAGACTTGTTCGGTGACCAAAACATGTTATGCATGTTATCCTAGCGTAGGTTTTGTTTAGCTTAAAAATACCTAATGCAACCTACCATAAATCCTTCCCAAGAGCAAGTAGACATCATCTTAGCCAAATGAGTCACATTAGCAGTCTATCATTCATATATATATCACAAGTAAAGAAAACCACCAATGGGCGCCAACAAGTTGACACGAACCCATTGGGGTGCAAGTATGTCTGTACAACAGAGGAAAGAACTACCTCGCTCGTAAGCTCGGCTAGCTCCAAAGAAACTCGACCCAAGCACTAGCCGCTCAACCGGCTACAACCTGCACCTGAGGCATTCAAGAAAGAACACCTCAGCAATCATCAAAGCTATACAACAGAGTATGAAGTTCAGAAAATATAACGAAGGGGCTTACCGACCCCGTAGCAATGTTTCATGTAAGTAAACTGAGTAAACAAAACAGGTGGAAAACAAGTGTAAAACGCACCAAGTACGTGCCATTCTCCTCAAGCCCTGCTCAACCCGCAGGAGCAAAAAGGCAAAACACATGCCCATTCCATCATCCTTAGTACAAGAAACAACTATACGAGTCAAACATAAGCAGCGGTTAAATGCGATTCCGCAAGGGTCTTTTGGTGGCAACCCTAAAGTGGAACGCACCAATAAAAGCCAGCTCAAATCGGGGCCAAAATGGTGCTCTACACCACAAATCCAAACCCGGTGGCCACAAAGGCTTAAACCACACCACCCCTTACCGAATCCTCACACAAACGCTCCTGCCATGGTTCACAATTCACCTCGCAAAACGTACCATAAACGAACCCAAGCTCAACACCATAAGCAAATCTCACCATAACCCAAGTACACACGTTCCCTTCCTTCATCCTCACACATGACGACAAATTGCCCATGTGTATGCTAACATGAGTATGCTAACATCATTTCTACTTACTCCTCAAAGGATAATGCTAACTTAACCAATAAGTGATTTTAACATGATCATGACATGAACAAGAAAAGCTACATGAATCAATTTCGCATAAGAAATAATTGAGCATAGGGCAATTTGATAACAAGGCGGTAAGCATGTGAGACATGAGGATCAAGAGGATTCATGACTAAATAAAAACAAGAAGAACAAGGCTAATAAAATTGAAAGAGGAAAATTAGCTAAACTTGCACAATCAAAGAACAAGAAAACAAGATTGGCAAGGGTGAAGAACACCGCTTGCCTGAACCGAGATGACACCGCGACGGCTGCTCCTCTCTTTCCTTCCCTTGTCTTAGCTTTGCTCCCTTGATGTTCTTTTGGAATGAGGAAGAAGATGAAGAAGAAGGTGAAATGAGGAGGATAAATCTCTGTTTCGGCCTTATTTCCTCCAGAACAGAGCTGGACCGTTAGATTCAGAATCAGGGAAATGAACGGCACAAAAAAAACTGGAAAAAGTCGATTTTCGGCCCTATCATGCCCTATGTCACGCCCGTGTCACAGGGCGTGTACCTTAAGCGGCGCAGAAAGTCGGCAAATCCAAGTTTATCCACACGGTACACGGCCGGGTACACGCCCGTGACGGGTCGGTCACGCCCGTGACCTAGGGCGTGTAGCCCGTGTCTCGACACCTCGTCGACCAAAAGTGTCGACACTCGACAAAGCTTGACACGCCCTGTGACACGCCCGTGTCACAGGCCGCGTCCCCTCTCTCGACACCCGACACTCGACACTCGACACTAGACACTCGACACTGCGGGACACGGCCCGTGACACGCGCGTGTCACGGGGCGTGTACCCCATTCGTCGAGCTCAACTCGACGCAAGAAAATTCGTCGAGTCAAGGAGGTCACGCCTAGGTCACGCCCTGGGTCACGCCCCGACACTCCCGTGTCGGGGGGCGTGTCACGCACAAAAACGACCATTTTTCCCTGTTTTGAAAAGTGTTTCTGTGTCGTCCTAGACCATTTTTGCCTTAAGATCTTTCTACCCCTTTTTGTTTTCTGTACAAGCAACCCGTTTTGAGCAACATTAGCCGGGCACGAAAAAGTGCAAACATTCCCTAAGAGGCATCACCGAGTCCCCAATTTGGACTCCGGTTTGCTGGGGAATCGTGCAACTAGGCTACCAAAACAGCCACTCGCAAGCCCGCGGGAAAACCATGCTCGAACAACAGTCAAAGCCAACGTAACGTCCATCATTCAACGAAAAAAATACGGGGCGTTACAAGCAGTGGTGTTCGCTCTAAAGATTTGGTAGCATTACCTTTATGGGGTGCACTACGACATATTTTCGAATCACAAGAATCTGAAATATGTTGATACGCAGAATGAGTTGAATATCCGCCAGAGGCGATGGGTGGAATTTTTATCTAATTACGAGTATATGATACACTATCACCTGGGGAAGGCGAATGTGGTGGCGGATGCACTGAACCGGAGTGCTACCACTTCAAGAGCAGAGTCCCAGTTGATGGCTATGGAGCTGGTACAGATGATGGAGGATATGCATATTACCTTGGTGTCCTTGGATGACTCAGAGCTTTATGAGGAGTATATGGCCGCAATGAGCACTATCGAGGATATTTGAGATCGCATCAGGACTGAGCAGAGGAGGGATGACAAGTTATAGCCAATATTCAGGGCCTTGGAGGCAGGCACAGTCGGGGAGTATACAAAGAAAGATGAGTTGATATGCTTTAGAGGATGGGTGTGCATACCGGCTGAGGGCAGGATTCGGGAGGACATTAAGACCGAGGCTGACTGCAGCAGGTAGTCGGTGCACACGGGCATCACCAAAATGACGTCCGACCTGAAGAGGATGATGTATTGGCCGGGCATGAAGAGGGACATCACATACTTCGTTACCCATTGCGAGGCTTGTCAGTTAGTGAGGGCAGAGGGTAAGAGTCTGGCCGGGTTATTGCAGCCACTTCTTGTGCCAGAGTGGAAGTTCGACGATATTGTCATGGATTTCATCATGGTCCTCCTCGGTCACATGCGGGGAACGACTCGATATGGGTGATCATCGACCGACTGATGTAGGTGGCCAGATTTATACCGACCAAGAAGGACTGTTCTGTGGGTGAATTGGTGAGGAGGTTTGTAGAGCAGTTCATCCGATACTATGGAGTATCGAGGACGATAGTGTCCGATTGTGATGGACGATTTATGACTAAGGAATTGAGGTCAGTACAAGCTTATTTGGGGACTCAGTTGACATTTAGTAGCGCCTTCCACCCTCAAACAGATGGACAGACAGAGCGCACTAATCAGATACTGGAGGATTTGTTGTGTCTTTGCATAGTAGACTGTGGAGAGCCATGGGAGAGGCAGCTACTATTTGTTGAATTCTCGTACAACAACAGCAACCAGCCCCGCATCGGCATGGCCCCTTATGAGGCTTTATACGGGCAGAGATGCAGGACTCCTTTATTTTGGATCCAGGATGAGGATCCAAAGCCACTTGGCTCGGAGTTCGTCGAGGATACAGATGCTAAGGTGCAGTTAATTTGACACAGGTTGTTGGAGGCCCAGAGCTGGCAGGCCAAGTATTACGATGCTAGACATCGTCAGGAAGAGTTTCAGGTAGGAGACCAGGTGTTTCTGAAGATATGACAGATGCATGGAGTCTTGCAGGTGTGTGGTCGGAAGAAGCTCAGTCCGAGATATATGGGGCCGTACAAGATCATGCAGCGGATCAGTCCCTTGGCTTACAGACTGGAGCTGCCGCTAGAGCTAGCGGGTTTGCACGACATTTTCCACGTCTCCTCACTCAGGAGAGCTCTACTTCAACCGGAGCAGCAGATTAAGACTACCAATAGGCCTATAACTTCTGATCGATTGGTGCACCTGGAGCCGATCCGGATAGAAGATATTGGGATGCGGGTCTTGTGATGCAAGAAGGTTGTATTGGGTACATTGGAAAATGTGTACCAGATTTGGAGAAGTCTCACCTAACTCAATGATATTCATCAATGTGTATTTGATGGTGTTTTGAGTTTCAATGTGCAGGTTAAGAAAATGTAGAAAAAGTTTCTAAGTACAAGTGTCGACACCTGAGAATAATTGTGTTGACACTTGGGAAAGGCTGTATCGACACCAGGAGCTAGATTGTGTCGACATACAGGACTTGTGTCGACACACAGAAAATCTGTCGACAACAACTGTGTCGACAAACAGGACTTGTGTCGACACATTCCAGAATTCTGTCGATAACAATTGTGTCGACACATAGGACTTGTGTTGACACACTCCAGAATTCTGTCGACATCAACTTTGTCGAGACTAGAAGCTGTTGTGTCGACATACAAGACTTGTGTCAACACATTACACTAAAGCTGTGTTGAGAAGGTAAAGAAGGGCTGTGTTGACATTGTGTTAGCTGTGTCGACATCACCAAGGATTGTGTCGACACATGATCTATTTGTGTCGACACATTTGAAGTATTGTCTCAACACTTTGCCACTAAGTTAAAGTTCTATGAAGTATCAGATGTCATGACTGGAGACTTGACAGCTGTCACAACCAACAAAGCAATTACATCTATCAGAGCTGTCAGAAGGCCGTTAGGAACCGGATCAGCCGGTAACCTCGAATGGAGTCTATATAAAGACATGTTCTATCATCAAAAGGACAACGAACAACTAAGAAGAAGAAGAGAAGTCTTCATCCAGAAATCAACAAGTCTCTAAGGGCAGATCCTGAACAAGTCTGCAAGAAGAATTCAGAGCCACATCTGAATAGAAGAAGGAAGCTGGATTGAAGATCATCTCCAACTTCACAAGAAGATCAACCTTACTTTGTTCAAATTCAAGAAGCTTAGAAGAAGCTAAGACAGGTTGAATCTAAAGTTATCAGATCTATCAAGAACTGATCAAGAAACCTTCAACCCATTCTCTCTCTACCTGGGTGAAGGATTTATTCTTTTTATAATCAATTTTCTCTGTAGGATCTTTTATAGATCTGAGTGTAGGAGAGTTATCTCTCTGAGTTGTAAGCCTAAATCTATAAAGGCTGAGGTAGGGCTGAGTGCCTGAGGTAGGGGATTAATTTCTCTGAGTTGTAGGCATGTTGAAGAGGATGAGGTAGGGCTTGATTTCCTGAGTTGTAGGTGTGTGGACTCACTCTGAGGTAGGATTCTCTTAGAGGATCTGAGATGTAGGACTTGCTGAAGTCTGAGTTGTAGGAACCATTCTGGGTTCCGAGTTGTAAGATCTGAGGATATGAGAAGGAAGAAGGGAGTTAAGCCGAATCTAGTATACTGCTAGATAGGCGAGGGGGGAAAGTGGATGTACCAATTACTTGGGGAACCACTATAAATCTGTGTGTATGCTGTGTTGCCTGTGTTTGCTATAATCTGTGCTGTGATAGATATTGCTAAGGTTGTCTAACAAATAATTTACATTATCTGACTGAATAAAAAGAATTGAACCTATTCACCGCCCCTTTAGGTGTTTTGGTCATCTTGAATCCAATTCTTTCAAGTGGTATCAGAGCCAGGTTACTCAAGATTAGACTTAACAGTCTGAGTTGATCTATAAGGCAATTATCAGTTATACAAAATGGGTTCAGGTGAGAATCAGAAGGAACTTGGATCCATGAAACTTCTTATCTGTAGGAAAGAAAATTTTGGCATATGGAAGGAGAGGGTCAGATTGTTCATGGAAGCATCTGATCCAAGAATTTATATCACAGTTCTAGAGGGGCCATTTATTCCTATGAACATATTAGTTTTTGATGCTAACCTCAAGACTCCAAAAAGTTATTCAGCAATGACTAAGGAAGAGATCATCCTAGAAACCTTAGACAAGAGGGCACAAAACATAATTGTGAGTGCCATAGATGACTCTACATTCCAGAATCTGGTCCATTTCAAAACCTCCAAGGAGATGTGGGACACCTTGATTGTCTACATGGAGGGAAAAGAAGAAGTGAGAGAGGATAGGAAGTGTATGTTAAATCAAGAATATGAAAGCTTTAGACAAGCTAAGACAGATAGCATAGTTGAATGCTATAATAAATTCTTTAGAATTGCAAATGAGCTAATGACATATGAAAGAGTCTTTAGCACTTATGAATTAAATGATAATTTTCTCAGATCACTGACCAAGGACTGGGATACTAAAATATGTGCCATCAGAGAGGTGGCCAGGCTTGCAGATACACCTCCACCAACCTTATTTGGAAAACTGTTATCCTAGAGATGCAGCTCACTGCCAGAAAGGAGGAGGATAAAAGCAATAAGTCTGAATACAGAGAGAAGTCAGTTGCTTTTAAGGCTGAAGCCACAAGAACGGGAAGGAGAAAGTGACCTTCTCCTCCCAAGAGAATGGCTGAAGTTGAATCTGAAAATTCTGACATCAACACTTCAGACAGTCACAAATCTGATGAAGACTTTGCTGCCTTCACAAGGCAATTTCATAGGTTCATGAAGAAGAAGAAATGGAGAACAAAGCCATCTTCATCCTTCTCAAAGGATGACTATTACAAGAAGAAGAAAACATCTAAGGATGACAGGTATGTCTCTAATACCAGTAAATAAACTTCTTCTAAAATTGTTTGTTATTATTGCAATAGGCAAGGACATGTCATAGTTGATTGTCCTGATAAAAGAAAGGAATCTAAAGATAAAAAGAGGCAACAAAATAAGGGCAAGAAGGAGAGATCCTTTGTTGCAAAGAAGCAAAAGAGTTGGACTGACTCATCATCATCAGAATCAGGAGAAGTGACTGAAGCTGAAGCTGAAGCTTATATAGGATTGTTCACTACTGAGGAGGATTCAGTAGAATCTGAGTTCTTGCAACTGCTGGACTAAATAAATGGGGTTGAAGATCATCATTGCAAATGGCTGATGGCTTTGACTGAGGAAGATCAGTGTCAGGATCAGCCTGGTCCCAGTAAGGTAAACAACCTTTCTTCAGTTTCTAATTATTATACTGGATCAGAATCAGAAGCATCTGCATGAAGAGATGTGGATGGCTCGGAATCTTAAGGGGATGTTCATCAACTTATTGATGAGTATGGTGATCTGTTGCAAGCACTTAAGAGAAGCAGAAATCTTATCAAAAACCAAGCTGAGGAAATTGCATCTCCTAAATTGGCTGCATCAGATTCAACAAATATGCTGGATTTGAAGTTGAAAGAAATTGCCAAACTGAAAAATATAACTTTTATTCAGATGGATACAATTACATTCAAAAATGATCAAATCAAGAGTCTGGAAGTCAGACTTCAAAGAGAGAGGGAACTTGTAGCTAAATTCTCAAAGCCAAAGTCAGTCTTACCCTTGATTGATGACTTCACTATCCAAAAGGGTAAGACAGGATTAGGCTTCAAGGGAAGAAGTAGGGCAGCTAATTCTAAAGGAAAAGGCAAAGCCCCAGTTCAGCCACTAGCCTTCAAACCCCCTATTGCTTTCAGGAAAGTGATGCAGCCTACTAACAAGTATGACCATGACATTACACATGGTCACTGTATGCCTGGTAATCTTAATGACATGGGTGTAAATGCCAAAAAGGCAGCCCATGTACAAACACATTATGATCTTCAGGAAAAATCAATGTTTGATGCATCATCCCCAACACTCAAGAAAAGGACCACTGTACCTACAGTTTTAAGGTCTGCTGACAGCAATGCTGTTAAGACTGTACCTAAAAGAAGATACAATAGATATGAGTGCAGATGTTGTGGCAAAGTGGGTCATTATGCCATTGATTGTTGGCACAACACTACTGTCAGGAAGATTGCCAGCTTACTTGTCAGAAAGGCTACAGGCAAGCATGTCAAGTTTCAGTCTAACCTGAACCTAGAACCCAATAATTATTGGGGTTCTAAGGTTAAGTAATTTTATTTGATGCGGGTGAGTCCAAGTGGCCATACCCCAATATGGTACTTAGACAGTGGATGTTCCAGGCACATGACTGGAACAAGAAGGATGCTGGAGGACTACTCTTCTATAGAGAATGGACCCAAAGTGATCTTTGGTGGATCTGAAAAGGGGGTCATCAAAGGGTTTGGTAAGATTTCTAATAGTTCTATCACTATCACCCAAGTGGCTTATGTGAAAGGTCTGAAACATAACTTAATAAGTATAAGTCAACTGAGTGATCTTGGTTATGACACCTCTTTTATTAGGAATGAGTGTCAGATTAGAAGGACAAGTGATCAAGAGGTCATCTTGTCAGGTTATAGAAAAGGAAATGTTTACTATCTCAACTTTGATTGTGAGAATAAGAACTCTCCTATTTGTCTAGTTGCAAATGAGAAATCTTCTCATTGTGTCAAATGGCATAAGAGGCTGGCTCACCTGAACTACAAGTCACTAGGCCAACTCTATAGTATGGAGTTAGTGAGGAATGGTCCTCAGGTCAAGTGCATCTAGGAGGGTGTGTGTTCAGCTTGTCAAAAAGGCAAACAGACTAAGATCTCCTTCCACAGTCTTGATACCAAAGACTTAGTGAGGTGTTTGTACCTCCTACATATGGATCTATTTGGTCCTATGTCAGTTCATATTCTTGGTAGGAAAGTCTACACATTTGTGGTTGTGGATGACTATTCTAGATTTAAATGGGTTTTCTTCCTAAGGCAGAAATCTGAAACCCCTACTGTCTTCCACAATTTTGTTAGGCAAATTCAGAATGAACTTAACAATTCAGTGGTCAAAATAAGAAGTGACCATGGAACTGAATTTCAGTCTGAATGCATGACAAGATTTTGTGAAGAACTAGGGATCCATCAAGAGTTCTCCTCACCTAGAACTCCCCAGCAAAATGGTATTGTTGAAAGAAAGAATAGGACTCTTATTGAGGCTGGTAGAACCCTACTAAGTGACACTTCTCTCCCAGAATATTTCTGGGCTGAGGCAGTAAACACTGCATGTCATGTTCTCAATAGGGCTTCCATCACCAAAAGCCACAAGAAGACACCCTATGAGATTATGAAAGGCGGAAAACCAAATTTAGCCTATTTTAGATACTTTGGTAGCAAGTGTTTTGTTCTTAATAATGGCAAGCACTATTTAACTAAGTTTGCTGTCAAATCCCAAGAAGGGATATTTGTTGGGTACAACAACAGTAGTAGGGCATATAGAGTCTACAACTTGACTACTCTTGTTGTAGAAGAATCTGTCCATGTAGTTTTTGATGAAACTAAACTAATCAACATTGAACTATCTAGTACTCCTTGTAGCTCTATAGGTTTGAAGGAAAAGATGGACAAACTAACCATTAGTGAAGACCAACCTGCAAGGCAGGATGAAGAAAATGATGGATGATGTCCAGGGGGAGTACAAGACCCACAAGCTGCACAAGACATCAGTTCCTGGTCATGTGTGTAGTCATAAATAAGAAGCAAGTTCACTGGGCTCAGATCCTCTTTGATCTGATAAAGAAGAAGAATAGCATGAAGGAAGTGTGTTTTGGAAGGATCCTAGGGATCTTCCTCAGGGAAAAGGCTGCTGAATCCCTGGTCTCCCAGACCATATTCATTAATGCCAGTAAAAGGCTTACCTGCGCCTTATTTGGCAGGTGGGAGAGGACAATTACAAAGCCCACTATGGCTTCTACCTCTTCCATCCCAGCTTCTAAAGGCACCAGGTCTGTTAAAGCCACTCCCCTACCTAATGAAGAGCTTCATCCCACACCACCATCTCTTCCAGCACCCCTTCCAGCAAAACAACTCACTTCCTCTTCCATTATCTCTTCCACACCACAACCCCAACAACATACTCATGTTCCTACTCCACCTCCATCTCCACATGCTTCCCCAGCTTCCTCTCCACCTATTGATCTCACTGACATTCCATCTTCCCCTTTTCAAGAACCACAACAACCAACTTCTCATGGTTCCCCCCATGACACTTACATTCCTACACCACCACAATCTCCTCTTCCCCCACATCTATCTTCCATACCATCATATCATCTACCAACAACAGATACCATCATGCCAGATGCCATCCATCCATCCCCATCCACATCTACCATCCTCCAGATGTTCAACTACCTGATGCTCCACTCTATATCCCTCCCACAGCTCCCACTTTTACACCTTCTGCAACACAATCTATCATTCCATCATTGGATCCCTCCACCATATCTTCCATCCTTTCCATCATCACACCCCTCCTCAAGTCCCTTATAGTAGAGGCCATTACACCTCTTGCTACCACCATATCTTCTCTCTCTGACCAAATCTCTGTTCTTACTGCTGCCCCCTCCTCAGTCAAGGGCATAGCTTCAGGCCCTACTGAAACCATGCAGGGGGAGATGCCTGATGATGAAGCAGCAGCTCCAGCTTCAGCTCCAGCTCCAGCACCAGATGCTTCAGCTACAGCAACAGCAGCACCTTCAGACACAGCAGCAGAATGTACAGAATACATAGATACAGATTTGATTGATAAAGATTTGATTGATTTTATTGATACTGATATGGATTTTGAGTTAGAAGAACCTAATACTGTTGGTGATTTCATTCTTAATCCCACAGTTAATTTAGAAAAATTGTTCAGTATTTTTGATACTGTACATATACATTGTCTTCCAGCTGAGATCACTAAGCCATCCTTGGCTATTATACCATATATTGCCCCCATCTCTTCCAAAGTTGTTAAGCAAATTAAGGACAGTCTTGTTATTGCACAGTCAGAAATTACTTCACCTCCATAAGTAGTAGTTGTTCCCTCTTCCTCAATAGTATCTTCAGCACCAACTTTTGTAATGGATGACTCTCCAATGGCAGATCTAGATGACTTGATCTTGGATGATATTGCAGAAGAAACTAAGGCAGCATCTGAAAGCTCTGTCCAAATCAGTTCTGACTTTTGTGTATCCTCTCCTCCTGTTCCTGCTGAAACTCCAGCTCTTGTTGCAACTCCTGCTCCTACTCCTGAAAAACCAGTTATCTCTGGTAAAGCTTTGAAGTCTCTGGATGCTCTATATGATAATCCTCAGGATTCTGACAATGATGATGATGAAGATGAGGATGTTGATTTAGATGAGGAGGATGCAAAGAAGAAGAAGCAAGCTTCAAAGAAAAGAAAAGCTCCTCCTCCTCCTGCTCCCAAGCCCAATCCAAACAATGACACCCCTTACTATATTCTTCAAAATATAACTCCATACAAAGGGATGCCAGCATGGATTTGGCTCTCTAAGAATCAGCAGAAAGAAAGGAAGAAGAGTAGAAAGTACTCTCCTCCACCATTTCAAAGGTATAGGAAAGATCCACCACCACCTCCTCCTCCTGCAGCTGGTACTTTTGGTTCTAGTTCTCAAAGATCTGCCCCTATGCAAACATATCAAAGACATCAAGGGAGATCTCATCATGAAAGCAGCCAGTACAGGAAACAATCTTCAGGAAAACAACATCAACAGCAACAACATCAACAAGCTGAAAGTCCTAAAAGACCACTCTCTCCTCTTGTTCCTTATGAAGATCCAGAAATAGCCAACACAGCTAAAATGACCAGGTTCCAGCAACTGGTAGGCCTCTCTATGATTAACAAGGCAAAGGCTGAAGGAAATGATACTTTTGAATACACTACAATGTCCAAGTACAGGAGAGAAGAACTGAAAAGGTTTGGTAATGTTGATGATTATATGAAATTGCATCTTGAAGCAGTGGTCCCTAGAGCTACATCTCTGAAGATTATAGGGGCTGCTGACATGACAATGACTAGTGCACAAGCATCAAATCCAAACTGGGAAATAGTCTTCACCAAGCCAGGAGATAAGGGCAAGGACATAAAGCATCAGGAGAAAAAGCAAAAGAAGTGAAATAAGAACTATTTTGTTTCTGTCTTCATATCTTAAACTATCTCTTATTGTCTGAGCAAATCTTTTACGTAAATATATCTGCTGCATGTGTTAATTATCCCTGTCAGATATAACTTTTTCCTACTTTGTTTGCCTTATGTTTTTATTTTGATTCTATTAGTGACCTCACGCAAATAGGGGGAGATTGTAGGATCCCTAGTTTGATTTGGGCTAGGTTCACTAACTTAGGATGATGTGAGCCAACATGTATAGCAAGGGTCAAAGTTGTGTCCTAGAATCTAGGTGAAGTCCTAAGAGTCAACATCACATGGACAAGCCAACATCAGACTGCCAGAGACTCAATACATAAAGTTTTCCTCAAGATTGAGAGAATTCTAAAGAGACTAAGTAAAATGAGTTCGACGTTCGTCGAACTCAGGTGGACGATAGTCGTTCTCAGCTCGACGATCTTAGAGAAATATTCTCTAAGATGAGCTCGACGAACTTCAGTCCAGATCGACGATCCTTGGATTTCATATTCAGAATTCTAAGTCCATACTGTTCTCTTGACTCAGGTCGACGAACCTAGTTCTCAGCTCAACAAACTTCATTCTTTGATCGACGATCTCTGGACTTAGTCTTCAGCATTTCAAGTTCAATTGATTCTCCTGACTTAGGTCGACGAACTTAGTTCTCTGGTCGACGATCACTGGACTCTCAACTTCACCTTTCTGATTCCAGAAATTATAAATTTGGCTATGTCCAGAATCATTCTCAGCTCGACGAATTCAAGGTTTTCAAGACTTAGCTCGACGAACACCATTCTTCGGTCGATGAATCTTTGGAGTATCACAGCATTCTGTCGAGACCATGTTCTCCGGTCTCAGGTCAACGAACCATGTTCTCTACTCGACGGATTCTGGAACCAGAAGAGTTATGTAGACACTAGAAGAACTTGTGTCGACACCAAGATCATCAGTCGACATTGTGGAAATGTTATGTCGACACAACACAGAAAATTTGTGTCAACACATAGGAGCAATTGTGTCGACACAGGATATTTGACAACTCTAGAATAATTCTGAACTCCAGTCGACGAACATATTTACCAGCTCGACGAATAGGAAAAGATCAAAAGAGATAGTAGTTCAGTTCTCAGTTCGACGATCATGGAACTCAGCTCGACGAACAGAACATGTCTGGTCAACGAATACAATGTCCCAGCTCGACGAACTGTGAACTCAGTTCCACGAATTCTGCTATCTACTCGACGATTCCAGACTTAGTCATTTTCGTCCTTCTGTCCCCACTCTAATGCTATAATTCCTGGGTAATTAATGCTTTAACATTCTCTGAATGTATCCGTTATAATGAGCATTAATTATGGTCTTCTCCAGGATTATTGCTTGCCATTTTTTCACGGGACAGTTGGGAAAATAAATCAATGCCGATTATTCTCAAGGCCGTCAGCATTAATTAAAGAGAAATTCAAATGTTTGAAATATACAGAAGAAGAGAATAACAGATAGACAGATAGATACACAGAAATTAATCAAGAGAGACACAGAAAAAGCTTCATACATAATACTACTGACTAAGAAGCATACAGAAAATTGAATAGAAAACAAGAAGAACACATTTTTGAAATCAAGAGTCTTCCTGTTCTTCTTCTCCAGGACCTTGCTAAAGACATTCAAGCACTATCAGTCTAAAGCTCCTGCATTAAGTCTCTTAATTGAAGGCATATCACCCTGTGCAAAGCTCCAGTTCTCTTGTACCCTTTTTCATCTCAGGGGGAGCTTTGATAACATCATTGAATCCTCATAGTCTTCTTATTGTGATTGAGAAAAGAAGACTTCCATCACTCTCTCACCCCCACCTCTGTAAAGGGTTGTCATCTCCCTTCAAAAGTGATTCCTTGGTTGCAAGTCTCCTGATCAAAAGACTTGGGTTGGTTTTTGAGCACCTGATCAAAAGCTCATTGGTGTCAGACACCTGATCAAAAATCTAAGTGGATTCCTACCAAGGGTGGTAGAAGAGTGGATGTACCCAGGTTGGGGAACCACTATAAAATTCTTGTGTCGTCTGGTTGTCTCCTTTTCTTTTGTTCTTACTGTGTTTGTGATTTAGGTTTATTGTTTGCTAGGTTATTAATTTCTGCACTTTTGATTTACAGCAAAAGCTGTAACAGTAGTTAGGAAATTTTAAATACTCTATTCACCCCCCCCCCCCTCTAAAGTATTTTTGATCTAACGCTCACTTTCAGTCTCTTCTCCTGAATTTGATGATGAGGAATCAGTCCAGCTTTTCTGCTTCTTTGCAACCAAGGATCTCTCCTTCTTGCCCTTATTTTGCTACTTCTTTTTATCTTTAGATTTTTTCTTTTATCAGGACAATCAGCTATGACATGCCCTGGCCTGTTACAGCAATAACAAACAATTTTAGAATAAATTTGTTTACTGGGATTAGAGCCATACCTGTCATCCTTAGATGCTTTCTTCTTCTTGTAATAGTCATCCTTAGAGTAGGATGAAGATGGCTTTATTATCCATTTCTTCTTCTTCATGAACCTTTGAAACTGCCTTGTGAAGGCAGCAGAGTCTTCATCAGAGTTGTGACTGTCTGAAGTGTTGATGTCAGTATTTTCAGATTCAACTTCAGCCATTTTCCTGGGAGGAGAAGGTGACTTTCTCCTACCCTTCCTTGTAGCTTCAGCCTTAAAGGCAACTGACTTTTCTTTGTAGTCAGACTTATTACTTTTCTCCTCCTCCTTTCTGGCAGTGAGCTGCATCTCATAGGATAACAGTTTTCCAAATAAAGATGGTGGAGGTGTATCTGCAAGCTTGGCCACCTCTCTGATGGTACATATTTTAGTATCCTAATCCTTGGTTAGGGATCTGAGAAACTTGTCTTTTAATTCATAATTGCTAAAGACTCTTCCATAGGTCATTAACTCATTAACAATTCTGAAGAATTTCTTATAGTATTCAGCTATGCTATCTGTCTTAACTTGTTTAAAGCTTTCATATTCTTGATTTAGCATGGACTTCTTGTCCTCTCTCACTTCTTCTGTTCCCTCCATGTAGACAATCAAGGTGTCCCACATCTCCTTGGAGGTTTTACAAAGGACCAGATTCTGGAAGGTAGAGTCATCTATGGAACTCACAATTATGTTATGTGCCCTCTTGTCTAAGGTTGCTAGAATGATCTCTTCCTTAGTCATTTATGAATAACTCTTAGGAGTCTTGAGATTAGGATCAAGAACTGATATGTTCATAGGAACAAATGGTCCTTCTAGAACTGTGATATAAATTCTTGGATCAGATGTTTCAATAAACAATCTGACCCTTTCTTTCCATATGCCAAAATTTTCTTTCCTATAGATAGGAAGTTTCATAGATCCAAATTTCTTCTGATTCTCACCTGAACACATTTTGTCTAACTGATGACTGCATTATAGATCCACTCAAACTGTTAAGTCTATTCTTGAGCAACCTAGCCCTGATACCACTTGAAAGAATTGGTTTCAAGATATCCTAAATACCTAGATGGGGGTGAATAGGTTCAATTCTTTTTCCTTAAGGCAGATAATATTTTTACTGCTAACACAGATTATTCAGCAATTAACACAGTACAGTATAAAAGAAATCACAGCCAATCGCAGAGTACACACAGATTTATAGTGGTTCCCCAAGTGATGGGTACATCCACTTTCCCCCTTCGCCTATCTAGCAGTATACTAGATTCGGCCTAACTCCCTTCTTCCTTCTCAGATCCTCAGATCTTACAACTCAGAACCCTGAATGGTTCCTATAACTCAGACTTCAGCAAGTCCTACAGCTCAGATCCTCTCAGAGAATCCTACCTCATAGTGAGTCCATACTCCTACAACTCAGGCAATCAAGCCCTACCTCAGCCTCTTCAACAGGCCTACAACTCAGAGAAATTAATCTCCTACCTCAGGCACTCAGCCCTACCTCAGCCTCTTCAACAGTCCTACAACCCAGGGAAATTAATCCCTTACCTCAGGCACTCAGCCCTACCTCAGCCTTTATAGATTTAGGCTTACAACTCAGAGAGATAACTCTCCTATACTCAGATCTATAAAAGATCCTACAAAGAAAATTGATTGTAAAAAGAATAATTCCTTCACCCAGGTAGAGAGAGAATGGGTAGAAGGTTTCTTGGTGAGTTCTTGATAGATCTGACAGCTTTAGATCCAACCTATCTTAGCTTCTTCAAAGCTTCTTGAATTTGAACAAAGTAAGGTTGATCTTCTTGGAGATGATCTTCAATCAGCTCCCTTCTTCTATTCAGATGTGGCTCTGAATTCTTCTGGCAGATTTATTCTTGATCTGCCCTTAGAGACTTGTTGATTTCTGGATGAAGACTTCTCTTCTTCCTCTTAGTTTTTGTTTGTCTCTTCTTCTTCCTTCTCCACCGTTTGTTAATAGAGTAGGTCTTTATATAGACCCCATCCAAGGTTACCGGCTGATCTGGTTCCTAACGGCCTTTTGACAGCTCTGACAGATGCAACAACATTGTCAGTTATGACAGCTATCAAGTCTTCAGTCGTGATACTTGATCCTTCATTGAACTTCAACTCAGCAGCAAAGTGTCGAGACAATACTTCAAATGTGTCGACACAAATAGATCATGTGTCGACACAATCCTTGGTGATGTCGACACAGCTCACATAATGTCGACACAGCTCTTTTTTTTTTCTTGACACAGCTTCTGTGGAATGTGTCGACACAACAACTTCTAGTCTCGACAAAGTTGATGTCGACAGAATTCTGTAGTGTGTCGACACAAGTCCTGTGTGTCGACACAACAGCTTCTAGTCTCGACAAAGTTGATGTCGACAGAATTCTGGAGTGTGTTGACACAAGTCCTGTGTGTCGTCACAATTATTGTCGACAGAATTCTGGAATGTGTCGACACAAGTCCTGTGTGTCGACATGGTTGTTGTCGATAGATTTTCTGTGTGTCGACACAAATCCTATGTGTCAACACAATCTGGTTCCTGGTGTCGACACAGTCTTTCCCAAGTGTCGACACAATTCTTCTCAAGTGTCGACACTTGTACTTAGAAACTTTTTCTGCATTTCCTTAACCTGCACATTGAAACTCAACACACCATCAAATACACCTTGATGAATATCATTGAGTTAGGTGAGGCTTCTCCAAATCTGGTACACATTTTTCAATGTACCCAACATCATGCATTCAAAGTTTGAAATGAGTAGCATGAGTGAGCTCTCCTACTTCCTTAGTCTCCAAGTGAAGTAGCTACGTGATGGCATCTTTATATCACAGGCTAAGTATGCTAAGGAGCTTCTCAAATAGTTTGGGATGGCTGATGGCTCAGCAAAGAAAACACCCATGGGCACTAATGCTGTAATAGACTCTAATGAACATGAGAAACCTGTTGATCAGAAATTATATAGGGGCATTGTTGGGTCCCTACTATACCTTACAGCAAGCAGACCTGACATAATGTTTGCTATATGTTTTTGTGCTAGGTTCCAAGTGAACCCTAAAAAATCTCACCTACTTTTCTTAAAAAAGGATTTGAGATATATAAAGAGTTGTCCTAGTCTAGGACTTTGGTATCCCGCTGAGTCAGAGTTTGAGTTAACTGGATACTCAGATGCTGACTTTGCTGGATGCAGAGTAGACAGAAAAAGTACCTCAGGAACATGTCAGTTCCTTGGTATGAGATTAGTCTCTTGGTTTAGCAAGAAGCAGTCATCTGTGTCTACATCAACTACTGAAGCAGAATAAATGTATATGACAAACCCATGATAAATAGTTAGGGACCTTCGACCAAAGTAATTAGAAGTCATATCATTTGGGTTATAATTAGGTCATGGGTTGCGCTTAGCAAAAGTGACATGTAACATTAGGATTCATAGGGAAATAATGTTAGATGGTTGGACTGAGAGGTGTATTGAGAAGTTGAAACCCTGGTTGGTGTCACAAGTAGGTTACTACATAGTAACGATAGTTAGAGTGCAAGACACATGAGAGTAATTAGAACGGAGAGCGGCAAAATACCGTCGCTCTCCAAATAATACCTTAAGTCGTTAGGTTCTCTCAAGAGAAACATCGAGATTTTGGTATTAATAATGGGTAACCACTAAAAAAGTAAGTATCCATGAGAAAGGGAGCTTTGGGCTTCAACCCATCGTAGTTTCTAGTACCCCCGGGATACCTTCACCGGGTATGCCTTGGGCAGTCCAAGGACTAACCCTAAGTTGTTAGCTATATTAAGCGTTAGACAAGAGTAGTCTGATAGGTTAAGAGAACAATATGACAACCTCACCCGTATAGGGTTGGAGGATATAGGATGGGTTTTTTCTTGCGAACTGGAGGCTCAGATGTTTAGATATAGGACGTGTTTTGTCCTGCGAGCTGAAGGTTCAAATGTTTAGATACATAATGAGTTTTTGTCTTGCGAGCTGGAGGCTTGGATGTTTGTATACAGGACCGATTTTTGTCCTGCGAGCTGGATGCTCGGATGTTTGGATATAGGATGGGTTTTGTCCTGCGAGCTGGAGGCTCGGGTTGGAAATGATTTGCATGTGAATAGAATATAATAGTGGTGGGTCATGCGATAATGGGCCAATCGTCACACCGATGGCAGTATAGTGACTCAGGCGAGGTGTGATGGTTTGAGGGGCCAGTAGGTTGTTTATACTGCGGTCTGGAGGACAATCCCAGAAAATGCACACCCGACCTAAAAGTCTAGTGGATTTTCCAGTAGTTTAGTACAGAAGTTCTAGGCCTGGTAGTGTGTATACCCGCGTAGGAGTGGAGATGCCTGCTCCACAACTATCGTACCCACAATGGTGGTACCTGAGAGTTAAGCTAACTCCAAAAAGATGGAACTAAAAGTATGCGAACACAGAGTCGTGTAGGTGAGTTGCACTTGTATGAATCCAAACTGGCATACCATAACATGCATACATACTTAGGACATACGCACCATAGATGCTTATCATAAAAATTAGTATGGGCTGTTTTATATAATAAGTTACATTTGTGAAACCTTAACTTATAAGTTTGTATTGGCATTCATATAAGTTAAGGTACTTCTGTGATGACATCTTAGTAGTATTTAGTTTACTTTTCCCACCGTACTTCTTTTCAGTACAGTTTTTACATACTCTACTTATGCCTTATAGAACTGCGAGTGTAGAGATACAATTTTTAATCTATAACCAGGATAAAATAAATCCAGTGTCACATGCTTTCCTTTTTATACCCCTTGTTTTTCTCCGCTTCGTCCTCCTGCTCGGTACCTAGGAGTCGCGGGGGTGAGGCGAGGACAAAATGGCTTAGTCTTTATGACTAACGGTCGTTTGTGACCGTAGGAGCTCAAGGAGCTGGAGCACCAATAGGACGAGGTGGCAGGACATGAGTGTTGGGTATTATATCCACACTAACCCAGATTTGATGAAGTCGCCCTTGAACTAAGATGAATTAAGTTGTATTTGATGCTCGGTTTGAGTTATGTGTTTGCAGGAATTCTTATGGGAAGTGTAGACCAATGTCAGTCTACAATGTGTCACTAAACACAGGACCATACAATGTAATCCCTCATTGTGTGCTCCAAAGTGTTGACTCATGTGTAGCCTCTCTATTGGGATACACTCATATTCAAGCTCTAGGACTGTGTGAAAAGACTTGATGCTGATTTCACCTTAGAAGAAGAAACATTTCTGTAAAGAAAATTTCCTAAGTACTCGAGTAGTTCTTTACTTACTTGAGTAAGGTACTGAGTTCATACTCGAGTAATAATACTCTTACTCGAGTAGTTAAGATATATCTCGAGTAGTTTATTTTCTTCTCTCGGGTTATAGAAATTTTCTTCTCAAAATTTTTCTAAGTCAAATACTCGAGTAGTACTATATAGTACTCGAGTAGTTCTATCTTCTTTCTCGAGTAGTTGAATTCTAGCTCTCGTGTAGTTCTCACTTACTCGAGTAGTCTAAGTCATGTACTCAAGTAGTTCATCTACTACTCGAGTAGTCCAGTGCTCATACTCGTGTAATCCAGAATTCCATTCCACAAAATTTCTCTAAGTGAATTACTCGAGTAGTCATCTCCATATACTTGAGTAGTTCTATTTGTCTTGAGTAGTCATCTCCATATACTCGAGTAGTTCTATTTGTCTCGAGTAGTCATCTCCAGATACTCGAGTAGTTCTGTTTTCCAGTCCAGAAATTTTCTAAGTCTATGACTCGAGTAGTTTCTTATATACTCGAGTAGTTCATTTTTATATACTCGAGTAGTATTTCTTATACTCGAGTAATCCACTCCACCTCTCGTGTAAGTACTTAAGTACTCGAGTATATTATTCTTGTTACTCGAGTAGAATATTCCTTGAGTTTTTATTTACTCGAGTAGTTGACTCCATGTACTCGAGTAATGTTCTCTCTTTCTCTCGAGTAGTTTTTCTTATATACTCGAGTAGTCATCTTCTACCTACTCGAGTAGTGCTGCATATACTCGAGTAGTCTATTACATCTCGAGTATTTTACTTTGACTTTTTCGAAAATTCTTTAAGTCCAGACCTAACGGTCTTATTCATAAACTTTGACGTAATTGGTCCACGTGTCTCTCATAATGACTCAATTAAGTCTAATCTTCTCCTCTCCTGTAAAAGGTCTTGTTTAAACCGACAAACCCTAATTTATCAAAGAAGATTATTTTTTAAGAAGTTTTTGCACCCGCTTTTTATCTCCTCTCTCTCTCTATCCAAGAAACGAAATCTATCACCGCCGCCGCCGCTGATTCCCGACCGGCTAGGGTTTCATCTTTTGAGCATTCAGATCAAGAAAGATTTCCAGATCGAGATTCGCTCAACTCCATATTTTTTGATTAGTTCGATCGTGTAAAGCCAAGAAGATCCTGATCTGATTTTGCCGAGATTTTCTTCACCTCTCTGATAAAGCCTCAACGCCTAGAAGAAGAAGATCCTGGTCGACAGTTTGCAGATCTGAAAAAGAAGATTACTGTTTGTATTTCTGTACAAATTTATTTCATTATTGTAGGAGAAGTTTTCTCCTATTGTAGGAGTTTTTCAACTCTGAGATTGTAGGAAGTTTTACCTTCCGAGTGTAGATCCGTTTTGTGGATCGAGATTGTAGGAACATTGTTCCGAGGGTTGGATTGATTTTCAATCCGAGATAGTGGAGTAGTTGAGTCTAGTGTATTGCTAGATTGCTGAGGGAAAGTGGATGTACCCAAGGTTGGGGAACCACTATAAATCTTGCCTCGTCTATGTTTGTTTGGTAGATAGATCTGTGCATTGGTTTGAGATTTTTTATTTCGCCAAAAGACGCACAATTCACCTATTCACCCCCTCTAGGTGATTTAGGTAGGCAACTATTAACTTTCAAGTGGTATCAAAGCGAGGTTGATCGTTAAAAGGTTAACACCTTGATCAGATCCTTCAATGGTTGTCATTTGAGATCTACCAATAATGGACAAGGCTAAAGATTTTGCCAAGCTTCCTGTATGTACCAAAAATAATTTTCTTATGTGGAAAGAGAGAATCAAGTTCTTTATGGAAGCTGTGGATACAAGGATTTTCATGATAGTTGAAGAAGGTCCTTACATTCCCATGACTGTCTCCACTATAAATCCAACTAAGAAAGTCCCAAAGAAACATATGGATCTAGATAAGGATGAGATTGCACTTGTTTCAGTGGACAAAAAGGCAAAAAATATTATAGCAAGTGAAGTCGATGATTCAATGCTGCAAAACCTGATTCACTGCCAGTCTGCAAAATAGTTGTGACAGTCATTAGTTACCTTGATGGAAGGTACAGAAGAAGTGAGGGATGATAGAAGATCCCTTCTTAATCAGAAGTATGAGGCTTTCCGACAAGGAAACAAAGATACCATTGCTGACACCTTTGAGAATTTCTTCAAGATAGTGAATGGGCTAAGGGTCTATGGCAGAGTCTTCAATAATGGAGAATTAAATGATAAATTCTTGAGATCCCTGACTAAGGAATGGGATAACAAGGTCTGTGCCATAAGGGAGTTTGGAAAACTGGCCAAGACAGATCCTCGGAATCTATTCGGGAAGCTTATGTCATATGAGCTTCAACTCAACACCAAAAAGGCTGAAGAAGAGAAGAGCAGGGCTGCATTCAAAGAGAAGTCTGTTGCTCTAAAGGCAGACACCTCTAAGAAGTCCAAGGTTGTTTCTCCTACTCCAGCACCAGAAGTTAGTGAAGAAGAAACCTCAGAGCTAAGCACCTCATGCTCTGAACTATCAGAAGGAGAGTTCTCACTACTCTCACGACAGTTTAAGAAATTCTTGAACAAGAAGAAGCAATGGAAAGGAAAGGATGCCTCCTATAGAAGATCACGACGTGATGGTGATCGGCAAAGAAAAGGCTCAAGTAGCCATGACAAGTATAACTCTAAACAGAACAAACATTTTTCTACTGACATTATTTATTATTGTTATAATAAGCCAGGACAAGTCATCGCGGACTGCCCTCACAAGAAAAAGGAGGGTGGTAGAAGAGAGGAAAAGAAGTCCTTGTACAGCAAGAAGAGGACAGAGAAGAGCTTGATGGCCAAAAAGAGCAAGACTCTTAGTGACTCTGACTCATCTGGGTCGAGTGAAGAAGAAGAAGCCTATTTTGGACTCATGGCTCAAACTGATGATGAACAAGAGCCCCAGTTCACTGGGAAGGTAAACTCTCACATTCCTCTTTCTGATTCTGAAGATTTTGAACATGATTGTGAGGATAGCTCTTCTGACGATGAGTCAGAACTCATGGCCCAATATAAGGAGTTAATCATGGCTTAGGACAAATGTCGCCGAGTCGTGAAAACTCAGGCTAAAGAGATAAAGTCTCTCAAAGTTGAAGAGAGCATCTTGAGAGAGAAAGTCGCAAAGAATGACTCGCTCGAAGAGAACTTCAATAATACTATTGAAGAATATAATAAAGCTCTTGAGCTCCTTGAGCTCAAAGAGAAAATCATCAAGGAACTGGAAGCACAACTTGCCGCTGAAAAGAAACTTGTTGAAAGTTTCTCTAAGCCTAAGACTGTTCTTCCATTCGTTGCTGAATTCTCAACCAAGGCCAAGAGTGCTGGACTAGGCCATGAAGAAGCTCCTAGTAAGTCTTCTAGGAAAAACAAGGCTCAACGAAAGAATAAGGCCGCCAAAAAGGCCTTAGCCAAAGAGAAGGGGAAAGCCCCTCAAGATCAGACCACGTTCAAAAAGGTTATATTTCCTTCAAATGAGTTTGATCTTGACTCATCCTACGGACACTTTGCTAGGCCTACCTATGTAGATCCAAAGTCCCGTTATCAAGGATGGACTCGACCCAGAAACTTTGGCGAAAGTGACTTTAAGGCACATTATGAAGAAGTGATTCTTCAGAGCTATGGCCCTTTCAATCATGGTCATAACTTCAAGAAGGCACCAAAGGCAAAGCCTGTTGTAGAAAAGCCTATATAGGAAAAGAAGCCATGTGATTGCCATCTTCATGAGGCATCTTCCTCCAGAAATGCTGCTCCTACTAGACCTCAATTCCAAAAGGTCAAGCAGGAGAACATAAGGCAAAGATACAACAGATTTGACTATTGGTGTTGTGGCAGAATTGGTCACTTTGTCATTGATTGCTGGTTTAATCCTACAAATGCTGTAACCCCACATGTTGGTAATATGAGGAAGACCACTCCTAATGCTAATATTCATAGGGGGAGTGTTCTAACCCGAGACCAAGGACCCAAACGTATTTGGGTTCCTAAGGCAAACTGATTGTGATTGCAGGAATGTCCAAAGGCCACCAAAACGCCAATCTGGTATTTGGACAGTGGATGCTCTCGGCATATGACCGGGACAAGAAGCCTAATTCAGAACTTTACTCCAGTTGTGAATGGACCAAAGGTCATCTTTGGAGGTTCAGACCGTGGAATTACTAAAGGCTACGGTATGATAACTAACGGTAGTGTATCTTTCTCAGATGTAGCTTATGTTGAAGGATTGGAACACAATCTCATTAGCATAAGCCAACTCTGCGATAAAGGATACATAGTTGAGTTTCACGCTGACAAGTGTTTGATAAAATCTGTTGACAATATAGAAACGATTCTATCCGGCACTCGAAGCAGAAACATTTTCTGTTTAAATTTTATTTGTATAGATTCTTCAACACCAGTGTGCTTTTTACCAAAAGATAGTGCGTCTCTTTGTGACCAATGGTACAAGAGACTAGCACATATTAACTTCAAAACTATTAATAAATTATTTTCAATGAACTTAGTACGTGATGCCCCAAATGTTAAGTACGTCAAATATAGACCTTGTCATGCATGTGTAAAAGGCAAGCAAACAAGGGCTACCTTTAAAAGCGTTATTGGCAAGCATTCTAATAGATGTCTTCATCTACTGCATATGGACTTGTTTGGTCCACTGCAAATTAGAAGTTTGGGAGGAAAGGATTATATGTTGGTAATTGTTGATGATTACTCGCGCTTTGCGTGAGTGTTCTTTCTAAAACACAAGTCAGATACCTTCGACATCTTTACTAAGTTTGTCAGGCAAGTTCAGAATGAGTACAACTGCTCCGTAGTCAAAATCAAAAGTGACAATAGAACAGAATTCAAGTCTGGGGCCATGACAGAATTTTGTGAAAGCTTAGGTATCTTTCATGAGTTTTCCTCTCCTCGTACTCCACAACAGAATGGAGTGGCCGAAAGAAGGAATAGAACACTCATAGAGGCATGCAGGACCACGTTGAGTGATGCTTCACTTCCAGAATATTTTTGGGCTGAAGCCGTCAACACTACATGCCACATGCAAAATCGAGCTCTCATAAACAAAAACCACGATAAGACACCTTACAAACTTCTGAAGGGCAGGAAACCGACAGTCTCATATTTTAGAATTTTTGGCTGTAAATGCTTCGTGCTCAACAATGGCAAGTATCACACTACAAAGTTTAGCGAAAAGAGTTTTGAAGGTATTTTTGTAGGTTATAGTAGCCATAATAAGGCATACATGATCTTTAATAGAAAAACCTTGGTTATAGAAGAATCGATACATGTTGTATTTGATGAGATGAGTTTGCTGCAAAGCAACTCTTCTAGTGTGCTCATTGAAGATGCAGGTGCAAAGCTGAAAGAAATTAGCTTGGATGGACCGTACGAAGACAAAGGTGAAAAGTTCATCAAGATCACCACTCCAACCCCTATTGGAGAGGCTGATGATCAAGTTGAAGAAGTCATCCAAGATGAAGAAGTCACTCCGGTGATAGAAGACAATCCAGATGCAAGGACTCTAGAGCTCAGACATCTGAAGGATCACCCCATGAACCAGATCATAGGCGATCCCCGGGATGGTGTTAGAACTCGTAGAGTAACAACTAATGAGAATCTATATTTAAGTTTTCTCTCGCAGGTTGAACCAAAGAAGTTTGAGGAAGCAAACTCAGACGCATCGTGGATAATGGCGATGGAAGAAGAACTAAACCAGTTCAAGCGCTGTAAAGTATGGAAGCTTGTTCCAAGACCCAAAGGTAAGAACGTCATTGGGACAAAATGGGTCAACAGGAACAAGATGGACGAGGATGGAACGATAGTAAAGAACAAGGTCAGACTTGTCGCAAAAGGGTATCGTCAAGAAAAGGAATCGACTTCGACCAGACGTACGCTCCAGTGGCAAGGTTGGAAGCAATAAGGTTATTCCTAGCATATGCTGCACTCAAAGGCTTCACTATCTACCAGATGGATGTGAAATCTGCCTTCCTTAATGGTGACATAAAGGAAGAAGTGTATGTGGAACAACCTCCAGGTTTCGTTGATTCTAACTTTCCTGATTACGTTTACTTACAGCATAAAGCGTTATATGGCCTGAAACAAGCTCCTCGAGCTTGGTATGAGACGTTGTCTAGCTTTCTACTTGAGAACAAGTTCACAAGGGAAAAATAGATACGACATTATTTCTTAGGGAAATTAAAGGCAAGATTTTGCTAGTGCAAATTTAAGTCGACGACATTATTTTTGGCTATACTGACGACAACCTCTGCAAGAAGTTTTCAAAACTTATGCAAGGGAAGTTTGAAATGAGCAGTATGGGCGAGCTGAAGTATTTCTTAGGGCTTCAAATGAAACAGTCTGAAGATGGAATTTTCATCTCACAGACCAAGTTCACCAAAGAGCTGAATAAGAAATTCGGAATGGAGAACGCAACCTCGATGAGGACTCCAATGGGTTCAACTATGTCTCTGGACAAGGATGAAAAATGGAAACCTTTTGATAAAACCAAGTACAGAAGCATAATTGGATCCTTGCTCTACCTTACGACAAGTAGACCTGACATAATGTTCTCAACATGTGTCTGTGCTAGATTTTAGGTGAACTCTAAGGAATTTCACTACGCTGCTGCAAAGCGGATTTTGAGATACCTTAAAGGTACACCAAATCTTGGCTTATGGTACCCAAGAAGTAATGACAGTGAACTAATAGGTTTTTCAGATGCAGATTTTGCAGGGAGCAAAGATGACAGGAAAAGCACTTCAGGGACATGTCAATTCTTTGGAAGAAGACTTATCTCTTGGAGTAGCAAGAAGAAAAACTGTGTGGCAATCTCAACGGCTGAGTCAGAGTACATCTCTGCAGGCAGTTGTTGTGCACAGTTACTTTGGATAAAGAATCAGTTTGAGGACTACAACATGAAGTTTGAAAAGATTCCATTGGTTTGCAACTCTTCCAGCGCAACTGCAATAGCCAACAACCCAGTCTCACACAGCCGGACAAAGCATATAGAGCTAAGGTATCACTTCATCTGGGTGCATGTGGAGCATGGGGACATAGACCTCCAATATGTCTCCACAGATAGGCAAATTACATACATTTTCACGAATCCGCTGGACGAGACCAAGTTCTCGTTCTTCAAAATAGAACTTGGGATGCTCAACAAAGAAGACTAGAAGAATGTGGACTTTCAAGAAGGCTCAAGGCTCAAAGGTTAGTCAAATACTAAAATTTTTCAAATTTTAACTCTTTGACTCGAGTAAGACACAACCTACTCGAGTAAACATATAACCTACTCGAGTAGTGGAATGATATACTCGAGTAGTCGACTTGACCAACTCGAGTAGTGGAATGATATACTCATGTAGTCAACTTCACAAACTCAAGTACCTCACTGACCTACACGAGTACTTCAGTTCATATACTCGAGTATTTCTGTATACTTACCCGAGTAATTCCAGATTCATCTACTCGAGTCAATTTTCCTCACTCATGTATATGCCGAGTCGTTTGTTTTCCAAATTTTCTTATGCGCAAACCAAGGATTATGCCGCCTCTTCTTTTATTTCATTCATTGCCGTATAATTAGACCTAAAACTAGGGTTATATAAATAAGAAAATCCGGAAATTTCCCTACACGAAATCATTTCCGCTCTCTCGAGTACCCAGCTGCCTCTTCGCCTTCCTCCGTCAGTTATAGAGTCGCGTGATTTCCTTCACCCCGTCGAACCTGTTTAGGGTTTCTGCATCTCTAAGACTTCTGAATCATGGCCGCCTCCTCTAAAATTGGTGTGGGTTCGGAATTAGTCGCCGCTGGGATTGCAGAACTCTCCGATGACTTCCATAATATCATGATTTTTCTCGACACCGCCGGATTAATCTTCGTTCTCCAAGAACAATGTCGAATCATCTTCCCCGAAGTTGTAGAGTTTTTTAGGAACCTCAAGGTCAAACACCATGGGACAGTTTTGAAGTCTACAGTTAAAGGTATCAACATCAAACTTACTCCAACCTCTGTTTCTCGACTTCTTCGACTGCCAGTTCCAGATGCAGATGATTTTTTGGGTGATGAAGAGTATGCCAGAACTTGCTTATTCTGTGGAATTTCTGCTGATGCAAAATACATCAATAGGTCTAATATGAATGCTGAAGGAAAATTCTTGGTTGATGTCATTGGCAAAATTCTTCTATGCAAAACAAACACCATCAGAGCCATACCCCTTTACTTCTTTGAATTGATGCAAGCAATTGTCTATTGCAAATCCTTTCAGTTTGGCTTGTTGATTCTGAACAAAATAAAGGAGAGTTTAAAATCTCCCAACTATGTCAGACTCATTTCACTGCTTCTCCATGAGATAAATCCAGAGGTATTCAGTTTATCTAAGGGGACTATTATTCACCACATGAAGAAGGTCACCATCTCCTCCATACAGAGATGGGAGGAGTTAAAGTTGCAGAATCCTTCTCAAGCTGCTAAGGTTACTGAAGTTATAGACACAGAGGACAAGACTTCATCTCCCTCTCCATCTCAGGTCCCCAGCTCCTCTGGTGCACCAATTGAGGGGGAGCCTTCTCCTTCTGTTTTAGCCAGGATGCCTACTCCTCCAACACCTACTCCTCCACCAGTTACCCCAGAAGATATCCCTACAGATCAACAACTTCAAGAAAATCTCCTATCCACTGATGCTGCCATCAATGACTGATAGTGGAATTAACTGCAGTTGAATCTCCTCCTCCTCCTCTATCTCCAAAAGCTCCATCCACTGACATTCCCAAGGACCTCACTCCTGAACAGTCTCCAGAAAAATCTCCAGCACAGTCTCCAGAAATCTTTCCAGCAAGAACTCCAGCTCAATCTCACCAAGAACAGCCATAAATAATCTTCATTTCTGATGAGCTCTCACCTGAGCCAGCTGAAGCTCCTCTCAGTAATTTGGATTTCTCTCTCCCTCAGATAATGGAAGAAGGAGATGGCCTCTTACATACTACAAGAGCTAAGAGCTCTGTCACCCTCACAGAAATAGCTCCATGTGTAGCTCCTCCTATTGCTTCTGCTCCATCTACTTCTGCTCCTCCTGCTGCTACAGCTCCTGCCTCCTCAGATTTGATGACACAGATTGTCCTTCTTCTTCAAGAACAGAAATCATACCTTGATACTTGTATTAATACTGTCACTGACAAGGTCACTGCTCTAGAAACTGAGATGAGCAGAGGATTTGCTAAGATCCAGTATAATACTAATCAGCTCAAACATCTGTTCAAAATTGGTGGAAAAGCATTAGACCACACCATTACTAGTGTTGGTTAAGTGATGGAACAAGGTCTGACTCTTTTTAATAATCAAATGGAATTGGACAAAAGAGCTGAAGTTACTAAGATGACAATCTGTGAAGAAGTTGGCACTTTTAAAGATGATGTCATCTCTCAGCTATCTGTTGAAGTCAGAAATGGGGAGAAGTTGGTGAAAGAATATTTAGAAAAATCAGATGCTGTCATGCAAGAGCTTTGGAAAGCAAAAGTTAAAGAGATCCATGATGATGTCCTAGCTCAGATACAGAGTGTCAAATTCCACACATATGACACTGCTGTATGGATGCACAACCAGATCCTTCCAGAATTTGCTGCTGATCCTAACATTATCCCTCATCACCTGAACCCTCTGGCTGATGCTGCTCCTGCTCAAGCTCCTCAACATACTTTTTCTCCTAGGCCTGGTGACTCTGTTGCTCCTCCTGATTCCTATACTCAGGGTTGGGAAGAAGATCCTGCAGATATATTTCTTCATGCTCCTCATGAGATCCAAACTTCCAAGAAGAAAAGAAAGTATGGTAAAGGTCCTTCTTCTAGCAAGTCCATTCCTACTCCAGCTCTTGAACATGCTGAGATATGGTCTCCCACTTTCAAGTCCCTCATCCTGGAAAAACTCAAACTTGTTTTGGATTACCATGAGAGCAGGAATATTCACTACAGTTCCCAGGAGTGGGAATTGTATGAGAAGTCTATGACCAAAAGGAGTATCTATGACATAGAATATGGAACAAACAATCCTGCTACTCCTCCAAGACCCCCCAAGTATTATCCTAAGCCTTACAGCTATCAAAGGAGAGAGCAAGAGAAATAGGACATGCAACATCATCAGAGCTAGCCAAAAAGGACTTAGGAGATGTTGAAATGATTTTTGTTGTTAATGACATTTCTGGATAATCACACTTATATAATTCTAAGTTTTTGATCTCATTATCTTTTACATAGTCTTATGCTTGCTTGTACTGCTTTATATACTTAGCATTCTTTTTATATCCATAATTCACCTTAGTGTAAAGGGTTCTGACTTCTACAAATATGGAGAGATTGTTGCGTATTGTATCCACACAAACTCAGATTTGATGAAGTCACCCTTGAACTAAGATGAATTAAGTTGTACTTGATACTCAGTTTGAGTTATGTGTTTGCAGGAATTCTTATGGGAAGTGTAGACCAATGTCAATCTACAATGGGTCACCAAACACAGGACCATACAATGTATTCCCTCATTGTGTGCTCCAAAGTGTTGACTCATGTGTAGCCTCTCTATTGGGATACACTTCATATTCAAGCTCTAGGACTATGTGAAAAGACTTGATGCTGATTTCACCTTAGAAGAAGAAAGATTTCTGTCAAGAAAATTTCCTAAGTAAAGTACTCGAGTAGTTCTTTACTTACTCGAGTAAGTTATTGAGTTCATACTCGAATAATAATACTCTTACTCGAGTAGTTAAGATATATCTCGAGTAGTTTCTTTTCTTCTCTCGGGTTACAGAAATTTTCTTCTCAAAATTTTTCTAAGTCAAATACTCGAGTAGTACTATGTAGTACTCGAGTAGTTCTATCTTCTGTCTCGAGTAGTTGAATTCTGGATCTTGTGTAGTTCTCACTTACTCGAGTAGTCTAAGTCATATACTCGAGTAGTTCATCTACTACAGGAGTAGTCCAGTGCTTATACTCGTGTAATCCAGAATTCCATTCCAAAAAAGTTTCTCTAAGTGAATTACTCGAGTAGTCATCTCCATATACTCGAGTAGTTCTATTTGTCTCGAGTAGTCATCTCCATATACTCGAGTAGTTGTATTTGTCTCGAGTAGTCATCTCCATATACTTGAGTAGTTCTGTTTTCCAGTCCAGAAATTTTCTAAATCTATGACTTGAGTAGTTTCTTATATACTCGAGTAGTTCATTTTTATATACTCGAGTAATCTACTCCACCTCTCGTGTAAGTACTTAAGTACTCGAGTATATTATTCTTATTACTCGAGTAGCTGATTCCTTGAATTTTTATTTACTCGAGTAGTTGACTCCATGTACTCGAGTAATGATCTCTCTTTCTCTCGAGTAGTTTTTCTTATATACTCGAGTAGTCATCTTCTACCTACTCGAGTAGTGCTGCATGTACTCGAGTAGTCTATTACATCTCGAGTATTTTACTTTAACTTTTCCGAAAATTCTTTAAGTCCAGACCTAATGGTCTTATTCATAAACTTTGACGTGATTGGTACACGTGTCTCTCATAATGACTCAATTAAGTTTAATCTTCTCCACTCCTATAAAAGGTCTTGTCTAAAGCGACAAACCCTAAATTATCAAAGAAGATTTTTTTTTAAGAAGTTTTTGCAGCCGTTTTCTGTCTCTTCTCTCTCTCTCCAAGAAACGAAATCTGCCGCCGCCATCGCTGATTCCCGACAGGCTAGGGTTTCATCTTTTGAGGATTCAGATCAAGAAAGCTTTCCAGATCGAGATTCGCTCAACTCTGTATTTTCTGATTAGTTCGATCATGTAAAGCCAAGAAGATCCTGATCTGATTTTGCCGAGATTTTCTTCACCTCTCTGATAAAGCCTCAACGCCTAGAAGAATAAGTTCCTGGTCGACAGTTTGCAGATCTGAAAAAGAAGATTACTGTTTGTATTTTTGTACAATTTTATTTCATTATTGTAGGAGAAGTTTTCTCCGAGTATAGGAGTTTTTCAACTCTGAGATTGTAGGAAGTTTTACCTTCCGAGTGTAGATCCGTTTTGTGGATCGAGATTGTAGGAACATTGTTCCAAGGGTAGGATTGATTTTCAATCCGAGATAGTGGAGTAGCCGAGTCTAGTGTATTGCTAGATCGGTGAGGGAAAGTGGATGTACCCAAGGTTGGGGAACCACTATAAATCTTGCCTTGTCTGTGTTTGTTTGGTAGATAGATCTGTGCATTTGTTTGAGATTTTTTATTCCGCAAAAAGACGCACAATTCACCTATTCACCCCCCTCTAAGTGATTTAGGTAGACAACTATTAACTTTTAATGAAGAGCTGATACCACCGACTTCTACTACTGTAGCTCTCCATCAGGTGAGGATGAGTGTACTTGTGATAGAGTTTGCTTCTGCTTTGTGTTGTTGTAAGAAAGATATTATCAAGTGTTCACGAGTTTTCCTCAGGTACTCGCGTTAAATTAATTTATTTAATTAGGTGACCTAGGTCACTTTGTACATGAGCTACTACATCCAATAATCCATCATGTCTAAGTAATTTATATGGAGATCATCTTGGTAAAAATGACTGTTTACCAAGAATCCTAATTTTCCCATTTGATTTTCCACCCATTTTCTATTTATGATTATAATCCCAATTATTCCATTTTCCAAATGAAGTACCTAAAATCTTCAACTACAATTTCATAGAAAATTACTGGTGATTAACATTGTCATAAAAATACTGCAAACAAAAATTCATACCCCTAACCAATGATTTCACCTAAAATAATTACAGGTGAACATTATTATAAAAATGCCACTACTAAGGTTTTCAGCATACTCAATCATCCATAATTCTTAAATAAATTCACAGAGGTTTATATCACAAAAATATGACTATATACATTTTTCCACAATTTCCCAGAGAGTATTACCCCTATATTTAAGTTAAATCCCAAAAAAGTTAATATTGTAAATCTACCAAATATATAAGATATAATCCTCAAACAATCTCATGACTTTTTTTAGAGATGTAAAAATCCTATTAAGGTTTGTATCAAAAGTTTATAATTTTACAAGGTAAGTAGACCTATATCTCATTTTTATTCCTAAAAAAGCCTATTTTTCAATAATTCAAAATAATGGGATTTTTGATCCCAAAAATCCTAATCTTTCCATGGGAGGTTTATTTCATCCCTATGAGACTCTATCCAACATACCATGGACATGAATTGAGCCAAATGGCTAATTTCTCATTTTATACTTTGCACACCATTTACAAATCTACCCCCACCATGCATGTTGGATTTCCCCAACATGCAGAGGTCCAAATATTCCAAAACTTTAACCGAGGTCATAAAATGTCCCAATGACCATGCCACCCAAATTTGGAGGTATTTGGAAGAGGGAATCTTCCCATATTCCATTTATTTAATAATTGATATTTTTATAAAAACTATAGAAAAATACACCCCAAAAATTCTGATTTTTAGACAAGACCTAAGTCTAGCATAAACACATGCATGTACAATATTTCAATGCATATGGACTTAGGATTTGACTTAGGCATCTATTTAAAATTCTGCCCTAGCCTAGTGGCAGTATTAGGAGAACTGTCATATAGGGAGCTACATTACTCCAAATTAAACCTTTACGGTGTCAAATTAAAGGTGAGACCTTGATCTACCTTTTTCATGTTGATAATAATTTTTGAACATTCCTCTAAGAGGCCTAAATATTACATACCAGATGACTGTAATAATGTGACATAAATACACATTTATTAAATATTAATACTATAGTTTATATGATTTAAAATGGACGGGATCAAGTCATCTTCCCATATAGCCGACGACCATGATTCATAACCGCCTGTAGCTTTTGATCTCCCATTCCCGGCCACTTGGGCCATTGCCACCGTCGGCGATTGTCGCCACCATCTCCGTTGATGTGGCGGCAAGCATTTCCCGGTGACATGGTCGTCGGAAGCGACTCCTCCAGCAAACCCAGAGCAAGAAGAAAAGCTCGGTAAAATCTCCTCTTCCTCACATGTTATCATAGTCAATTAAGCCTGATATCTCTCCTAAAATAGCTAGATAGCTGGCACCGAGGGTGGGGAGGAGAGACTGACCTGTAGCCGCGCTTGGTGGCGGGTTTGGTTGCGGTGAGCCTTGGCCTACAATGTATCCTGCGAACTAACATGTTTCATGGTTTCTCTAGCTATCCCCTTTCTCCAGCTATCAATCTCCATTCGTATTGGCTCACTAAAGGTGATGGTGGGTGGAATGGAGGTAAAGTTGGCTAGTTTTAAGGACTTTTACTAAGAGGAGTGGCTGGGAGTGTCAGGGCATGGCTGGTCATCCTTGAGCATGGTTTCTCCATGCCGCCACATGTCACCATACTATTGGACCATCAATCATTGTTTAAAATAAATTTTCTTGAGAAGCCCAAAGTATTAAATAGGTTGTTGAAGAGAACCAGGTTCAACACTCCTTTCCCGAAAACCCGATTCAGGCCGGACAAAGCAAATGCGGCTTATACGGAAAAATACACCAAATCCAAAATCATTGAGTGGTGTTGACACCACTCAACACTACGTTGAGTGGGGTTGACACCACTCAATGACGTCAACATTCCAGAAATTCCTAAGTAAAAAGCATTAAGTCGTACTGAGACCACTCAACGTCGCGTTGAGTGGCGTTGAGTCTACTCAACGCCTCTTTGAGTCCAGAACTTTCTAAGTTAAGGCTTTGAGTGGAATTGAGACCACTCAATGTTGTGTTCAGTAGCATTAAGTCCACTCAATGCTGCTTTGAGTCCAGAAATTTCTAAGTTAAGGCGTTGAGTTGCGTTGAGACCACTCAACGCCGCGTTGAGTTGCGTTGAGTCCACTCAATGCCACTTTGAGTCCAGATCTTTCTAAGTTAAGGCGTTGAGTGGCGTTGAGATCACTCAACACTGTGTTGAGTGGCGTTGAGTCCACTCAACGCTGCTTTGAGTAAAGAACTTTCTAAGTTAAGGCGTTGAGAGGTGTTGTGTCCTCTCAACGTCGCGTTGACTGGCGTTGAGACCACTCCATGCCGCTTTGAGTCCAGAAATTTCTAAGTTAAGGCATTGAGTGGTGTTGAGATCACTCAACTCTGTTTTGAGTGGTGTCAAGTTCACTTGATGCTTCATAAAATGGCATCGAGATCACTCGACGACTAAAATTTCCAAAATATTTTCTAAGTTAAATTCATCAAGTGGCGTTGAGTCCACTCAACGCATTTCGACGCTTGCTGAATGGAATCAAGTTAACTTGACTCACTCAATGCTTTCCGAACCTGAGTAAATTCTCTTGGATCAAAAAATGTGTGAGGGGCCTAGCACGAAATGGGTTGTTATAAATCCTAATAAACAAAAAAATAATTTCATCCCCGAAATTCAAGTTCGGGTCCTACGTCGTTTCTATGCACAGGAATTTTTAAGAACTTTAAGCATAATTAAAATGTACCCGAGGAGAAAAGCTCCAGTTACCATTCACGCTTCAGATCCATCTGGTCCTAGGTGTGCTCCTCCCGTCCATGGTTGGGCTACAACACCTTGACCAAGGGAACCTTCTTCTTCAGCAATACTCGAATTGATGTATCATCGATCCAGACTGGTTCTAAATGGACTTATCTATCAGGTGCTACCGTGCCTGCTGTAGTGGTAATATGCTGCTCTGGCCAAAGGAGAGATCTCTGATGTAATGATACGTGGAAGAAATCATGCAAAGTCCCTAACTCTGGCAGCAGCTCCAGTCTATAATCCAAAGGACCGATCTGCTCCAGGATCATGTATGGTCCACTAAATCGAGGGCTGAGCTTCTTGTGCCTATGCACCCGTGAGACACCATGCACTAGATGTATCTTCAAGAACACCCTGTCCCCAACTTGGAACTCCACCCTCTGATGTCTGTCATCGTAGTACTTAGCCTGCCTACTTTGTGACTTCAGCATCTGATCCCTAATCAGCCGTATCTGAGCATCTGTATCCTCAATATAGTCTGATCCAAGTGCCCTAGGGTCCTCATCATGGACCAAAGATAGTGGTGTCTTGCATTTCCTGCCATATAGAGTCTCATATGGTGCCATCCCAATGATCACCTGCTGACTATTGTTGTAGGATAATTCAATTAGGGGAGACAGTCTCTCCCAGGGTTCCCCGTATCCAATATACATAGATGCAACTGATCCTCCATAGTACGGTTGGTCTGCACTGTCTGGTCGTTGGTCTGCGGATGGAAAGTAGTGATAAAAGTAAGATGATAACCTAAGTATGTCTGCACCACTCTCTACTCCCTAGAGGTGAACTGACCATCACGGTCTGAGACAATCGTCCTGGGCACACCGTGGTACCTGACGAACTGCTCCACAAACAACCTCACCAAAATAGTAATTGGGTCGTCCTTCCTGATCGGTATAAACCGGGCTACTTTGGTCAGTCAATCGATAATGCCCCATATAGAATCGTGTCGAGAGTGGGAGCGAGGCAATCCTTGCACGAAATATATAGCTATATACTCGAATTTCCACTCTGGCACCGACAATGACTGTAGTAGTACTACTGGTCTCTTGGACTCTTCCTTTACTCGCAATCAGGTCTCGCAATATGTCACATAATATATGATTTCCCTCTACATCCCCGGCCATTGCATGCTCCTCCATAGATCTACTGTCATCTTGGTGATATCAGGGTGCACTGAGTACTGAGAACAGTATTCCTCCCTGAGTATGTCCTCCCGGATACTGCCTCCTGCGGGTATATAGACACGGCCATGGAAATGAACAAGGTCATCATGCAAAGAATTGTCCTCCAACTTGACCCTTTCCTGGGCTATGAATACTTCCTCCAAATCCACATCACACCTCTGTTGTGTCCTAATACACTCCGTATGTCACACTGGATTACCAAGGAGTTCATGTACTCCTGACAAACATTCGACTCAGCTCTAGAAGCCATGGTAATGTGCATATCATCCATCATCCATACTATATCCATAGCCATCACCCGAGGATCTGGTCCAGTAGTGTCGGCTCTCCTGCTCAAGGTATCCTCCACGGTGTTCGCCTTCCCCGGGTTATAATTCAACTTATAGTTGTAGTCGTACAGGAACTCAAGCCATCTCTACTGTCACATATTTTGATCATTCTGTGTGTCAATATACTTGAGGTTATTGTGATCTGAGAAGATATCACAATGAACATACAAGTAATGTCTCCAAATCTTCAACGCGAACACTACTGCACTGAGCACCAAATCATGTACGAGATAGTTATACTCGTGCTTCTTTAGCCGTCTCGAAGCATATACGATGACATGTCCATGTTGCATTAGAACTTTACCCATCCCCTGATATGATGCATCGGTATAAATGTGAAATCCTTCATTCCCAGATGGAAGTGTAAGGATGGGGGAAGAGGTGAGACTGTCCTTCAACTCCTGGAATGCTGCTTCACACTTCTCGGTCCAAGTGAAAGCAGCATCTTTCTTCGTTAAGGACATGAGGGTTAGTGCAACCTTTGAGAACCCCTCCACGAACTTGCGATAATATCCCACAAGTCCTAAAAAACTGCATATATCTAAAGCTAACTTTGGTCGCGGCTGAAAGGAGGGGTTAGACCTGATTTACTCTAGAGGGGGGTGAATAGAGTAATTAAAATTTTTGGCTGTTTTAAGTTTTTATATCAGAGTGAATATAAGTGATACCAATAAGATATAAAGAAAAGAACAGCAACCTAAGATATTCTATCTATCACAGCCACAGTAAGAACAAAAGAGAAAATGATCAACCAGACGACACAAGAATTTTATAGCTATTCCCCAACCTGGGTACATCCACTCTTCTACCACCCTGGTAGGAATCCACTACAGGTTTTGATCAGGTGACTGCCACCTTTGAGCTTTTGATCATGTACTCAAAAACCAACTCAAGTCTTTTGATCAGGAGACTTGCAACCAAGGAATAACTTTTGAAGGGAGTTAAAGGGCCCTTTGTACAGAGAGGGGGTGAGAGATTTATGGTGTCTTCTCTTTCTCAAAACAACTGAGAAGACTAATGGATCTTGATGTTGTCAAATCTCCCCCTGAGATATTGAATTGTTCTGGAAGATTGGAGCTTTGCTTCAGGGTGTAGGTCTTCAGCCTGTTCTATCAATGTTCAGGAATCCAGTAGACTGATGTAGAATGGTTGTCTCTGAGGATTCAAGACTTCTGAAGAACACTCTTGATTTGTGATGAATGTTCTTCTTTAGATACCCGGACAGAAAATGTTTCAGCACACAGAATAAACTTCAGAATAATCAGGATCTGTGTTTTGTGCTCTGAATGTTCTTCTCTGTTATTCTCTGTGTTCTCTCTGTTCTATCTTCTGTCTTCATCTTCAACTAAAGAAAGGAATCTCTTTATATCTTTTTCAGTCAATCTCTCCTTTGAATTTTTGAATTCTAGCATTAATTACTGATTTCCTGGAGTGAATGAAATACGGCTGAATGTCTGTCATAAATGAATTTCGCCAACTGTCCCTAATAAAACAAGCAAGTAATTATCCTGATGAAGTCCATAATCAATGCTTCCACTACAGGCTATATTCAGAGAATATATGCATTAATTACTCAGGACAATACTGCTAAATAATATGGAATAAGGATAGAAATTGAGGAAAATACTAAGTCTGGAAATGCACAGAAATTGTCAACCAGAGGACAGATTTCGTTTACCTGAGATCAAAGTTTGTCGACCTGAGAATTCCAGTTTGTCGACCTGAGCTCTGCGAATTGCGTACTGAGAATGACTTGCCAAATCTATAGTCTGAGTTCGTCGTGCTGAGATTCTAACTTCGTCGACATGAGTTCAGAGAAAGTATTTTGGACATATTGTGTTGAAGTTGAGCTTCCAGAATTTCGTCGACCTGAGTTCAAATATCGTCGAGCTCAGCTTAGAGAATAGTCTTTGAGTTCATCGAGCTGAGTTCGATGAACGTCGAACTAACTTTTTGAACTGATTTTCTTCTAAGTCTTGAGTATTCTTAGGTCTTCTGCAGGCTTGTCCATCAAGGTTGAATGTAAGGACTTAACCCATGATAAATAGTTAGAAAAATGATGAAATTCTGAATGGCTGATATTATGTATATGACAAACCCATGATAAATAGTTAGTGACCTTCGGCCAAAGTAATTGGAAGTCATATCATTTCGGTTAGAATTAGGTCATGGGTTGCGCTTAGCAAAAGTGACATGTAACCTTAGGATTCATAGGGAAATAATGGTAGATGGTTGGACTGAGAGGTGTATTGAGAAGTTGAAACCCTGGTTGGTGTCACAAGTAGGTTACTACATAGTAACGATAGTTAGAGTGCAAGACACATGAGAGTAATTAGAACGGAGACCGACGAAATACCGTCACTCTCCTAATAATACCTTAAGTCGTTAGGTTCTCTCAAGAGAAACATCGAGATTTTGGTATTAATAATGGGTAACCACTAAAAAAGTAAGTATCCATGAGAAAGGGAGCTTTGGGCTTCAACTCATCGTAGTTCCTAGTGCCCCCGGGATACCTTCACCGGATATGCCTTGGGCAGTCCAAGGACTAACCCTAAGTTGTTAGCTATATTAAGCGTTAGACAAGAGTAGTCTAATAGGTTAAGAGAACAATGTGACAACCTCACCCGTATAGGGTTGGAGGATACAGGATGGGTTTTTTCCTGCGAGTTGGAGGCTCGAATGTTTGGATACAGGATGTGTTTTTGTCCTGCGAGCTAAAGGCTCAGATGTTTAGACACATAATGAGTTTTTGTTTTGCGAGCTGGAGGCTTAGATGTTTGGATACAGGACCGGTTTTTGTCCTGCTAGCTGGAGGTTCGGATGTTTGGATATAGGACGGGTTTTGTACTGCGAGCTGGAGGCTCGGGTTGGAAATGATTTGCACGTGCATAGAACATAATAATGGCAGGTCATGCGATAGTGGGCCAATCGTCATGCCGATGGAAGTACAGTGACTCAGGCGAGGTGTGATGGTTTGAGGGGCCAGTAGGTTGTTTATACTGCGGTCTGGAGCACAATCCCCGAAAACGCACACCCGACCTAAACGTCTGGTGGATTTGCCAGTGGTTTAGTACATGGATACTCTAGTGTGTTTTTCAGATGCGTACAGTAGTTCTAGGCCTGGTAGTGTGTATACCCGCCTAGAAGTAGAGATGCCCGCTCCCCAACTATCATACCCACAATGGTGGTACCTGAGAGTTAAGCTAACTCCAAAAAGATGGAACTAAAAGTATGCGAACACAGAGTCATGTGGGTGAGTTGCACTTGTATGAATCCAAACCGGCATACCATAACATGCATACATACTTTGGATATACACACCATAAATCCTTATCATATAAATTAGTATGGGTTGTTTTATATAATAAGTTACATTTGTGAAACCTTAACTTATAAGTTTGTGTTGGCATTCATATAAGTTAAGGTACTTCTGTGATGACATCTTAGTAGTAGTTAGTTTACTTTTCCCACCGTACTTCTTTTCAGTACAGTTTTTATATACTCTACTTGTGCCTTATAGAACTGCTAGTATAGAGATACAATTTTTAATCTATAACCAGGAAAGAATAAATCCAGTGTCACATGCTTTCCTTTTTATACCCCTTGTTGTTCTCCGATTCGTCCTCCTGCTCGGTACCTAGGAGTTGCGGGGGTGAGGCGAGGACAAAATGGCTTAGTCTTTATGACTAACAGTCGTTTGTGACCATAGGAGCTCGAGGAGCTGGAGCACCAATAGGACAAGGTCGCAGGACATGAGGAGCTGATACCACCTACTTCTACTACTGTAGCTCGCTATTAGGTGAGGATGAGTGTACTTGTGATAGAGTTTGCTTCCGCTTTGTGCTGTTGTGAGAAAGAGATTTATTTCTATTTGGCATGTACTGGGCATAAGCCCTTCTCTCTTTTCCATACTCATTATGGACTATTATACTTTTCATTTACATATATGATGATATGGTGTTGTGACTCTTTGGACTTTCTTGTTTTACTTACTACTTGCAGTCTTCTATTCTCAATGGGATGATAGGTTGAATGATCTTAATAGCCGGCAGGATCGGCGTCTTGCGATGTCGACTAGCCCTGTGTTAGTATCACTGTAAGGCGGCAGTTTTGGGCATAATATTAGGTTACCTCCTTGGTAAGGGAGGGGGGTTGTAACTATCCAAAACAAACTTCATTCATAGACAAATAAAAGTAAGTTCATGTTCATTATAAGATTAAGAATACACTTCACTATGAGAAGAGGTAGAATAAACTGATAGGGGGAAAGCCTAGCCATGGTTCTTAGCCAGAATGGCGGTTTGTCTGTCCACTTCTCGGCTCAGACCGTTGGTTACGTCCGGAGGTAAATGGGTTGTCAATCCACGTGTATTCCTCCATCTTCTTCCCTTTCCTTCAATCTTTTCTCCCTTTTGCCCAAATAAGTCGTACAAAAGATCTCTGTTGCACACTGCTGGTGGCCGGAAACTCTCTGAAGGGTTGAAGATGGCTTCGGATCGTCGAAGAAAGCTTCCCGGAGTGTGGAGATGAGTGGAGGACCTGCGGGGGTGAAAAACGACGCTTCGCGCGCAGCAGCGGGAAGGAAAAATGAAAAGTGTTGCCCTAATTCATGGAGCACGGGTTTAAATACTGTAGTAGAAAATCAGAGCGCACGATCAGGGATGCACGACCAGAGGTTGTGCGCACTGGATCACATGATCGTGCAATTAGCAATGGCAGAACTCCATAAAAGTGGAATAAATGCTCACGAGCAGTGGCGCACGACCAGAGGTCATGCGCACTATGTCCAATGATCGTGCGATTTCCCCAGACAAAACTTCGAAAAATTGAGAATAGTGTGCACGATCAGTGGCTCGCAACCAGTGGTCGTGCGCTATAGATCCAATGATCGTGTGCAGTATTATTGTACCATTTGGGGTTCAATGAACTGACCACGCACGACTAGTGGTCTTGCGCTAAGGAGTCCACTGACCGTGCGTATGTAAAAATATACGATCAGTGGCCCCTAGGCGAAAAATATTCCCAAACAATCCCGGAACACACACACACGACCTTTGTACTGCAATAAAAATAGAAGAGTCACTGAAATGTGCATTCCACATTCTCCAGTCACAGAAAAACACCAAGTAGGGCAAAAGAATAATATCTACGAAATCACACTAAAAACGGGCCAAAAGTGCACTTAACATGGAATGGACAGAATAACAAATATGAATAATTATGTCTCTAAAGTGTAGTGCACCAACGAGAAAACTAAGCAATTATTGATATCTCTCTCAGGCTTCTATCAGTTGTTCACCATCCCGTTGCGAAAATAGAAGCAGCTCGTTGTGCAACTCCCATAGTCGCTCGCGTGGGTAGAATTTCTTTAAAAACTCTTCTTCAACCCTGCTCCATGACACAATCGGGTCAGTTAGGAATTCACGATACCATATCCTTGCCTTTCCAACAAGTGAAAATGTGAATAATCGCTTCTTTACCCAATCCAACTTCTCCTTTTCGTAATTGAGTGTGTTGCAAACTTCACAAAAGTAATGCAGATGATCAAGAGCGTCATCCTCTGAGACTCCACAGAAGGATCTTCCACGAGACACAAATTCAACTAAATCTGTAGAAATCTCAAAGCAATCCATATGATCACAAGTAAATGAAAGTTAATTCCAACGGCTACTCCCTTGCAACCATCAGATAGTTGCCAAAAATGAAATAACAAAATTTTTTAATCACTTATCAATGACCTCATACATAACACAAATCACTCTACGCCTGCATTCTCCGGCAACGGTGCCAAAAACTTGATACGACAGCAAGTGCACCGGTCGCTATCAAGTAATAATTTTGGGAATAGCTTCCTCGAACGTCGATCTCGAGGGAATGCATGTTAGGTATCGTGATAGCGTCGCAGAAAGATCGTTACTAAGAGTTAAACAAAACAATAAAGTAAGTTTGTTTTTGATTCCTAATGCTAACAAAAGAAAACGAGAACTAATGCGGGACGTAAACACCACTTTTCTTGGTGGATGGAACTAGTGCAGGCCGCTATGCCTTGCTTCGTGAGGCGAATGGACGGAGAGCAAGCAGATGGAATGAACACATGCAGAGAGTGAGGGTAGTAATCACCTCTTCAACTACCAACACTATCCTTTGCTAGAGTGGTTCTATTGCACGAGTAGTGTGGATGTGAATAGAGGCGAGTGCATCACAGCTAACAAAGAATATGTAAATATCCCAAGCAAACTTCATTCATAGACAAATAAAAGTAGGTTCAGGTTCATTACAAGCTTAAGAATACACTTCACTATGAGAAGAGGTAGAATAAACTGATAAGGGGAATGCCTAGCCGTGGTTCTTGGCCGGAATGGTGGGTTGTCAGTCCACTTCTAAGCTTAGACCGTTGGTTGCGTCTGATAATACGATTTGCAGTCAATTTTATTAGGATATTTTCGGGGTTTTAGAGCAAATCATGTCTTGTAAAGTACTTGTTTTGATTCCCCTTTGTATATATTTTTGTCGCTAATGCTTTTTTTCTGCTTTTTGCAGGTTTTCACGGCTTTCAGCCGAAGTTTGCTGTGACACACCCCAAGGTCACGCCCTACCAGGGCATGTACCTAGGGCGTGTAACCCAGAGGAATGAAGCAATTGGTCCGAAACTGCATTCCGTGGAAACTTAGTGTACACGCCCTCGGTCACGCCCGTGTCACACCCGACACGGGCGTGTACTAGAGGCGTGTCCCCAGGTTCCGAGGAATCGCCGCAGCGCGCTCGTTTTTCCCGCTCCACCGTCGCACCGAAAGTGTCACGCCCTAGGGTCACGCCTGACCCGGGCGTGACATATGGGCGCGTACTTCAGCAATTCCGCCAGTCACCTCCAGCATTCAATTTCCGCTCAACAAAGTCACGCCGCAAACAACACGCCCCAGGTACACGCCCTACCAGGGCGTGACCTGTGGGCGTGTACCGCAACAACTCTGTCAGAATTGAATTCCAGCCCGAAAAAGTCGCACCGAATGTGTCACGCCCCAGGGTCACGCCCTACCCGGGCGTGACATGGGGGCGTGACCCGACCCGAAAAATTCTATAAATAGAGCCTAACTCTAAGGGTTCAGGGACACCGTTTGCTTTGAGAGGGGAGGTTCTGTCCTTTATATTTCTGAACTTTTTAAGCATGTCTTTTCATTTTTAGTTCGTAGCTCTAGCTTTATGCTTTCCCTGTATTAGTTCCTAGCTTCGTTCTGTAGTATAATGTTAATGATAGCGTAGTTTACCTTTCCATGCACTTGTAATCACTAGTTTTCAAGCTGTAAGATCTCTGTTTCCATTAATAAAAGTGTTGTTTTCTCTTTCGTTTCTGCTCTGTTTTCACTATGTTCTTCTACTCATCCCCCCTCTTCCACCTCACCATGATTAACTAATCCTCCATGTACTCGATCTTAATGATCCGAGGTTCGAGTGATTAGGTTATGATGCTTTGAATCTTACCTTTTATTTTTAGGGTTTAGCTTTGAATTACTCTTGATTTATCACGGGTTGGAGGTATATCATCAAAATATACTCTCCACCTTGCTTTCATTCTGGGCTAGCCGAGAGGCCAAAAGTTTGAAATGAGCACTCAAGAGTAAAGGGAGTTGTTCGCACCCCTCGAGAGAGGCAGACGTTCAAATCTCCCGGATTGGAGTAAAATCCATTAGAGGGGTTCACCGCGTAAAGCGAGTTTTAGGCCTCCGATTTAGGCGAAAGTCGATCGGACCTTCCTAAACTCAGTTAGGCACGACATTCGAGAAAAGCGTGTCAATATTCATGGAACCTCCACGGTCAAGGACCTTTACCCTAATTAGCTTAGGTTTATTTATCGTATTTTTCTAACCACTCTTGCCGAGGTGATTTCTGATCGAGTGCATTCTCCCCTTCATCGTTACTAAGCTCAAGTTAATCGCTCTTTTAGCTCTCTTTAACTTTTCATGCAAGTAGCTCTCTTTCATTGCAAGTAGTTCTCTTCCTTTAGCACATTTAGCTTTCTTCTAAAAAACTTAATTTTTCAGTCGATAAAATAATAGATTTCGTGTGAGTAAGCTTACTCAACTGTTCCCGGATTTCAATACGACACTTGTGTCCCCTAGCTGCATTTCGATAGGTATACTTGCCTTGATGAATTGTTAGTTTGGTTATTTTCTCTTTGCAGATATCTAAGAGACAATCAAGTTTTTGGCGCCGTTGCCGGGGAAGCAACGCTCGTTGATAAATTGAAAACGCGAATATATTAATTTTATCACTTCTATTTCTCAGCCTCCTTCTTAAATTTTTTCCGCCTATTCACTTGAGTTAATTGGCTGGATTTATTTCAAGCAAGAGTGCGTATTTTATTTTTTCCGCCTACTCGCTTGAGTTAATTGGCAGGCTTTTATTTCAGTAGAGTGTGTTTACTTTCTGTAGAGTGGGTGTGTTTTAATTTTCTGTCGAGTGCGTGAGTGTAGCTTTTACTTTCCGCCTACTCACTCGGAGTTAAATGGCTGGATTTTAATTACCGCCTACTTACTAGAAACCCACATCACAAATTTTTCTACACCACCTAACTCTCTCGAAAAGGGCAAAGTGGCTCTAAATGCCACTATCTTGTCTAGTACCTTGCGAACCCTTCACCGGGTAGCCCTTGGGAAGTTCGGGAGTTTAAACATAAAAAATCTATTTCAAAAAAAAAAAATTCGAACTTCACTAGCTCTTTTATTTTCTAGTCTTTCTTCTCCTCTCTTCTTCTAGTGTATGACCCGCGGAAGTCCGTCGGTTACTTTGGACCTGGACCACGAAATTGAGCGTACTCTTCGGAGAAGATCGCGATTTCAAGGCCCTACTACCCAAGTGCCGGTTGAGGATTCCGAGTCATTTTCTACCTTAAGAATGGCAGAACCCAACATGGAGGAAGCCGTGCATAGGCCTATGTCCTATTATGCACGACCGAATCTCGAGGGTACAGAAACTAATATAGTTCGCCCTGCAATAAATAATAATAATTTCGAACTGAAGCCTAACATAATTCAAATGGTGCAGCAGTATGTGCAATTTCACGGGCTTCAAGATGAAGACCCGAACGCACACATAGCCAGCTTTCTTGAGATTTGTGACACCTTCAAGATAAATGGTGTCACAAATGATGTTATTAGGCTAAGATTATTTCCTTTCTCTCTTAGAATTAAGGCTAAGCAGTGGCTGAACACCCTTCCTAAAAATAGCATAACTACTTTGACGCAATTAACTGAAAAATTTTTGGCCAAGTATTTTCCGCCTGCTAAAACTGCTAAACTTAGGAATGACATTTCTGCCTTTGGACAAATAGACTCAGAGACCCTTTACGAAACCTGGGAAAGATTTAAAGAATTATTAAGACGATGCCCACATCACGCTCTGCCTATATGGTTGCAGGTGCAGACGTTCTATAATGGGCTAAATCAAAGCACGAAGCAAATGAAAGACGCAGCTTCTGGTGGTACTTTAAACCATAAGACCCCGGAAGCAGCTCTTGAGCTGTTTGAAGACATGGCCATGAACACTTACCAGTGGAATGTGCCTAGGTTCCGCCCAAACAAACCTGCAGGTCTCTTTGAAGTGGACAACATCTCACAACTCGCACTGCAAGTTGAAATATTAAGCAAAAAAATTACGGAGATGACTGCTGCCTCCGCCCCTCAGGTATGGGAATCTGCAACTCCTCCCGCCAAACATTTGGATTATGTAAATAATATGCCTAGAACTGCTTTTAATAATTTTTCTGCTGCGAATTATCATCCTCCTGGTTTTAATTTTCCGAATAGTTATAATCTTGCGTTAAGAAATCATCCGAATTTTTCGTGGAGCAATCCATCGAATGCTGTGCGCCCGCCACCGCAAAGTGATTTTTCTGCTCCACTACCACCTCCTCAAAGTTTTCCAAAACCTCCAAATTTGGAGGAAGTGTTTTCAAAATACATGAATGCTAATGACGCTACGATTAGGACCTTAACCGGAAGTGTTAAAAATTTAGAAAATCAGGTAGGACAGCTCGCTAAAATGATTTCTGAGCGATCCGTAGGGTCTCTTCCTTCCAATACCGAGCCCAACCCGAGAGAGCAAGCGAAAGCTATAACTCTTCGGAGTGGGAAGAAAGTTCCCGGTATGATAAGTGAAGAGCCCAAGGCAAGCTCCGCTCCCGTTTTAAAAAATCAAAGCTCCGTTCCCGTTTTAAAAATTCCACCCTCTGTTGAAGAAATTATCACCCCTATCTTAGAAAAAGAACTCACTCCACCACCCACCTTTAAAAATAATCCATCCCCTCCATACCCTTCCGAACTTAATAAACAACGACAGGATGATCAATACACCCGTTTTTTGGAAATGTTTAAACAAATCCACGTAAATCTGCCTTTCCACGAAGCCATATCCCAGAAGCCGAAGTACGCAAAATACCTTAAGTACCTCCTAACTAACAAGAAGAAGTTAGAGAACCTTTCGCATGTCACGTTAAATGTCGAATGCTCGGCGGTTTTGACAAACAGATTACCGAAGAAAATCAGTGACCCGGGTAGTTTCTCTATCCCGTGTGTCTTTGGTGATCTCTTTGTCAAACACGCTTTAGCCGACCTAGGTGCGAGTATTAATCTTATGCCCTTCTCATTGTTTAAAAAGTTAGGAATTGGTAGTCTCAACCCCACACGCATGAGTATCCAGCTCGCCGACAGATCAGTCAAATACCCGTTAGGAATAGTGGAGGACGTCCTAGTCAAAGTTGACAAGTTCATCTTACCGGTGGACTTTGTCATTTTAGACATCGAAGAAGACGTCGAGGTTCCCCTGATCCTTGGGCGACCCTTCCTTGCCACCTCCTGAGCTATCATTGATGTAAGCAATGGTAAGCTCTTCCTTCGAGTGGGCGACGATGAGGTAACTTTCTCTATCACCCCCTCGATGAAGAACACACTAGCTAATGATGACTCCTGTTTTTTCATGGATACCATAAGTGAAGGATCCTTCTCTCCCACCTCTGATTTTGAAAAAGAATTTTCCAATTTTTGTTCCTCTCCTCCTCTTCCAACTGAATCTCTACACCTAAGTGAAGAATCCTCCACCCGCCCCTCTGATTTTGAAAAAGAATTTTTTTATTTCTGTTCCTCTTCTACTTTTCCAAATGAATCGCTGCACGAAGCCGCCATGGCCGCTAGCAACACCCCTTTTAATTTTACATATAAAAAAGTGTACGAGGACATAGTTTTTGAAAAGGAACAAATTTCCAAAACCTCGTATGATGACCCCCCTACCTTGGAACTGAAAGAACTACCAGAGCACCTTCAATACGCTTTCTTAGAAAAGGACTCCAAGCTGCCTGTCATAGTTTCGGCCTACCTCACGGATGCACAAAAGGATAAACTTCTTTCAATTTTACAAAAGCATCGCCAAGCTATTGTTTGGCAGATATCTGATATTAAGGGCATAAGCCCATCTTTCTGCACTCATAAAATCTTAATGGAAGATAATTCACGTAACTCTATACAACCTCAGCGCCGTATAAACCCAAACATGAAAGACATAGTTAAGGGCGAGGTTATGAAATTGTTAGACGCAGGAATTATCTATCCTATATCTGACAGTAAGTGGGTTAGCCCAGTACAGGTAGTCCCAAAGAAGGGAGGGATAACGGTCATAAGTAATGAAAATAATGAATTAATCCCGACTCGGACGGTGACCGGATGGCGAATGTGTATAGATTACTGTAAGTTGAATGACGCCACCCGCAAGGATCACTTCCCCTTGCCGTTCATTGATCAAATTTTAGAACGACTTTCCGGACATAGCTTTTATTGTTTTCTCGATGGCCTCTCGGGGTATCTTCAAATCCCCATCTCCCCCGAGGACTGGGAGAAAACTACGTTTACTTGTCCTTTCGGCACCTTCGCCTACCGAAGAATGCCGTTTGGATTGTGCAATACGCCAGCTACATTCCAACGATGTATGCTCGCCATCTTTTACAAGTATGTAGAAAGCATTATGGAAGTTTTCATGGATGATTTCTCCGTGTTCGGGAATTCCTTCGATAGTTGCTTAGAGAACCTTGAAAAAGTCTTAGAGCGATGCGAAGAAACTAACCTCACCCTAAATTGCGAAAAATGTCATTTTATGGTGAGGGAAGGGTTAGTTTTGGGACATAAAATTTCTGAAAGGGGTATTGAAGTAGACGTTGCGAAAATAGAAGTTATCGAGAAGCTCCCGCCACCTATGAACATAAAAGCTATAAGAAGTTTTCTGGGTCATGCGGGTTTCTACTGCCGCTTCAAAAAGGACTTTTCCAAAATCACCAAGCCCCTTACCCATCTCTTAGAAAAAGATGCCCCATTCATCTTTGATGACCTCTGCCTAGCTGCCTTCAAATTAATAAAAGAAAAATTAGTTAATGCCCCAATTATGATAGCTCCGGTGTGGGATCTTCCATTTGAGATAATGTGTGATGCGAGTAGTTATGCGGTGGGAGTCGTACTAGGTCAACGTATTTCCAAAAACTTCCACCCCATTTATTACGCTAGTAAAACACTCACATCTACACAGGAAAATTACACCACAACCGAGAAAGAACTCTTAGCTGTAGTATTCGCATTTGACAAATTTCTCCCTTATATTACTCTTTCGAAAATTATTGTTTTTACGGACCACTCGGCCCTCAAATATCTTCTCTCTAAAACGGATGCCAAGCCTCGCTTGATTCGCTGGGTCTTACTCCTCCAGGAGTTTGACTTAGAGGTCCGTGATAAGCGAGGTGCCGAGAACTTGGCCGCCGACCACCTTTCGCGCATAGACAACCCGCTTATAGAACAATTAGACGAAAATTCTTTTCATTACTATTTCCCTGATGAGAAGCTGTTCATAATTAACACATATACTTCTCCTTGGTTTGCCCGCATCGCCAACTATATAGTGGCTCGTGTGCTCCCAAAAGAGTTCTCGTCTCAGCAAAAGAAGAAATTCTTTTCTGAGTTGAAGAACTACTTTTGGGAGGACCCGCATCTTTTTAAAGTTTGTGCAGACCAAGTGATCAGGAGGTGTGTTTCCTTTGATGAAGGATTAGATATTATTAAACATTTGCATGAAAGACCGACAGGTGGGCACTATCAAGCTGCTCGCACCGCTCACAAAGTGTTAAGCGCGGGTTTTTACTGGCCCACCCTGTTTAAAGACGCGCATGCCTTTGTGAGTAGGTGTGATAGTTGCCAACGGTCGGGGAATATTTCGAATAAAAATGAAATGCCACAAAATTATTTCCTAGAGTGCGAAGTTTTCGACCTCTGGGGGATTGATTTTGTCGGCCCTTTTCCTTCTAGCTTCGGGAATAAGTACATTTTAGTTATCGTTGATTATGTTTTGCGTTGGTCTGAAGCCCAAGCTCTTCCTACGAATGACACCCGAGTCGTAGTTAATTTCCTAAAAAAATTATTTTCTCGATTCGGTACGCCGCGCGCTATCGTTAGTGATAGGGGTTCCCATTTCTGTAACGCGCAATTTTCAAAAATCCTAACTAAATATGGCGTTACTCATAAGCTTTCCACTGCCTATCACCCCCAAACTAACGGACAAGTCGAAGTAGTGAATAGAGAAATAAAAAGAATTTTAGAAAAGACTATTTCAACATCTAGAAAAGACTGGTCAGCCAAATTAGACGATGCTCTATGGGCCTACCGAACAGCGTACAAAACCGCCCTCGGGTGTACGCCATATCGGTTGGTTTACGGAAAGTCGTGTCATTTACCCGTAGAGTTAGAGCACCGCGCATTTTGGGCCTTACAATTTTTAAACTTCGATCCCCACTCCGTCGGCAATTTTAAAAAATTTCAACTTAACAAACTCGACGAGTGGCGCTCTTACGCGTATGAAAATAACAGACTTTATAAAGAGCGGACGAAGTGTTTACATGATCGACATCTTAGGCACCCAAAAATCTTTAAGCCGGGCGACCAAGTGCTTCTTTATAATTCTCATTTACGTTTATTCCCGGGTAAATTAAAATCACGTTGGTCTGGGCCTTTTACTGTTTTAGAAGTCTTTTCTTATGGTACTGTTTTAATTTCCCATCATGATAAGGGTACTTTCAAAGTGAATGGTCAGCGTCTTAAACTGTATTTCTGTGATGATGTCAGTTTCAACCCTGTTAACTCTATCTTTCCGGTCCTGACATTTGATTAATCTGAAATTTATTTTTCTCCTCAACTTTGAACTTTATTCGAACTTTATTTTTAAAATATTTGGGACACTCTTTTTTTGATGCGTCGAGCTCAAACGACGTTTTAACCAAAGGGCGCTCTTGGGAGCAACCCAAGTTTCTTTTTCTGTTTTCTTATTTTACACCTTTTTGCCCCGAATGGCTCCGGCAAGCTAAAACTTCTGCGGTGCCTGCTCCACCGGTTCTGCTTCCATGACAAAGTCGCCGAGCCGATGTTTCCTGAAGATCCACAGCACAGGCATGGAGGAAGACATCACTCCGCTTGCCCTACAAATAAAACCGGGGAAGTACCTGTTTTTCAATTCTGTCTTTCCTTTTTGTACTTTAATTTTCTCTCGTTCTCCAACCTCCTTCTCCATTGAGGACAATGTAGATTTTAAGCTTGGGGGAAGACTTCCTCCTTCTTTTTGTTTGTTTTTTGTAAATATCCAAATAATCAAAAAAAACACAACACACACAAAAAATTCAAAAAAAAAATATTTATATAGCTGCATTTTGTATTTCAAATAAGTACCCCAATGTTTATGTTTTGTTTTTCTCAAACTTCTTTATAACAACGTCGTTAATTATAAATTTTCTAATCATTCTTTTTAATCATATTTCACAAGTAAAATGTTGGCCATGCTGTGTTTCTAATTCACGGTAGCATGTAAGTGTAAAATATTTCTCTAAAACGTGCATTTCTATTATGTTTTTCCGTTCTTTATTTTCTTTACTTTCTCTAAAAATTTATCATCCACTATTTTCTTTTTCGTCTTTAGATAATTTTTGTAAGAACAAATTTTGAATAACGTAGTAGATATGAACGATCCAAGTCACATATTATTTTTATTTTCAAGATAATTTCATCAATCTTCTTTTATTATCTCAAAATTGCTTTTTGAAATTTATAGACTCTATGTTTTAAATAAATTTTAAAAAAAGCGTGAAAATGATTTAGGCCATTTTTGTTTACGTTTGAGCTTTCCTGCCAACCTAAACTCTTTTACCACTAGTTAGCCGCTTTTGAGCCTTTTTTCCAAATTCATTTTATAACTCTACACAGCATTTCATTTTCACCAAAGCCCAAATTCCTACCTATCTAATCACGCTAATTTTTTTGATAGGAAAATGTTGTGTTATCTTTGAAGAAATTGTTGAAAAAAGTGTACTCAAAAGCAATAAATTGAAAAAAAAAAAAAAAGAGAAAAAAATGAATGAAAAAATAATGAAAATAATAATAATAAAAAGATAAATAATCATAAAGAGAAAAAAAATAAATTTATTTATACATATTTTGTTTAAAATAAATTTATTTTTTTTTTGAAACTCGTTGTTTTGGTTTAGTGTGATTTTTAAGCCTCCGTGTTTATATTTGAATTCCACTCCTATTCATATTCCTAAACCAAACGTTTCGGTCCTATTAAGTACTTTTGATTCACGCCTTTTTTTTAATTTTATTTAACAACTAAGAAAAGAAGAAAAGTAAATCAGTTTTAGTTTTGGATTTAAAATTAGATTTTTGTTATTTAATTGATATAATTATAATGTGTTGCTTGGATCTAGTAATAACTCAATACGTTCTTTTCATTGTCATTGTCTTGCTCGAATCTATTTAAAGAATTTCGTCAAAATTCTGGATGATTTATTTTTATTAAGTAAAGTTTATAAAAGTTAAACCATACCTAAATAATTGTTTTAGATTTACGTTTTACATTCTCCCTGCCAAGAATTTCACATAGTACTTGTGAGAGTATGATTAAAACTTTTTGAATTAGTCACTTTTTATGATTAGCTAGTCTTTATATCTTTGCTTGAGGACAAGCAAAACTTAAGCTTGGGGGAATTTGATAATACGATTTGCAGTCAATTTTATTAGGATATTTTCGGGGTTTTAGAGCAAATCATGTCTTGTAAAGTACTTGTTTTGATTCCCCTTTGTATATATTTTTGTCGCTAATGCTTTTTTTTCTGCTTTTTGCAGGTTTTCACGGCTTTCAGCCGATGTTTGCTGTGACACGCCCCATGGTCACGCCCTACCAGGGCGTGTACCTAGGGCGTGTAACCCAAAGGAATGAAGCAATTGGTCTAAAACTGCATTCCGTGGAAACTTAGTGCACACGCCCTCGGTCACGCCCGTGTCACACCCAACACGGGCATGTACTAGAGGCGTGTCCCCAGGTTCCAAGGAATCGCCGCAGCGCGCTCGTTTTTCCCGCTACACCGTCGCACCGAAAGTGTCACGCCCCAGGGTCACGCCTGACCCGGGTGTGACATATGGGCACGTACTTCAGCAATTCCGCCCGTCACCTCCAGCATTCAATTTCCGCTCAACAAAGTCACGCTGCAAACAACACGCCCCAGGTACACGCCCTACCAGGGCGTGACCTGTGGGCGTGTACCGCAACAACTCTGTCAGAATTTAATTCTAGCCCGAAAAAGTCGCACCGAATGTGTCACGCCCCAGGGTCACGCCCTACCCGGGCGTGACAGGGGGGCGTGACCCGACCAGAAAAATTCTATAAATAGAGCCCAACTCTAAGGGTTCAGGGACACCTTTTTCTTTGAGAGGGGAGGTTCTGTCCTTTATATTTCTGAACTTTTTAAGCATGTCTTTTCATTTTTAGTTCGTAGCTCTAGCTTTATGCTTTCCCTGTATTAGTTCCTAGCTTCGTTCTATAGTATAATGTTAATGATAGCGTAGTTTACCTTTCCATGCACTTGTAATCTCTAGTTTTCAAGCTGTAAGATCTCTGTTTCCATTAATAAAAGTGTTGTTTTCTCTTTTGTTTCTGCTCTGTTTTCACTATGTTCTTCTACTCATCCCCCCTCTTCCACCTCACCATGATTAACTAATCCTCCATGTACTCGATCTTAATGATCCGAGGTTCGAGTGATTAGGTTATGATGCTTTGAATCTTACCTTTTCTTTTTAGGGTTTAGCTTTGAATTTCTCTTGATTTATCACGGGTTGGAGGTATATCATCGATATATACTCTCCACCTTGCTTTCATTCTGGGCTAGCCGAGAGGCCGAAAGTTTGAAATGAGCACTCAAGAGTAAAGGGAGTTGTTCGCACCCCTCGAGAGAGGCAGACGTTCAAATCTCCCGGATTGGAGTAAAATCCATTAGAGGGGTTCACCGCGTAAAGCGAGTTTTAGGCCTCCGATTTAGGTGAAAGTCGGTCGGACCTTCCTAAACTCAGTTAGGCACGGCCTTCGAGAGAAGCGTGTCAATATTCATGGAACCTCCACGGTCAAGGACCTTTACCCTAATTAGCTTAGGTTTATTTATCGTATTTTTCTAACCACTCTTGCCTAGGTGATTTTTGATCGAGTGCATTCTCCCCTTCATCGTTACTAAGCTCAAGTTAATCGCTCTTTTAGCTCTCTTTAACTTTTCATGCAAGTAGCTCTCTTTCATTGCAAGTAGTTCTCTTCCTTTAGCACGTTTAGCTTTATTCTAAAAAACTTAATTTTTCCGTCGATTAAATAATAGATTTCGTGTGAGTAAACTTACTCAACTGTTCCCGGATTTCAATACGACACTTGTGTCCCCTAGCTGCATTTCGATAGGTATACTTACCTTGATGAATTGTTAGTTTGGTTATTTTCTCTTTGCAGATATCTAAGAGACAATCAACGTCTGGAGGCAAATGGGTTGTCAATCCACTTGTCTTCCTCCATCTTCTTCCCTTTCCTTCAATCTTTTCTCCCTTTTGCCCAAATGAGTAGTACCGAAAGATCTCTGTTGCACACTATTGGTGGCCGGAAACTCTCCTAGGGTTTGATGATGGCTTCGGATCGTCGGAGAAAGCTTCCCGTAGGGTGGAGATGAGTGGAGGACCTGTGGCGGTGAAAACGGTGCTTCGCGCTTAGTAGTGGGGCGGAAGAATGAAAAGTGTTGCCCTAATTCGCGGAGCACAGGTTTAGATACTGCAGCAGAAAATCAGAGCGCACAATCAGGGGCACAGGACCAGAGGTCGTGCGCACTGGATCCCATGATCGTGCGATTAGCAATGGCGGAACTCCAGAAAAATGGAATAAACACGCATGAGCAGTGGTGCACGACCAAAGGTCGTGCACACTATGTCCAATGATTGTTCGATTGCCCCAGACAAAACTTGGAATAATGGAGAATAGTGCGCACGATCAGTGGCTCACAACTAGTGGTCGTGCGTTATAGATCCAATGATCGTGTGCAGTATTCTTGTACCGTTTGGGGTTCAATGAACTGAACGCGAACGACCAGCGATCGTGTGCTAAGGAGTCCTGTTAAGCCCGGAATCTGCGACCTGTTCGTGCAGCTTTCCAGACCGGGCGGCCTGGTCTTTCTAGCCGCCAAGTCTCCCGAATCGGACAGTCACCAGAGGGCGGTCTGGTCGGCTAGCCGCATCTCAGATCAACTCGTCTGGTCATCACTGAAGCCGGGCAGTCTCCATGTCAAACCGCCGCCAGCGCTGGCCCTGCTCAGCGACAAGGCCAGGATCCGGACGGTCAGCTCGCCAGGAGGAATCTGACAGGCCGTGGGGCTTCCCTCCTTTCTCGTTTTCTGCTCATTTGCTTCCCCTAACCGCTGCCCGGTTCTCCTGTACCCCGGGTAGCCGGTAACTTTAGCCCTGCCCGCTTGGGCAGGGCCCCGGGCCTATAAATAGGGGGAGGGTGCACTCCCCAAGACACGCTGACTTGTATCCAGGAGCTCGCCTGTTAAGATCTGCGGTCTCAAGTCTAGTGTTTTGGGGCTTGCAGTCCGGTCGGCCTCCTCTTTTTCTCCTTGTAACTGTTTCTTACCTTAAATAAAGGAAAGTCCGTCGCAGGAGTTGCATTAAAGCCGCGGCGGGCGAACTCTGCTGTTGCCGCTGCCAGCGGCCTCTTTTTCTATCCTTTAGCTACGACCGCTAGTAACCGTCTAGTCGACAGTCTCCTCCTTTCCGTTCCTTCCCCCGGTGCTCGAACTGTTAGCTGGTGGTGCCCGACTCCCTGTGTGTTTTCGTGCATCAACAGTTAACACGCGACCTTCAGATCTCGATTAGTCGATGAAATCAGCGGTCTAGTTGGTCAGACCGCTCTAGCTTCTAGAGTTCGACGGCCTGTCGAGCAAGCCGCGACTTCACCGGCTAAGGCTTTCAGCCCACCTCCACCACTGTAGAACCTGCCGTTCTACCCGCTCGCTTTTTCCGTCAGTCTTCTTGTCGGCTTGTTCCACCGTCTAGCCGCCAGTTTAAGCCGAGACTAGTCGGCGGTCTCTGAGAAAAGTTTTGTTATCTTCTTCTTTTCAAGATGAATCCTGCAAAGGGACAAATTGAATCTAGTTTCATGACAACTACTACGGATCTCTCTGAAGTGCAGGATTGTTCAAATTTTAATGAGTTCCTTGGCCATGATAATAAATTTTCTGCGAATTGTGTTGAGCATGCACCAAAATCTGTTGCAAATGAACCTTCTTATAAGGAAGAAGAAGAGGCCCCTTCTCCATTCATTGATCGTATTTAGTGGGATACTGTCTCCGATGATTTCAGAGTACCGCGTCTCCCGGAGTATTCAGGATGTGATGATCCGTTTTCTCAATTGCAAGCCTTTGAATCGGCTACTTCACTAAGAAACGTGTCAAATGGAGTAAAATGCAAACTCTTTATTATATCTTTTGGCGATATTACAAGGGAATGGTTCTATAATCTTCCGCCTCGATCGGTAACCAGTTTTAAAGATCTTCGAAGTCAATTTATTTCAATATTCACTATTTACAGGAAGTGAAGAAGAGACGTTGGAGCTCTCTTCTGAATCAAGCAAGGAATTGACAAGTCGAATCCGGATTTCGTTGACCGGTTCCAAAAGGAAGTTCTGGATATTTGTAAGGTCCATCAAGATTTTTACTTGCATGCTTTCATAAATGGGCTTCGAGAAGGCCCTTTGAAATTTAAGCTCACCACAAAGTACCCCAAGACTTATGGAGAACTTATTGATACCGTTAATAAGTTCATAATAGGGGAAGAAGCAAATAAAGGTTATATCTTGTTTCTGAATCAGATGGCTAGACAATCTCAAGGGACATCTGGTGATCAGCAGTTTATTTGTTCTCAAAATGTTTCACAAGTTGAATATTGCAAATCTCCTCCCCTTCTTCAGGATAGAACTACATTATCTCTTCAGCATAACGGATTATCCAAGTTTGTGGAAGTACATCCATTCGCATCTGAAAACTCCAAAGCGTAAGAAAGCTTCAGATGAATATGTTAAGTTCAAAATTCCTATGGAAGATCTTCTGATAATCCTTCAAGGAATGTCCTGAGTTCAAAAAGCCTCGGCGTTTGAAATCTAAAATCAAATATCGGCATGAAGAGCTTTTTTGCAACTATCATAAAGATATTGGTCATCTAGCAGAAGGTTGCATAGCCCTCCGGGAATTAGCTAATCAACTTGCAAGTGCTGGAAAATTGCAAGACTATGTCATTCAGTAATTTTCTAAGGCATTCTTTCATGGCTTACTCAGTAGTTCAAGAGAGGATTTCTTTTTCTCTATATGATAAAAGTGCTTATGATCAGAATAATATATAAAGTCTCCCTTATCAATTGGTATTAATGGGGCATAGTCAAGCTTCAAACATATATCCTTTTGCCACATCCTTAACATCAAACAAGCACTACCTTTCATTTAAAGCTAATTTCTTAGCTTTACTTATAATGCTAACATGCATGCATATAGGGGCAGAAGGCCCTTTTGAATTCTTAAGCCCTCCATATCCCGCTTGACATCAGTCGCAGATGTGTAGTGGAAATTCCGCTTGACATCAGTCGCAGACATTACGTACTTGTCCCGCTTGACCTTCGTCGCAGACATTGCGTACTTGTCCCACTTGACATCGGTCGCGAATATTAAGAATTTCAATCCCGCTTATGTGTTCCTTGTGAGGAAAGTACTATCGCACGCACCTGCCTACATCGACACATAAGCGCATAGCTCCATCTATTCTTGCAGGACAACACGAGCCTATCCGCTATCTCGCGGCTTTATTAGGCGGCCTGTGCCAATTTATATCATTCAATACACAGGTCGCGCGGTTACTTATTCCGGCTTAAATTATGTGGCTTCCATGTGCCCATTGCCGGTTTATTATCCATATACTCGAGAAGTCGGTTGACCTGTTTCTGGCAGTTAATTCTCGAGCTTAGTCCGCCGACTTTTATAGTATCAATTATACTAATCGCTCAGCGACCTGCCATCACAAAATTATTTGGCTTCCATGTGCCTATTGCCGGCCTTTATTATCAGAAGCCGCAGGATATTACTCTATCCTTGTCTCTTTCGTTAAAAGGGCAATTTGTATCAGAGTTCGCCCTAGCCGCAATCTTATACTTTAGTGTCATGGCTTTATGACGACTAAGAAGGGTAGTCGCACGGCTTATTGGTCGTAGTTTATGTACAAGCAAGCCGCGATCATTTCCCTCTTCCCAGCGGGTAACCTTGATTAATTTAGTAAGGCACACGACGGTTTAAACAGTTAGCCGCGCGGCTTATTATCGATGCGTATTACGAACTAAGCCGCAAGGATATCTATCTCTCTTGCGGGTAACTTCATTAAAGTCACAATTTGGCGTCAGACCGGTTTTTTATGTTAACAGTGTATTAAATCGGAAGTTATACTGAGACCGCGCGGGCTTGAACAAGTAAGAAAAATGACATGTAAAGTAAGAGACGTCAAAGGTGAACTTGTCCTTCATTTATATTTCATTAAATGCTACAAAATGTTAATCGCGCGGTTTACAAAAAATAATACCGCCGATTTTCCAAAAAGATCAAATACAAGTAACAAATTTAAAAGTTCATAATCGCTCGGCTTGAGTTTCTTAGCCGCAAGATAACCTGAATCACCGCCTTCATCGATATCGATGGAGGATTCAGAGTACCCGCTGCTGCTAGCCGCCAAGCTACCTGAACCGCCAGAAGTTGCTGAATCTGGCCGCGCGGTCTCAGACTCTTGACCGCTGGACTCAGACGAAGCACCTCCGCTCCGGCTTCCCTGGCTGCCCTATTCCTCGTCGTCATCCTCCTCTACGCCGTCTTCCTCGCCGACCTTGCCTTTACCCTTGATTGCCCTGTAGACGGCGGCCACCTTCTCTTTCAGGGTGGGGTAGATGTCGTCACAGGTGAAGTCGGTGAAGTCGGTCGCCAAGCCGCCAAGATCTCGGAGGCGTTTAAGCGCTCCGTCAATCCCCTGGACGACTTGCGGGAAGACGTTGTCTTGGAAGGTGGGGTTGGCCGGGTCATACATTGCCTGCAAAAGAAGTAAAGATAAGGCCGCACGGTTTCATAATGCTAACCGCACGAGTATCGGTAATGACTTACCGCCTCCCTTTCTTTCAGTCGCTTGTTCTCTTCCACTTGTTCTTCTAACTTCCTCTCCAGGCTGCTCTTATCTTTCATTAACTGCTTGTAGGCAAGGCCCATGAAATGGCTTGCCACGAAGCTCCTCGCCCCGACTTGCGCGGCTAGCCGCGGCAGGTCGTCTGCTGGAACTCGACGCATCGCCTTCAGGTTGCGCTTGCCATACAGCGCGCCGCCAACCACGCTCGCGTGGCGGGTTGCTTCTTCTCTCCCCCAGTAAGGGAGGGCGGTGGAGATCGTCACGGACTCGCCGTCCGGACTCCACAGCACAGCCGGGTTTACATGGACGTCCTTTAGGCCGCTGCCCGTTCCTTGCAGCATAGACTCGCCGGAGGAGGCCTCCTCCTCCTCCTCTACAGCCCGCATCGGCTTGGCCCGCCTGGCTCGCTTCTCTCGTTGGGTGAGAGTCAGGCCGCCAGGCGTCAGCGGCTTGTTCTGCGGGACCGCCATAGCAGCTGCAAAGACAAAGACAAAGTCAGTTCATAGGCCGCGCGGTAAGAGTTCAGTTCGGCCGGTTTGGAGCTTACTATATTCTGCTTCGATTCCTTCTAAGGACGGCAGCAGCGGGATGTATGGTTTACATCAAGCCTCTTCCCCTTTAATAAGGTGTAGATGTCCTTCTCCACGCCGTCCAAGCCGCCGCTGCCAAAGGTGGCCTCTTTGTGAATTTGCGGGTTGACTGGCAGCAACCCCAGGTTTCCCTCGAAGATGAGAAACCGCTCCGACTAGTTGGCGATCTTGTTCGCCAAGTTGACGATCTTCAGCCCCTTGCAGCCGAAGTACAAATGCCCCCGGAAGATCTTTGTCCCGGAGTCCGGGATAGATCGCACCGAAAAGCATTCCCTGAACAGCCTCATGGAAAATCAGACTCTTTCCGACCTTAAGTAGGAGATGAAGCTGTATATGGCGGCTATCGAGTTCGATGGCAGTTGTCCTGACACAACCCCATAATGGTCGAAGACCGCCACGGCCTCCATCATGACCGGAAAGCGGAAACCGCAGTCAAAGTGGTCGATGGGTATGGCGATCTGATTGGCGTTTGATGTATTAATCCGCTCATCTTGCAGCGAAAGCCGCACGACCAGCGGGCTTCCCTGCATATGTCTCTCTATGAAATCGTCCAGCTCGGCTTTTGTAAGCCGGCATTCTTTGTGGTCAGCAGAGTGGAATGCGAAGGCCGTGTCAGTCCTGACCGCAGAGGCCTTGTCAGACCGCAACGACTTGGACTTAGCCCGCATCTTTTCTATCTTGTGATGAAATCTCCGGGGCCAGCTCTATTTATAAAAAACCAATGGAGGTACAGTACTCAACGTCAAATCGCGGCTAGGCGTCACTCCGCGAGGCCTAAACCTGCAGGAAATACGGATCAGTGCAGCGACTAAGCCGCAGTTCAGTTCGTCAGTCTGCACGGCTATATCCCTGCACTTAGAATGATTTCATGGAAAATCATGTGGATATCAATCTGTTAAGCCGGAGATCTGTTCGCCAGACCGCACAGCTACTTTCCTGTACTTAGATTTTTCAGAACAAAGCACAGGCATGATGATCATAAATACAAACCGCATATGCCGCAAACAGTTCGCAGCATAATAAAAATACAACAGTTTACAAGAACCAAATTGTTCAACATCCAGCAGAAAAATATATATTACAACATAATATTCATTATCCGCGGGACTTAGATCTCTCAAGTCGCTCAGCCTTGCTTATCGCCGTTCAATCTGTCTTGTCCTATTCGTGCGACCTGTTCACCGGTTTGCACAATCACGACGTACACCTGGCTAACCAGATGGTGAAGCGAGTGCAGAGACCGATGAACCCGCACAGTGTCGCGTTCTACTCTCGCAAATGGGATCATTGGGATCGCCTGAACCCCCAGCCCGCTTGAAGCTGCGGCCTGTCTGGGCGCCGTGACCTCCGATGGATTTGAAGTCTCGCCGGAAGCCGGGCGGCCAGTAACAGGCAGTTTTCCAGAGGTCGGCAGTGCAGTCCGCTGTTCTCCGTTGGTCTCCGCTGGCAACTCTCGGTTTTCGCCGTCCTCAACATGTGGAACCTCTTCTCTGTTTCCTTCTAGCCGCCTGGCCATCAGTAAATACTTCTCTGCCCTCTCCTGCTCCAAGGCGACCTGCATCTCTGCAATCTTCGTCTCGGCAGCCTCCATCGCGGTCTGCAGCTCAAACTTCAACTTTATGGTCTCCTGCTCAAGCGCAGTTTGCAGCCTTGTGGTCTCTTGCTCTAGGATGGTTTGCAGCTCTTGGATCCTTTTCTCGGCGGTCTCCTCGGCAACCCGCTTTTCTTCGTCCTTAATCCGCAGGGTTTCGGCGAGCGCGACCAAAGCCGCCTGCAGTGTGGCGACCTCCTTCTGGAAGTCGACCATCTCTTTCTCACGAACACTTGGTGGAGGCGGAGGCGGCGGTAGCATAGACAAAAATGATGTCAAGTCGCTCGGTTTCATCGGGGTCTCTGGATCTCCAGCAGAAGATAAACCGCAGTCAGGTTCAGCCGGATAATTGCGACCTTCTAGCAAGGGAATCGGTAGGATAAGACTGTCGGTTTGATTTTTATCTCCTTCAGAGGCCGCGGTATGATTTTTAAACACTGGCCGCCTGAGTCATTCGGGATCTATTCTCTTTAGCTTTTCTTTCCATAGCCGCTCGGTTTCTTTAGCTCGGCTTTTCAGTTGGGCCGGGGTCAGGAAAAAGCTGGCCGGCGGATTTAATATTATGTTCGCCCCCTTCTTCCTTGACCTCGGCTTGTAGAAGTTAACAATTCGCTTAACTTCCCTGTGTTTACCTTGCAGCAATGGAAGTGAGGTCGCCACCGGCTTCTCGGTGATCAGCTTCTTCATCTCCTCCATTTTCTCTCAAAGCTTCAATTTCTCAGCTCCTTCAGAAGCCGTGGAAGCCGGATCGCCAGGCTTCTCCCCAATGACCTGGACCTCGGGGCGGTCAACCTCCTCAGAGGCCCCTGGAGTCGACAATAGTGCATCCTGATGCTGGAGGGTCTTCATGCCCTTGAGGAGCTCGCTAAGCATCTCGCTAGCCGCGGATACATCCTCCGGCTCGTTCGGGTTGAATACCGGTGTGGATGGACTCTCGGGTACCTCCTTCTCGTGCGGCCTATGTAGAAGACTGTTCGCGCCGGTCTTTACGGAAATATTCCGGTTTCCGGCCTGCATCTTCCTCATCTTCCTCTTCATCCTTTCCTCAAAGGGTCTCGCTCCTTTTCTTCTGCCGTTTTAAGGAGCCGAACACCATTTCAGTCTGTTTGCTATGTTCAGCCAAAGTTCGTCCGGTCTCCAGCGCCTTCTCCGGCTCATTGTCGTCCACAATGATTAGGTCGACCTTATCCGGCAATTCGCACGGTTTGCCGGATTCAACACTTTTCTCCTCCGTCTCACCTATTTTTAAGTGTGGTTCGCCTGATGGAGAGAAAGTCATATCAAAGGATTTGGCAGTTCCGATTTGTGGCGGGGACATCTTCGAAACCGCTTTTTGATCTGTTGCGGCCTGCGATGATTCACTGACGGTCTGTGTCGGCCTCTTTTCAGACCCAGAAGCCGCTGGGGTCACCGGCTTCCCAATCTTCTTCGCAGGCTGTCGGTCAGGGTCATCCGGTTTCTCGCTCCGGCTTTTCTTCTTTTCAGTCGGCTTCTTTTCGCGGGCTAACATCGATGACATGACATCCATCTTGTGAAAGATCGTGTCGGCTTGAAAAATTCTGACCGCAAGTGGCGAGTAGCGACCCGTGGCTTGGAAGAGATCTTGAAGAATGTCAGGGGCCAGGGGGTTTTATAGACAACGATGAGGCAGTTGCAGTCTCCGGCTTAGTTCTACATTTTCGAAGTTTTTCCGAAACTTAAAAATGTGCGGGGATTATGTTAAGCCCGGAATCCGCGACCTGTTCGCACAGCTTTCCAGACCGGGTGGCCTGGTCTTTCTAGCCGCCAAGTCTCCCGAATCGGGCAGTCACCAGAGGGCGGTCTATTCGGCTAGCCGCATCTCAGATCAACTCGTCTGGTCATCACCGAAGCCGGGCGGTCTCCATGTCAAACCGCCGCCAGCGCCGGCCCTGCTCAGCGACAAGGCCAGGATCCAGACGGTCAGCTCGCTAGGAGGAATCCGACAGGTCACGCGGCTTCCCTCCTTTCTCGTTTTCTGCTCATTTTCTTCCCCTCACCGCTGCCCGGTTCTCCTGTACCCCGGGCAGCCGGTAACTTTAGCCCTGCCCGCTTGGACAGGCCCCCGGGCCTATAAATAGGGGAGGGTGCAGTCCCCAAGACACGCTGACTTGTATCCAGGAGCTTGCCTGTTAAGAGTTGCGGTCTCAAGTCTAGTGTTTTGCGGCTTGCAGTCCGGCCGGCCTCCTCTTTTTCTCCTTGTAACTATTTCTTACCTTAAATAAAGGAAAGCCCGTCGCAGGAGTGACATTTAAGTCGCGGCGGGCGAACTCTGCTGTTGCCGCTGCCAGCGGCCTCTTTTTCTGTCCTTTATCTACGACCGCTAGTAACCGACTAGTCGACAGTCTCCTCCTTTCCTTTCCTTCCCCCGATGCTCGAACCGTTAGCTAGTGGTGCCCGACTCCCTGTGCGTTTTCATGCATGAACAAGTCCACTGACCGTACGCGTGTAAAAACACACGATCAGTGGCCCATAGGTGAAAAACACACACACGAATTTTGTACCTACATCAAAAATAGATGAGCTACCGAAATGGGCATTCCACATTCTCTAGACATAGAGAAACACCAAGTAGGGCAAAAGAATAAAAACTACGGAATCACACTAAGAACAGGCCAAAAGTGCACTTAACATGAAATGGACATAATAACAAATATGAACAATTATGGCTCTAAAGTGTAGTGCATCAACGAGAAAACTAGCCCAAATGAGTACAATAATATGTATATAACTTGGACACATCAGGGTCTTACAACTAATATTTGCAAAATGGCAGTCAAGAGCAGGTAAATTTAAAATATAATGCGAGTAACTGAAGAGAATTCATGAACACATGCTAATCTCTTCAAAATAGAAGTCAAAAAGTGGTAAATAAACATATAATTCAAGTACCTGAGGAGAATCGTGAACACCTGATAATCTCTACAAAAGAAAAGTCAAAACAGGTAAATAAACATATAACACGAGTACCTACTGTAAACTCGCGAACACCAACTAATCTCTACAAAAGAGAAGTCAAAAAAAGGGAATTTAAAATATAATGCGGGTACCTGAAGAAAAGTCATGACACATACTAATATTTGCAAAAGAGAAATCCAAGGGATGTAAATAAAGATATAACGCGAGTATCTGAGGAGAACTCACAAACACCTGCTAATCTCTGCACAAGTGAAGTCAAAAGCAGGTAAATAAACATATAATATGAGCACCTGAGGTTAACTCCCAAATATTTGCAAATCTCTACAAAAGAGAAGTCAAAAGGAGAAATATTTAAAATATAAGGCAAGTACCTGAAGAAAACTCGCGAATACCAACTAATCTCCACAAAATAAAAGTCAAAAATAGTTAAATACACATATAATGTGAGTATCTAAGGTAAACTAGAGAACATATTCTAATCTTTGCAAATGAGAAGTCAAAAGTAGGTAAATTTAAAATATAACACGAGTACTTGAAAACAAACTCGCGAACACTTTCTAATCTCTACAAAATAGAAGTCAAAAGCAGATAAATAAACATATAACTCGAGTACTTGAGGAGAACTCACGAATACCTTATATTCTCTGCAAAAGATAACACAAAAGCTGGTAAATTTAAAATATAACACGAGTACCTGAAGAGAAATTGCGAACACTTTCTAATATCTATAAAAGAGAGCCAAAATCATTTAAATAAATGTACAATGCGATTATCTAAGGTGAACTCGTGAACACCTGCTAATCTATGCAAAAGAGAAGTCAAAAGAGAATAAATTTAAAATATAACGTGAGTACCTAAAGAGAACTCACAAAGACCTTCTAATCTCTGCAAAAGAGAAGTTAAAAGTAGATAAACAAACATATAATGCGAGTACCTTATGAGAACTCGCGAACACTAACTTATCTCTTTAAAAAAAGACAAAAATAGATAAATAAACATATATCGCGAGTACCTGATGTGAACTCGCGAACGTCTGATAATCTCTGGATATGAGAACTCAAAAGTAGTTAAATTTAAAATTTAATGCGAGTACCTGAAGAAAACTCGTGAACACCAGATAATCACTTCAAAAGAAAAGTCACAAGCAGTTAAATAAACATATAACACGAGTACCTGAGGTGAACTAGTGAACATCTGCTAATCTATGCAAAAGAGAGGTCAAAAGTAGTTAAATATAAAATATAACGCGAGTACCTGAAGAGAACTCACGAACACTTGCTAATCTCTACAAAAGAAAAGTCAAAAACAGGTAAATAAACATATAACTTGACTACCTGAGGAGAACACGCCATCACATGCTAATCTATGCAAAAGAGAGTCAAAATGAGGTAAATTTAAAATATAATGTGAGTAGTTGAAGAGAACTCACGAAAAATTGCAAATCTCTACAAAAAGAAGACAAAAGTATGTAAGTAAACATATAATGCGAGCACCTGAGGTGAACTCGTGAACACCTGTTAATCTATGCAAAAGAGAAATCAAGAGTAGGTAAATTTAAAATATAACGCGAGTACCTGAAGAGAATTCACAAATACCTGCAAATCTCTGCAAAAGAGGAGTCAAAAGTAGATAAATAAACATATAAAGCGAGTACCTGACGAGAATCGTGAATATCTGCTAATCTCTACAAAAGAAAAGTCAAAAGCATGTAAATAAACATATTTCGTGAGTACCTCATGTGAACTCGAGAACACTGCTAATCTCAGCAAAAGAGAAGTTAAAAAAAGGTAAATTTAAAATATAACACAGGTACCTGAAGAAAAGTCACTTGACTTGCTAATCTCTGCAAAAGAGAAGTCAAAAGCAGGTAAATAAACATATAACGCGAGATCCTGAAAAGAACTCGCGAACACCTGCTAATCTCTACAAAAGTGAAGTAAAAACCCGGTAAATAAACGTATAACACGAGTTCTGGAGGTGAACTCAAAAATATTTGCTAATCTTTGCAAAAGAGAAGTCAAAAGAAGGTAAATTTAAAATATAATGCAAGTATCTGAAGAGAACTCGCGAACACTGGCTAATATCTACAAAAGAAAAGTGAAAAGCAGGTAAATAAACAAATAACGCGAGTACAAGAGGTGAAATCACGAATATTTTCTAATCTCTGCAAAAGAGAAGTCAAAGGTATGTAAATTTAAAATATAACACGAGAACCTGAAAAAACTCACAAACAATTGCTAATCTCCGCAAAATAGAAGTCAAAAGAAGGTAAATAAACATATAACTCGAGAACCTGAGGAGAACTCGAAAACATCTGCTAACCTCTGCAAAAGATAACAAAAAAGCAGGTAAATTTAAAATAGAACACGAGAACCTGAATAGAACTCGCAAACACTTGCTAATCTCTAAAAAAGATAAGTCAAAAGCAGGTAAATAAAAATATAATTCAAGTATCTAAGGTGAACTCGTGAACATATGCTAATATATACAAAAGGGAAGTCAAAAGTAGGTAAATTTAAAATATAATGGAAGTACTTGAAGAGAACTCACGAACACTTGCTAATCTCTGAAAAAGAGAAGTCAAAATCAGGTAAATAAACAAATATTGAGAGTACCAAAGGAGAACTCGTGAACACCTACTAATCTTTGCAAAAGTGAAGTCAAAAGCACGTAAATAAACATTTAACGTGAGTACCTGAGCTGAACTGACGAATATTTGCTAATCTCTGCAAAAGAGAGGTAAAAGTAGGTAAATTTAAAATATAGTGCGAGTTCCTTAAGAGAACTCGCAAACACCACCAAATCTCTACAGAAGAAATGACAAAGGCATGTAAAAAACAAATAATGCGAGTACCTGAGGTGAACTCACGAACATCTTCTAATAACTGCAATAGAGAAGTCAAAAGTAGGTAAATTTAAAGTATAACGCGAGTACATAAAGAGAACTCGTGAATACTTGCTAATCTCTGCAAAATAGAAGTCAGAAGCATGTAAATAAACATATCACTCGAGTACCTGAGGATAACTCGTGAATACCAGCTAACCTCTGCAAAAGATAACGCAAAAACATGTAAATTTAAAATATAATGCGAGTACCTGAAGAGAAATCGAGAACACCTACTAATCTCTACAAAAGGGAAGTCAAAAGTAGGTAAATAGACATATAATGTGAGTACCTGTAGTGAACTCATGAACACATGCTAATCTATGCAAAAGAGAAGTTAAAAGCATGTAAATTTAAAATATAGCATGAGTACCTAAAGAGAACTCACTAACACTTGCTAATCTCTCGAAAAGAGAAGACAAAATTTGGTAAATAAACATATAACACGAGTACCTAAATGGAACACATGAACACCTGCTAATCCCTATAAAAGAGAAGTCAAAATTAGGTAAATAAACATATAACGCGAGTACTTGAGGAGAACTCGCAAACACCTAATAATCTGTACAAAATTGTAGTCAAAAGCAGCTAAATAAACATATAACGCAAGCACCTGAGGTGAACTCACGAATATTTGATAATCTCTGCAAAGGAGAATTCAAAATGAGGTAAATTTAAAAAATAATGCGAGTACTTGAAGAGAACTCGTGAACACCATCTAATCTCTGCAAAAGAAAAGTCAAAAGTATGTGAATAAACATATATTGTGAGTACCTGAGGTGAACTCGTGAACATCTGCTAATCTCTGCAAAAGAAAAGTCAAAAGCAGGTAAATTTAAAATATAACGCAAGTAACTGAAAATAAGTTGCAAACACCAACTAATCTCTGCAAAATAGAAGTCAAAAGCAGGTAAATAAATATATAACATGAGTACCAGACGCAAACTCGCCAACACCTGATAATCTCTACAAAAGAGAAGTCAAAAGTAGGTAAATTTAAAATATAACACTAGTACCTAAAGAGAACTCGTGAACACCTGCTAATCAATAAAAAAGGGAGGTCAAAATAGGTAAATTTAAAATTTAATGCTGGCACCTGAAGAGAACTCGCGAAACCTTGCTAATCTCTGCAAAAGAGAAGTCAAAAGCAGGTATAAACATATAACTCGAGTACCTGAGGAGAACTTATGAACACCTGTTAATCTCTGCAAAAGCTAACACAAAGGCATGTAAATTTAAAACATAATGCAAGTACCTAAAGAGAACTTGTGAAATCTTGTTTATCTCTACAAAAGAGAAATCAAAAGTAGGTAAATAAACATATAATATGAATACCTGTGGTGAACTCATGAACACATACTAATCTAAGCAAAAGTGAAGGAAAAAGCAAGTAAATTAAAAATATAATATAAGTACCTGAAAAGAACTCACGAACACCTGTTAATCTATGCAAAAGAGAAGACAAAAGCCATAAATAAGCATATACCGGGAGTACCTTAAGGGAACACGTGAACACTCCTAATCTTTACAAAAGAGAAGTCAAAATCAGGTAAATAAACATATAACCCAAGTACTTGAGGTGAACTCATGAACACGTACTAATATCTACAAAAGTGAAGCCAAAAGAAGGTATATAAACATATAGCGCGAGTACCTGAGGTGAACTCAAGAATATTTGCTAATCTCTGTAAAAGAGAAGTCAAAAGGAGGTAAATTTAAAATTTAATGTGAGTACCTAAAGAGAACTCGTGAACACCAGCTAATCTCTGCAAATGAAAAGTCCAAAACAGGTAAATAAACTTATAATCCGAGTAGCTGAGGTGAACTTGCGAACATTTGCTAATCTCTCCAAAAGAGAAGTCAAAAGCAGGTAAATTTTAAATATAATGCGAGTACCTGAATATAACTCACAAACACCTGCTTAGCTCTGCAAAATAAAAGACAAAAGCAGGTAAATAAACATATAATGCGAGTTCCTAAAGGTAACATGCGAACACCTGCTAAACTCTGCAAAAACGAAGTCAAAAAGTAGGTAAATAAACGTATAACGCGAGTACTTGAGGAAAACTCGTGAACACTTGATAATCTCTATAAAAGTGAGGTCAAAAGCAGGAAAATAAACATAAAATGTGAGTACCTAAGGAGAACTCGCAAACACTTGCTAATCTCTATAAAAGTGAAGTCAAAAGGATGTAAATTTCAAATATAATGCTAGTACCTGAATAGAACTCGCAAATACAAGCTAATTTCTACAAAAGGAAAGTCAAAAGCAAGTAAATAAACATATAAAGCGAGTACCTGAAGTGAACTTATGAATATTTCTAATCTCTGCAAAAGAGAAGTCAAAGGAAGGTAAATTTAAAATATAATGCAAGTACCTAAAGAGAATTAGCGAACACCAGCTAATCTCCGCAAATGAAAAGTCAAAAGTAGACAATAAACAAATAATGCGAGTACCTGAGGTGAACTCCCAAACATCTGCTAATCTCAACAAAAGAAGTCAAAAGTAGGTAAATTTAAAATATAATGCGAGTAGCAGAAGAGAACTTACAAACACCAGCTAATCTCTACAAAATAGAAGTCAAAAGCAGGTAAATAAACAAATAACTCGAGTACTTGAGGAGAACTCTCGAACAACAGCTAATCTCTGCAAAGAAAACAAAAAAGGAGGTAAATTTAAAATATAATGTGAGTACCTGAAGAAAACTCGCGAACACTTGTAAATCTCTACAAAAGAGAAGTCAAAAGCAGGTAACATATAATGTGAGTATCGAAGGTGAAATCGTGAACGCCTGCTAATCTATGTAAAAGAGAAGTCATGTAACATCCCTCAGACAACTAGACCCCTAGAATGGTTTTGTCATGACTGGGTCATGACAAAACCTTGGGAAGCACCAAAAGGCCTGATGACACCCAATATAACACCCCAAAAAAAGTACAGGCCAAGAAGATTGAGCGGGATGAAAACCTGGGATGGACAGAAATCGTCGAGTAGAGGTCGATGAAATCATCGAGCAGTGCTCGATGCAATTGTCGAGCTGAGCTCAACACAATCGTCGAGCTGAGCTCGACGCAATCGTCGAGCTAAGCACTATATGATTGTCGAGCTGTGTTCGACGCAATCGGCGAATTGAGCTCGATGATCTGCTCGATGAAATTGTCGAGCAGAGCTGGATGAAATCGTCGAGCAGTGCTCGACGAAATCATCAAGCAGTGCTCGACGAAATCCTGGAGCAAGGCTGAGCGGAGTTGATGAATGGAATAGCCATGAAGGCTCCGTAACTCCCACTTTAATGGGGCTTATATTCCTCTAAGGGAGAGGAGCAGTTTTCTGGAGGTGGCCGACCATTAATTTGGTTCAGCCCCCTTTATTTTGTTGAAACCGAAGGGGTGGAATAATGGCCATTAATGGATTTAATGACATTTGGGAGTTACAAGCCTCCTCTCCCAAATTACTCCTTTAAGAACCCTCACCAGAACAAGAGCAGGCGTTTCCCCCGTTCCAATCTCAATTTCATGAAGGTTTCTATGGAGGTTGCAGAGGAGCTCAAGCCGGCGGCCGAAAATGGCAAGTAGGCAAAGCGCATGACTTCAGGCCGCAAATCAGGTCCTCATCTGCTCCTTCATGGGTTAGATCTTAGGAATCTTTAGAGATAAGAATCGGGCTCAATAGAGCATAAACTAGTGGAATTTTTCCAATGGTTTTCCATGAAAATGAAAGTGTCAGGTTCGCCGGAATTCGCCGTCTCCGGCAGCCAACCACCTCCGGCCGATAGCCCTCACCTCAACGGAGGTGGTGTTGGTGGTGGTTGGCCACGGAGGTGTCCGGGTGGCCGACAAGTGGACTTGGAAGTGCTCTAGGTCGGGTTTATCTCAGTTGTTGGCTAGAGGAAGAAGAAACCCAGCATCCGTTGCATTAGCTTCAAGATCTGTGCAGATCTATTTATATTAAATGTAGATTTATGCATTTCTATCACATGATATCAGTTACCTTAGGAATTAAACCAAAAATACTTAGATTACTTTTATGAAAAAGTGGTCTACATGGAAGTTGTATACTTTGAGTCTAGATTATTTTAAAATTATTTTGAACTAATTTGGAGTTCAGGTCAGACCATAACACTCATTTTGGTGAGGTCTATACCTAGGCAAGATCAGAGATTGTTTTGAGTGCCCCCAATAATCCAGCCATACAAATCACTTGAAATTTTGGCTGGGTATTACTCTTACCTATACCTATAACATTTCCGAAAATGAGAATTTTTGGAAAATATTTTCCTAATTGTTTTGTAGAACTTTAATAACACATGTATGAATTATCTAAAGTGTCTAATTACCTTCAAACTATCCCAAATTTTGGTGAGTGGTTCTTTAGCTTGATATAGGACTCTGTATAAAATTACAACCCATTTGGTGATGATTTGGTTTGGGTTTTGGTGAACCCTAGCCTCGCCTAAAAAGGGCTAATTAGGTTAAGTTGTCTCTTGCGGTGTTGAGTGACCAAATCACCTCAACAGAGGTTGAAACTTGGGTCACTGACTTGTTATGACATTAAACACCCTCACATGGAGTTTGGGGTGGATTTGGGTGGATTTTCCCTAGGTCCCTAGTTCAAACCCAAAGGTTGAACCTTTGGGGTTGTGAAGGACATGTGGTGATATGTCCTTATATGGACTTGGTGTTTAGTCCATGTGATCTTAGGGTGGTGAAATGCCCTAGGGAGGAATTTAATTGTATTTTGACAAATGCACCCAGCTTAAGTCCCTCAGAAATAATATATGTCTTTACACTTTGTAGAATAATTAAGGGGTCAAATGACGTTGGGTCTTCATGAAACTTTGGTAGAAATAAATTTATAGTGTTATTAACCTCTGAGATTTATTTTAGGATGTTTAGGAATCAGAAACCCAAAATTATAGGTTTAATCTCCATCTTGCCCTTTTTGATAAAATTGAAGTAACTATGGTTTAATTTTTTTAGAATGATATGAAACTCTAGCAAGGTTAATTAAATATCATTTAGAGGTACTAGTAAATTATTGGGAACATTTGTGTTTTCCATTTTAGTACTTCATAAGTAAAGTGAACTAGTGCATCTAATATTGGAAAATAGATAATAAATACAATATCTTGCTGGAAAATTGTGTTACTTGGCCAGAGAATCATTTATGTCATAATAGAGAATAGAAAATTATTACATGTTATTTTGATGAGTTTATAAGAATGTTGCTTCACAAAGTGCATTTTAATGGAATTATTTAAGTATTTTTATACATGGTTCACTGACATTGGAATTGTATAAAACTTAGTCAGTAGTGTTTTATGATCATTACGAGTACCTGGTAACTTTTATATAAATTGTCTACTATGATTTATGATACTCCCTTCATTAACTCTAAATATTTGAATTACATTGAATTAATTACTTAGAGGTCATTACATGTATATAAATCTGTGAAATTTCGTATATACTAATATTTTGCTTCCATATAGTGTTCAGAATTTTTGGGTGGTCATAACTTAAGGAAATCTAGTACTTCATGTTCAAAATTACCCATGGCCTAACATTTGGGAAAATCTAGTAAATGCTAAATTAATTAGGAAAAGTACAAGTCTCTGGATTTATGCTAAATGTATCATGATAGACCCTCAATAATTATCTTAGGGCCTTTTGATGAGAATTTGGAGTACCTCATGTCATGTACATCATATAGCTTAGGTTGGTCTGCATTTAGTAAAACTGCGAAAATTATGATAACATGTGGAATGGACATAGGGAGTTGGGTTGATTGTATACTGATGTGGTAAGGTGAAAAAGAGAGCTTCATTAGGAGTCATGATGAGGAGAGTGATGGGTTGACTAGTGTTAAGAGGTGCTCGGGATCGACGAAAGATCGTCTTTCCTATGGAGAGAGAGAGAGGGAGTCAAAATACACTAGGTTTAGATCTAGAATAATGTTGAAAGGGATCTAGAATTGGGTATTAACCAATAATAGTAAGTACCTTGTAAAATGGAGCTTTGGGCTTCAGCCCATCGTAGTTCCTAGTGCCCTCGAGAGCCCTTCACGGGGAATGCCTTGGGTAGTACAAGGTTAACATAAGCCATAAGAATAAAAAGAATGGAAGAGTAATTAAAAAAACTCTAGGGTTGCACTTACACTCACACTTCCCGGTGTTGTGGGAGTTAGGTTAGGTCTCACGAGCGGTAGGCTCGGTGGTTTTGGTGATGGGCAGGTTAGCCCGGCGAGCCAATAGCTCGAATGGTTTTGTGACGGACGGGTTTGTCCGGGGAGCTTTGGCTCAGTTGGAAATACATTAATGTTGCATGTGCATAAGATATAAGGTGATGGGTCTTCGGTATAGGAAGGTTGTCACACCGACCCCAATACGTTCGCTCGGCAGGTGTGGTTTTGAACTTGGCCAAATAAAGTCCGGTGCGGCAACCGACAAGAGTATGCAGGAGCTCCGCTTAGTGCATCAGCATCCAGGAGTATGATAGGTCTGACTGGTAGTATTGATACCGGTTTAGAGGTGAGCAAGGCCCAACCCACCACTTCTGTTTGCCACTACGGAGGTATCCTGGGAGGTTAGGCTCCATAAAGGGGGAACTAAAGGTCTGTGTACACAGAGTTGAGTGTGTGTGTTGCACTTGCATGATTCATATCATGAAATACTTGCATGTCATAGTATTATCATTGCATATAACCCCTGACACCTATTGTATAAAGTGGTATGGGATGCTTTATACAATAGGCCTTGCAGAACGACCCCTTGGTCTATAGGTTTGTATGGGCATTCCTATAGGTCATGGTTACTTTCTTAGTTTACTTTCTAATATTGTACTTGTTCAATTGTTCTCGTGTATACTGCTTACCTACTACTACTTACTTATACTTGTTATGGATATATGCTCATTTTAGACTAGTTTCGTCGTCACTTGCTTACTTTGTTACTCTCCACCTGCATTACCTTCCGTTTTCTCCTCTCAGCTCGGTGCCTCAGAGCCATGGGGGAGGGGTGGGGTATGATAGGACTTAGTCTTTTAGACTAACGGTCATTGATGAAATCATTTTAGGGGATCATGGAGCCGCACCAGGAGATGCAGCCCTAGAGGTCGGTGAGCTTGGAGACGGGACAGTCTTGCACGGGAGTTCTACCAGCAGGGAGAGTAAGTCCCGATCCTTAAAACATATTATAGATTTGCTTCTGCGATTGAGTGATTTGTAGTGAGGATTTGATGTATCGGGCAGGAGCCCTCTATAGTACTTTGTTTTATCATTTTTGTGGGCTGTCCCTTCGTGGAGATTTATTTATATATATGTGATTCTGGTGGACTAGTATTGATTTTTAATTTACTCATGTACCATTTAGACTTTTACTCTTCCATTCTATGATCGGTATAGCCAGCAGGATCGGTGTTTTGTAGTGACGACCTTCCCAATCGTGTTGGTGTCACAGCAAAGCGGCAGTTCTAGGCAAAAGAACCGGTTGGTTTTGCAAGAAAAAAAAGGGTCTTACAAACTGGTATCAAAGGGAAACCTCGATCGAAAGAGTAAAAGTCCATTAACCCTGGGTCACCCCCGCTCGAGTTTAGTTTGGGGACAAACTAAGTAGCGGAAGCTGTGGTGTCCCCATATGGGGGATCACATGTAAATGTCAACTTTTAACTAGGTTTGGGTCAAATTTCTAACAATTAGCTTTGTTATGCATCCCCTGACACATTCTATGCCGCAGGGCGGAGCTCGGCAAACTCTGAATGTTGCACCACCTCCTACGGCTCCCACTCCGTTCCTGCAGTCAGAGATGGGGAAGACTCTGACGGCCATTCTGGAGGCCTTCAGGGCCCAGCAGGCTCCGTCTCCGTAGCCGAACCCGGGGGCCAATGGGTTGAACATCTTCTGAGGACTGTCTCCCCCATCTTACATTGGGATGGAGATGGCTGTGAGGATGGAAGAGTGGCTGGATATCATGTTCGAGATGTTGACCGGGATAGAGTGCCTGTGGGAGGAGAGGGTACCTCTGGTGGTCTCCTGCTTGGAGTCTCATGCCAAGAGATGGTAGAAAAAACTTTTGGATACGACATTTATAGATAGGGAGGTTGCTAACATTACTTGGGAGGAGTTCAGGACTGCATTGTTGGAGCACTTCGTTCCACAATCGGCAAGAGATGAGCTGGAAGACAAGTTCCTTCAGCTGAGGCAGGGCAACAGGATGGTGGTGGAGTACCACCGGGAGTTCAATCTCTTAGCCCGGTTTGCGTACTCCTATCAGCTGGATAAAGCAGGGTATACAAAGAGGTTCTATAAGCGCCTTCAAGAGGACCTGAGAGAGGCTCTTTTGTTTATATCCGATGGGCCTATACCTCGGATTATGGAGATGGCAAAGAGGTTAGAGGCTGATTGGCACACGACTCAAGGCCGGAAGAGGCCAACTGAGGATTAGGGTCGGGGTAGCAGGAATGATCAGCGGAGGAGCCACTTTGCTGATGAGAGAAGGGCAGAGGACCAACCCCACCAAGAGGTGAGACAGGAGCCTAGGGTGTCAGTGGTATTGGCCCCCCAACCTCTTCAAATGCTAGAGATACAGAGGCCCAAAGGTGTGGCACTTGCTCTGCTCGAGTGCTACAACTATCATTAGTTAGGGCACATACGGAGAAACTGCCCAATGAGGGGGCACCTCTACCGGCACCGCAGACTGTGTCGCCCGCTCAGTATTTTGCAGGACGAGGCCGTTGAATAGGACATTTTTTCCAGGGCAGAGACCAGAGGCAAGATAGGGAGCAGGTGTATGCTCTGGACTTGGCTCCACCTCAGTACCCAGGTAGGGAGATTGCAGGAATAGTTATGGTGTGTGGAAAACCTGCCCACACCTTGGTGGATATGGGGGCGTCGTACAATTTCATCTTCGAGGAGTTTGTAAAGGGACTGGAGGGAGTCCTAAATTATTCCGGAGTCACCAGGAGTGTGCGTCTACCTAACAGGACGGAGGTCTTAGCTATTGCTAAGTGCCTCTTGAAGGTGACGATTGATGGTCTGACACTCGAGGCCCCGGCCACGGTCTTGAGGATGCCGGACTTCGACGTGGTTCAGTGCATGACATGGCTCACCTTGAACCATGATAAGATTGAATGCCCGGCGAGGAAGGTTATGTTGAGATATGATAACACCTCTGCGCCCTTTGAAGGTATTAATCCTGTCTCCCGTAGGATGGTATCTACTACTCAGGCCGTTAAGGCACACTTGCAGGGAGATGAGGTTTATCAGGTGTTCTTTGAGTTGGTCGAGGTCAAGACGACGATTGCTAATATAGTAGTGGTGTGGGACTTTACGGATGTATTTATAGAGAAGCTACCAGGATTGACACCGTACCGAGAGAAGGACTTTCAGATTCAGTTGGTGCCTGGAGCTAAACCGGTGTCTAGGGCTCCCTATTGGATGGGTCCAAAGGAGCTGGTGGAGTTTAGGAGCCAGCTGCAGGAGCTGGTGGAGGCTGGATTTATTAGGCTGTGTTCCTCACCTTGGGGAGCTCCGGTCTTGTTCGTAAAGAAGGAGGATGGGACTCTTAGGTTGTGCATCGACAATCATGCACTGAGCTAGTTGACGGTCTGAAACACCTATCCACTGCCGAGGATCAATGAGCTATTTGACCAGCTAGAGGGGGCACACTGGTTCTCGAAGCTGGATTTGAGATCGGGATGTTATCAGTTGCAGATTCAAGAAGAGGATATCCCGAAGATGGCGTTCAGCAGCAGATATGGCTTGTATGAGTTTGTCGTGATGCCCTTCATGCAGTGCTCCTACAACTCAGTGGTCCTCAAACCACCTACCTCAGCATTATCTCTAAAGCCTAAAGCTCGGGCTTTTCAGCCCTATAACTTCAGGCGCAAGGCCCTACTTTCAGAGTGTTGCAGCACTCCTACCGCTCAGTACCCTTCCAGGTACCAACCTCAGTGCCCTTCTAGGCACCTACAGCTCAGTGACATACTTGTCACCTACCTCAGGCCAAAAGGCCCTATAGCTCAGATCCACAAAAGATCCTACAAGATGAAAGTGGGTTGATGAGGTTCTTCATTGAACTCAAGAGGAATTCCTCTGTGATAATCAACCTTGGGTTAGTTAGACTCAGCCCCCCACTATGACATCAGGAATGTTTTCCTCTGTCTACTTTAATGGACTAAGTGCAACTTAGTCCTAACTACTTCACAGCAATAAGTATATCCACTTGAGGTGGAAGTGACTTGCAGAATACTATTCTGTCCCTTTTTGAACTGAACCAAAGTTCAGCTCTCCCTTCTTCACAGCAACAATAATGTTGAAGTTTTGGCTTATGCTGGAAGCAACTTGCAAAACAGCTTCTCTCTTCCATTCTGAACTGACCCATCTGATCAGTTATATCTTCTTCTTCATAGCTCTCCAAGAGAATGTTCACTAGAATTTATTGGCTGTATCTGTGAAGCACCTGCAGCAAGGGTTGGCCCTAGCTGATATCTCTTTCATAGAGAATCACCCTGAGCTTGCTTGGTGCAGATGAAAATGGCACCAGCAATCTTGCTGTTGATGGTGTTGATCTCAACAGCTAACTTGATCTGCCGCTTGACTTGCTTGTCTTGGGCTCTCTGTTCTTCATTCATAGCCACAATAATGGCGATTGTGAAGAACTTCTGTAACAGTTAACTCTTTCTGTAAAGAGCATTTCCTTTTATAAATTGTAACCCAACGACTCTTTTAGTAGTGGGTCCCACACCATTAATGATGGCTGCATCTTTTCTTTAATGCCTAACTGACGTACAGTAGGCCTGCAACACCATTTGTAATGCACTATGGCTTTGCCGCTAACAATTTGAATTTTGTTGACTTTTTGACTTGCTGACATCAGCACGTGAAGATTTAGTCAAAATTCAAGTATCAGTAGAATAGGCATTGAGTGAGTGTGCTTCACTCAATGCCAAAGTACTTAGACAGTTTTACTGTCTCTTAGCGTTGAGTGAGTTACCTTCGCTCAAGGCCAAACTACATAGAATATAAATGTGTTTCTAGGCATTGAGTGATTCAGCTTCACTCAATGCCAACTTGCTTTCTCAGCTCTTAGCTGTTTGGCGTTGACTGAGTGAGCATCACTCGACGCCAAATACCTTAGACAAAATTCTTTCTTCACTAGGCATTGACAGCGTTGAGTGAGTAATGCACACTCAATGCTTTTTGCCTTAACAGTTTCTGCAGCCTCATTCTATATATAAGACATTGAGAGCATTGAGTGAGCATGCCTCACTCAATGCTTTCTTCCTTAGCCATTTCTGCTTTTTCAGCATCTTAAGTGTTGACAGAGTTGAGTGAGAATGCCTCACTCAATGCTTTTTGCTTTAACAATTTCTGCGTTATGCCGTTGAGAGCGTTGAGTGACCACGCCACACTCAATGCTTTTTACCTTAGCCAAATTTTCTATTTCAGGATCCATTTTGAGTTTGACGAACTTAGAACATAGTTCGATGAACTTAGAACCTAGTTCGACGAACTTTGAGCTCAGCTCGACAAATAAGTAATAGCTCAGTTCGACGAACTTTGAGTTTAGTTCAATGAACATTGAGCTCAGATCGATGAACGAGTGAAAGTTCCTCTCGATGAACTTAGGCCTTAGTTCGACGAACTTTGATATCTGCTATTCAACTATCTTGAAACTAAGGCGTTGAGTGAGTGAACTACACTCAACGCCTGCCACATTTCAGCCCATTTTTCTTTTGGCTTTGATTCTATTACCCAGACTCACAGCCTTTTGTTGTATGGCATTGAGTGAGTTGACTTCACTCAACGCATGTGGACTTAGCCACATTTTAAGCTTACCACTTCAAGGCTTTGACTAAATAGGCTTTACTCAGTATTATAAGTCCTCTGGGTTTGAGTGAATGATCTTCACTCAATGTCTATAGACTTGGACAAGATTTCTGTCTTTCCACTACATAGGTAAGAGCTTACCTGTCATAACCACTTAGGCTACCTGTCCCATCATTGCTTATCAGGACACTCTGTAATCTTTAATCTTGAACACAAGTTAGATCACAACATGTGCATACATTGTTTGTTGGTCCTTCTTCAAATTCAGGACATTAAAATCAATGGACCTAACAATTGACGCGGCTGCCGGAGCTACCCTGATATAACAAGACCCCCGAGGCTGCCCAAGCTCTTATCGAAGAGATGGCCATGAACGCCTACCAATAGAACGTCCAGCAGGGACTCCCAAGTAGGCGGCCAACCTCTTCAAAGTGGATGCCACTGCTCACTTGGCCCTTCAAGTTGAAAGGTTGACGAAGCAGGTGGTGGAGATGTTTGTTGCCTCATCCACTCCTCCATGGGTGATTCCCTCTAACGTCAATGTAGTAGAAGAGATCGTAGACTACATAGGAAATTTGGGGAGACATTCCTTCAACACCAACAACAACCCTTATAGTAATCACTATAATCCGGGTTGGAGGAACCACCCCAACTTTTCACAGAGTAATGCGAACAATGCGCAATGCCCTCCCAATTCTTTTGTGCCCGGATTTCCGCCGCCTTCCCCTCTTCCAAAACCATCCCCGATGAAGGAAAATTTTTCTAAATACATAGCGTCCAACGAGTCAAATATTCAGAACATCACCGGATCACTAAAAAAACATAGAACTCCAGGTTGGACAACTAGCGCAGATGATGTCCGAGCGCACACTCGAGGCAATGCTGGGGAACACGGAGCCCAATCCTCGGTAGAATATCAATGCTATAACCCTCCATAATGTAAAGGAGGTGATCGATCTAAAACGGATCGATCGGCAGGGTTCCTAATTGGGCCTCCCCGAGCATGTTTCAGGGAAGCTTCCTCTTTAATTTTGTTTGTAAATATTTCATTTTACTTCTTTTTTGTTCCACATACTTACGTTGTAACATTAGGGACAATGTTGGACTTAAGTGTGGGGGTGTTTTCGTGCTTTCTTTTCTGCACTTCTATTTTCTGTACTCTTACAAATTTTTAAAAATACAAAAAATATAAAAACAGAACAAAACAAAATAAAAAAAATTATAAAATGAAAACTCCAAAAATAATTTCTTATTTTATCATCAAAAATTTCAAAAACTTTTATAAAATAAAATATCTTTTTCCAAAAATATTTAGTTTTATTTTGTAAATATTCTTTGTAAATATTTTCTGTATATATTTTTTTGTAAATATTATTTTCTCTTCCCCCTCTTTCTTTCTTTCTTTTCTTTGTAAATAACTTTTCTCTCTTTCCTCAATTGTAAATATTTGCTTATAAAATACAAAAAAATAGAAAAGAAAAATAGTTTAAAAAATATATCTTTTTTGCATTTTAGTAAGTATATAATAAAAAATTAAATACAAAAAAAAAGATAATATGTCAAAAATTTCCAAAAAAGGAGTAAAATAAACAAAAATTCCAAAAAGAAGATAATAAGTCAAACATTTCCAAAAAAGAGTAAAATAAACAAAAATTCCAAAATAGATAATAAATAAAAAATACAAAAAAGATGAAAACTCTAAGAAATCCCAAAAAAAATTTATGAAATAAATAAATCGAATATTCCATTCTTAACTCTTTTTGCTCTCCAAAAATATAGTTACAAGTTTATTTATAAGCGAATTTCATTAATTCTTTGTTTACTATTTGTTTATTAATTGGAGATTGATAGATTTAAATACCTGGGATTAAGTTTTAAAATTTTTTTATGTTTTGTTCTTAAGATAGGGGACTTATTTTAGGCACCACTTCTAATTTATCTAAAATAGAAGCATGGGTATTATGTTAGAAAAAATAACTATAGACTTATATTATTTTTACTTCAAGCATTTAGAAACACAGGAACATTGTAACACCCCCTATCCATCGCATAGCATATAGCAGTAGGTCCAGCTGAGTCCCGACGCCATATACCGACACACAAACCAGGTGGTTACTCAATGGAATATCATCCGACTAATAACCAACGTCCTACACAGAGTCATTCTAGCGAAAGTAATTATTAAAAGTTTCAAATTAAAGAACCCAGCCACAAGCTTGAATGTCCACTACAAAACCCAATTGGAATGAAGTACAATACACAAGTACAATGGCCTTAAGGCCTTACATTTTTTTACTCAAATTACATGTTTTGCAAACCTCGGCACGCAGGCCGGTCACACATGAATAAAGCAAGTAAACACTCAAAATTTAGGCCTTCGAGGGCCAGCTCAGCAACATGGGCTTTTGCCCGCTAATTACCATTTGGTCCTGCAGCATCTGCAAGCAATAACCCACCACAACGGTGGCAAACAAAGGCAATGGTCAGCTATGCTGACCAAATTATAACGATCCCGCCCCCAACCTCAGGGCGGCGATGCTCCTTCCCTGCACTTTATTAGTATAACCAAGCATTATAGAGTAATAACACTACATCACAGGCATAGGCACGCACGACCACACACCTCATGCTCTCAGGGCACATTCTCGGTGAACCTGGTCAAAGCCGAGGTCTCACCAATGCCACTTGGATGGCACATCTCGTGAGCATTTGAGTCTTTCAGGCAGAAGTCACGTCACTTGAAAACATCGATAGCCTAAGACCCGACCTCTATGCCATCGGTAGGCCTCTAACACCGAGCCGCATAGAGCAGGAACGGTTCCATTGAACCCGTTGCTCACTTTGCCACGACAATTAAAATCATCGGCATGGGTTAAGCTTCCTCGAATCCCGTGAATCGAACACACAATATCACATAACCTAGTTATGTACAAGTTGGCTCCCAGGCCACCAAGACGGCAAAATCACGCATCTGCACAGTTTTTCGGGTGCACCTCGAGGTTAGTCCCCAAGGCTCCCTGTTGCAATCTACTGCTTAGAAAACCCGAAAAACAACGAATTGCACGGAGTCTTCTCCGGCCATTAATGCAATGCAACATCACCTATCCAGACCAACTTGTCCGAGTAGGCTTCACACATCATGCCTATGTTCAATTCTCGATTACGGACTCTACATGTACACAACGGGGACTATTCATGTCTACCCGAAGGAACGCCTTAACTCAACGCAAACTCGCGAGAGCGGACTTCCTATGCAAAGGAAAAAAGGCATCACATGTCCTAGGATGAGAATCGTTACCAAAGCATTTTTCCTTGGCTCCATGGAAATCTATGCAGATGAAAAGCACCGCAATCTCCTTGCCTCCGTAGATCCGAAGTCGGATCGCGATTTGGAGCTCCGAAGCTCCGCCGGTGACCGGATCTTGCCTCCTTCTTCTTCCTTGCTCTCCCCTCTCTCTAGATCTTTAGAAAGATATTGGTAGGATGAAATTAAGGATTTCCAATCCTAAACCCTGGTATATCGCATCAGGAACAAACCCCAGCCGTCGGATCCTAAAGTAATGAAACGGACAGCCACGATCAGGTTCTGAAATCCAAAATCTGGGTCGAACACGGCCTATGACATGCCCGTGTCTAGGGCCGTATTCCCCATTCGCCGTCGAAACCGACCCATCCCGAAAATGACACGGGCACCCGACATGCCTGTGTCAGACTTTACACGCCCTGTGTCATCCAGAACACGGCCGTGTACTGTGTCGTGTTACTCCATCGACAAAGGCCCAACACCAACCGAGAAGATTACGAGTTTTGGACACGCCCGTGTCCAATTTGACAAGCCCGTGTCTAGCCGACACGGCCCGTGTTCTGACTCCATGTATCAACCACGCCACAGCCCAGCTTCAACTCGTGAAGGACATGGCCTGTGACACGCCCGTGTCCCAGGCCGTGTTCGCTGCTCGACGATCGTCGACTCCAAAATTCGTCGACCTCTCAGCCAGATCGTCGACCCGAGCACGACACGCCCTGGGACATGGCCGTGTCCCAGGCCGTGTGCCCCCTGCCAAATTCCAAACTTGGCTCAAAATGCCTCCCGTCGCTCTTTTGAGTTTCGGGGCGTTACAAACGTTCAATTTATAAAGGTTGCTCTCAAAATATTTAATTTAAAATCTTGCTTTATTTTTGAAAAAAAAAACCAACTCCCCATATTTATCATGTCTTACTTGGCATGATAAAATTTTTATCCTTAAAAGAACCTATGTCAATGGGAATAAGATTTCGTTCCGTAAACATAGGCATCCAATATAATTAAAAAATTATATGTTACGGAGTAAGAGGATAAAATTCATTACTCCTATACATATACATTGGGTTATATGAAGTTGTACAAAAAATAACATCTTATGGAAAATAAGATTTCATTTTCCTAAATATCCACATTCAAAAAAATTTATTAGAGGTTCGAGCGAAAAAAATATATACCTCAACTCATCCAAAGCACTCTTCATAAACCACAACAACCGCCTTAGTCATATTCAATGATTCTAAACTTAATATAAAATATTTTTGAGAGCATAATTTTTAAATTGCATTATTTCCTTTAATCCCTTATAAGCTAAAATTTTTATAATTCCAATCTATTTTTGTTAGCTAATGATTACAATTTTTTGCTTCCTATTTGGTTACTTCAAGAAGTCTTTTGGCCAAAACTTTTCCTCTATTTAAATCAATTTCATGATTTAAGACTTAAATATTATACCCCTGATGTCTACTTTGATCTCTCTTTTAATTAATTCAAGCAGTAGCTAAATATATGATTTCTTTTAATTCCTTATAATTATATCTCCAACTTTTGCTCTGTAATAGCAAAATCTTAAGTATGGTGGTATATGATAAGTTGTAAATATTCCTATTTTTACGTACTTAACTCTGATTGTTTCAGTTTATTTTCATTATTTTTAGTTAGTTTTATTCAATAAAATGTTCCTTTTTTGTATATTCCATTCTAACTTAGCTTTATTTTGTTTTTCAGAAATTTTGCAAAAATGACGAAAATTCAAAGTACACGGCTGTGAACTGTCTTTCATGCCCATGACTGGGCCATGTAACTTTGATTCATGTGGAAAACTTCCGCCAGCAATCAAAAAAATCAGAACACGCCCGTGTCCCGCCCTACATGCCCATGTCCCGTCCAACATGCTTGTGTCAATCCTGACTCAACGCTCAACACCTCCAGCTCGATGTTTGACGTTCGACGATTTGTCCAGTCACGCCCATGTTAGTTTGAACACGCCCGTAACCATCTCGACTATTCTAGACAAGACGTCGCCAGCGATTCAAGGACTCGATGCCTAAGCCAGTTACACCATCCAATTACGCCTGTGTCGATTCGACGTACGCCCGTGACTGCCTCAATTTTCAAGACAAGACTCTGCCAAGGAGGCAAGGATTCAACGCTTTGCAGTCACGTTTGTGCTACATGCCCGTGACCGTCGAAAATGCCCGTGACCTCCACAAGGAAATCCCCGAAGTCAACCGCCAATAAATTTTCGGCTTCACCTCAATGCCAGTACCGACACGCCCTCTACATGCCCTTGACCAGGGCGTGGAAATCCAATTTTTTCCTCTAAATAGAATCTTACTGTAAGGTCCAAGGGTTCAAAATTTTGATTCATTTTGCTGTTTGACTGCTGTTAGGATGCTTTTTGTATTATCTAAGGATAATTTCTCCCCCCCTCCCTTCTCTTTGTGATTTTTTTTTTACTTTTGTAATCCGACTTTTTACTTAATAAAATTTGTTATACTTTTCATCCTTATATTGTTCTGGAATGCCTCTGTGTGCCTCTCTTTCAGCGATCTTATGTTTTTTCGTTTTTTATTTTAATATGGGTGTGTGTTTGTGTATGAGTTCGATTTGTGGTATTTATGTTTTCAAATCATCAAATTTCTTAGCTTCATTTTAGATTTCTTCAAAGTCACTAGTTGTTGTTATAGCTTTTCTTATCGTGTCCCTTTGGTTTGTTTAGATTTAGGATTTCTGTGCTTTTCATTCATTCTTTTGAATTTATAAAAATGGATTCATAGTATTTTTTTATCCAATATTTTACTTAGATTTCCCTTTTTTAGCTTGTAAAACATTTTGTTTTTTTAAACTTTCTTCCACATTTTAAGCATTTTTACAAAGTTATAAGAATGGATGATTTGTTATTTCTCTCTTTCAAACCCTTTGATTTTTGCATTTATTTGAAAACTCTTTTTCTCCAAAAATCTTTATTTCTATTTTTATGCATTTTCAGCAAATTCTAACGGTAAAATGTAAACGTTTTAATTTTTCGATCACTTTTTTTTCTACTTTTTGCTTGTGTGTGTGAGTGTCTGGGTTAGGTTTTCATTGCTTTCCTTCAAGTAGAGTGTGTGTGTTTATGAGTTTGATTTTACTGCTTTCATTTCTCGCCTACTCGTTTGAGTAGGACTTGTCATTTCCCGCCAACTCGTTTGAGTAGGACTTGTCATTTCCCGCCTACTTGTTTGAGTAGGACTTGTCATTTTCTGCCTACTCGTTTGAGTAGGACTTATTATTTCCCGCCTACTCGTTTGAGTAGGACTTGTCATTTCCTGCCTACTCATTTGAGTAGGACTTGGCAATTTTCAGCTTTAATTTCGCGCCTACTCATTTGAGTAGGACTTGTCATTTCCTGCCTACTCATTTGAGTAGAACTTGTCATTTTTCGCCTACTCGTTTGAGTAGAACTTTTATTTTCAATTATGTAATTTTCCCTTTTTCGTAACTTAGTTATTTTTCTTTTATTTATGGCTTTGGTCGAGTGCGTGCATTCTTCCTTTTTTAAAACTTTTATCTTTCTAATGTTAGGTTATTTTATGTATTTTTTTGTAACCCTTCAGCATTTAATTTTGAACTCACGCCTCACGAAACTGATAAGCCGCCCCCATCCGATGAGTGGCTAATCGCTCTTAGCCCTCGGTATCGAAGAGCATTGGTACATAAAAATATTTTTAAATAATTAAAGGTCTTCTTTTTCTATTTAATTAAGAACTTAAGGTTTAACCTGGGTATACGACACGTAGAACCATATATTGATGTGTGGGCTCTATTTCCGTTATCCATACGCTAGCTAGCCTAGAGGCCGTGTGTATGAACCGATCACCCTTGGGTAAAGAGAGTTTCGCACTAAAGCTCGAGAGAGGAGGTGCAGAATTCTTCCATATTGGGTTCCCCCGCCCAATAGAGGGGTTCTTAGCGTAAAGCGGGCATTAAGAGGAATCCTTCGCTGAACGAGAGTACGGTCAAATAGTCTTAATGTTAAGGTGAGCGATAGTCCTAGAGACAGGTGAGGTCATTCTTTTGGAACCTCCACGGCCAAGTTTCCCCTTTAATTGAATTGAAACCTAGGATCTCTAGTTATATAAATTTATTTTAGTCCTAACATAATTCGATACCGAGCGTTAAATATTAATCGACCTTTTTCAAAATCTATTTTTAGCTCTTTCTTATAGCCTCCTTAATTAGTTAATCCGACAACTTTAATTTTTGGTAAGATAATAGTATTCCCGGGAGGTGTAGAGATAATCAACCAGTCCCCGTAAAATATACGATTTTGATATTCCCCAGAATATCCTGTATTACTTGTGATAGATGCACTTGCCTCCCTTCCCCGCACGAAATCTAAACCCAGCGTGCTCACTAGATAAATCAGAGCTGGGCTTCATGCGCATCAAGATTTTGACGCCGTTGTCAGGGAACTTTCGTGTTGTTATTTCGAATTCCGGAGTCTATTACTTTTACCTATTTTTCTAAAAACTAAAAAAAAACTTAAAAACTCTACTTAGAAATCCAAAAAAAGAGTTAATTATTTTTGTTTATATTTTAGGGTGTATGACCCGTGGACAACCTTTGGAGTTTGAAATTTTGGATTTTGATCCTGAGATCGAACGCTCACTTGTGTGTATTCGATAGCAACGTTGAAATCCCTCTTTGGATCCCGAAGAATACATCAGAGAACCCTCTACCGTTGTTATGGCCAACCCTAATCCGAACGCGACCGTGGAGCGTACAATGTCTTATTATGCCCAGCCGAATTTGGACGATACTGGGTCCAATATTGTTCTCCCGACGGCGGCGAACAATAATTTTGAAATAAAATCTAGCGTTATCGAAATGATATAAATGTCGTGCAGTTCGATGGACAGCCGAATAAGGACCTGAACATTCATTTGTCTAGCTTTTTGGAAATCTACGATACTTTTAAAATTAATGGCATCACTGATGACGCCATTCATTTGCGCTTTTTTCCTTTTTCCTTAAGATCCAAATCTAAGGCATGGTTGAGTTCCCTCCCGCGAGGATGTATCACTGATGCGTTCATGACAATTGTACTGATCACTGTCAAGAAATAAAGTTGAGGAGTTGAATCCCCGGATATCGATCTCTTGAGGAGTGCAAGTAGGGAGTGTGATTTCGCTATTAAAAAGGTGATTGCAAGCGTTAACGTAAACAAAGGGGGTTTTGGTTTGGATTCCTAAGTTAACAACAATAAGAGAACTATTCTGGGTCGCCGTCACCACGTCTCTTTGGTGGATTACTCAAGAGAGTAATACGGAAGATGGAAGAGCTAATGATGGTCGTGACCACCTCTTCTCAAAGCACGCTTCTAGCAATCTCTAGAATGACACAATCACAACTTGAACAAGAGAAAATCTGAAGTTCAACAATAATATCCAAAACTAAAATATATCAGCACTTAGACACGCTGAAATATTAAAGCTATCAATGTTCTTACACATCAATCCAACACCCAAATATGCAGAAAAAAATACTACAAGTAAAGGGGAAGAGAAACAACCAAACGCATGAAGTCTCTCAGAGTTTCACGGCCGGATTCAAGGGTTGTCCAGCCTTATTCAAACTCGGTCTACGGTTGAAGTTCAGGAACCGAAAAGGGCTGTCACTTCCTTCGAATGTCCCATCTTCTTCGTGAATAATCACTGGCTGGTTCTAACTGGAGAACTTCATGGTTGCGGCAAGCTTTGAGCTTGGAGCTTGGAGATGATAATGGTGGCCGGAGATGAAGAAGTTGCTAGATCTTGGAGTAGAAGTGGTGGCCGGATCAACTCTCCAAGGAGGAGAGAGAAAATAACGGCTAGGGGAAAGTTTCCCCGCTCAAAAGAGCAGAAAATGGCGGCTGGGTCGGACTGGAATGGAATCCCCAAAGAAGGAGAAATCTGCGCTTTAAATAGAATCTGGTCAGAAAAATATGCACGCACGGTTTGGCACACGTACGGTTTGGCGCTCAACCGTCCGCAAACCGTGCGATATTAACTATCACAGCAAGCCTGTGGAAGGAGAGGCATTGACCCGTGCATTTTACTCGCGCACGGACGATTCCACCCCTGCGTGAAGGAAATCGCACGGGTAGCGACAAAAAGCGTGCAGGGACAAACGAAAACCGTATTTTTCGCACAAGCGCTACCCGTCGTGAACATCGCACGAGCCTGAATGGAACGGACTAGAAAGCTACATGAAAACCATGTGTTTCCTTTGTGCACGGTTTACGATGAAACTGTGCGCCAACCGTGCGTGAGGATCGTCGAAGTAAGCTCGATGAAATTCGTTGAGCCCAACTCGACGTTCTTCCAACTGAACAAAAAACACGATCGGGCTCAAACCGTGTGCGAATAAAATGCACGATCGTGCGTTTTCCTCAAAATAGAATTCCTCCCTTTGGGAAAACGCATCACCTGCACAACAAAACCAAAACTTGAGCACAAGCCTCCAGCAACAAATATACAACAAAGAAAATAGCAGGAAAGAGCCATGGGGAACACCATGTGCATACCCCCAATAACAGAATGCGCAAATGCACACCCTTGGGCCAAAACAATGCACAAAATGGTCCATGATTTTCCAATTGAAAAAGTAGTGCACATGCAAGAAAATAAGCCCAAATAAGTCCGAAAAACCCTATAAATATCGTACTCATCAATCACCACCTGGGCCGAGCTTACGGAACGGTTCTTAACGAAGTATTTTTCACCCGCAAAAACGACAAAGTTGCGAGCGGACATTTCTTTGTTTTTTGCAGAACGATTACGAGTCTCTATTTGAGACTTTGGAGAGGTTTAAAGAATTCCTCAGCAGGTGTCCGCACTACGCGTTGTCAGCGTGGTTGCAGGTCCAAATTTAATACAATGGGCTTAACTATCATACGCATCAAATGATTGATGTGGCTACAGGGGGTACCCTGAATTACAGGACCCCCGAGGCTGCCCAAGCTCTTATCGAAGAGATGGCCATGAGCGCCTACCAAGGGAACGTCCCGCAAGCACGTCCCAAGCAGGTTGTCGGCCTCTTTGAATTGGATGCCACAGCTCACTTGGCCCTTCAAGTTGAAAGGCTGATGAAGCAGGTGGTGGAGATGTCTGCTGCCTCCTCTGAAAGTGAGATGTTACATCAGGAATACTCTAGAGGGGGTGAATAAAGTATTCAGGGTTTTTAACATTTTCTTCTAATTTAATCTAGTGCAGAAACAAAATTAAAAAAGCAATGTAACAAATAGCCACAACACAAAAACAAAAGAAAAGAGCAATCCAGACAACCAAGAATTTATAGTGGTTCCCCTAAACTTGGGTACATCTACTCTTCTACCACCCTGGTAGGAATCCACTCAGATTTTTGATCAGGTGTCTGACACTAATGAGCTTTTGTCAGGTGCTCAAAAATCAATCCTCAAGTCTTTTGGAAGGAGACTTGTGACCTGAATAATTGTTGAGGGCCTGTACAGTCTTCTTTTACAATCACAATGAGAAGACTATGTGGTTCTTCCCCCAAGGGTTCTGGCTGGGAAGCTTTGCAGTAGGCCTTCAAATGCATCCTTGACAGAGAAATCTCCGGGCATTGACAATGGACCGTGTCCTGCAGAGATGAAGAAGGAAGACTCTTGATATTTAATTGATGCAGCAGATCTGGTTTTGGGCCTATTTTATGTAAGCCTCAAAGACAGAATACTCTGTCTATCTTACTTCATGTGGAGAGAAAAATATTTCCTGTCAAAATTGTCACCAATGCTGACATAGCAAAACCAAAAGGCTCCTGATGCATTCAGAGCACAAATTACTCATTGCAGGGACAAGTCTGGATCGAACTGATAGCAGAAATAGCTGACACACGAGCTGAAGTTCATCGAATGAATAGTTCCATTGTCGAGAAAGAGCCATGGGGAACACCATCGACTGCAGATGATTCCCCTTCAAGTGAAGTATCCAGAATTTGTCGTCCAAAGCTGAGGCTACACTCCTATTGTGGTCACCAAGAATCAATGTCTGACACTTAGAATAAGGAGTCCATGAAGAAAATCTAAACAGAGAATTTAATCGAGCTACTAACCTGAGTTTCTCAACTTGAAACAATGATAGTGCACATAGCCAAGGATGAAGCTATACAGTCCCAGATATCAAACTAGTCCGAAAAACAGACCTATAAATATCGTACTCAATCATATCAGCCAGCGCTGGGTTTCCCCTTTGGTATTTCTTGCTTGCTCTTATCTCCAGGCTTTGTAAACACAATCTCTCTGTTTGGATATGATGCTTGCACTTTTGTCATGGTCAAATCAGCAGCCCCTACAATCTTCAAAGATGTAGCTCTGGGGACAACTACTTCTGGGTGCAAATTCATGTAGTCATCAACATTGAAAAACTCGTTTGCTTTCTCAAACCTTTTAAGTTCCTCTTTCTTGTACTTTGACATTGTTGAATATTCAGAAGGATCCTTTCCTTCATCCTTGGCTTTGTTAATCATAGAAAGGCCTACTAGTTCCTGGAACCTGGACATTCTAGCAGTAGTAGTTGTTTTTGGATCTTCAAAAGGAATAGGAGGAGAAGATGGTCTTTTTGGACTTTTAGCTTTCTAATATGTAGGGAATGATAGCTGTTGTTAATGTTGCTGCTGTGGTTGATGTTACTATTGTGGTTGATGCTGAAATTGATGTTGCTTGCCTGAAGAGTAATGTCTATTCTGGCTGCTTTCAGAAGATGATCTCCCATGGTGTCTCTGATATGTTTGAATAGGGGCAGATCTTTGGAAGTTGTGCCTGAAGCACCAGCAGCTGGAGAAGGTGGAGGAGGTGGATCTTTTCTGAATCTTTGAACTGGAGGAGGAGAGTACCTTCTTCTTTTCTTCCTCTCCTTCTGCTTATTTTTGGATAACCACATCCAAGATGGCATCCCTTTGTATGGAGTTATGTTCTGGAGGATATAATAGGGAGCGTCATTGTTTGGATTTGGCTTTGTAGCAGGAGGAGGAGGAGCTTTTCTTTTCTTAGAAACTGGCTTCCTCTTGGGCTCATCATCAGAATCATCAGAATCATCCTCATCATCATCATCAGATCTCTGAGGGTTATCATGTAAATCATTTAAAGATTTTAGAGCCTCAGCAGAAATGATAGGCTTTTCAGGTAGAGAGGGAGCTGGAGCAAGAATATCAACAGGAGCTGGAGGAGAAGCCATAAAAGAAGCTGGAGAACTAATTCTTACAGTGCTTTCAGCAGCTACCTTTTCCTCTTCTTCAATATCAGCCAGGATCAAGTCATCCAGATCTAGCAATGGAGAGTCTTCCATGACATAACTCGGTGCAGAAGAAATTGCTGGGGAAGCTGGAATGACTATGGGCTTTGGAACAACAAAACTGTCACTAAGTTGCTTTGCAACTTGAGGACTTACTGGGGAAGTATATGGTACAATAGCCAAGAATGGCTTAGTATACTCTGCTGTAGGAAATCTCAAGTATGTAGTATCAAAAATGCTCAACAAATTAACTATATCTACTGTGGGATTTAAAATGAAATCACCAACAGTAATAATGTCCTCTGGTACTGACTCTTCTAAGTCCATGTCAGTATCAATGAATTGAATTAAATCAATTAAACCTGTATCAGTATAATCTGTATCAACTACTGCTGCTGTTGCTACCTCTGTCATTACTAGAGCTGCTGCTTGAACTGCTGTTGCTGCTGGAGCTACTACAGCTTCTTAATCAAGCATCTCCCCCTGACTGGTTTCATTAAAAACTGGAGCCAGGCCCCTGAATGAAGAGGGGGCTGCAATGAAGGTAGAGAGTTGAGCAGAAAGAGTAGAGATAGAAGTAGCAAGAGGTGTAATGTCCTCTTCTATGAGAGATTTGAGTAGAGGAGTGATGAGAGTAATTCCAGAGGAGATGGTGGAGGGATCCAGAGGTGGAGTAGCAGATGGTTCAGTAGAATGTTGGGTGGAGACATTTGGAGGGATGGTAGATGTTGGAGATGATGGAGGGATGGCATATAACATGTGTGAATCTGCAGGGAAGGGAGAGTTGAGGGGGGAAGTCAGAAGATCAAAAGTTGGAATGGAGGATAGGTGAGGTGGAAGAGGAGATGATGGAGGAGTAGGTGAAGCATGTGGAGATTGTGGTGGAGTAGGAAGATGAGTGGTGGTTGGAGAGGTATGGATAGGGGATGAAGGAGGAGTTGGAGTGTGAATGATGGTTTGGATTGTTTGTGGAATTGGAGTTTGGACTATTGGAAGAGATGGTGAGAGGGGAATGATCTCTTCAACAGGGAGGGAGTGGCTCTTACAACCCTGGTGCCTTCAAAAACTGGGGTGGAAGAGGTTGAAGCCTTGGATGGCTTAGTTATGGTCCTCTCCCACCTGCCAAACAAGGTACATGTGAGCTTTTTGCTGGCATTTACGAATATGGTCTGTGAGACCAGGGATTCAGCAGTCTTCTCCTTCAGGAAGATCCCCAGGATCCTTCCAAAATAAACTTCTTTCTTATTATTCTTTTTCCTTATCAGATCAAAGATGATCTGTGCCCAATCCACTTTCTTCTTATTGAACACTGCACACATGACCAGGAATTGATGCCTGGTGATGTAGTCATGGGCAGTGTGCTTGCCCAGCAAGACATTTCCCACTATATCTGCCAGAAATTTATATTCTGCAGATAAATGTTTCTTCAACAACTTATTGGGGTTATCTCCAGCATAACCCATTAAACTCAACATCATATCATATTCTTCAGAATCAATCTCTAAATCTTCTTCTCCATTACTCAGATCAAAAATTTCATTTAAAACTACAGGAGTCAAAGAAACAGCATTACCCGTGATTGTTCCTGTCATGGTGTTTTCCTCTGATGTAGATGAAGTATAGACCCATTCTCTAATTTCTGTTCCAGCCATCTTTATTCTTGTTGTCGTCAGGTTTTTCAAATTCTTTTCTTCTAGTAGAGTCAGAATGTTTAGAAAAATTGGATCCGAGTGTTGAAATGAGTCGATCTCGACATCAAATCCTGTGTCAAACTTCATAGCGGCTAGGGCTCCTACTTGAATCACCATGAAATCACCTGCAAAAGAGAGAAACGGCGATCAAGTGCAAAGGGAATAGAAAGTGCGGGACAGAGGTCGAAGAAAACCTAGTTATAAGATTTTCTGGAATATGAATCGACAAACTCCGTTCCATGAAAAAATAAGAAATTCTTCGACCTGAGATCGACGAAATAATTGATAGTGAAATAATTCATCGAGCTCAGCTGGAAGAGTTGAATACATTTCGTCGAGCTCTGTTCGACGAAAGTTTTCTGAAGTGGATTCGTCGATCTCCGTTCGACGAAAACAACTTCACTCTCGGAGAGTTCGTCGACCTCCGTTCGACGAATATCTCCCAAACTTTCCCTAGTTCGTCGAGCTCCGTTCGACAAACTCTGGATAATTCGTCGAGTGCAGACAGAAACTAAACTAAGTCTTATCCATTGATCATTCCAATCTAATTTATAAATAATAAGTGATTTCTCTCATCCAGAGGTTTGGTGAATATATCAGCTCTATGTAAATCAGTGTAGATATGGAGAAGATTAATTTTGTTTTTGTCCACACACTCTCTAATGAAATGATATCTAATGTCTATATGCTTTGTCCTACTATGATGGACTGAATTTTGTGCTATGGCTATAACACATGTGTTATCACAAAATAGAGTTGAATTATTTAAGTTGAGACTATAGTCTAGTAATTGATTTTGAATCCACAGCATCTGGGAGCAACAGCTTCCAGCTGCAATATACTCAGCCTCAGCAGTTGAGGTAGACACAGATGACTGTTTATTACAAAATCAGGATACCAACCTCATACTAAGGAACTGACAAGTCCCTGAGATGCTTTTCCTATCAACCCTGCATCCAGCAAAGTCAGTATCTAAAAATCCAGTTAAATCAAACTCTGACTCAACTGGATACCATAGGCCTAGACTAGGACAACTCTTTATATATCTCAAAATCCTTTTTAAGAAAATTAGATGAGATTCTTTTGGGTTCACTTGGAACCTAGCACAAAGGCATGTGGAAAACATAATATCAGGCCTGCTTGCTGTAAGATATAGTAGGGACCCAACAATGCCCCTATATAATTTCTGATCCACAGGTTTCCCACGTGCATCAGAGTCAATCACAGCATTAGTAGCCATAGGTCTTTTCTTTGCTGAAGCATCAGCCATCCCAAACATCTTTATAAGCTCTTTAGCATACTTAGCTTGAGATATGAAGATGTCATCAGGCAACTGCTTCACTTGGAGACCATGGAAGTAGGAAAGCTCACCCATGCTACTCATTTCAAATTTTGAATGCATGAGGTCAGAGAACTTCTTGCATTATTTGGAATCAGTAGACCCAAATATGATGTCATCCACATATATTTGCACTGACAATATTTGATCCTTATGATGTCTAGTGAAAAGTGTTCTATCTACTATGCCTCTAATGAATTTATGCTCTATCAAAATGCTAGCTAGGGTCTCATACCAAGCTCTTTGAGCTTGCTTGAGACCATAAAGAGCTTTATGCAATTTGAAAACATGATAAGGGTGAGTTGGAGAGACAAAACCTGGAGGTTGTTCAACATAAACCTCTTCTTTAAGTACTCCATTTAGGAATGTACTCTTCACATCCATCTGATACACCTTGAATTTTTTGTATGTTGTATAGGCTAGAAAAATTCTGATGGCCTCCAACCTTGCAACTGGTGCAAATGTTTGGTCATAGTCAATCCCTTCCTCTTGCCTATAACCTTGAGCAACAAGCTTATCCTTATTCCTCACAATCACTCCTTGGGCATCCAGTTTGTTTCTGTATACCCATTTGGTTCCAATGACTGGATAGTCTTGGGATCTTGGAACCAAATCCCAGACTCTACATCTCTCAAATTGATTTAATTCCTCCTGCATTGCAATGATCCAGTGGGGATCTTGCTCAGCATCATGGATGGATAGAGGTTCAACCTGAGAGAGAAAACAGGCATGCATCAAATCTTAGTTGAGTTGATTCCTTGTCTGTACACCTACTGATATGTCTCCAATCACTTGAGATCTGGGGTGATCCCTAAGTGTGACTAAATCAGTGGTTGGAGTTGGTTGTGCAACAACATCTTGGATTAATTCCTCTTGTGGAATTGTGTTTGTTGTTGGAGGAAGTTCAATTCCTTCAATGCTTTCATCATCACTCTCTTCATTAACTTGTGGAGAAGGATGTGTTGGAACCTTTTGGGTAAGGTTTAGTTCATCCAATCTCTCACACAAGTGAGGTACCTGCAAAGGGATATTGGTAGAAATCTCTTTCTCCTTGCAAGACATGTTAGTTTCATCAAAAGAAACATGAATTGACTCTTCAATTTTTAATGATGATTTATTAAAAATCCTATAGGATTTGCTTACTTAGGAATATCCTAGAAAAATTCCCTCTTCAGCCTTAGCCTCAAACTTTCTAATGTATCTTTTGTTATTGTTGTGAATATAAAATATACATCCAAATACTTTAAAATATTTGATTTTAGGTTTCTTCCCTTTAAGTAATTCATAGGGAGTCTTATTCTTCAGTTTATGAATCAGGCTTCTATTCAGGACATAATTTGCAGTGTTTACAGCCTCTGCCCAAAAGGTTAGTGACATGTAAGCATATGCAAGCAATGTACCTACAACTTCAATGAGTGTCCTATTTTTCCTTTCAGCTATCCCATTTTGTTGAGGAGTTCTAGGAGCTGAGAGGCAATGCTTGATACCTTCCTTCTCACAGAACTCATGCATAAGAAGAGACTCAAACTTTGTTCCATGATCACTTCTGATCAATGCAATATGTGTAGAGAACTCAATCTGTATGGTCCTGAGAAAATCTGTAAGAACCTTGAAGGTATCTGACTTAGATCTCAGAAAGGATACCCAAGTGAACCTGGAGAAATCATCCACAATAACTAAGGTGTAGGATTTCCCTCCTAGGCTTTGTACAGCAATGAGTCCAAAGAGATCCATATGTAGCAAATACAAAATCCTACGTGATTCACTTTTATATATAGATTTAAAACTAGATTTTTTTTGCTTGCCTAGTTGACAAGCCCTGCAGAGACCTTCCTTCTTGTAGGGACCAGAAGGTAGACCTCTAACAAGGTTGTTTTTAGATAGCCTAGCAATGTTTTTCAAGTTTACATGACCTAGCCTTTTATGCCATAAATCATTCTGATTACTAGTTATATTAAGTAAGCAGATATCAGAAGTGGCAGATGGAAAATCAACTAAATATATGTTGTCTTGTCTATTTCCAATTAAAACAGTTTTGGTTTTTTTTATTAGCAATAGTACAAGAAGATGAATTGAAATGTACCCGATAACCTTCATCACATAACTGGAGATGAGGTTATGCTTGAGTCCTCTGACATATGTTACCTTCTTAAAAGTAACAGCTCCAATCTTCACTTCTCCAAAACCTTCTGACTTGCCACATTTGGAATCCCCAAAGATAACATTTGGCCCCAACTTAGACTTATAGTTGGATAGATTATCCTTACTACCAGTCATGTGTTTGGAGCAGCCTCTATCTAGGTACCATGTTATATTATTTGCTGGACATCTCTTCACTTGCAATGAAAACAGTTAAATGTTCTTGACCCAGGTTACCTTGGCTCCTTTGCTTTCCTGGTATGAAAAGCTGGAAATAACAGAATATTCTGGTTGGGATTTATATCCTAGAGGGTGATATCTCCTAGGTGGTATGACCTGATCAGCTAGTGGATTAAAAGCTTTTCTGGAATTATTTAAATTTCTGTTATAATTAAAGTTTTGGTTATGTCTTTCTGGGTTCGACGAATTTCTGTGAGTTCGTCGACCAGAGTTGGATGAATTGGGTTGTGATCATCGATCTTTGCCCAGAGAATGAACATATTCATTTTATGTGCCCCACGTTCGTCGACCTCTGCTCGACGATCTATACAGAGTTCATCGATCATAGTTGGACGAATAATTATAACTATAGTTTTCATTTAGAGTTCGTCGATCTGGGTTCGACAAACTGGCTGCATTTCGTCGATCTAAGTTCGACAAATTCTGCTGAACCTTGTTTTTACTTGAGGTTTCTGATTTTTAGTTTTCTGACCGATTGATATGGGAATATTTTCCATTGTTTATTTATTATTTAATTTTTCTTTCCCCTTAACAGAGACAAATTTTATTGGGGTTGTCAAAATATTTTTCTTGAGAATAGGGGGCAAACATGATGAAGCACCCAAGCCTAGTTTGTCATTAAGTCTGGCATTAACAGTGCTTGTGATGTCCATCAGCTTGAGTCTTCTTCCATTAAGAGTTTCCTCAAGTTGTTTAGCCTCACTAAGCTCAGTCTTCAACATTATGATTTGTTCATTGGCTAAACACAGTTCATCTTTTAATCTGTTGTTTTCAGAGTTTACATTTTCTAAAATTCCTAGTTTCTCCCTAAGAGTTTTAATCTCCTTTTCTGAATTAATCAAATCTATACACACTATTTTAAATTCAAATTTAAAGGAATCAAAACTGTAATCAAAAGAAGACAATACCTTGTCAGCTTCAGAATCTGAGGCTGCTTCATTGTCTGAATCATCTTCTTCCGAATAGCTCCTGGAGGCATCAATTGCCATGAGGCAAACCTCCTTGGCCCATGCCTCTTCCTCAACTTCACTGGAGCTAGAAGATGTTGATTCTTCTTCAGTCTCACTCCAGGTTTCAGCCACAAAACCCTTCTCCTTCTTCTTATATTTGTTGGAGGAAGATCTATTGTTGTGTTATTTCCTGGTATCTTTCTCTCTTCTCTTGTCTTTCTTCTGATTCTTTGGACACTCAGAGATGAAGTGCCCAGGCTTCCTGCATCCAAAACACACAACCTCTTGGCTGGTGTCTTAACATATCTTGGTTTGTCATCCTGTCTGGATGACTTCCTCCTGAAATCTTTTCTTGCCAACTTGTAGAATCTTTTGGCAAAAAGACTCATGAGTTCTTCATTTGTTGAGGGAGTCTCTATTTCTTCAGCTGCCTTGAAAGCAATACTTTGCTCTTTTCTTGCTGGACGGGGTGTTCTTTGCTCAGCTGCCTCCGTGAATTTAATCAGCTGTTCATAGGACTTTAGTTTGCCTAATAGAGATTCAGTGGATATATCATTTAGGCTTCTTGCCTCCTTGATGGGCCAGATCCTTGAATCCCATCAGCTTGGGAAGCATATAAGGATCTTATCATTTCCTTCAGTCAAGGTGATTTCTTTTTCTAAGGTCCTTAGCTCACTGATGATGGAGCTAAGCCTGTTGTACATCACTTCAACTGTTTCTGCTTCATCCTTTTTGAAGTTTTCATATTGTGTAATGAGGTTTGATCTTTTATCTTTTCTTTCATCTGCTGATCCAGCCACCATTTGGTTTAGGGAATCTCAGATGGCTTTGGCTGAAGTGCATTCAGCAACCTTTTGGAAGATCTCATTTGACATAGTCTGTGCCAATATGTTCATTGCCTTGGCATCAGCAACCTTGGCCTTCTTCTGAGCCTCAGTCCACTCAGGTGGTGGAACTGTATTTGTTCTTGTAGATGTTGTTGTAGAGGTGGATGCAGTGGCTTGAGGAGGACCTGTCAAGTTGGAATTGTAGATATCTTCATCAATAGAGTTCATGTACAATTTGATTCTTGCCTTTCAGATGCCAAACCTATTTAGGTTGCAAACTGGAGGTCTTGTGCTTGCATAGTCCTTGTTTTGTGCCATAGCTGTGTATATAAATCTAAATGGAAATAAAAATAAAATTTAGATCAAACAAAGGATCTTTGGCTCAAGGGTTAGCTTGTACAACCAAAGGAACCTGCTTTGATACCAATTGAAAGTGAGCTGTTAGATCGGGAATACTCTAGATGGGGGGTGAATAGAGTATTCAAGGTTTTTAACATTTTATTCTAATTTAATCTAGTGCAGAAATAAAATTAAAACAACAATCCTAACAAATAGCCACAACACAAAAATAAAAGAAAAGAGCAATCCAGACAACACAAGAATTTATAGTGGTTCCCCTAATGTGGGTACATCCACTCTTCTACCACCCTGTTAGGAATCCACTCAGATTTTTGATCAGCTGCCTGACACCAATGAGCTTTTGATCAGGTGCTCAAAAACCAATCCTCAAGTCTTTTAGAAGGAGACTTGTAAACCAGAATAATTTTGAAGGAAATTAAAACCCTGTACAGAGGTGGGGATGAGAGAGTGATGAAAGTATTCTTTTCTCAATCACAATGAGAAGACTACGTGGATTCAGTGATGTTGTCAGAGCTCCCCCTGAGATGTAAAAGGGTTCAGGCTGGGAAGCTTTGCATAGGGTGAGTAGGCCTTCAATATGCAGCCTTGACCAGAGAAATCTCCAGGAACTTCTTTGACAGATGGATTTCTTGTTGTCCTTTGAAGAGTCCTACAGAGATGAAAAAGAAAGACTCTTGATATTTGATTGATTGTTCTTCTTATTCAGGAAGCAGATGTTCTTCTGGTCTTGGGCTTGTTTTCTGTACGCAGAGTTCTTTGTAAGAAGGAGCAGAGACAGAGAGATCCTTATTTTTCAGACTGATTGTATTTTTGTGTGTCTATCTCTCTTGTTCTTTTGTACTCTGTCAATCTTACTTCATGCAGGAAGAAGAGAGAAAATCTCTTTTATATTTCCTGTCAAAATTGTCTTTCGAAATTTGAAATCTTCTGAAATCAATGCTGACGGCCTAGAGAATAAATAGCATTGAATTATTTCCTCAACTGTCTCATGGAAAAATGGCAGGCAATAATCCTGGAGAATACCATAATCAATGATCTTCTAACGGTTATATTCAGAGAATAGTAAAGCACTAATTACTCAGGAATTATTGCAGTAGAATGGGGACAGAAGGATGGAAAAATGACTAAGTCTGGATTCGTCGAACTGATAGCAGAAATTGTCGAGCTGAGTCCAAAGTTCGTCAAGCTGAGTTGCTGAGTTTGTCGACCAGATGACTTCTGTTCGTCGAGCTGAGTTCCAAGATTGTCGAGCTAAAGCAGAAAACTGCATTATCCAAACTTGCTTATTCTGTGTCTCAAGTTCGTCGAACTGAGATTGTAACTTCGTTTACTGGAGATGATTCTGGACTTGGAATAATTTCAGATGCTTCTAGATGAAGGTGTTGAAGTGAAGTATCCAGAATTCGTCGACCTAAGAATTTGTTTCGTCGACTTGAGGACCACTTAACTACTGTTAGATAACTCTAGCTATTGTGGTCATAGTTCATCGAGCGGAGAATCAAGTTCGTCGACCAAAGTCTAACTCTGGACTTAGAATAAGGAGATGTTTTCTGATCTTGAAGTGTTGAAGTATAGTGTCCAAAGTTCGTCGACCTGAGTACCAAGTTTTTCGAGCTCAGCTCAGAGAATTTACTCTGAGATCGTCGAGCTGAGCACGACTATCGTAGACCTGAGTTCGACAAACGTCGAACTTATTTTACTTGGTCTTTAGAAAAACTCTAAGTATTGAGTCTCTGACAGTCTTGATGATAGCTGGTCCATGCAGTGTTGCTTCTAAGGACTTCGCCTAGACTCTAGGACACAACCATGACCCTGGCTATACGTTGTGGGTCATAAGATCCTAAGTTAGTGAACCTAGCGCAAATCAAACTAGGGATCCAACATCCTCTACTTCTACTTAGGTGATTCCCTCTAACGTCAATGTATTCGAAGAGTTCGTAGACTACGTCGGAAATTCGGGGCGACCTTCCTTCAACCCCAACAACTATAAGACCCCATTTTTCGTTTTAAAACCACCGAGGTCTTATGCTCAGAACCGCCGTTTTGTGGTGACACCGATAGTCAGGAAGGTCGTCACTACAAAATGATGATCCTGTCGGCCTTTACGATTACCAAAGAGAAAGAAGCTTAAGCATAGTTCAGATAAAACTAAGTCCATAATCACATATTAAAAAGAAACCACCATGAGTCCACAAGATAATAAAAGTACTGAAATAAAACAGTACAAAGAAACATAAATGGGCTCAAGCCCGGTACATCAATCCTCACTACAAACTCTTGTTGGGTATTGTATCCACATTTACCCAGATTTGGTGAAGTCACTCTTGAACTAAGATGAATTAAGTTGTATTTGATGTTTTGTTTGAGTTATTTGTTTGTAGGATTATATTGCCAAGTGTAGACCAATGTCAGTCTATAATGGGTCACCAAACACAGGACCATACAATGTAATCCCTCATTGTGTGATTCATGTTGTTGACTCATGTGTAGCCTCTCTATTGGAATACACTTCATTTTCAAGCACTAGGACTGATTGGAGAAAGACTTTTGCTGAATTTATTGAAGAAGAGAAAAATCTGTTGAAGAAATTTTTGCTAAGTATTTTACTCGAGTAGTTACTTATATACTCGAGTGAAACACTTAGTTAATACTCGAGTAAGGAAATTAGCTCTCGAGTAGTCAAATTATATCTCTCGAGTAGCCAAGTCAATTACTCGAGTAGATTATCTCTTATTCTCGAGTTAACAGAATTTCTTCTCTGAAAAATTTTCTATATCATTTACTCGAGTAGTCATATTAGTACTCGAGTAGATTGTCTATTGTCTCGAGTTACAGAAGACAGGATTTCGTGTTATTTTAATTCACTCGAGTAGTCAAGTTCGTGTACTCGAGTAGTTCATCAACTACTCGAGTAGTCCAGATTAAATACTCGAGTGATAAGTTTTTCATCCCTCAGAATTTTTCTAAGTCCATTACTTGAGTAGTAATATCCATATACTCGAGTAGTCCAATTCCACTACTAGAGTAACCCAGATTCTTCTCTCAAAAATTATTCTAAGTCTTTGACTCGAGTATTCCTTCTACCTCTCGAGTATTTAATTTCTATTATCTCGAGTAGTACTTCTTGTACTCGAGTAGTTCAACTCCACATCTCGAGTAACTATATTAGTACTCGAGTAAGTCTTTGTGTACTCGAGTAGTTACTCATTATTTCTGTATTTTTCTCTAAGTTATTTACTCGAGTAATCTTCTTCCATTCTCTCGAGTAATCAGAATAGTACTCGAGTAGGTAATAGTTCTCTCGAGTATTTCAGTCCATCTTTTCAGAAATTTGTTAAGTCAATATTTGACGGAAATTTCAAATAGTTTTGACGTGATTGGTCCACGTATACGTCATTAAGGCTAATTATGACCGTTAGGGAGATCTTATATAAGGTCTTGTCAAAACTGACTAACCCTAAGAAGTGCTGTCAAGAATTATTCTAAGTATTCTGAATCTCATTCTCTCTGTCTAAAAACGGAAGCCGCCACCGCTGATCTTCATCGCGCATAATCAGCTAGGGTTTTCAATCCAAAAGATTCAGATCAAGAAGACCCACAGATCGAGATTGTTCTTCATTCTTAATCTTCTCTCAGATCGTGTGTGTCCAAGGAATTCCAGATCTAGTTCTTGCCGATATTCTTCTTCAACCTATTCTAATACAGCCGCAAAGATCAAAGAAGAAGATTCAGGCCGACTATTTCCATATCTGAGAAAGTTTTACTTTTTGTATTTTCATATACTCTCAATTTCATTCTTGTAGGAGATTTCTCTCCGAGTGTAGGAGCCTTTTTTGTCTCCGTATTGGAGGAAGTTTTTATCTTCCGAGTGTAGATTTGTGTTGTGGATCGAGATTGTAGGAACTTTGTTCCAAGGCGTATGATTAGTTTTTAATCCGAGATAGTGGAGTAGCCGAGTCTAGTGCATCGCTAGATCGGTGAGGGAAAGTGGATGTACCCAAGGTTGGGGAACCACTATAAATCTTTTGTCGTCTGTGTTTGCTTGGTTGATAATTGTGTGCATAGTTCTCTAACTTTTTATTTTGCAAAAAGATGCACAACTCACCTACTCACCCACCTCTGGGTGATTTAGGTAGACAACTAGACACTTTCAATTGGTATCAGAGTCAGGTTGATCAATAAAAGGCTAACACCTTAATCAGGTCTGACTAGTTGTCTTTTGAGAATTTTCCAAGCATGGACAAGGCTAAAGATTTTGCCAAGCTTCCTTTGTGCACCAAGAATAACTTTCCCATGTGGAAAGAAAGAATCAGATTTTTCATGGAAGCTATGGATCCAAGGATCTTCATGATCGTTGAAGAAGGTCCTTACATTCCCATGACCGTCTCCACAATAGATCCTACAAAGAAAGTTCCAAAGAAATTGATGGATCTAGACAAAGACGAGATTGCACTTGTGTCTTTAGATAAGAATGCCAAGAATATAATAGCAAGTGCAATCGATGACTCCATGTTGCAAAACTTGATCCACTGCCAGTCTGCTAAGGAGATGTAGCAGTGTCTCGTCACTTTGATGGAAGGCACAAAAGAAGTTAGGGATGATAGAAGATCCCTTCTGAATCAGAAATATGAAGCCTTCCGACAAGGACACAAGGACACCGTTGCTGACACTTTTGAGAACTTCTTCAAGATAGTCAACAGCCTAAGGTTCTATGGTCGAGACTTCACAAATGGAGAACAAAATGAAAAGTTCTTGAGATCCCTAACCAAGGAATGGGATATCAAGGTTTGTGTCATCCGGGAATTTGGAAAGCTAGCTGATACAGACTCGCAGAATTTCTTCATGGAGCTGATGTCATATAAGCTTCAACTCAACACAAGAAAAGCTGAAGAAGAGAAGAGCAGGTCTGCATCCAAGGAAAAGTATGTTGCTCTAAATACAGACACCTCAAGGAAGTCAATGACTCCCTCTCCTACCCTAGCACAAGAAGTTAGTGAAGAAGAAACCTCGGAGCCAAGTACCTCAGGCTCTGAGCTATCTGAAGGAGAGTTCTCTCTACTCTCACGTTAGTTCAAGAAATTCTTGAACAAAAAGAAGCAATGGAAAGGCAACGATGCCTCCTATAAAAGATCACGACCTGATGGTAATCGACACCAAAAAGGCTCAAGCAGCCATGAGAGGTTTGCTTCTAAACCGAACAAACATATTTCTACTGACATCGTTTGTTACTGTTATAATAAGCCAGGTCATGTCATTGTTGACTTCCCCCACAAGAAGAAGGAGGGTGGAAAGAGAGAAGAAAAGAAGTCCTCATACAACAAGAAGAGGATAGAGAAGAGTCTAATAGCCAAGAAGGGCAAAACTCTCAGCGACTCCGACTCATCTGAGTCGAGTGAAGAAGAAGAAGCCTACTTTGGGCTTATGGCTCAGACAGAAGATGAACAAGAGCCCAAGTTTACTGGGAAGGTAAACTCTCACACTACTCCTTCCGGTTCTGATGTTTCTGAGCATGGTCGTGAGGACAGCTCTTCTGATGATGAGTCTGAACTCATGGCCCAATACAAGGAGTTAATCATGGCTTACGACAAATGTCGACGAATCGTGAAAACTCAAGCTAAAGATATAAAGTCTCTGAAAGCTGAAGACAGCACTCTAAAATAGGAAGTTGCTAAGACCGACTCGCTTAGAGAAAACTTCAATGCTGCCATTGAAGAATATAACAAGGCTCTCGAGCACCTAGGCCTTAAAGAGAAAATCATAAAAGAACTGGAAGCACAACTTGAAGCCGAAAAGAAGCTTGTTGAAAGTTTCTCGAAGCCGAAGACTGTTCTTTCATTCGTTGCTGAATTCTCAACTAAGGTCAAGGGTGCTGGGCTAGGCCATGTAGAAGCTCCTAGTAAATCGTCTAGGAGAAATAAAGCTTAGAGAAAGAATAAGGCCGCCAAGAAAGCTCTGGCCAAAGAGAAGGGGAAAGCCCCTCAAGATCAGACTTATTTTAAGAAAGTCATCTTTTCTACAAACGAGTTTGATCTTGACTCGTCCTATGGTCACTTGACTAGGCCTACTTATGTAGAGCCCAAGTCCCGCTACCAAGGATGGACTCGCCCCAGAAACTTTGGAGAGAGTGTATTTAAGGCACCTTATGAAGAAGTCATTCTTCAGAGCTATTGTCCCTTCAATCATGGTCATAACTTCAAGAAAGCACCAAAGGCAATGCCCATTGTGGAAAAGCCAATAAAGGAGAAGAAATCATGTGATTGTCATCACAATGAATCTTCTTCCTCCAAGAATGCTGCCCCTGCTAGACCACTACTTCAAAAGGTCAAGCAGGAGAACATAAGGCAAAGATACAACATGTTCGACTATTGGTGTTGTGGCAAGGTTGGTCACTTTGCCAACGACTGCTAGTTTAATCCCAGAAATGTTACAACTCCTCATGTTGGCAATATGAGAAAGACCGCTCATAATGTTAATACTCATTGGGGAGTGTCCTAACATGAGACCAAGGACCCAAACATGTTTGGGTTCCAAAGGAAAACTGATTTATAATTGCACGTATGTCCAAAGGCCACCAAAATGCCTATCTGGTATTTAGACAGTGGATGCTCTCGGCACATGACCGGGATAAGAAGCCTACTTCAGAACTATTCTCCAGTCTTGAACAGACCAAAGGTCATCTTTGGAGGTTTAGACCGAGGAATTACTAAAGGCTATGGTATGATCACTAATGGTAGTGTATCCTTCTCAAATGCAGCTTATGTTGAAGGATTGGAACACAATATCATAAGCATAAGCCAACTCTGTGATAAAGGATACATAGTTGAATTCCAGCTGACAAGTGCTTGATAAAGTCTGTTGACAATATGGAAACGATTCTATCAGGCACTCGAAGCAGAAATATATTTTGTTTAAATTTCATTTGTATAGACTCTTCTACACCCATGTGCTTTTTGGCAAAAGATAGTGCGTCTCTTGGTGACCAATGACATAAGAGACTAGCACATATTAACTCCAAAACTATTAATAAATTATTTTCACTAAATTTAGTATGTGAAGCCCCAAATATCAAGTACGTCAAAGATAGACCTTATCATGCATGTGTAAAAGGCAATCAAACAAGGGTTACCTTTAAAAGCGTTATTGGCAAAGATTCCAATAGATGTTTACATCTACTGCATATGGACTTCTTCGGTCCACTACAAGTTAGAAGCTTGGGAGGTAAGGATTATACATTGGTAATTGTTTATGATTACTTGCACTTTGCATGGGTGTTCTTTCTGAAACACAAGTCAGATTCCTTCGACATCTTTACTAATTTTGTCAGGCAGGTCCAGAATGAATACAACTGTTCTGTAGTCAAAATCAGAAGTGACAATGGAACAGAGTTCAAGTCTGGGGCCATGACAGAATTCTGTGAAAGCTTGGGTATCTTTCATGAGTTTTCCTCTCCTCGTACTCCACAACATAACGGACTAGCTGAGAGAAGGAATAGAACACTTATAGAGGCCTGCAGGACCATGTTGAGTGATGCTTCACTTCCAGAATACTTCTGGGCTGAAGCAGTCAACACTGTGTGGCATGTGCAAAATCGAGCACTCATTAACAAAAACCACGATAAGATACCTTACGAACTTCTAAAGGGCAGGAAACTGACTGTCTCTTATTTTAGAATTTTTGGTTGTAAGAGCTTCGTGCTTAACAATAGCAAGTATCATACTACCAAGTTTAGCGAAAAGAGCTTTGAAGGTATTTTTGTACGATATAGTAGACATAGTAAGGCATATAGGATATTTAATAGAAAAACTCTGGTTGTAGAAGAATCAATACATGTTGTATTTTATGAGACAAACTTGCTGCAAGACAACTCTTCTAGTATGTTAATTGAAGATGCAGGTACAAAGTTGAAAGAACTTAACTTGGATGAATCAACTGAAGATTAAGGTGAAAAGTTCATCAAGATCACCACTCCAACCCCTATTGGAGAGGTTCATGACCAAGATGAAGAAATCGTCCAAGTTGATGAAGTCGCTCCGGTGATTGAAGATATTCTAGATGCAAGGACTCTAGAGCTCAGACATCTGAAGGATCATCCCATGGACCAGATTATAGGAGATCCCCGGGATGGTGTCAGAACTCGTCGAGGTACAAATACCGAGAATTTATATTTAAGTTTTCTCTCACAGGTTGAACCAAAGAAGTTTGAGGAACCAAACTCAGATGCATCTTGGATTATGGAAATGGAAGAAGAACTAAATCAGTTCAAGCGTTGCCAATTATGGAAACTTGTTCCAAGACCCAAAGGTAAGAATATCATTGGGACAAAATGGGTCTACCAGAAAAAGATGGATGAGGATGGAACGATCGTAAAGAACAAGGCTAGACTCGTCGCCAAAAGATATCGTTAAGAAGAAGGAATCGACTTCGACCATACATACGCTCCAATGGAAAGGCTGGAGGCCATCAGGTTATTCCTAGCATATGCTGCACTCAAAGGCTTCACCGTTTATCAAATGGACGTGAAGTCTGACTTCCTTAATGGTGACATAAAGGAAGTGGTGTATGTGGAACAAACTCCAGGTTTAATTGATTCTAACTTTCCCAATTATGTTTACTTGTTGCATAAAGCTTTATATGGTCTGAAACAAGCTTCGCGACCTTGGTATGAGACGCTGTCTAGCTTTCTTCTTGAGAACAATTTCATAAGGAGAAAGATAGATAAGACATTATTTCTTAGGGAAATAAAAGGCAAGATTTTGCTAGTGTAAATCTATGTTGACGACATTATTTTTTGCTCTACTGACGACAACCTCTGCAAGAAGTTTTCTAAACTTATGCAAGGTAAGTTTGAAATGAGCAGTATGGACGAGCTGAAGTATTTCTTAGGGCTTCAGGTGAAACAATCAGAAGATGGAATTTTCATCTCGAAGACTAAGTTCACCAAAGAGATAATTAAGAAATTTGGAATGAAAAGCGCAACCTCTATGAGGACTCCAATGGGTTTAACTATGTCTCTGGATAAGGATGAGAAAGGGAAACTTTTTGATGAAACCAAGTACGGAAGCATAGTTTGATCTTTGCTCTACCTTACTGCTAGTAGACTGGATATAATGTTCTCAACATGTGTATGTGCTAGATTTCAAGTGAACTCTAAGGAATCTCACTACGCTGCTGCAAAGCGGATTTTGAGATACCTTGAAGGTACAATAAATCTTGTCTCATGATACCCAAGAAGTAATGATAGCGAGCTAATTGGTTTTTCAGATGCAGATTTTGCAGGTAGCAAAGATGACAGGAAAAGCAATTCCAGGACTTGCCAATTTCTTGGAAGAAGGCCCATTTCTTGGAGTATTAAGAAGCAGAACTGTGTTGCAATCTCAATAGCTGAGTCAGAGTATATCTCTGCAGGCAGTTATTATGCACAACTGCTATGGATAAAAAATCAATTTGAAGACTAAAATATGAAGTTTCAGAACATTCCATTGTTTTGCGACTCTTCCAGTGCAATTACAATAGCCGATAACCCAGTCTCGCACAGCCGGACAAAGCACATAGAGCTGAGGTATCACTTCATCCGGGAGCATGTGGAGCATGGGGACATAGATCTACAGCATGTCTCTACAGACAGGCAGATTGCAGTTATTTTCACGAAGCTCCTGGACGAGACCAAGTTCTCGTTCTTCTAAAAATAACTTGGAATGCTCAACAAAGAAGATTAGAGAAGGTGGACTCACAAGAAGGCTCAAAGATCAATAACAGTCAAAAGTTGGAATTTTTCCGTAATATATTTGGTTTTCTGCCTTTCATAATTTCATAGGGTGTCTTTTTGTGGCTTCTGGTGATGGAAGCTATATTGAGAACATGACATGCAGTATTTATTGCCTCAACCCAGAAATATTCTGGGAGAGTAGTGTCACTCAGTAGAGTTCTTCCAGCCTCAATAAGTGTCCTATTCTCTATTTCAGCAATACCATTTTGCTGAGCAGTTCTAGGTGAGTAGAATTCTTGATGAATCCATAGTTCTTCACAAAACTTTGTCATACTTTCGGACTGAAATTCAGTTCCATGGTCACTTCTGATTTTGACCACTGAATTGTTAAGTTCATTCTGAATTTGTTTAACAAAATTGTGGAAGATAGTTGGGGTTTTAGATTTCTGCCTCAGGAAGAAAACTCATGTAAATCTAGAATAGTCATCCACAACCACAAAGGTATAGACTTTCCTACTTAGACTATGAACTGGCATAGGACCAAATAGATCCATATGCAAGAGGTACAAATACCTCACTGAGACTTTGGTATCAAGACTGTGAATGGAGAATTTGGTCTGCTTGCCTTTTTGACAAGTTGAACATATATCACCCTTCATGCACTTAACTTGAGGACCATTCCTTACTAACTCTTTACTAAAGAGTTCTCCAATAGTCTTGTAGTTAAGATGGGCTAGCCTCTTGTGCCATTTGACACAATGAGAGGCTTTCTCATCAGCAACAAGACAAACTGGAGAATCTTTTTTTCTCACAAACAAAATTCAGGCAATAAACATTTCCTTTTCTATAACCAGACAATATGACCTTCTGATCACTTGTCCTTTTAATCTGACATCCATTCTTAATAAATGAAGTGTCATAACCAAGATCACTCAGTTGGCTTATGCTTATTAGGTTACGTTTCAGACCCTTCACATAAGCCACTTGAGTGATAGTGATGGAACTATTAGAACTGTTACCAAACCCATTGATGACCCCTCTTTCAGATCCACCAAAGATCACTTTGGGTCCATTCTATATAGGAGTGTAGTCCTTCAGCATTCTTCTTGTTCCAGTCATGCGCCTGGAACATCCACTTTCCAAGTACCATATAGGGGTATGGTCACTTGGACTCACCTACATCAAATAAAAGTACTTAACCTTAGAACCCCAATAATTATTGGGTCCTAGGTTCATGTTAGACTGAAACCAATCATACTTACCAGTAGTCTTTCTGACAAGTAAGCTGACATTCTTCCTGACAGTTGTGTTGTGCCAATAATCAATGGCATAATGGCCCACCTTACCACAACACCAGCACTCATATCTATTATATCTTCTTTTCAATACAGTTTTAATAGCATTGCTGTCAGCAGTCTTTAAAACTGTAGGTTGAGTGGTTCTATTCCTAAGAGCTGGGGCTGGAGCATCAACCATTGATGATTCATGATGACCATGTGTGATATCATGATCTTTTCTATTAGTTGGCTGCCACACTTTTCTGAAGGAAATGGGGGGTTTGAAGGCTAGTGGCTGTGCTGGGGCTTTGCCTTTTCTTTTGGAATTGGCAGCCCTTGTATTTCCCTTAAAGCTCAATCATGTCTTACCCTTTTGGGGAATAAAGTCATCAATTAAGGGTAAGATTGATTTTGGCTTAGAGAATTTAGCCACCAGATCCTTCTCCCGCTGAAGTTTGACTTCCAGACTTTTGATTTGATCATTCTTGAATGTAATTGTACTCATCTGAATAACAGTTATGTTTTTCAGTTTGGCTACCTCATTCATCTTTAGATCCAGCATTTTTTCTGAATCTAATGCAGCCATCTTAAGAGATGTAATTTCCTTAGTCTGACTTTTAACAAGGTTCCTGCTTCTCTTAAGTGCTTTCAACAAATCACCATATTCCTCAATGAGTTGATGAACATCCCCTTCAGATTCAGATCCTTCCACATCTCTTGATGCAGATGCTTCTGATTCTGATCCAATGTAATAATCAGAACCTGATGGCATATTGTTTACCATACTGGGACCAGGCTGATCCTGGCACTGATCTTCATCAGTCATAGCCATCAGTCCTTTACAATGAGGATCTTCAATCCCATTGATAAAGTCCAATATTTCCAAGAATTCTGTCTCTTCTGAATCCTCTTCAGTTGTAAATAATCCAATGTATGCTTCTGCTTCAGCTTCAGCTTCAGAATCTGATGATGAGGAGTCTGACCAGCTTTTCTCCTTCTTTGCTACAAGGAATTTCTCCTTTTTTCCCTTATGTTGCAGTTTCTTCCTTTCATTTGATTCCTTTCTTTTGTCAGGAGTGTCAGCAACTATATGTCCAGGCATGTTGCAACAATAGCAAGCAATCCTAGTAGAAGATAATTTACTAGGTTTAGTTCCATACCTGTCCTTTCTTGAAGATTTCCTTTTCTGATAATAAGCATCCTTGGACTGTGAGGAGGATGGCTTGGATCTCCACTATTTTTTCTTTAAGAATCTTTGAAGTTTCCTTGTGAAAGCAGCAAAGTCCTCATCAGAATTATAGTTGTATGATGTGTAATTATCAGAACTTTCTGAGATAACTTCAGCAGCTTTCCTAGGAGGATATGCAGACATCCTCCTATCCTTTCTTGGGGCTTCAACCTTGAGGGCCGCTGACTTTTCTCTATAATCAGCCTTATTGCTCTTCTCTTCCTCTTTCCTGGCCATCAGTTGCATTTTATATGATAGAAGTTTTCCAAATAGGGTAGGAGGAGAAATTTCTGCAAGTCTAGCCACTTCCCTGGTGGCACATATCTTGGTGTCCCAGTCTTTAGTTAGTGATCTAAGGAATTTATCATTGAGCTCATATGTGTTAAAGACTCTTTCATATGACATCAGTTCATTTACTATTCTGAAAAACTTCTTGTAGTACTCAGTTATGCTGTCAGTTTTGACCTGTCTAAAACTTTCATACTCCTGATTAAGCATAGATTTTCTGTCTTGACTCACTTCTTCTGATCCCTCCATGTAGACAATCAAGGTGTCCCACATCTCTTTGGAGGTCTTGCATTAATCCTTTGTCATTTCAGAATAATCTTTTGGAGTTCTCAGATTTGCATCAAGAACTGAGATTTTCATTGTTATGAAAGGCCCTTCTTTAACTGTAATATAGATTCTTGGGTCAGATGCTTCCATAAACAACCTGACTCTCTCTTTCCAAATACCAAATATTTCTTTCCTACAGATTGGTAATTTCATGGATCCAAGTTCCTTGTGATTTTCTCCAGAACCCATTTTATCTAAATGTTAACTACCTTACAGATCTACTTAGACTGTTAAGTCTATTTCTTGAGTAACCTCGCTCTGATACCACTTGAAAGAATTGGTTTCAAGATGACCTAAACACCTAGAGGGGGTGGTGAATAGGTACAATTCTTTTTATTGCTTAGGCAGACAAAATTATCACAATAAAACCTGTAATGCACACTATCACAGCACAGATAAAAAGAACACAACACACACACACAGAATACACACAATTTTATAGTGGTTCCCCAAATGATGGGTATATCCACTTTCCCCCTTCGCCTATCTAGTAGTATACTAGATTCGGCCTAACTTTCTTCTTCTCAGATCCTCAGATCTTACAGCTCATAACCCAAAGATGGTTCCTACAACTCAGACTTCAGTAAGTCCTATAACTTAGATTCTCTCAAAGAATCCTACCTCAGAGTGAGTCCACACTCCTACAACTCAGGCACACAGGCCCTACCTCAGCCTCTTCCCAGACCTATAACTCAGAGAATTTAATCCCCTACCTCAGGTACTCAGCCCTACCTCAGCCTTTATAATTTAGGCTTACAACTCAGATCTACAATAGATCCTACAGTGAATTGATAATAGAAATGAATAAAACCTTCAACCAGATAGAGAGAGAAAGGGTTGAAGGTTTCTTGATCAGTTCTTGATAGAACAGATAACTTTTAATCAACCTATCTTAGCTTTTTTCAAATCTTCTTGAATCTGAACAAAGTAAGGTTGATCTTCTTGTGAAGTGGAGTTGATCCTCAATCCAGCTTCCTTTATCAGATGTGATTCTGATTTCTTCTTTCAAATTGTTCAGGATCTGCCCTCTTTGGATTTCTGGATGAAGACCCCTCTTCTTCTTCTTAAATTGATTCTGTATTTTTATGCTTCCAGCTCTCTCTTCTATCTGTTGATAGAACATGTCTTTATATAGGCTTCATCCAAGGTTATCGGCTGATCCGGTTCATAACAACCTTCTGACAGCTTTGATAGATGCAACAGCCTTATTGGTCATGACAGCTGTCAAGTCACCAGTTACTTCATTATACTTAGTCTCAGTCAGCAAAGTGTCGAGACATTCCTTTACATATATCGACACAAATAGACTATGTATCGACACAATCCTTGGTGATGTTGACACAGCTCCCATAATGTCAACACAGCACTTTATAATCTTCTTGACACAGCTTCTGTAAAATGTGTCGACACAAGTCCTGTGTGTCGACACAAATATTTCTTGTCTTGACATAGTGGTTGTCTTGATACAATTCTGGAATGTGTCGACACAATTCCGGTGTGTCGACATAATTGCTGTAGACATAAACTTTATGTGTGTCGACACAAGTCCTGTGTATCGACACAGTTGCTGTAGACAAAATTCTGTGTGTCGACACAGCCTGTCTTCTGGTGTCGACTAAGTTGGTGTCGACAGATTTGTCATGTGTCGACATAAGTTCTGTGTGTCGACACAATCTTGCTTATGGTGTCGACACAGTGTTTCCCAAGTGTCGACACAGTTGTTGTCGATAGATTTTATGTGTGTCGACACAAGTCCTGTGTGTCGACACAAACTGGCCTCTGGTGTCAACACAGCTTTTCCCAAGTGTCAACACTTGTACTTTGAGAATTTTTCTTGCATTTTCTCAACCTGCACAATCAAACTCAGAACAACATCAAATACACCTTGATGAATATCATTGAGTTAGGTGAGGCTTCTCCAAATCTGGTACACATTTTCCAATGTACCCAACACCGATTCTCTTGAGTATCCGGAAGTTATATTTTCTACCTTGATTCAAATTTCGTTATTCGGAACCCGAGGCTTATGCCGCCAATTCCAAGGTATGTTTGCTTTATTTATTTCTTAATTAGAGATAAATTAGGGTTATATAAATCGAAAAGTCCAAAATTCATTTTCTACACGAATCAAATTCTCTCTCTCAAGTAAGCCAACAAACATTTCATCTTCCGTCGAAAGTTGCAGAGCCCACGTCTTCTTCTTCCCCGCCGCAAGATTTTTCCCAAATCTCTGGATCATGGCGCCCTCTTCTAAAATTGGAATGGGTTCAGAACTTGTTGCAGCCGGAATGGCCGACATTTCAGATGATTTTCGCAACCTTCGGATTCTCGTCGACACCACCGGCCTCACGTTCGTTCTTCAGCAGCCATGTAAGATTCTGTTTCCAGAAGTTGAAGAGTTTTTCAAGAACATCAGAGTCAAGTGGAATGCGACAATTCTCAAGTCCAAGGTTAAAGGAATCAAGATCAAACTAACCAACACCTCTGTTTCTACACTTCTTCGACTACCAGTCGTTGATGAAGAAGATGACCTAGGTCGTGAAGAATATGACAGGACTTGTATGTTTTGTGGAGTTTCTCCAGATGTACTAACCATCAAAAGGTCTGAATTGAATCCAGAATGGAAGCTGTTGGTGGATATCATTGGGAAAATTCTTCTCTGCAAGACCAGTTCTATAAGGGATAACTCACTCAACTTCTTTGACATCATGCAAGCCATTGTCTGCAGGAAAAGGTATCAGTTTGGGATGTTGATTCTGGATAAGATGAAGGACAACATAAAGTCTCCAAGTTATTCAAGGATTATTTCTCTTCTACTTCATGAAATCAATCCAGAAATCTTCAACTTCTCTAAAGGAACAGTCCTCCATCACATGAAGAAAGTCTCCATTTCATCCATTCAGAGATGGGACTTGAAGCTATTGAACCCAGTTCAAGCTGCCAAAGCTCAAGACCTTCCAGCTATAGAGTGTAAGACCCCCTCCCGCTTACCAAGGAGGCTACCGGATCTTATGCCCAAAACTGCCATCTTACGGTGACACTAATGTACGGGTTAGTCGACCCCGCAACATACCGATTCTGTCGGCTAATACTATCATAAACCTATAGGCCAATATGAGAAAAGATGTATAGCGATAAAATAAAACCACAACTAGTCCACAGTCACAGTACATATATATAATATATGAAAGGAAAATATCAGTCCAAATGAGTACAGAAATAAAATGGAGAGTAATAAGGGCTTATTCCCAGTACATCATATCAAATCTCTCTCTCTCTCTCTCAACTCTGAATAGCGGAAGATATCTATCATCACCAATTCATCCCACCTGAAGCAACTCTGCAGTAGTAGTAGTTGTCGGTAGTGGTTTCAGCTCCTCACGTCCTGCCATCTCGTCCTGCTGGTCGTATAGGTGCTCCATCTCCTCGAGCTCCTAAAAATAGTTTGGTCACCGACCATTAGTCAAAAAGACTAAGTCGTTTCCTCCACACATCACCCCGCAACTCCTAGGCATCGTGCGGGAGGACGAAGCGGAGGACAACAAGGGGTATCAAGAGTAAACAGGTGGCAGTGGCACTATACTAATAAGTATATGAGGAGTAACAGTAGTTCTACTCTAGCAGTTTTATGTAAGAGTACAAGTGCAGTAATGAAGTATAAAACTGAAGTAAGTAAAAAGTGCAGTACGGTAAAGTAAGTAAAGAACTGAAAGTAAGAGCGTGAAAGTAAAACTATGCTATCACTACTCTACATCACAAATCGTACCTCAACTTATAAAAATGTCCATACAAATTAATAAGTTAAGGTTTCCAGGAAATTTAACTTATCATATAAAAGAGCTCATACTAATTTATATGATAAGGATCTATGAAGTGTATGAACTAATATAAATGAATGTTTATGATGCAATTTATGCACAGGCAAGTGAAACTCACACACGACGACTCCGTGATCATAGACCTTTAGTTCCCACTTTTTGAGAGCTAGCTTCACTCTCAGGTACCACCGCTGTGGCTACGGCAGTAACGGAGCGGGCATCTCCACTTCTAGGCCGGTATACACACTACCAAACCTTAGACCCCTCTCATACGCCTCTGTACACGTCCAAGGTGCACTCTAGAGTCTATGCGTACGTACTTTGCTGACAAACCATCAGTCTTGTTGGGTCGGGTGTGCATTATCGGGGATAGTACTCCAAATCGCAGTGTAAAATAACTCACTGGCCCCTCAAACCTTCACACACGCCTGATGCACCGTACTGCTATCGGTGTGATGAACAGCCAATACCGCATGCCCCGCCACTAAATTTATGCACATGCAAGTATTTCATCCCGAGCCTCCAGCTCGCAGGACCAACCTGTCCTGAATCCCTCAAACCCTACACGGGTGAGCATTTATCACAATCCCTACAACCCTATACGGGTGAGAACGCACAATAGTACCTTTATTCCAAATCCCTCAAACCCATCACAGGTGAGAATGAACCACAATGTCATAACCAATTAGACTACTCTTGTCTACGGGTTATTATACTTAGCGGTTTAAGGTTAATCCTAGGACTGCCCGGGGTATACCCAGTGAAGGGCTCTCGGGGGCACAAGGAACTATGATGGGATTATGACCAAAGATCTCTTTCTCAAGGATATTTACTTTAGTTGATGGCTACCCAGAATTCACCCCTAGCTCTCGTTATTACTCTTGAGTGATCCTAATGACTTAAGATATTCTCAGAAGGGCGACGGTCTTCCGCCGGCCTCCATTCCATTTTCTATCCAAGGTCTTGCACTTTACTCTCGTCACTAAGACAACTCTATCCATCAGGGTCATATTCCAATTAAATTCTCTAGCTCATTTATTGATCTATCCCCCGGTGGTCCTTACAACATGACCTACTTACACTATGCGCAACCCATGACCTAATACCTCCCCGAAATGGAACTTCCAATTCCTTGGTCCACCTACCCTTAATTATTTATCCTAGGATGGTATGTACTAATGAAGTGAGCCTATTGATTTTAATAATTTTCGTATGTCATTAAGGCCTCTAATTAAAACATTTAATTAATCCCCTAGGTCATTTAATACATGAAGTATCACAAATTTTAATCCACTGACCTAAGGAATTATTCCTGAGTTATATATTGATAATATATTGTTCTCTACCAAAATTTATAATTTTCCTTTAAATATTTCTATTTATTCCTTAATTAATACAAAATTCACACAATTGTCATTTTCCAAATGAAGTATAAGGAATATATTACTAAAAATTCTAGGAACATTACAGAGCATATATATCATGAATTTAAGGCTAATGACAGAGTTTCATCAACATCTACAATGTAATAACACGGAGCACGGAGCCCAATCCTCAGGAGAATATCAATGTTATAACCCTCCGTAGCAGAATGGAGCTGGTCGATCCAAAACGGATCGATCCGCAGGGTTCCTAATTGGGCCTCCCCGAACACGTTTCAGGGAAGCTTCTACCCTCCGTCTTTATTTTGTTTCTAAATATTGCAGTTTATTTCCTTTTTATTCCACATACTTACGTTGCAACATTGGGGACAATGTTGGACTTAAGTGTGGGGTGTTTTCGTGCTTTTTTTCTGCACTTCTATTTTCTGCACTCCTAAAAAATTTTAAAAATAAAAAAAATATTAAAACAAAATAAAACAAAACAAAAAAATAATAAAATGAAAACTCCAAAAACAATTTCTTATTTTATCATCAAAAATTTTAAAAGAATTTTAAAACAAAAAACTTTTTCCAAAAAAAATTAGTTTTACTTTGTAAATATTCTTTGTAAATATTTTTTATGTATATATTTTTGTAAATATTCTTTTCACTTCCCCCTCTTCCTTTCTTTCTCTTCTTTGTAAATAATTTTTCTCTCTTTTCTTATTTGTAAATATTTGCTTATAAATACAAAAAAAATTAGAAAAGAAAAATAGTTCAAAAAATATATCTTTTTCGTATTTTTAGTATGTATATATTAAAAAAATTAAACACAAAACACAAAAAAAGTTAATAAGTCAAAATTTTCCAAAAAAAAAGTAAAATAAACAAAAATTACAAAAAAAGATAATAAGTCAAAAATTTCCAAAAAAAAACTAAAATAAACAAAAATTTCAAAAAAGATAATAAATCAAAAATAAAAAAAGATGAAAACTCTAAAAAATCCCAAAAAAATTTATGAAACAAATAAATCGAATATTTCATTCTTAACGATTTTTGCTCTCCAATAATATAATTGCAAGTTTATTTATAAGCGAATTTCATTAATTCTTTGTTTTCTATTCGTTTATTAATTGGAGATTGATAGATTTAAATATTCGGGGCTAAGTTTTAAAAAAACATTTATGCTTTGTTCTTAAGATAGGGGACTTATTTTAGGCACTACGTCTAATTTATCTAAAATAGAGGCATGTGTTTTATGTTAGAAAAACTAACTATAGACTTAAATTATTTTTACTTCAAGCTTTTAGAAACACAGGAAAGTTCAATTTATAAAGTTTGCTCTCAAAAATTTTTAATTAAAATCTAGTTTTATTTTTGAAAAAAAAAACCATCTCCCCATATTTATCATATCTTACTTGGCATGATAAAATTTTTATCCTTAAAAAATTAATGTTAATGGGAATAAGATTTCATTCCATAAACATAGACATCCAATTTTTTTAAAAGATTATATGTTACTGAGTAAGAGGATAAAATTCATTACTCATATACATATACATTGGGTTATATGAAGTTGTACAAAAAATATTACATGTTATGAAAAATAAGATTTCGTTTTTCTAAACATCCACATTCAAAAAAATTTATTAGAGGTTCGAGCGAAAAAAATATATATCTCACGTCATCCAAAGCCATCTTCATAAACCACAACAACCCCTTAGCCATATTCAATGATTCTAGACTTAATATAAAATCTTTTTGAGAGCATAATTTTTAAATTGCATTATTTCCTTTAATCTATTATAAGCTAAAAATTTTATAATTCCAAAATACTTTTTGTTTGCTAATGATTATAATTTTTACTTGTTATTGGGTTACTTCAAGAAGTCTTTTGTCCAAAACCTTTCCTCTATTTAAATCAATTTTATGATTTAGGACATAACTCTTATACACATGACGTCTACTTCAATCTCTCTTTTAATTAATTCAAGCGGTAGCTAAATTTAGGATTTCTTTTAATTCCTTATAAGTATATCTCCAACTTTTGCTCTGAAATAGCAAAAGCTTAAGTATAAGGGTATTTGATAAGTTGTAAATATTCCAATTTTTACGTACTTTACTTAGGTTATTTCAGTTTATTTTTGTTATTTTTAGTTAGTTTTCTTCAATAAAATGTTCCTTTTTTGTATATTCCATTCTAACTTGGCTTTATTTTGTTTTTCAGATATTTTGCAAAAAATGATGAAAATTTAAAGTACACGCCTGTGACCTGTCTGTCACGCCCGTGACCTAGACGTGTAACTTTGATTCCTATGAAAAACTGCCGCCAACAATAAAAAAAAAATCAGAACATTCCCTTGTCCCGCCCTACACGCCCGTGTCCCGTCCGGCATGCCCGTGTCAATCCTGAATCGACGCTCAATGCCTCCAGCTCAACGCTCGACATTCGATGTTCGATGATTTATCCAGTCACGCCCGTATCAGTTTGAACACACCTATGATCGTCTCTATTGTTCCAGACAAGACGTCGCCAGTGAGGCAAGGACTCAACGCCTTCGCCAGTTATACCTTCCAATCACGCCCGTGTCGATTCGGCGCATGCCCGTGACTGCCTCAATTTTCCAAACAGGACGACACCAGTGAGGAATGGATTCGACGCTTTTCCAGTCACGTCCATGCTACATGCACGTGACCTCCAAACATGCTCGTGACCTCCACGTGGAAAGCCCTGAAGTCAACATCCAATAAATTTTTGGCTTCACTTCAACGCCAGTACCGACACGCCCCCTCTGCACGCCCGTAACCAGGGCGTGTAATTCCGATTTTTTTCCTATAAATAGCACTTTGCTGTAAGGTCCAAGGGTTCAAAATTTTGATCCATTTAGCTGTTGGACTACTGCTATGAGGCTTTTTGTGCTATGTAAGGATAAGTTTTCCCCCTCCTCTTTGTGTTTTTTTAGCTTTTGTAATCCGGCTTTTTACTTAATAAAATTTGTTAGTCTTTTCATCCTTATATTGTACTGGAATGCCTCTGTGTGCCTATCTTTTAGCAATCTTATGTATCTTCATTTTTCTTTTTAATATGGGTGTGCGTGTGTATGAGTTCGATTAGTGGTATTTATGTTTTCAAATCATCAAATTGCTTAGCTTCATTTTAGATTTCTTCAACTCACTAGTTGTTATTATAGCTTTTCTTATCGTGTCCCTTAGGTTTTGTTGAGATTATATTAGCCAGCAGGACACATGTGTGTGGGACCGCGTATTTGGTTTCCCCATCGCGTTTCAGGTCTGGGTGTTGACCCCGGTGGGCCCCCTTGTGGCGGAATATCCCCGCGGTCCTGTGGTTGGGATTAATCCCACACCGCCTGCAGACTTCTCCCCTTTGTGTTCATGTACCCTGCCACCCTTCATCTCCAAACCTGGGATTTGAGATGAACTATTGGGTTGACGGGTTATAACTTGGTATCAGAGCCAGGTTGTCCTGCTGCGGGGTTGTGTTGAGATTATATTAGCCAGCAGGACACATGTGTGTGGAACCGCATATTTGGCTTCCCCATTGCATTCCAGGTTTGGGTGTTGACCCCGGTGGGCCCCCTTGTGGCGGAATATCCCCACGGTCCTGTGGTTGGGATTAATCCCACACTACATGCAGACTTCTCCCCTTTGTGTTCATGTACCCTGCCACCCTTCATCTCAAAACCTGGGTTTTGAGATGAACTATTGGGTTGACGGGTTCTAACTGGTTTGTTTAGATTTAGGATTTCTATGCTTTTCATTCATTCTTATGAATTCATAAAAGTGGTTTCAAAGTGTTCTGTATCCCCTGTTTTACTTAGATTTTCCTTTTTTAGCTTGTAAAACTCTTTTTTTCATTTAAACTTTCTTCCACTTTTTAAGCATTTTTACAAAGTTATAAGAATGGATGAGTTGTTATTTCTCTCTTTCAAACCCTTTGATTTTTGCATTTATTTGAAAACTCTTTTGCTCCAAAAATTTTTATTTCTACTTTTTATGCATTTTCAGCAAATTCTAACGGTAAAAATGTAAACATTTTAATTTTTCAATCACTTTGTTTTTCTTCTTTTTGCTTGTCTGTGTGAGTGTATGAGTTAGGTTTTCATTGCTTTCTTTCAAGTAGAGTGTGTGCGTATATGAGTTAGATTTTTCTGCATTCATTTCCTACCTACTCGTTTGAGTAGGACATATCATTTTCCGCCTACTCATTTGAGTAGGACTTGTCATTTCTCGCCTACTCATTTGAATAGGACTTGTAATTTCCCTCCTACTCGTTTGAGCAGGACTTGTCATTTCCTGCCTACTCGTATGAGTAGCACTTGTCATTTCCTGCCTAATCATTTGAGTAGGACTTGTCGTTTCCCGCCTACTCGTTTGAGTCGGACTTGTCTTTTTTCTGCTACTCGTTTGACTAGGATTTGTCATTTCTTGCCTACTCGTTTGAGTAGGACTTGTCATTTCCCGCCTACTCGTTTGAGTTAGACTTGGCAATTTTCAGCTTTAATTTCCAGCCTACTCGTTTGAGTAGGACATGTCATTTCCTGTCTACTCGTTTGAGTAGGACTTATCATTTATCGCCTACTCGTTTGAGTAGAACATGTAATTTCAATTATATAATTTTCTCATTTTTGTAACTTAGCTTTTTTCTTTTATTAATGTTGAGATTATATTAGCCAGCAGGACACGTGTGTATGGGACCGCATATTTGGCTTCCCCATCACGTTTCTAGGTCTGGGTGTTGACCCCGGTGGGACCCCTTGTGGCGGAATATCCCAGCGGTCCTGTGGTTGGGGTTAATACCACACCACCTGCAGACTTATCCCCTTTGTGTTCATGTACCCCGCCACCCTTCATCTCAACACCTGGGTTTTGAGATGAACTAATGGCTTGGCGGGTTCTAACTTGGTATCAAAGCTAGGTTGTCCTGTTGCGGGGGTGTGTTAAGATTATATTAGCCAGCAGGACACGTGTGTGTGGGACTGCATATTTGGCTTCCCCCATCGCATTCCAGGTTTGGGTATTGACCCCGGTGGGCCCCCTTGTGGCGGAATATCCCCGCGGTCCTGTGGTTGGGGTTAATCCCACAATACCTGCAGACTTCTCCCCTTTGTGTTCATGTGCCCCGCCACCCTTCATCTCAACACCTGGGTTTTGAGATGAACTAATGGCTTGGCGGGTTCTAACTATTTATGACTTTGGTCGAGTGCGTGTGTTCTTCCTTTTTTAAAGCTTTTGTCTTTCAAATGTTATGTTATTTTATGTGTTTTTTTTGTAACCCTTCAGCGTTTAATTTTGAACTTGTGACTCACCAAACTCATAAGCCATCCCCATGCCGATGAGTGGTTAATCGCTCTTAGCCCTCGGTATAGAAGAGCATTAGGACATAAAAATATTTTTTAATTATTAAAGGTCTTCTTTTTCTATTTAATTAAGAACTAAAGGTTTACCCCGGGTATACGATGCGTAGAACCACATATCGATGTGTGGGATCTATTTCCGTTATCCATAAGCTAGCTAGCCGAGAGGCCGTGCGTATGGACCGATCTCCCTTGGGTAAAGAGAGTTTCGCACTAAACTTCGAGAGATAAGGTGCAGAATTCTTCCAGATTTGGTCCCCCCCACCCCGAATAGTGGGGTTCTTAGCATAAATCGGGCATTAAGATGAATCCATCGCCGAAAGAGAGCTTGGTTGTGTAGTCTTAATGTTCAGGTAAGCATAGTCCAAGAGATAGGTGAGCTCATTCATTTGGAACCTCCACGGCCAAGTTTCCCCTTTAATTGAATTAAAACCTAGCTAGGAACTCTAGTTATATAAATTTATTTTATTCCTAACATAATTCGATACCGAGCATTAAATATTCATCGATCTTTTCCTAAATCTATTTTCAGCTCTTTTTATAGCCGTCTTAATTAGTTAATCTGACAACATTAATTTTTGGTAAGATAATAGTCCTTCCGGGAGGAGTAGAGATAATCAACCCGTCTCCGGGAAATATACGATCTCGATATTCCATCGAATATCTTGTATTATTTGTGATAGGTGCACTTGCGTCCCTTCACCGAGCGAAATCCAGAACCAGCGTGCTCACTAGATAAATCAGAGTCGTGTTTCGCGCGCATCACCTAACCCCGGACCAAGAATGACGTCCATCGAGGATCCCAGCCCTACTAGCTAGGTGGAAGCCTAACAGTGGGAGCATCTCGAGACTTAACTCCAGGGTCATAATGATGTCCATCGAGTATCTTGACCCTGCCAGCTAGATGGAAGCCTAACAGCGGGAGCATCTCAAAACCTAACCCCAAAGTAAGAATGACGTCCATCGAGGATCCCAGCCCTGCTAGGTAGGTGGAAGCCTGATAGCGGGAGCATCTCGAGACATGACACCAGGGTCATAATGATGTCCAACGAGCATATCGGCCCTGCCAGCTAGATAGAAGCCTGACAGCGGGAGCATCCCGATACCTAACTGCAGAGCAAGAATGAAGTCCATTGAGTTTCCCATCCCTGCCAGCTAGGTGGAAGCCTGACTGCGGGAGCATCCCGAGACTTGACTCCAGGGTCATAACGATGTCCATCGAGGATCCCGGCCCTGCCTGCTAGATGGAAGCCTGATAGCGGGAGCATCTCAAGACCTAACCCCAGAGTAAGAATGACGTCCATCAAGGATCCCTGCCCTACCAGTAAGGTGGAAGCCTGATAGCGGGAGCATCTCGAGACTTAACTCCAGGGTCATAATAATGTCCATCGAGGATCCCGGCCCTATCAGCTAGATGGAAGCCTGATAGCAGGAGCATCTCGAGACCTAACCCTAGAGCAAGAATGACGTCCATCGAGGATCTGGGCCCTGACAGCTAGGTGAAAGCCTGATAGTGGGAGCATCCCGAGACTTGACTCCAGGGTCAAAATGATGTACATCGTGTATCCCAGCCCTGTCTGCTAGATTGAAGCCTGACAGCGGGTGCATCTCAAAACCTAACCCTAGAGCAAGAATGACATCCATCGAGGATCCCAGCCCTACCAGCTAGGTGGAAGCCTGACAGCGGCAGCATCTCGAGACTTAACTCCAGGGTCATAACGATGTCCGCCGAGGATCCTGACCCTGTCAGCTAGATGGAAGCTGATAGGGGGAGCATCTCGAGACCTAACCCCAGATAAATACTGACATCCATCGAGTATCCCGACCCTACCATCTACGTTGAAGCCTGACAGTGGGAGCATATCGAGACTTATCTCCAGGGTCATAACGATGTCCATCGAGGATCTCGGCCCTGCTAGTTAGATGAAAGCCTGATAGCAGGAGCATCTCAAGACCTAACCCCAGAGCAAGAATGATGTCCATCGAGGATCCCGGCCCTACCAGCTAGATGGAAGCCTGACAGTTGGAGCATTTCGAGACTTAACTCTAGGGTCATAACGATGTCCATCGAGGATCCCGAACATGTCAGCTAGATGAAAGCATAGCAGCGGGAGCATCTAGAGACCTAACCCCAGAGAAACTACGGGGCACTACCACCAACAAAATTAGCTAGGTGAGAGCCTCAAGGTAGGTATTAAGCATCAACCGAACTTTTATTCAAACATGTCTAATGTTGTTTCTACCAAATAAATGAATCATCAGCAGATAATAAGATGGTGAAAAAAAGCTATCTCATTACTTTCATGGGTTGAATCGCTTCAAGTCATCACCGCTCCATGTGTCACTTAGGATCTCTCCCTCCACATTCTGAAGGCGGTACCCTCCTAACCTCAATGCCTCCTGTACAATGTATGAGCCTTCCTATTTGGGGTTGAGCTTTCCCAAATCAGCTGATTTTCGGCTACATCCACCTTTTTCAAGACCAAGTCCCCTTTCGTGAACTGCTTGACTCTGACGTGCTTGTCAAAGCACTTAGCCATCCTCTGTTTGACCTCTTCCTGCTGGATGGCTGACAGGTCACGCAACTCCACCACATTGAAGGAGAGCCGCAACACGTCCTCATTCTCGTCCCTCCATTCTTCTCTACCCCCTTCAACCTCAACTACCTGAGTCGTCCGAACCTCGAATTCTATAGGAAGTTCTGTTTTGTATACTTGGGAGAGTTTGAAAGGGGTCTCCCCTGTGGCGGTGTTTGGGGGTGGTCCTCAATGCCTAGAGGATTGAAGGAAGCTGTTCTACACAGATCCCCTTCAAGTTCTCATCTTTCTTTTTCAAGAGGTTTACAATGATCTTATTTGTCGCCTCCACCAACCCATTGCTCCTAGGGTGGCGGACCGAAGCAAGCCTGAGGTCAATCCCAAGCTATTCACAAAAGAGGATGAACATCGCGCTGACAAACAGAGGCATATTATCCGTGAAAATGGCCTGGGGCAGTCCAACAAATGATCTCACTCCATACAAAATTCCTAATTACTTTGGAGGTCAGCTTGACCAGCACCTTCACTTCCAACCACTTAGAAAAATAATCGATCGTGACTAATAAGAACCTCTTTTGCCCACTGTCCTGAGAAAAGGGTCCCACCAGATCCATCCCCCAGATGGAGAATGGCCAGGGTGCTGTGATACTCCTGAGCCGCTGAGCTGGTTGAAGTTGGAAAAGTGCGAACAACTGACACTTGTGGCACTTCTTTTCGAACTTAGCGGCATCATGGCCTAGGGTCGGCCAGAAATATCCTTGTCTAACTATACTCCCCTCCAGGGTCTCGGTCCGGAGTGACTTATGCATTCCCTGGAATGGACCTCTTCTAGAATCTTCGGGACCTCCATCTCGGCCATGCAATGTGCGAACATCCCCGAGAGGGTCTTCCTGTACAGCTGCCCATCGCGCATAAAGCAGTATGTTGACTTATGCTTGAATTGCTTCTTGTCCATCCCCTCTGGGTACTCCCCCGTAGATAGGAAAGTTGTAAAAGGATCCATCCACAAGGGGTACTAATCCACCACCATCAGTTCCCACTCCTCGATGGACGGGCGGAACAAGTCGGTGATGGTGCCACCCACCCGAGGTCTGTGGTTAGCCAATTGTTCCACCTGCTCGTTTTCTTCCCTTGGAATGTGCTGGATGGAGAATGTTTGAAACATGTCGATCACCCCCTTCACCTTTGCCAAGTACAACTGGAGAGTCGGATCCCTTACCTCGAACTCCTCATTGATATGGGAGGCCACCACCATGGAGTCTGTGAGGACCTCTGACCACTTTGCCAATCTCCCAAGTGATCTACCACGTCAAAGATGTTTCAGAGGGAGTGATCAGTCACCACCCAGATGGAGTGCTCCTGGAAGTAGGCCCAAGTATCCGAGCCAAGATGACCAGAGCGAAAGTTAGCTTCTCTAAGATTGGATCTCGGAGCTCCGCCTTCCTCAAGACCCTACTCACGTAATAGATAAGCAACTGCTTATTTCCTTTTTCCTGGACCAAGATGGATCTCAAGGCCTCGGATCCCACACCAAGATATAGGGATAAGTTCTCCCCTTCCTTGGGTCCTTAGAGGAGCGGATCCTGGGTCAACTACCTCTTCAAGGCTTGGAATGCCTCCGTGCACTCTTTGGACCACTCGAAATTCTGACCCCCCCCCCACCCCCTTCAATGCTTTGAAGAAGGGGGAGCGTTTCTCTCCCGCCCGAGAGAGGAACCTGCTAAGTCATGCCAACTTTCCTATCAGCCTTGGACCTCCTTAGCATTTCGAGGCGACCCCAGCTCTATGATGCCTTGACCTTGTTAGGGTTGGGCTCTACAACTACATGAGTAAGGAACATACCACTGCTTACCCCGAAGACACACTTTATTGCCCTAAAGACACACTTCAAGGGATTTAGCCACATCTTGTACTTCTGCAAGGTGCTGAAGGTCTTTTCCAATCCCGGAGGTGAGAGTAAACATCCCGAGTCTTGATCATGGGTCATCTACTTACACCTCCAGGTTCCTCCCCTTCTGCTCTTGGAAGACCCGATCAATCATTTCTTGATACATTTCCCCCGCATTCTTTATCCTGCAGGGCATCATCTTGTAGCAGTAGCACCTGTCCCCCGTGATGAAGGTGACATCTTTTATGTCGGGCGGGTGCATCCTGATTTGATGATAACCTGAAAAAGCATCAAAAAAATTAACCCCGAGAAACCGACGGCTGAGTCAACCAGCACGTCGATCCGAGGCAGGGGATAACAATCATTAGGACATGATTTATTTAATAAAGAAAAATCAACACACATCCTCCACTGACCATCTCCTTTATTAACCATTACAACATTGGAGACCCAGCCGAGGAATTGGATTTCGGATACGAAGCCGACCTTGGGAAGCTTGGCCACCTCCTCCCTGATGGGCTCTGCCAACTTTTTCGTTATGGATCTCTTCTTCTGCTGGATGGGGCGAGCTTTTGGATCCAGGTTGTGGCGGTGGCAGGAGACGTCCGCATCGATCCCTGGCATTTCTGTCACAATTCACGCGAAGATGTCCATGTTTTTTTTGGATGCATTCCATCACTCTCCCCTGGTCCTCCGGGCTCAGCCCCTCACAGATCCACACCTTCTCCACCCTACCTCCCTGGGTGAGAACCTCCATCTTCACCACCTCCTTAGCAGCCTCCAGCTGAGACTGCTCTCCCCACTCTCCAATGGACCCTCACCTAGTACCGCGACCTCCTCCTCGACTTCATCCACGACCATCACCTCGGCCTGCTCCTTCAGAAATCCTTCTGCCACCTCCACCTGGGTGCGGATTTCTTCCTCCACTTCCATCTCCACCTCTCCTCCAGCCTCCTGCCTGCACAGCTCCTCCATCCTCCTCCCCATCTCCTCGGCTCCTCACTGCCAAGAGATGGAGTTCACCGCGGTGACATGGCATTCCCTTGCCACCTTGGGATCTCCCCGGACCCTGACCTGGATGGCCTCAGCATTAAACTTCAAGCACTGATGGAAATATGAGGGCATGCAGTAGAAGTCATTGATGAGGGGCCGTCTGAAGATAGCGTTGTAACTACTGGGCACGTCTACGATGATGAACCTGAAGTTCCTGGACTGCCCCCCCCCCCCCAGTTGATATGGAGTCCTACTCCTCGTTCCACCTCCTTCCTCTCTCCTGAGAACCCGAAGAGAGGTCCATCTGAGGCCAGCACCCTCTGTGACCCCACCTTCATCACATTGAATGCCTTCTTAAAGATTACGTTGACCGAGCTCCTGTTATCGATGAGGATTCGGGAGATAGAAAAATTCTCAACCGCGGTTTGGATGACCAACGCATCTCAAAAGGGATCCTCATGATCTGGCATGTCCTTCACGGAGAAGGTGATCTTCTCCTCTAGGGGTGGGGCTAGAGATATGGAGGTGACGCTCCAGTGATACATAGTATGGAGACTCGCCTTCCGGGCAGCCTCAATTCCCCCCCCCCCCCCCCCCCCCCCGTGGATCACTCTGATCCCTCCTTGGTTGCTGATATCGACCCTATCCTCGTACCGGTCCTCCTCTCCACTGGGTAGGACCTCCTTAATCTGCACCTCCTGGAGGGGTTGCTATTGCTCCCTGTTTCCCCTCGTCTCGAGGAACTCCGGGCACGTGTTTATGGCTTTACCCTCTTCCTGATAGAAGTCATAATAGGGCAACTCCACCCTGACTTCTCGCCTTCTACTCTGCTGACCTCTCCTCATCTGGGCTATCTCCATAGCCTGACATTGATCAGGAAGAGGAGTCCTTTGGCCCTGCCTCCATCCTTGGGGGTTGAACTGACCCTGTCCCACCGGGAGGTTGTCTCCTCCATAGAAACCTCTCCGCTAGCCTTGGTCTTTCCACTCTAGCTACCTCCAACCGAGCTGATTGTTCTGCTACTGGCGCCCCCACCTTAGTTACTGATGTTGCTGCTGTTCCCTCTTCCAGGGTTCAGCTCTCCTCACCTCCTCACCTATGCCTACTTCTTAGTGCCCCACCTGTCCAGCTTCCGAGTAAAGTCCAGGTTCGATGCCTCCCTGTTGACCTCTATCGTTTCCCTCTCCATCAACTCCTCAAAGCAGAGAGGAGACACCATCTTCAGCTCCATCCTAAAGAAGCCCTATTGTAGACCCAGGGTGAAGGCTATCATCAGGGTATGCCCTGGTATATCTTGCACCTGGAGTACCTGAAAGAGATATTAGATACGCTCTGATACCAATGAGGGATAGATATGCTTAAATCTAGAGGGGGAGTGAATAGAGTATTTTAAAACTTTAATTAATTTTTACAGCGGATTAAAATATGTGATAAGTATAAGTATAAAGAGAGAAGAAAATAAAAACTATCACAGTACACAGAAAATAAACAATAAAGCAGTCCAGACGACACAAGAAATTTATAGTGGTTCTCCGAAACTTGGGTACATCCACTCTTCTACCACCCTCGTAGGAGTCCACTACAGGTTTTTGATCAGGTGCCATACCACCACAGGTTTTTGCTCAGGTGCCCTGTCACCACAAGATCTATTTTTTTAAGGGAGATCTAACAACCCCTTTGCTTTTGATCAGGTGCCCAAAAATCAAAGGGGTTAACTTTTGAAGGGAGTTATAACCCTGTACATAGTGGGAAAAAATTGATGGTGTCTTCTCTATCAACAGTATAAGAGAAGACTAGTGGATTTGATCTTTTCAAAGCTCCCCCTGAGATGAAAAATAGTTCAGGAAGATGAGAGATTTTCACAGGGTGTAGGCCTTCAAACTTTAGAAGATCTTCAGAACTTTTTGGACTGATATTGAATAGTTGTCCCTTGAAATGCTCTGAAGCTGATGATGAAGTGCTCTGGGAGATTCTCTGTATATGTCTTTGTGTCTCAGTGAATTCTCTATATCAATTTTCTGTATGATCTTCTGAAAACAGTCCGTTTATATTCCTTCCAGAAAATAGCATTTGAATTTGAATTCTATCCTTGAATTAATGCTATAATCCTGGGACTTGAACGACTGGAATTTTGTCTAAATGTTTCCTTAACTATCTCAGTAAATAAGTCAAGTAATTACTCTATGAAATCCATAATTAATGTTGCCAGACAACGGCTATATTCTTGAGAATATGAGCATTAATTATCAGAGAATTACTGCATTAGAATAATCCAAACTGAAAACAAACTGGGATAAAATGTCAAAACTGATACTAAGAGAAATCATCGAACTCAGAACAGATTTCGTCGACCTGTACTTCAAGTTCGTCAAGCTGAGAAATCATCTTCGTCGAGATGAGAAATTGTCTTTGTCGAGCTAAGCTCCAAGTTTGTCGAGCTGAGAAGGAATTTCGTCGGCCAGAGAACTTGAGAGAAGAGGGAAGATCGTCGACCTGAGCTCTAAGTTTGTCGAGCTCAACTCAGAGTAGGGACTCTGAGTTCGTCGATCAGCGATCGACGATCGTCGAGCTGAGTTCGAAGAACTTCTAACTAATTCTCTGAACTCTTAATGACTGCCATTCTTCTAAGTCTGGATCTCTGATTTCTTCTGATGGCTGGATCAATGTCTGTCTAACCTAGTCAAACTGTCCTAGACCCAGAACTAATAATTTGACCCTATGCTATACATGGAGGGTCAATAATCTAATAGTGAACCTAGCCCAAATCCAAACTAGGGATCCAACAATCTCCCCCTATTTGCGTGAGGTAACTATGAACAACAGAAAAGAGAAAACTCACAAACATAAAAAGATATCTGGCAGAATTTAAAAACATTCAGCAGATATTAACAATAGTGCCTTGTGAAGTACAGAAAACAAATAACAGATAATAGTTCTAATCAAAGATATAGAAAGAAACATTGTTCAGGCTTTCTTAGAGTCCTTTTTCTGTTCATCTGAGGAAGGTCTGGTGAAGATAATTTCCCTTCTTAGATCTGCAGCTTATTGTTTTATCATTTTCATGACACTAGCTCTAAGGATTGTCACAGATGCAGCCCTTGGTACTACTACTTCTGGATGTAATGACATATAGGCATCAACATTAAAAAGATTATGTACCTGGTACTTGTCTAGCTCCTTCTTTCTGTAGGAGGACATGGTAGTATACTGAGATATGTCCTATCCTTCTTCCTTTGCTTTTCTGATTTGAGACAGAGCTATTAATTCTTGAAATCTGGCCATTCTAGAGTTGGGGTCCATTTCTGGATCACATACTGGAGAAAGAGGCCTTTCACGAGATGCTTTATCAGGTTGATCATCCTCAGATATTTTCTATTGCCTGTTGTGCTTTTGGTTTTGTTGCTGCCTGCTGATGCTGGAACTATATTGTTGTCTGCTGCTGGAAGGTTTAGACTGATGAGAAGATGTAGAATTTTGAACCTGAGAAACACTTCCAGAAGATCCTACTGCAGGAGGAGGAGGAGGACCTCTCCTGAATTTAGGAGGAGGAGAGTATCTCCTGCTCTTCTTCCTGGCTTTAAGCACATTCTTGGAATATCTCATCCAGTTTGGGGTGTCTGGAGTGAGAGTTATGTTATGCAGGATGTAGTAGGGAACATCAACAGATAGGAACAGCCTTTGGAGGAGCAGTTTTAGCAGGAGCCTTTTTTTCTTTGAACTTGTATTATCAGAGTCATCTGACTCATTATCAACATCATCATTAGAAGAATGTTTTGGATTGTCATAAAGAGCATCTAGCTACTTTAGCAAATCAGCTGAGACTCTAGGAATCTGTGGTTATGCTTGACTTGTTGGCTCTACAGAATTATTTGTTGCAATATAAACATTTCTTTCTTCTTCCATATCAGCAAACAAGATATCATCCAAATCTGGCATTGGAGATTCACACCAGCCAAATTTTGGTGGAGAGAATGCCATGTGCTCAGGAGCTGGCTCACTAATTTCTTCAACAACAAATCTTTCTGTAAACTTAGAAACTGCAAAACTTGCATTTAGTTGATCTACAACTTCAAGACTTATTGGAGCAGTATATACTATAATAGTTTTAGAATTTTGTACATCAAAACATGGTAAAATATTTCTGTAAGCAGAATTAAAATAATGCAGTAAAGAATCTCAATCAACTGTGGGGTTTATAATGAAATCACCAACAATGGTTATTTCTGCAACTGTATCACAAATCATGTTTGTATCAGAATCATCAATTATATCTATAACTTCAGTTGCAATACCTGCCTCTGCTGAATCATTAAACATTTCAGAATCTGCTGTTGCTGCTGCTGGAGCTGGAGGAGGAACTTGAACTTCTTCATAGAACATCTCCCCCTGACTGGTTTCAGTGTGTCCTGAAGCCAGTCCTCTAGAAGAAGGAACAGAAGAGAGAGCAGCAAGTCTAGTAGAGAGAGAAATGATGGAAGCAGATAGAGGAGCAATAGCATTTGCTATTAGTTGCTCAAGAGTTGGAGAAATAAAAGCAAGAAGATCTTTAGCTATGTTGGAGAAATTTAAGTAGAGAGGTTTAGGAGCAGAGGTGGTGTAAGGGGTGTGATGTCCACAGTTGGAACATAAAAAAAATGCATGAGAAAAATCTGTATGGGTGTATTTTGGAAATGTGGAAGGAGGGTTGGATGGAATTTGAGTAGTGGAGGTAGGAATTGTGGTAGTGGGTGTGGAGGTGGGTTCCTGAACATGAGATGTAACTAGTGAATGATGTTGAGATGGTGGAGGAGGAGACAGCAGATTGATGTTTGGTTGTGAGGATGTTGATGGAATATCAGATACATGAGTTAGAGGTGGAGATTGAGGAGGTGGAGATGGAATTTCCTCAGGGATGATAATGGGAGAATGTGGAGGTGATGGTTGAGGAAGAGGTGAAGATGGTTGTTATTTTTGTTGTTGTTGAGGAGGTGAAGGAATGCTGGTGGAAGGAGGAATTTCTTCTGGAGGTGGTGGAGAGGCTATCACTGCCCTTGTGTCCTCAGAAGTCCTGGAGGAAGAGGCCCTAGATGGTTTAGGGATGGACCTCTCCCATCTGCCAAACAAAGCAGAGGTTATCCTCTTTGAGGTATTTTTGAATATTGGCTGGGAGACCAATATTTCTGGTGCCTTTTCCTGGAGGAAAATTCCTAAAATCCTCCCAAAGCACATCTCTTTCTTTGTATTCTTTTTCTTTATCAACTCAAATAATATCTTTCCCCAGTTAACTGCTTTCTTATCTACTAGAGCACACATCACGAGAAACTGGTGCCTGGTTATATAATCATGGGTTGTATGTTTGCCCTGCAAAACTTTACCAACAATATCTGCCAGAAACTAATACTGAAAACATAAATTCTTTTTCAGAATTTTTTTGGGGTTTCCTTCAGAGTGACCCATTCTAGTCAACATATTTTCATACTCAGAATCATCTATTTCAATTTCTTCTTCTCCATTAGCGAAAACAAAAATCTTAGTTAAAATTTCAGGAGATAGAGAAACCTGATTACTATCGATGGAGCCAGTCATGGTGTCTGCATCTGGTGAGGATGAAGTATAAACCCATTCTCTGATTTCAGTTGCAGGCAGCTTGATCCTTGTAGTCATTAATTTCTTCAGTCTTTGTTCTTCGCACAGCTATAGGATGTCTATGAAGATCTGATCTGTGTGGTTTAAGGAATCAAAATCGATGTCGAATCTGGTATCATATTTCATGCTGGAGAGGTAGAGCGCCGGAATCGCCATACGTTTTCCTGTAAAAACAAGAGAGAGAGCAAGAGCAAGAGAACAGAAAGTGCGGGATAGAGCATGAGCAAAACCTAGATATAAGGTTTTCATAATATGAAGCATCGGGCTCTGTCCTGCGAAAAATAAAAATCTTCATTCTCAGGTCGACAAAAATATTTCATGAAGAAATAATATCGTCGATCTCAGTTGCAAGAGGGGAAAACATTTCATCGTTCTCAGGTCGACAAAATTTTTCTGAAGTAAGATCATCGATCTCCGCTCGACGAAATAACTTCACGCAGAGAGTTCATCGATCTCAAGTCGACGAAAAATCTCCGGAATAGTTCTCAGATTGTCGATCTCCGTTTGACAAAATGTGATCAATTCTTCGACCTTGGACCAAAATCAAATTAAACTTCTCCATTAATCATACCTAGCTGATTCAGAAAGAACAAATGTTTCTTCTCATCTAAAGGTTTAGTGAAGATGTCTGCACTTTGCAAATCAATAGAGATAAAGACAAGATTAACTTTCTTTTTGTCCACACAATCTATAAGGAAATGATGTCTAATTTCTATATGTTTAGACCTACTATGTAGTACTGGATTTTGTGCAATAGAAATTGCACTGGTATTGTCACAAAGTATAGTTAAATTATTTAAGTTGAGACCATAATCCAGTAGTTGGTTTTGAATCCACAATATTTGTTAACAATAACTACAAGCTGCAATGTATTCAGGTTATGCAGTTGAAGGTGACACAGATGTCTGCTTCTTACAAAACCAGGACACAAGCCTATCACCAAGGAACTGGCATGTTCCTGAAGTGCTTTTTATGTCCACTCTGCATCCAGCATAGTCAGAATCTGAAAATCCAGTTAAGTCAAATTCTGACTCTGTTGGATACCAAAGTCCTAGATTAGGACAACCTTTTATATATCTCAAAATTCTTTAGGGTTCACCTAGAACCTAGCACATATGCATGTAGCAAATATAATATCTAGCCTACTAGCTGTGAGATACAACAAGGACACAACAATAGCCCTATAAGTTTTTTGATCAACCGACTTGCCATGTTCATCAGAATCAATCACAGTATTGGAAGCCATGGGTGTTTTCATTACTCAGGCATCAGACATCCCAAATCTATTAACTAGCTCCTTAGCATATTTATATTGGGAGATGAAAATGCTATCGGGGGATTGCTTCACTTGGAGACCAAGGAAGTAAGAAAGCTCACAGATGCTACTCATTTCAAACTTGGAATGCATCAGGTCAAAAAACCTTTTGCATAGTTTGCAATCAGTAGAGTCAAAAATAATGTCATCTACATATATTTGTACTAACAATATTTTATCTTTATGATGCCTAATGAACAAGGTTCTATCTACAATGCCCCTTATGAACTTATGCACTAAAAGAAAGCTATCTATGGTCTCATACCAAGCTCTTGGAGCTTGCTTTAACCAATAAATAGCTTTATGCAATTTGAAAACATAAGAGGGATGTGTTAGAGAGATAAAACCCGGTGGTTGCGCCACATATACTTCCTCTGTGAGTTCACCATTGAGAAAGGTACTTTTGACATCCATCTGGTAGACCTTGAACTTCTTGTAGGCTGCATAAGCAAGAAATATCCTGATAGCTTCTAGTCTTGCAACAGGTGCAAAGGTCTGATCAAAATCAATTCCTTCTTCCTGTCTATATCCTTGTGCTACCATCCTTGCTTTATTTCTGATAATAGCTCCATGTGTATCCAATTTATTTTTAAAAACTCATTTAGTTCCAATGACTGGGTAGTCTTTTGGTCTTGGAACTAAATCCCAAACTCTGCATCTCTCAAACTTATTGAGCTCCACTTGCATTGCAACAATCCAGTGGGGATCTTGCTTTGCATCTTTTATGGATTGGGGCTCACGTTGAGATATGAAGCAAGCATGCATCAAGTCTTGGTTGAATTGATGCCTTGTTTGCACACCGACTGATATGTCTCCAATCACTTGAGATATATGGTGATCTCTAAGTGTGACAAGATAAGTAGGAGGAGTTGGTTCAGTAATAGCATTAGGAATTAATTCCTCTTGTGGAATTATGTTTGCTGTTGGAGGTTCAGCAATCATTTCAACAATATCATCTTCATTGTCTTCTTCAATATGTGGTGAGGGATGTGATGTATCCTCATTGGTGAGGTTTAAGTCATCCAATTTCTCACACAATTGGGGTACTTGCAATAAATATCTGGTGGAAGAATCCTTCTCCTTGTAATACATGTTAGCTTCATCAAAGGTTATATGTACAGATTCTTGTATTTTTAAAGTTGACTTATTGAAAACCCTATAGCCATTTCTTACTTTGGAATATCCAATAAAATTCTCACTTCATCCTTGGCTTCAAACTTTCTAAGATGTTTCTTGTTATTATTATGAATGTAAATCAACAGCCAAAAATTCTAAAATAATCTAATTTAGGTTTCTTCCCTTTGAGTAGTTCATAGGGAGTCTTGCCCTTAAGTTTATGTATTAAACTTCTATTCAGGATATAATTTGATGTGCTTACAGCCTCTACCCAAAAGGATAGGGGCAAGTATGCATCTGCAAGTAATGTACCTGCAGCTTCAATGAGGGTTCTATTTTTCCTTTCTGCTATCCCATTTTGTTGAGGAGTTCTAGGAGCAGAGAAATAATGTCTGATACCTTCCATCTTATAGAATTCTTACATAGGAAGAGATTCAAACTCAGTACCACGATCACTTCTGATCAATGCAACTGGAGTAGAGTACTCAATCCTTGTGCTCTTAAGAAAGTCTGTAAGAACTTTAAAGTTATCTGACTTATTTTTCAAGAAGAACACCCAAGTGAACCTAAAGAAGTCATATACAATAACTAAGGTATAAGATTTCCCTCCCAAGCTCTATACAACAATGGGTCCAAATAGATCCATATGTAGCAAGTACAGAATCTTGGGTGAATCACTCTTATTAATAGATTTAAAGTAATTTTGGTTTGCTTGCCTAAATGACAAGCCCTGCAAAGGCTTTCCTTCTTGTAGGGGCAAGAAGGCAATTCTCTAACAAGGTTGTCCCAAGAGAGTTTAGCAATATTTTTAAGATTAACATGTCCTAATCTCTTATGCCATAATTCATTATTATTACTGATTTGTTTGAATAAGCAAATTTCTGACCTAGTAGATTTAAAGTTTACAACATAGATGTTTCCTTGCCTAAGACCAGTTAAGACAATTATATTATCTACAGAAGATATAATGCAAGAAAAATGGTTAAAGGATACCTGATAACCTTCATCACATAACTGACTTATGGATATCAGGTTATGTTTTAAACCACTCACATTTGCAACATTCTTGAAAGTGACAGCTCCAGTCTTTACATTTCCATAGCCTTCAGTCTGGCCACAGTTGGAGTCAACAAAAATTACCTTTGGACCTAGCCTGGACTTGTAGTTTGTTAAGTTGTCATTGCTGCCTGTCACGTGCTTTGAGCATCCACTATCCAGGTACCACTGTTCCTCTATGGTAGGATAGCCTTTCACCTGAAAAATAAAAGTTAGGTGTTCTTGACCCAGGTAACCTTGGGTCCTTGATTCTTTACAAATTTAAAACTAGAAATATAAGAACATTCAGGTTGGTTTTTATATCCTTGGGGGTGAAATTTCCTAGGTGGAATTATTCATTGGTTAAATGGGTTAACAAATTCTTTTGATTTATTAAATATTCTGGAATAATTAAAGTTTCTGTTAATTTGAACTGGGATCGATGAATTCTGATAAGTTTGTCGAAATGAATTCGACGAATAGGGATAAGTTCGTTGAACTCTCTCATAGAATGGAAGTATTGATTCTCTGTGCCCCAATATCGTCGGTCTCGGCTCGATGAACCATATTGGTTTTGTCGATCGTAGTTCAAAGAATAATTATAATAAAAATCTGTGTTCGGAGTTTGTCGACTTGAGTTCGACGAACTGTACAAATCTCGTCGATCTAAGTTCAACGAAATCTGCTGAACATTATTATGCTTAAGGTTTTTCTTGTTCTTCTTCTTTTTCTTGGGTTTCTGTTTTAATTCAGATGGTTTATTATTCTCCTCTATCTTTTCTTTACCCTTTGTAGATATGAATTTAATGGGGGTTGAAAGTATATTTGTCTAAATTAAATTAGGTTGGCTTGATGAACCACCCAAGTCCAGCTTGCCATTAAGCCTGGCATTAACAGTGCTTGTGATGTCCATCAATTTGATGCTTCTCTCATTTAGGGATTCTTCAAATTGCTTAGCCTCATTCAGTTTAATTTTTAGTGTTAATCTCTTCAGAAGCTATAACTAATTTTTCTTTCAGTTCAATATTTTCTGATAACAAATTTTCTTGTTCAATTAGCTTATCTCTGAGAAGTTTGAGTTTCTTCTCAGTTTTGATTAAATCATTACACAATAATTTGAATTTATTTTTAAAGTGTTCAGAAGTAAAATCAAAGGAGGATATTACCTGATCCTCTTCAGTCTCAGAATCTTCTGCTTCTGATTCTTCAGCTTCTGATGGATTGCTTGATGCATTGATGTCCATCAGGCAGGCTTCTTTTGCTCTAGCCTCTTCGTCATCTTCAATGGAGCTGGAAGATGAGGATTCTTCTACTGTTTCACTCTAGGTTTCCGCTACAAAACCTTTTTTCTTCCTCTTGTGTTTGTTGGAAGAGGGCTTGATATACTTCTTTCTGGAGTCCTTGTCTTTTCTTCTCTCCTTCATCTGGTTCTTTGGACACTCAGGAAGAATGTGTCCAGAATTTTTGCAACCAAAGCAGACAATCTCCTTGGTAGGAGTTTTGTCAAATCTGGGTCTGTCATCTTGCCTTGTTGACAATCTTCTGAAGTCTTTCCTGGCCATTTTATAGAATCTTTTGGCTAATAGATTCATCAACTCTTCATTTGCTGGTAGAGTTTCAGATTCTTCAGATGCCTTAAAGGCAATGCTTTGCTCTTTTCTTCCTGATGTAGAAGTCTTCTGCTCAGCTGCTTCTCTGGTCTTGATAAACTGCTCATAAGATTTGAGCTTGCCTAGAAGAGCCTCAGTGGAAATTTCATTTAGACTTCTGGCCTCCTTGATTGGTCAAATCCTAGAATCCCATGAGCTAGGGAAGCACATAAGGATTTTGTCATTTATCTCAGTCAGTGAGATATTCTTGTCCAGATTCTTCAGCTCATTGATGATTAGGCTGAGTCTGTTGTACATGTCAGCCACTGACTCAGATTCATCTTTCTTAAAATTTTCATAGTGAGAGATTAGATGAGATCTTTTGTCCTTTCTCTCATCAGCTGATCCTACAACCATCTGGTTTAGAGAGTCCCAAATTTCTTTAGTTCACGTGCATTCAGCAACCTTTGAAAAGATGTCATCAGACATGGTTTGTGCCAGAATGTTCATTGCTTTAGCATCATCCATCTTCAACTTCTTCTAAGCATCTGTCTACTCAGGTAGTGGAACTGTTGAAGTACTTGTTGATGTAGAGGCAGAAGGAGTAGGGTGACCTATCAAAATAGAATTGTATATATCTTCATCAATAGAGTTCATATATAATCTAATTCTTGCCTTCCAGATTGCAAACTTATTCAGATTGCAGACTGCAGGTCTGGTGCATGAATATTCTTTATTATGTGTTATGATATAAAAAAGACACTAGAGATAATTAGATCTATCAAAGATCTTTTGGTTCAGGTGTTGGCCTGTGAAACTAAACAACCTTACCCTTTGATACCAATTGAAAGAGATGTCAGATATACTCTGATACCAATGAGGGATAGATCTGCCTAACTCTAGAGGGAGGTGAATAGAGTATTTTAAAACTTTAATTAATTTTTACAGCGGATTAAAATATGTGATAAGTATAAGTATAAAGAGAGAAGAAAACAAAAACTATCACAGCACACAAAAAATAAACAATAAAGCATTCCAGATAACACAAGAAATTTATAGTGGTTCCCCTAAACTTGGGTACATCCACTCTTCTACCACCCTGGTAGGAAACCACTACAGGTTTTTGATCAGGTGCCCTGCCACCATACGTTTTTTCTCTGGTGCCCTGTCAACACAAGATCTATTTTTTCAAGGGAGATCTAACAATCCTTTTGAGCTTTTGATCATGTGCCCAAAAACCAAAGGGGTTAACTTTTGAAGGGAGTTATAACCCTGTACACAGTAGGAAAAAGAAAATTGATGGTGTTTTCTCTCTCAACAGTCTAAGAGAAGACTAGTGGATTTGATCTTGTCAAAGCTCCCCCTGAGATGAAAAATAGTTCAGTAAGATGAGAGCTTTGCACATGGTGTAGGCCTTCAAACTTTAGAAGATCTTCAGAAGCTTTTTGGACTGATATTGAATAGTTGTCCCTTGAAAAGCTCTGAAGCTGATGATGAAGAGCTCTGTGAGATTCTCTATATATGTCTGTATGTCTCTGTGAATTCTCTATATCAATTTTCTGTACGATCTTCTTAAAAAGGTCCTTTTATATTCCTTCCAAAAAATAGCATTTGAATTTGAATTCTATCCTTGAATTAATGTTGGAATCCTGGGACTTGAGCAGCTGGAATTGCGTCTTAAATGTTTCCTCAACTGTCTCGGTAAATAGGTCAAGTAATTACTCTGTGAAATCCATATTTAATGTTACCAAGCAAAGGCTATATTCTTGAGAATATGAGAATTAATTATCAAAACATTACTGCATTAGAATAATCCAAACTGAAAACAAACTGAGAGAAAACGCCAAAACTGATACTGAGAGAAATCATCAAACTCATAACAGATTTCGTCGACCTGAACTTCAAGTTTGTCGAGCTGAGAAATCGTCTTTGTCGAGTTGAGAAATTGTCTTCGTGGAGCTGAGCTCCAAGTTCGTCGAGCTGAGAAGGAATTTTGTCGACCAGATAACTTGAGAGAAGAGGGAAGATCATCGACCTGAGCTCTAAGTTAGTCGAGCTCAACTCAGAGTAGGGACTCTGAGTTCGTTGATCAATGATCGACGATCGTCGAGCTGAGTTTGAAGAACTTCGAACTAATTCTCTGAACTCTTAATGACTGTCATTCTCCTAAGTCTGGATCTCTGATTTCTTCTGAGGGCTAGATCAATGTCTGTCTAACCTTGTCAAACTAACCTAGACCCAGAACTAACAATTTGACCCTAGGCTATATATGGAGGGTCAATAACCTAATAGTGAACCTAGCCCAAATCCAAAATAGGGATCCAACAAGACCTCCTCTTGGAACCGATCCATATAGCACCCTAGGGTCTAGTTCACCAGCTACCTGCCGAGATGCCAGGGGCGAGTGCGAGCCCTCCTGCTCCACTTGCTCCTTCTACGCTACCCTCAACCCAGGAGAGTCGGGCAGTCCAAAATATACTCGACCCCCATCTGACTCACCGGGAACTTGGACTGTGCTAAAATGGCTTGCCCGACTCTTACTGACACCACTCGCAGGATATGGGGTTGTACAGTCATCTCCTCTACAGAATCAAAATATATTTTAGCTGGAAGTTAAGGGCTCAGTTGCTATGGATTCAACATCAACTCCAAGACTACAATCTCTAGCTAAGTAAAACTTCCATGTTTTATGATTATTCTAGTGCATTCTCTGTTGCTAGGAATCTTGTGTCTCATAGTAGGACAAAGCACAAAAAGATTAGATATAATTTCATTAGAGAGCATGTGGAAATGGAAGACATTAGTCTTGAGTTTGTATCCACAAACAATATATGAAGACAAGTTCAACACCTTTAAATTTGAATTGGGCGTGTTGAACTTAGTGTAGCTTCATTATCTTTTCATGCATATATGCTCCAGATAGGACTAACATTTGTAGGATATCAAAGAAGATATAAACTAACCATCCAGGTGTCGAGTGCGCTAAGACTAAGTGTCCAAGCATTGAGTGCGCTGAGACAACTTCAGGCATCGAGTGCGCTGAGACAACTTCAAGCAGTGAGTGCGCTGAGACTAAGTTTCCAGGCGTCGAGTGTGTTGAGACAACTTCAGGCAGCGAGAGTGTCGAGTTCGTCAAGTTCACTCAACGAATTCACTCAAACAATTCTGATTACGGCAATCTTTCGGGATTAATCTTAGTCGTTGATCTACTCATGTTAATCATGATAGGTATGCGCCTCTTCACATTCTCGAATATGGTTAACTATAAATAGATGTGTGTGCTTAAAATAAAATAGAAAAATACTAGCCCTATTCGACTTTCTGACTCCCTGCGAAGATATCTCGTGCAAGTTCCTTATCACTCCAGAAATTCAAAGTTTCAATGGTGCCCAAAGGAATGAATTTCCTTTTCGAGGGTTCTGAACAAGTTAAGAATGGGTTCAAGGATGCTCCAGAAGTTCATCTAGTTCTCCACTTACTGCGGGTCGCCGACCTAGAGTTTATCCTGTTAGAGACGATTTCGATGTGGAAACGAGAAGTACTGGAACTCTACTCGAATGCCAAAATCGACCCCTCTTCCAACAAAATCGAGACATTTATCAGTGGACCCAAGATCAAGATCACTTCAAGGAGACTAAGCAAAGCTCTGAATCTAAAAAAGTTCAGGACATCGGATGAAAAAGATGAACTGTTTTAGGAAGATGTGAAATCTGCTCTCAAGTGGTGTGGCCTCTCAAAGCACACCGCTGGCTCTATTTTGAGAAAGGAACTGAATCTGAAAGGAAAGTTTCTAGTTGATGTAATTGGCAAGGCTCTGACCTGCAAAATAGGTTCTCATGACAAAATCTTCAGAAAGATGTTTGAGATAATGACAAGGGTCATTCTATCCGAAAGGACTGACTGGGGAATGGTTTTGTATGAAAGAATTGTAGAATGTGTTCCAGAGCCAAACTTAGGAAGAATTCTACCCTTATACTTGTATGGATCTATTCCTGCAATCCTCAATATGAGGCTAGCGACAAAGATCCACCATATAAGGAAAATGGACTCTAATATGTTTGACAGATGGGACAGAGTGATTCCTCCACACCAACAATCAGCTGATAAGAAGAAAAGAAAGCAGTTATCATTGCTAAAGAAAGTTTTGGCAGCAGCTTTTCTGAGAGCAGACGTGAAGAACCTCATGACCCACAGTTGTTTGACTATTCTGAAGACACTAGAAGAGATATGAGTGCTCAGGTTTCTATGTACTCAAAACCTGCAGCAAGGACTGTACAAGATAGTAGCTCTCACTCTAAAGACATTCCAGCAGATACAACTAAACAAGTGATTGGAAATGTAGTGGACAGGATTTGTATAGAAATTAAGGGGGAGACAACCAAGTTGGATTCTCCTGGTATGGGGGAGCAGGGTTAATCATTACAAGACAAGCTTGACTCCTTCTTGGAAAATCTGCAGAGAAGGATAGATCGGACTCCACATGGTCTTAAGTTGCTACTCTTTTGCCCTCAAGCTAAGGGGGAGCAAATTCCTGGTATAGTGAATGAAGGTGTTCCTATCACAGTTGATACAGACCAAAAAGTTATAATGGAAAATGCTGAGGTTGAGGGGGAGCAAGTTCTAGTTACATTAGAAAAGGATGTGCTGACTCAAGTTGTTGAAGACCAACAAACTCCACCGGAAAGTGCTAAGGTTGAGAGATTCACCCTGAGCTCCCTGCACAAGGGATAGTTTATTCAATAGAGATATCTGAATCTGACAATCCAGCTGCTAAAGCTGATGAACATTCTTTTGAATTCATGAGGGATGACTCAAAAATAAGGGAAGATACAAGGAAAGAGGATGTGGGTGTTTGCTTCCAAGGGGCATCTAATCAACCAGATATTATGGCCTCTACATTCCTAGCACAGCTGAAAGGACTTCTATATGATTAAAGGAGACAGCTAGAGCATTATGTTGATGATTCTATCATAGGATTAAATAAGATCTCTCTACTGAGATCAAGTCTATCATATTTGAAGTCAATCATCTCAAGGCTGATACAGTTGCATTCTTCAAAAGGGCTGATCCTGCTGTGACATATACTGAAAGCAAACTTCATGAGATCAGATAAAAGTAGAATGATGTAATATAAAATCATATCGTCATCACAGGAAATATGGAAATGGTACATAATGTGCAAAAGACACTCATAGAAACACACAAGACAACTCTAGACTGGAGGATGGATGCCTGCACTCAGTTTCTAGATGATCACATGCTAGAGGTTAAGAATCATGTTACCAAAGAGGTAAATTTTCTAGATGAAAATATAACTCTGGCCAAGAACTCCATGACTAAAGCTATGTCTAAAAAAGACATAAAGGGGGAGAAAGCAATGATCAGAGAAAACACTGAAAATGTTATTTGGGTCACCAATGTCATTAAGGGATCATTAGGACTAGAACAATATTCATATGATGTTGTTCATGTTCCATCTCTATAAGAACAAACGGATGGTGATCAGTGGCCTGAACTCTCTACTGCAGATATTCCTACCTTCAACCCCACTGCTGAACAGATATTAAGAGTCAAATGCAAGTCTGTTGCTGAAGAAGATGAAGAGACCAGGCTAAGCAAAAAGAGATACAGAGAAGAGATGGAAACCAAGCCTAACTTTGAAAGATGGAGTCCTCAATCAAGGACTATCATTCTGCATCTGGGACCAAATTAAAGAAAACAAAACTTAAAGAGGAAAGCTATATAGGTCCCTAGAATGGGCTAAGCTGAAAAGTAATGAAGAACTAAGAAGAAAGTTCAGAAGGGACAAGAGGACAGGGGCAGTGCCATCAGAAGCTCAAGAGCCAAGCAAGTACTTTCCAAAGCCTTACAGCTACTTTGAAAGGCAAAGGCAAAAGTATATTGAAGCTGATGAGAAGGCTGCCAAGAAACCAAGCAGGGGGATAGTTATGAATGAACCAAAAACATGAAATGTTTATGTATTAGGTTCCTTAATGTACAACCCCATATCCGGCGAGCGGGATCGACAGGAGCCGACTCCGTCATTTGGCACGGTTTGAATCTCAGGCAGGTCATCTAGGGGGTGCAAGTGCATTAGTGTGGCATGGCTCGCCCATATTGGGGTAAGGCAGGAGCGGGCCGAGTGGAGCAGGCCAAGCCCGTACTCTCCCCAGGTCGTCTAGAGGCAGCAAGCGCTAGCCCCGTCGAGCATTCGCCGCCCCATGTGAGTGGAAGTTTCAAGGACCTCTCACCTTGTAGCATGTTGATGCGTTGAATGGCAAGTGTACCGGTCGCATAAGTAATATAAAATGGGTGAATTTCCCCAAGTATCGATCTATTCAAGGAACACAGTAAGGTGGAGTTAATTTCGAGGAGGACTTGAGATTGAAGTCATTAGGTCGAAGTTAACTAAGGGGGGTTTTGATATGTTATGGAAAAAGAAATTAAAACACTATCAACTACTCCTATGCAATGCCACTATGCAATGCTTTGTCAGGCAGGATGGAAAACTACACGGGCCGATATGCACCGAATCGCTGGGCGGATGGACGAGTAGGCTTACGAATGAGGTGGTGAGAAAGGCAGAATGAGGGTCGAGAGCACCTCTTCCCTACGTACGCCACTAGCAATTGCTAGTGCAGAACGGTGTGGTGGAGGAAGGAAAATAAAGGCGCACCTCAAGCAAATAACATAAATATGAAATCACATAGACATGATTGTATACATATGTTTATCAAAATAAGAATAACTTCATCATATACAAGAGATCAACTAAACTATCAACAATAAGAGAAGAAAAGTGTGCGAAATCGACCAGATCCGAAGTCTTGCGGAGGATTCATGGAAGGAATCGCCGGGTTGTCAATCCGCGTCCTAGCTCGGTCCTCAACTGCGTCCGGGGTAAAAGAGGCTGTCACTCACTCCCAATGGACCCGTCTTCTTTGTGTCACGAGCCGGTGGAGGATGGCACAAATTTCTCCTAACTTGATTTAGAAAGCTAGATCTAACTCTTCTTAAAGCTCAAGGATGAAGGAGGAGGCCGAGAGGAAGCTCCGGCTTTGATTTGGCGTTGAAAGCTTGCCCAGAGGCCTCTCTAAGGTGGAAAATGGCGGAACTTTGCCCTAAAATGTCGGGAAGAACAGCATGCCCTAGTCCTCCTCCGGAAGAAGAAATCTGCGCTTTAAATAGAAGCGGGTGAGAAAAATAGGCACGCACGGTTTGGAGCATGACCGTGCGCTAACCCTGCGTTATTAACTTCTAGCCCAAGTGTGCGGGTGAAGATGCATTGACCTATGTGTTTTACTCAAGCACGGGCGCTTCCGCCCGTGCGTGAAGGAAATCATATGGGTAAACACAGAGCGCAGTAAATCAAGAAAATGCAGTGGAACCGTGTGATTTACTCGCGCATGGGCACTTCGGCCCGTGCGTGAACAAATCGCACGATTAACAACAGAATGCTACATACAAGAAGCTATAGGAAAACCGTGCATTTCCTTCCCCCACGGTTCCGAAGAAATCGTGCGTCAACCGTGCGTAAAGATCGTCAGGCTCAGCTCGACGAAATTCGTCGAGCTCCACTCGACGTTTCTCTTGCACACACAAAAGGTGCGATCGTAAAGAACCGTGTGCTAAGAAAACGCACGACCGTGCGTTTTCCTCAAACCTGCATCACAACCTTGGGGAAAACGCACCACCTACATACAAACAAATAAAAGCAAACAGGACCTTCCAGCAAAACAGGAATTCAACAAAAGCAACTAGAAAGAGCCCCTACGGAGCACAATGTGCTTACCCCCCAACAACAGAATGCGCAATTGCACACCCTTGGGCCAGAAAAGTGCACAAAATGGTCAATGACCGGGCAATGCAAATATAACTGAATATTGGTTGAAATGCAGTGCACGAGTGAGAAAACAAGCCCAGATGAGTCCGAAAATCACTATATAAATAGGACTCATCACACCCCCAGACTTAGATGTTTGCGTGTCCCGAGCAAACAAAATTTATGTAGATAAGGAAAATAAAATATCTATCACAGAAATTGAGATACGGAGTACCATGCAAAGTCGCATGCTCGCACGCGTAAAAATATAATAGAAGGAATTTCTAAGTATACAAAATAGTTTATACTGTTCACAATGTGTATCAACATTTTATTATTACTCAAAAATGGAATCACGGTGAATCTTCCGGTCACGCGTAGGAAGAAAGTAGACTAATCTCTAGGCGAGCATTGCCAAAGATCGGGGCTCGGGATAACCTCCAAAGGAATCCACCAATGTCGGTGACCATATGCTTGCTCGTTCGCACTCTCTCCACGGCACTGGTTTGGTTCACACACGAATCAGTAGGACTCTAGGTGAAGAGATGCGGTTTGGATTACGGTGTGGTAAACAAAGATAAATAAGAAGGCTACGCACCTAACCCAAATGAGTTAGCATAAAAATAAGAATCAAACACTACCCACAATACATGCGGGTACACCACCGCCCCAGACTTAATTTTTAAAATACGGGTGTGTGCACCGCCTACTCCAAATACATTCTCCTCTCAAATAAAATTTTCAATTATACTTTTTCTTTTTTACTTTTCATTTTCTCATATATTATTTTCAAATCATTTTCTTTTATTTAAATAGTTTCAGCAAATAGAAGCTTTGGAGCACATCCACATAATCACATGTAAAATCACCACATCAACACCCCAACATGAAAAATGTAAAACATTAAAGCTCGACTTGGGTGTGCGACTAGGATCGGCTATGAGGCTTTGGTGAAATAATTGTGGAGCTGAATCAAAAGAAGGGTAGGCACAATAGGGCTTAGCGAGGATCAGACGCTAGGAACGGTACAAAGCTCAACCGGGCCAAAATGATGGCCTACATCACACTCATGCATGACTAACCTATACCCATACTTCAAGAATAGCTTGGGGCAAGTTCTTAGCCAACGAGAAAGAGTATCCTTCCTCCTGACTCTAGCAATACGAATCTAATGGTTGTCTACACACATCCCTAAGCTACCGTCAGATTCACACCGGATTCGCCAATTTTTGAGTAGAATAAATAGTATTTATGCAATTAGAAAAATATAAAACTATAAGCATACAGAAAAATTAAATCTACTCCTATTTCTACATGAGACGAGAGCACTCGACTAGGAGCACAGTAGGGTCAACATTTTACTCTGTCTCACAATCCTATGCCAGCACAATAATTTTCACAAATCATACAAAAGAAACGAGTTTACCTCGCAGCGCGCTAACAGCTAAGCACGCGCTCATGTGGGTGCAGTGGTGTGCGATGTGATGATCTAGTCAAAATAAAACAATAAAATCTTCTAGTATGCACATGAAATATGCGTGTGCAAAAGGTAACACATGCCGACTCTCCCCCAGACTTAAACTAAGCTACACAGCATGTGATATTGAAATTAAAATCAGATAGAGATAAGGGAAGAGGTTACCCAATGCTCAGCCAGTGAGCACACTAGAAGACGCGTGAAAAATAGAAGCAGCTTCGCCATACGAAGAATCACAACCACGCTAATACAAGTTTGCCATGAATACCTGCAGAGGTGAGCTCCGCAAAAAAAAAAGAAAAATATGCAATCTATAAAGAAATACTAAACTAAGATAGACATAAAAAAAAATTCAGTAAATAAAAGATAAGTACTGGGGTTATTGTCATCCCAGCACGACTTATTCGGCTAAGGAAAAGGTTCTAGCTAATTGGCCTATGAAAAGAAAAGTGCACAGACAACTGTTCCATTATCCGTTGCAGTAACGGGTACTGATACAACGATAGAGTAGTTACTCCTCTGCCTAAATAATCATACCTTATCCTCGCAGGCAGAAGAAATAGGAAATAAGAAGTGGAGTGGTGCTGGTCCTCGCTCATCTTATCACAAAATAAATCCTTGCCTAGCAAGGCGTCGTCAACCACAGATGTGTATCGAGCGATGGCAACGACATGGGCACTAGGCACATTGTCATCCCAATGTATCTGTGGGGACTCAACCTGCATAGGCTCAGATAGAGAAGGGGGGTCAAGTAATAAAAGAGATGAAAAACTAAAATAATCAGAAATAGGGGGAGTGGTCCCGGTCTCACTCCCAACAGGATCCAAGCATAGGTTATTGTCGGTGTCATATGAGTCATAACAAGGGAAATCCGAGAGCTCATGGTCCTCCGTGGTGGTTTGGACCTCCTCATCCAACAAGTAAGTGAAAACTTCCTCATCAGAAAGGATCTCCTCATTATCCCACCTCGGTGCGTCATCATGTTCCAAGGTGTCACACTCTCCATTGGAGAGAATAACGTCCTCGTCCGACATTGGCGCAACCTCAGGATCTGAATTACTATCCGGCATAACATCATCAACCGACTCACTAAAAATAGGGATAGATAATTCATGCAAAGAAAGCTGAGGAACAACAACATCAAAGAAAATATGTGCGGGTTCCTCCGGTGGTGAATCCAAAAGAGGGGAAGAATGCATAGGGAGAGGCGACACTGCAATGTCGTCACACCGATCAGCTGAAAGTCTGATGGGTATATCCGCAGCAGTCCCCCATAGACAAGGTGGTACTGCGAATATATCATCAGAATCAGAAGGGGCGGCCAATTGAGAGGTGGATGGAATGAATCAGATACCTGATTCATCATCCTCCTCTAACTGGCACTGAAATTTTGCGCAATCTTTCAACACGTGCTCAGTGCTACGACAACACAAATGCCATTTTCCATTACTCCTCGGTCCTGGTGGGACCGGAGAGGAATCAGAAAAAGGTGAAGGCGTATAAGAGAAGTGACCATAAGACTTGGGTTTGGTGTATGAAGTACCACAAGAGGACGGTGCTCCATACACTGAACCACGAGAATTATGCTCATTATCTTCAGTGGGGCACTCATCACTACCCTGCCTATAATCCCCGTACCATCTGCAACGGATATTCATAGAAGAAAACATGGTGCATCAAGAAATAATTCACCAACAAAAATATTCTAACCAAAAAATAACTACACACTAGCAGATAGAAGAAAAGGAATACCTGCAGCAGAAAAATAAATAGTAGAAAAGGAACAAAGAAAAAACAATAAGCAACAAATTCTAAAATTTAAAGCAAAAAAAAGAAACATGATATAAACAAATGGAAAAGGGCTTCTATCTCCTATATCCCTCTCCAAAAACTCACACGACTGTGTTCCCCGGCAATGGCGCCAAAAACTTGATGCGTTGAACGACAAGTGTACTGGTCGCACAAGTAATATAAAATGGGTGAATTTACCCAAGTATCTATCTCTTCAAGGAACACAGTAAGGTGGAGTTAATTTCGAGGAGTACTTGAGATTGAAGTCCTTAGGTCGGAGTTAACTAAAGGGGGTTTTGATATGTTGTGGAAAAAGAAAGTAAAACACTATCAACTACTCCTATGCAATGCTTCGCCAAGCGGGATGGAAAACTACACGGGCCGATGCACCGAATCGCTAGGCGGATGGATGAGTAGGCTTGCGGATGAGGTGGTGAGAACGGCAGAATGAGGGTCGAGAGCACCTCTTCACTACGCAGGCCACTAGCAATTGCTAGTGCGGCACGGTGTGGTGGAGGAAGGAAAATAAAGGCGCACCTCAAGCAAATCACATAAATACGAAATCGCATAGACATGATTGTATACATATGTTTATCAAAATAAGAATAACTTCATCATATACAAGAGAACTAAACTATCAACAACAAGAGAAGAAAAGTGTGTGAAATCGACCGGATCCAAAGTCTTGCGGAGGATTCATGGAAAGAATTGTCAGGTTGTCAATCCGCGTAATAGCTCGGTCCTCAACTACGTCCGGGGTAGAGGAGGCTGTCACTCACTCCCAATGGACCCGTCTTCTTCGTGTCACGAGCCGGTGGAGGATGGCACAAACTTCTCCTAACTTGATGGAGAAAGCTTGATCTAACTCTTCTTGAAGCTCAAGGATGAAGGAGGAGGCCGAGAGGAAGCTCCGGCTTTGATTAGGCATTGAAAGCTTGCCCGAAGGCCTCTCCAAGGTGGAAAATGGCGGAACTTTGCCCTAAAATGGCAGGAAGAACAACATGCCCTAGTCCTCCTCCAGAAGAAGAAATCTGCGCTTTAAATAGAAGCAGGTCAGAAAAATAGGCACACACGGTTTGGCGCACGACCGTACGCTAACCGTGCGTTGTTAACTTCCATCCCAAGCTTGCGGGTGAAGATGCATTGACCCGTGCATTTTACTCGTGCACGGGCGTTTCCGCCCATGCATAAAGGAAATCGTACGGGTAAACACAGAGCGCTGGAAATCAAGAAAATACAGTGGAATCTTATGTTTTACTCGCGCACGGGCGCTTCCGCCCGTGCATGAACAAATCGCACGATTAACCACAGAATGCTACAAACAAGAAGCTATAGGAAAACCGAGCATTTCCTTCGCGCACGGTTCCAAAGAAACTGTGCGTTAACAGAGCATGAAGATCGTTGGGCTTAGCTCGACGAAATTCATCGAGCTCCACTCGACGTTTCTCCTGCACACACAAAACGCACGATTGCAAAGAATCGTGTGCTAAGAAAACGCACGACCGTGTATTTTCCTCAAACCTACATTCCAACCTTGGGGAAAATGCACCACCTGCATATAAACAAATAAAAGCAAACAGGACCTTCCAGCAAAATAGGAATTCAACAAAAGAAACTGGAAAGAGCCCCTGGGGAGCACCATGTGCATACCCCCAACAACAGAATGCACAATTGCACACCCTTGGGCCAGAAAAGTGCCCAAAATGGTCAATGATCGGGCGATGCAAATATAACTGAATACCGGTTGAAATGCAGTGCACGAGTGAGAAAACAAGCCCAGATAAGTCCGAAAATCACTATATAAATAGGACTCATCACATGTGCAATCCAGTGTTCGCCGAGCAAACCGCGCGATCCCGTCGCTTGGCACTGAGTGAGGCTCGCTCAGTCGACGCCTTTAGCTTGCTTGGTGTTGAGTGAGGATCGCTCTGTTGACGCCTTTAGGTTGCTCGATGTTGAGTGAGGATGGTTCTGTCGAGGACTTCTGCTCTTGGCATTGAGTGAGGCGCGCTCTGTCGACACCTTCAGCTTGCTTGTTATTGAGTGAGGTGCGCTCTATCAATGCCTTCAGCTTGTTTGGCATTGAGTGAGGCGTGCTGCGTCAATTCCTTCAGCTCGTTCGGCGTTGAGTGAGGTGCGCTCTGTCGACACCTTCAGCTTGTTTGGCATTGAGTGAGGCTGGTTCTGTCGGCACCTCCTTATCTTGGCTCATGAGGATGAGCGGGACCTTTTTAGAGTAGCATTCTCCCAAGGATGGCAAAAGGGCTCTCGCCCACAACAGACAGGGTGGCTCTTGCCCTAAGAAGGCATGAAAAAGTCTTGTCAGTACCAGGCGAGTGGCCTTAAATCTCGCATTTACCCATAATGCGGTGTTGCGGAGGCGAGTACATGGTTTACCCCAGCACTCACATGTTTAGGCGAATGGCGCCATCATGGGGCACTCTCCCAGTAGGGTCCAGAGGTAAAATTACCCGGATGCCCTTACAAGGCTGTGGATAGCCTTATAGAACAGCAGAGTTTGGCTATTGACGGACCACTTTTGGCTGCATATAATCATTAAGAACAGCGGAGTTTGGTTGTTGGCAAACCACTTTTGGCTGCATATAACCATTCAGAACAACGGAGTTATGCTATTTGCAGGCCAAGTTTTAAAAACTATAAATTTGTACAAGGGGATAACTCAGAAGGAAAGCTTTCCAATTCTTTTACTGTCTTGTCTTACAGCGCTTTCTGAGGTGCCCTTAGCTTAGCACAGACTGAGGGGAAGTGCTCTAAGATCTTCCAGGTGTGTGGTTGGTCCTCGGTGCTGGAGCCTTGGGTCAGTTTCAAGTTCTAAGTCTTCGATCAGCCAAGCTTGCTAGGCAAAGTAAGTGTGTGATCACCCCTTACACAAGGGTTCGAACTCCACGAGAAGACAATTTCTGGTTTCAACATTTTGGTGAGATGAGCGTGGAGAGTGATCAGCACTGAAAACCTTAGCTAGCTCAATGACTGAAGCCGAAAGGAAAGGTTCTGACCAGGCCGAATCGCCACCCCCTCCCCATCTCGCCACTCACGGCATGTTCGAGGATTTCCGGCAAGAGATGCGGAATCTCATAACTTTCACACTCACTGCTCGCGGCGAGTGCTCGACACCATTGGTCCCGGTGGCCGCAGCCCTAGCCATAGGCGAGAATGCTCCTGTTCGGCGTCCTGGGAAGGAAGCGGCGGCAGAAGGTAGTGGAAGAGATCTCCCCGGGTGAGATCTCCCAGGGAGTCTTGTTCCCTGGCTCGGCGGATGCGAGACGGCCCGGCAAAATGGAGGCGCGTGACTGCCCGACTCACCCGGCGAGTGGCGGGAGCCCTTTCAATTATCTGGTCATTTTCGCCCAAGTTCTAGAGGCATTCCGCGTGCCGAAAATGTCCTACTACACTGGGAGGGGCGATCCGGTTGAGTACATCCAGTGGTTTGAGGATGTGATTCGATCCAGCAAATGTCGGATGCTTTCAAGTGCCGACTCTTTGCCATCACTCTCAAAGAGAAGGCAGGAGATTGGTTCTGTCAGCTTCTATCAGGCTCCATCTACTTCTTCGAGGACCTGCGTCGGGGGCTCTTGATAAGGTTCACCACTTCCAAAAATAGGAAGAGGGAGTCGGAGTCCCTGTTTCTCTTCAAGCGGGGAGTGAACAAGACTCTAGGGAGCTACGTTGACCGGTTCTAGGAGGAGGTTCTCCAGGTTCAAGAGATGCCCGGGCACACCCTCATGGTGGCCTTCACCCTAGGGCTTCAGTAGGGGTTCTTCAGGATGGAGGTGAAGAGGGTGTCTCCGCTGTCATTCGAGGAGCTGATGGAGAGGGTAACCCGGGAAGTTGAGGGGGAGGCGTCCAACTCCGTATTTGACAGGAAGTTATCCAAGTGGGCTGTAGAGGAGGAGGAGCCAAGAAGTGGCAAGGGGAAGGATGCCAGGAGGGCAGAACCCGGGAAGAGGGAGAAGCAGCAGCAACAGCCAAGGTGGGGTCAACCGAAGCCGAATAATCTGCTAGGTTGGAAGCAGCCATAGCGGCAGGACCAAGGCCCAAGGAGAGGTTTCCATGGAAGAGTCCACCGCTAAGGGGGGTAAGGCTAGTTCAACCCTCCAGGTTGGAGGCAGGGGCAGAGGCCACCCCTCCCCGATCAACACCAAACTATGGTGATAGCTCTGGGGAGGAGGAGAGTGTAGAGGAGGAGGCCGGATGGGAAGAGAGGAGCTGCCCTACTATGACTTCCACTAGGTGGAAAGGCACGCTACGACTACCTGCCCGAAGTTCCTATAGATGAGGGGGATAGAGGGAAAGCCCAGCAGCAACAGCAACACCGCTAGGAGGTTTGGATAGAGGAATTCCTATCGGGGGCAGATGAGGACAGATGTGAGGACCTAGCCGATGTCGGAGGCTGAGGAGGGATCAGAGTGATCTATGGGGGGGGGGGGTAAGGGTCAAGGCCTCCCACAAGGCGAGCCTCCACACCATGTACCATCGGAGCATTGCCTCCACATCCCTAACCCCACGCTTAATGAGAAGATTACCTTCTCCAGGAAGGACATGTCAGACCATGAGGATCCGTTCTACGACACGCTGGTAGTTTAGTTCTCCGTCGAGAATTTCACCGTCTCTTGGATCCTCGTGGATAATGGGAATTCCGTCAATGTTGTCTTCAAAAAGGCGTTCAACGCGATGAAGGTGGAGGCCAGGAGGGTGTTGGCCTCGAATAGGCCTCTCTTCGGATACTCCGAGGAAAGGAAGGGGTGGAAGGAGGAGTGGGTCTCCATGTTACATTGGGGGGTCAGTCCAAAAATTGTTGGTTCGTTATCGTGGACGCTCCCAGCAGCTACAATGTCATATTTGTATGACCCCTCATCAACGCCTTCCATTCCGTGTCGTCCTCCTTCCACCAATGCCTCAAGTTCAATGCTGAGGGCATCCAGGTCTGTGTTTGGGGAGACCCCAAGATAGCGAGGAAGTGCTACGTGACCGCGGTCAACTCCATCTCCTGGCAAGGAGGATCCAAGGAGATGGAGCGGAGAATGGAGGAGCTGTCTGGATAGGAGGTCGTGGGAGAAGCTAAGGGGATGGAGGTAGAATAGGAAGAGATCCGAGACCGTGTGGAAGTGACAGAGGAGGTGTTGGAGGAGTAGAAAAGTTGATGGTCGTGGAGGAGGCTGAGAAGGATGTTCTTGCCCCAGGCGAGGGGGTCGTGGGGGAGTAGGGAGACAAGTCTCGGATGGAGGCCGTGGAGGAGGTAGTGGAGATGGAGGTTCTCACCCAGGAAGGAAGGCTGGAGAAGGTGCGTGTCAGTGGGGGGCTGAGCCCGTAGGATCATGAGATGATGCTGGAGCATCCAAAAGAACATTGACATATTCGCATGGAGCACGACAGACATATCGGGGATTTATGTAGATGTTGTATGCCACCGCCTCAAACTGGATCTGGAGGCCCTCCCCATCTGCAAAAGAAGAGGTCTACCATGGACAAGCTGGTCGAGCCCATCTGAGAGGGGGTGGGTAAGATCCTCAAAGACAGATTCATTTTAGATATCCAGTATCCAGGTTGGGTCTCCAATGTTGTAATGGTTAAAAAAGGAGATGGTCATTGGAGGATGTGTGTAGATTTCTATCTTTTGAATAAATCATGTCCAAGGATTGTTACCCCTTACCTTATATCGATGCGCTGGTTGACTCAGTCGTCGGCTTCTCTCTAATGGGTTTCATAGATGCTTTTTCAGGTTAAAATCAAATCAGGATGCACCTGCCCTACATATAATATGTCTCCTTCATCACTGGGGATGGGTGCTATTGCTATAAAATGATGCTCTTTCGGCTAAAAAATGCAGGGGCAACATATCAGAGGATGATGGACCGGGTCTTCCAGGAGAAGAAGGGAAGGAACCTGGAGGTGTACGTGGATGATCTCATGATCAAGAGTGGAGATGTTGACTCTCATCTCCAGGACTTGAAAGACACCTTTGGCACCCTGCGGAATTATAAAATGAGGCTGAAACCATTGAAGTGTGTCTTCGGGGCGAGCAGGGACAAGTTCCTAGGCTACCTCCTCACTCTCGTAGGAGTGGAGCCCTACCCTGACAATGTTAGGGCGATCATGGAGTTGGTATTGCCTCTGAATGCTAAGGAAGATCAGCGCCTTCCAGGGAAGCTAGCAGGACTGAGCAGGTTCCTCTCCCGGGCTGGAGAGAAGTCCTCACCTTTCTTCAAATTACTAAGAGGGGGACAGAATTTTGAGTGGTCTGAGGAGTGTGAGGGAGCCTTCAAAGCCTTAAAGACGCAATTGACCCAGGCTCTGCTTCTCCAGGGGTCGAAGGAGGTGGAAGATTTGTCCCTATACCTCGTGGTCGGGGCCGAGGCCTTGAGTTTCGTCCTAGTCCGGTAAGAGGGCAAGAAGCAACTATCGATCTACTATGTGAGTAGCGTCCTGAGGAAGGCAGAGCTTCGGTATCCTATCTTGGAGAAGTTATCCTTCACCTTAGTCATATCGGCTCGAAGGCTCCGACCCTATTTCCAAGAACACTCTATCTGGGTAGTGACTGGGCATCCCCTTCGTAACATCTTTGAGGGGGTGGAGCACTCTAGAAGGTTGGCGAAGTGGTCAGTGGAGTTAAGTGAGTTTGACATTTCCTTTATCCCTCGCGTCTCGATCAAGGCCCAGGCGATGGCAGATTTCCTAGCCGACTATGTGGTCGAGGTGGCGGAGGCCAAGCTCACTCATCCAATTCCGTGGAGGGCGAAGGTGGATGGCACGTCGGGGAGGTATTCCTTGGGGGGTATGAGTGATCTTGGAGAGTCCATAGGGGACCAAGATTGAGCAAATGGTGGTCATCCATTTCCCCATCAACAACAATAAAGCGGAGTACGAGGTCGTACATGCAGGGCTTTGGCTGGCCAGGGATCTAGGGGTATAACACGTGTAGGTACTAACGGGATCCATGGTGGTGTCCTGTTAGATCAATGGCAAGCTCGAGGAGAGGGATCCTACTCTCCAACTATACCTGGCAAAGGTAAAGGGGATCATCGGTATGTTTCAAACCTTTTCCATCATACATATGTTGCGTGAAGAGAATGAGGTGGTGGAAAAGCTGGACAATTTGGGACCCCATACGGAGGGAACTCTTACCCACCTTTTCCACCCTTCCATCGAAGAGGGGGAGCTAATGGAAGTGGATCGGCGCCCTTCCTGGATGGACCCCTTCAGAACCTTCTTGTCCTAAGGAGAGTTCCGGGAGGGCCTGGATAAAAAGCACTTCAAGTACAAGTTGGCATACTATCTGATGTGCAATGGGAAGCTGTATCGGAAGACACTCTCAGGGCTTCTGGTACGTTGTGTGGCTGAAGAGGAGGTCCCGAGGATATTGGATGAGGTTCACTCCAGGGAGTATGGGAGTCACTCAAGGAGCAAGACCCTATAGGGGAGCGTTGTAAGGCAAGGTTATTTCTGGCCGACCCTGGGTCGTGATGCCGCCGAGTTCGCAAAGAAGTGCCACAAGTGTCAGCTGTTCTTCCCTCTCCAACTGCTACCAGCCCAGAGACTCAAGAGCATCACTGCTCCCTAGCCCTTTGGTATCTGGGGAATGGATCTTATGAGACTCATTCCCCAGGCCAGTAGGCAGAGGAGGTTCTTGTTGGTAATGATCGATTATTTTTATAAGTGGTTGGAGGTTAAGGCTGTTGGATCTTGCGGCGCCCTTAGAGGGGGGGGGGTGAATAAGAGTTCTTTTAATTTTGTCTTAAAAACTAAACAAACTTTATTAGAAGAATAATAGCAATATAATTGAAGAGTGCAAATGTATACTAGCAAAAAAACAATAATGATATATTGCAAAAGAGATAAATTGAATACAAAGTCTCTATAGAGCTAGAGACAAAGGCTCATAAAATAAATAATTTGCAAGTATTTTCGCCGGTTCTTCAACCAATAACCAGCAGGCTAAAGTGTATCTCTTCCTAGATGTTGCTACTAGCCTCCCCCTAGATCTAACCACGATCTAGACGCTGCACACAAGGTAACAATTTCTCCCTAAGCCACACAAGGACTTGGACGCCACTCACTAGGCGGCGATTCTCTCCTAAACCACACAAGGACTTAGACACCACGCACAAGGCGACGATTTTCTCAACCGATTACAATGAGAAAGTAAAAGAAAAGAACAAAAAAAAACAAATTTAACACTTTATACAAGACACTCCCTTCAAACAATGCACTGAAGATGCAGACGAATCCTTGCTAGAGATGTTGTGAATGCTTCGCACGTGTCATCAATCATTCGCGCTTTGGCCTTCTTGAGAGTATGGAGTATCTCTAAGTTCTGGAGCTCTCTGAAACGTCAATGCAGGAAAATACACTCCAGGTAATGAAATTCGTGATTTCCTCAGAAAATGAAAGGATTTTATATTCTGGCGCTATCGCCGGGCAATACTGGGTATCGCCATCTGACGATATCAGTAACCGTTGCCAGGTGTCCCACGAACTCCTCATTGTCACATCGCATAAACGTTGAGCGCCGAATCGTGCACTATCGCCGAGCGATACCGGTTATCGTCGTCTAGCGATAGTGAAATAACGGAAGCCACGATTTCGTCGAGCGTCTAACTGAAAAGTGTCGAGTGGCATTGTCGCCTATTGTCGATACCCACTATTGCCTGTTGGCGATAGCGAAATAACGAAACCCATAATTTCGTCGAGTGTCGAGCGGAAATGTGTCGAGTGTCGAGCGGAAATGTGTCGAGTGTCGAGTGGAAATGTGTTGAGGGGCGCTGTCGCCTATTGGCGATACCCACTATCGCCTGGCGATATCTTCTGTGTTCAATTCTGACCCGATTCAGCACTAAAAAGATATTAACTATAGACCTGTGTTATCTGCACACCAAAAGCAGCCAAATATCAAATACAAATAAGATTTGTTATTAGCAAACTAGGAAGCGTGGAATGCATGCTCCAACAATCTCCCCATTTTGATAATAACAAATCCATTATGAAAGAAATCATGAATGTTAAAAAGTTCCACCCAATTTGAGTATCAAGACGAAGCATGTGTATATGGACAAATTGCTCCTGGATGAAACACTCCCCCTACATGTGATCTCCCCCTAAATGGAAGCATAGGGAAATTCGTGTATTTGAAGTAAAGATGCTTAAAAGGGTTTCCAAGTGTGCACAAAAAATAAGTTTTCCAATATATGAACAGAATTCGGTGAATGATTTCTTTGGTAAAGTTTCTCCCCCTTTATTATTGTCAAAAGAGAGGTAAAAGTTCGGCAGAAGCGAAAGAAGAAAAAACACAAAAGAGAGACTCATAGAGTACAGGTGAGCAATGTAGAATAAAGAAAATGAGTAAACAGTAACTTTGGCAATGTTCAACAAACTATATCACAAACACATACACTAGTTAATAGTTTTTGTGAAACAGTTCTCAGTCCAATTCTCATAAGAAGAACGTTTAGATAGGATAATGTTGTGTACATGTGAGGTGTTGTCGGAAATACTTATGCATAGTCTTACAAAAAAAAGATGAACACGAGAATGTTAAAAAACAACATAACATAGAGGCAGACATGCGGAGCTATACTCGTACCCAAGAGTTCAGAGCACACAAGAAAGAAATTATTCATGTAAATATTTGCAGAAGACACTTTACAATTCTTGCTAAGGTGCTCAACCTCACAATGCTTATGAAGACTTATCAGGAGGGTAAGTAGTGCTTGGTGGGGGTTCCTTGTCAGCCCTATATTATTTGAGTGTTTTCTTTTTTTCGTTGTGTGAAACAATCACCAAAGGTTTGCACTTTTGGGATGATACACTATTGTTACTCACAATTTTTTTTAGCTGAACAAAGGAGTCTGAATTCACTTGTGACAGCATACAGAATAATTTAATAGTATGGTGCACTGTACCAAACTCGGACAAAGCAGAAGCAGAAATCATGCATCACTAGTGGTTATGGTAAAACATTCACAATTCACATTTTGTAAGATGGATGCATACGAAGATTTTCACAACCGTGAGTGAAATAACATTATCATAACTAAAAGATTTCTCATACTTAGAGGCATGAAAAAACAATTTCACGAGTTTAAGAACACTAGTACTGAAATATGTAGAACGGATATAAGAGTGGTGAACTAGAGAACCAAGTTAGTATAAAACTGAAAAAAAACATTACATCTGGCATAAATCTGAGTCATGAAGACAATTTTGAAGAAACAGCAAAAATTCACTATCACCGAGCGATACCGGGTATCGCCGATCGGTGATAGTGGTAAAAGTATAAAAAAATGGGCTCATTCAGTCAAAGGCATCAAACCAACCCTTTTTCCTGAAGATAGAGCACGGAAGGTGAAGCAGAAGTCGGCAAAACCCTAACACCTAGGTATGAAACTTGCATTTTGGCTTTAACTCTTTGGATTTTTATAGATCTAATTATTAGGATAGTGTAGCATGTAATCCTAGATGATATATTTCCTGGTTTTAAAGTGTTTAGATTGTGTGTGTGGATCATAAGAAACTAGGTTTGTTTAAGTAAAAAAATGTATAGTTTCTTGAATTTAAGAAGTTGTAAGAGGATTTGGAGTAAAAGAACTTGCAGATCTGGTATTTGGGAGGAAGGGGAAACTAGATCTATTGTCGGAAATGGAGGAAAACCATTTTCCACTATCGCCCGGCGGTAGTGGGTGTCGCCGGAGGGTGATATCTAAAAAAAACATTTTGTAGCTGAAAAAAAAAATTTTATATGAAGGAATGGCTTCCAATTCCAAAGCGCGAAAAAGCACAGGGAGTGACGCATATTCGTCATATCAAACATTTCCGGGAATATAGAACGCTAATATAGGAATCGGACAGGTGATTGAATTTGACCCGGCCCGACATGCTCATATCCATGATTTGTTAGCAATGGCTGGAATAATGTCGATTATTATTCCAGATACATTCTCCTCCGTACTGATTTGAGAATTTATAATTATCTCAAAGATCCGCATTTTACCTAATTGAATGGCAGAGTCAATTCGAATATTCAAGGACAAGCGATAGAAATAACACACTATGACCTGAGAGATGAGTTTGGATTAATCAAGCATGAAAACACTTTAGATGTAGTGGAGAACTATCGGAAAGATAGGGATTGGATATTATTGAATATGGTTTTGCATGGAAATTAAATCAAAACACTAATTCAATCAACGACCACCCTTACTGAGGATGCACGACTAGTGCAAGATATACTGAGGCATACTGTCCTACTGAAATCCGGAGATACACGGAAAAAAATGGCTCAACTCAGTTATGTGACGTACATGATTTTAGAGCGAGAGCCATTTGACATGGCGGATTTTTCTCTTTCGATAGTACACTATGCATTTAGATTGAAGAGTCCTAATTGGAAGAAATTGAACACACTACCACTTGGGGCCGTTATCCAACGGATTTTATATAAGAAATATACGTGTATCGACCCAGAGTTATACTTCAATGATTGTATCCCATCTATATATTCTACGAGTGGAACGCCTTCCATCGGTCGATCAACACGAGGAGGGTCATCAAGGAGGAGTGAACCGGTGTCCACTATCCGAAACCCGCCAATTCCTACAGGTGGATCATTGCGAGTAGGGTTAGACGACTTGCGAGAGTCGTTCGAAGAACACAAGAGGGATGTGAAGAAAAACTTCTGGGGAATTCAGAAATTTTTTAAATTTCTGACAAAAAGTTTGAAGTTGAAGCCCACTCCAGCAGAGGCAACAGAATGGGAAGATCCGGTCATGGAGTCGCACCGTACATCGACTCGCCGAGCACGTTGGACGCGGAGCAGCGAGCACAGTTTGGCAGATGACCAAGGAGAGACCAGTGCAGGTGACAGCAGAAATTTCTGAAGATTTCGGGATGGCTGGACATTTTGCCGCTATCGCCCGGCGACAGTCACTGTCGCCGGCGACAGTGAATTTTCTTCAATTTCTTGTAATATTTTATGTTGTAATATTATGTGGGACTTAAATGTGGTATTGTGTTTCTGTAATAACATAAGACTCAGAATGTAATTTTCTCATTTATGATTTATGTAAGTGTATTTTGGTTTAATGTTCTTGTTTTTAGCAATTTAATTACTAATTTTATGTTGTTTATTTTGGCTTGCGATGGTAATCTATTAATTTGAAAAATCTAGAATTCCTAGTTCTAACCGTAATAAAGAAAAACGGGAATCTGGAAGTGGTTTCATGAAAATATCCGCAAGCTGTGAATCAGTGCTTATAAAATTGACTTTGATCGTATTTTGTTTTATGTGGTCTCTTATGAAATGGTGACGTACATCAATGTGTTTGGACCTAGAATGATGAAGTGGATTATATGTTAAGTCAATTGCACTTTTATTATCATACTTCAATTGTTTCATGAAATATTCCAAAATCTTCTAAAGTTTGCTTCATCCATAAAGCTTGTGCACAACAACTGCCTAGTGCCATGTACTCGGCCTTAGTGGTGGATAAGGTAATAGAATTCTGTTTCCTACTCGACCATGAGATAAGTGAAGGACCAAGAAAGTGACAGGTACCACTGGTGCTTTTACGATCTAATGAACACCCAGCATAATCAGAATCAGAAAATCCATGTAATATAAAAGTATCGTTATGATGATACCATAAACCTAATTTAGATGTGCCAATAAGATATCTAAAAATGCGTTTAACTGCTTTTAAATGAGACACTTTGGGATTAGCTTGAAATCTAGCACATAAACATACATCGAACATAATGTCAGGCCTAGAGGTAGTCAAATACAATAGAGATCCTATCATTCCTCGATAAAGTGTTTGATCTATTGATATTCCACTTTCATCTTTTTCTAACTTTAATGAGACACTCATGGGGGTATTTGCTTGTTTTAGATTTTCAAACCCAAATGTTTTTAAAATATCATGAATATATTTAGATTGACAAATAAAAAATCCATCATGTTTTTGAGTGATTTGAAAACCAAGAAAATAAGTGTGTTCGCCTACCATGCTCATTTCAAATTCATTCTTCATAATTTCAATAACACTATCACATAATTTTTCATTTGTGGATCTAAAAAAAATATCATCAACATATATTTGTAAAACGATAAGATCATCATTGATATGTTTAACAAATAAAGTACAATCAGCATTGCCCATTTTGTAATCATTTTTAGTAAATAAATAGTCAATCTATCATACCATGCTCGGGGTGTTTGTTTCAAACCATAAAGGGCTTTTGCTAATTTAAAAACATGATCAGGAAATCTAACAACAACAAAGTCTGGAGGTTGTTCTACATAAACCTCCTCCTTAATACACATATTAAGAAAAGCAGTTTTAACATCCATTTGAAATTATTTGAACTTCTTAAAACTAGCAAATGCAATAAATATTCTAACTGCTTCTAAACGTGCTACGGGTGCAAAAGTTTCATCAAAATTTATTCCTTCAATTTGTGAATAACCTTTTGCTACGAGTCTAGCTTTGTTCCTAGTGACCCTAGATTCACTATCTAGTTTATTTTTAAAAATCCACTTGACCCCTACAACAGGATGATTTGACGGACTTTCTACTAATTTCCAAACCTTATTACGTTCAAATTGATTAAGCTCGTCATTCATAGCTAAAAACCAATAATTATCATTTAAAGCAGCTTCAACGCTTTTAGGTTCTATATCAGAAATAAAGCACATATTTAAAAATAACTCACGTACGGATGAACGAGTACATACCCCTCTTGTTGGTTCTCCAATAACCAAATCTTAGGGATGATCTTTTGAAAATTTTAGTACGCTTGGAGGCACGTATCCTTGCTCTTCTTCTTCTTCTTCTTGTTCGACTCTTTTTTCTTCATCTTTGTCTCCAAGGTTTTCATCGTCATCCACCCTTTGTAGAGGGGAGAGCTCTTCATCTTTACCTGTATTGTTAGCTTCTACACAAGGAAAAAACTCATCAAATTTAACATGTATCGATTCTTCAACCATTTTAGTCCTCTTATTGTAAACACTATAAGCTTTACTTGTTGAAGAATAACCAATAAAAATGCCTTCATCACACTTTTCATCAAATTTGCCTAAATTATCCTTAGTGTTCAAAACAAAGCATTTACAACCAAAAACTTTAAAATAAGACACATTTGGTTTCTTTTGAAAATATAACTCATAAGGTGTTAATTTTAAGAAGGGTCGAAGCATAACACGATTAATAACATAACAAGAAGTACTAACAGCTTCGGCCCAAAAAGATCGAGGTAATTTGTATTTAGATAACATAGTGCGAGCTAGTTCTTGCAAAGTTCTATTTTTCCTTTCCACTACACCATTTTGTTGAGGTGTATGAGGAGTAGAAAATTCATGTTTAATTCCTAACTCATTGCAAAAAAAAACAAATTTCTCGTTATCAAATTCACCTCCATGATCTGAATGAATGTATTTTATTTTTAATTCTATTTCATTTTGAACACGTAAAAATAATTTGGAAAATTCTAAAAATGCATCAGATTTAGGCGATAAGAAAATTGTCCAACTAAAGCGAGAAAAATCATCAATCAAAACAAAGGTGTACTTTCTACCACCAAGACTTAGTGTATTAACAGGACCAAACAAATCCATATGTATCAATTCTAAATCCCTAGTGGTGGAAATGACATTTTTGTTTTTAAAAGAAGACTTTGTAAATTTTCCTTTTTGACATGGTGAACATAAAGTTGATAAATTTCCATGCAAAAATGGTAAACCTTTAACAAGTTTATTTTGAGACAATTTTATGATTAGTTTGGAACTAGAATGTCCAAGATGTCTATGCCACAAATCTAACTCCTCATTTTTAGAAATAAAACACTTTAATGAAGAATATGACAAATCATTAAATCTAATCATGTAAACATTTTGAAATCTAGGAGCAGTAATAATAATATCATTTGTTTTAGAGTTAATAATTTTGCATTGGTTTGAAGATGAGTCAAACAAGATGTTTAAGCCAACATCACATAACTGACTTATTGAAATTAAATTATGCTTCAAACCTTTAACATATAAAACATTTGAGATAGAAAATGATTTGTTACCTACTACTCCAATGCCGGTGATTTTTCCCTTTCTGTTGTCTCTAAAAGTAACTACTCCTTCCTTTCTTCATCTCCAGGCTAAGGAACTTTAATTTATTGCCCGTCATGTACTTGAAACACCCTGAGTCCAAGTACTGTTAAAATTCAACAACTTGACACTACTACCATGTTGAATTTTCTCCAGGCGGTCAGCAGGATAGCCTAAAGCCAAATTAATATTCTCAGAGCTATCCAGTTCACACCTTGATCACGCGAAAACTTCTCTGGACCTTGAAGTGAGTAGGAGTTATCTCAACTGAAGTCAATCAACCAGCAAACACATTCAGCACAAGCATCTTTATTGATTCACAGCTAACTTCTCTACACAGCGAGACATACATGGCGAGACATGCTTCACCAAACAACACCCAAGGGAAAGCAGAGACTATAAAAACAAGACAAGAGAAACAAACCACGCGGACTCAACTACAAGACGCTGGTCTACTACTATGGAGTCTACTCAGTCCACCAGGTCGCCAGACCGCAACCCAAGCCGTGCGGACTACCCCTTATTCCAATGCTTGATCTAGCCGCCGATCTGCAAGCCACTTGACCGTAAGCTCGCCTAGCCGCCAAACCGCATAAGCCGCGATGCCGAATAGAACAGTCTGCCTGAAGCAGGAGACTTCTTGAACCCCGAACCAAGTTGCCAAAGAGAAGACCATCTGGTCGCTGTCCGCGACCTGCTGTTTTCCGCCTGTTGCTTAACCGCAGAGTCCGCACTGTCCCTGACCGCAATCAAAGCCAAGTACTGGCTTTTTAGCGCTATCCGCACAACCTACACAGCACACCCGATCAACTCAATCAAACCGCGTGGACACCAAAAAGCAGTCTGCAGCAACCTGTGAGGGCTCAAGATACTGTTCACTTACGCATGGAGGTTCCCTCTTCCTGATGTGATAAGGGCCCTATTTATAGGCACGATGATGAGTGTGGTTACTGCCCTAGCCGATAGGATTACCGCCACATCCCCCAGCAAGACTTCTCCACAGTCTGCGGATAAAATCTAGTCCGTCGCACCTGTGCAAGATAGCCAGCCCTCCTAGCTTCTCCAAGGTCGGACTCCAATTTCAAGTCCGCCTTGTCGCAAAAGGCCAAGCCGCCAAGACATCACCAAGGCTGGACAGCAACACCAGTCCGCCTTGTCGCCAAGGGCCAAGCCAGGACCATCACAGCCGGACTCCGCAGCAACAGTCCGCTAATCCGCGGACAAAGCACTTCAGTCCGCCAATCCCGAGCCCACGGCTTCGCCACCAAGGCAACTTCCGTACTCAGGCGGATATGTTGTTCCATTCCGCCCATACTATAGAAAGCACTAGTCTGCATACCCTGCAGACAACTCCAGTCCGCAAGCCGAGTCCATAGCCTTGTTACCAAGACACCCTCCGGACTCAGCGTACTCCAACTCCAGTCTGCTTACACAGCAAACTTCCAGTCCACATATACCGCAAACTACTCCAGTTCGCATATCCCACAGACTGCTCCAGTCTGCATATCCCAAGTCCACAGCCACACCAGCAAGGCAGCTGTCGGACTCAGCGGACACCCTGCTTTAGTCCCCACATCCCGAGCCCACAGCTTTGCCACAAAAGCTCCTGCTGGACTCAGCGGACACCTGTCATCAGTCCGCCCACAGTTGCGGACACAACCTCCAGTCTGCTCATCCACAAACTCGCAACCAGGGCACATGCACTTCTGCCAAGCTTGGCGGACTGAGAGGCAGGCCACTCTCCACTGCGCGATCTCCCCGGACTGAGCCAAACATGGACTTGGTTCAGACCCAACCAAGTCCACATCACTGGACACTAGGGCCAGTCCATACTTACTGGAGGACACTGGAACCAGTCTGCCTGACTCGGCGAGCTCTAGTATCAGTTCGCACTGACTGGCGGTCTCCGCGGCTTCCACTTGCGGCTACACCAGAGCAAGACCAAGGCAACTGCCAAACTGGTCTGCCGAGATCCAGTTCTTCAGTCCGCTTCATGCCGAACTCCGCAGATAGAATTTCAATTCGCCCGGTTACTTCCTTGGATCCAATTGCCTGCTGAGCACAAGCCGCCTTGGCTAACCGCCACTGATGTCTGCATAGTCCGCACGAACAGACCGCCCAGGCCGCTACAGAGCAAACCGTCTACAACATCCCTGCCTACTTAGTAGTCCGCCAACCCTGTCTGTGTAGTCCGCATGGATAGGTCCAAGTGCTCCATTCACCCACTTTCACTTCACAAATTTCAACACTCCCCCTTGAAGTGAGAAGTGGTGAATAACTCCAGCAGCTCCCGTAACCTTGCACCTGATCCCTCCGATAGCATCTACGAAGAAATGTCCAATACATAGTCCTCGCCCCGCATATCATGGACCATGAGGGAGCCCTCCAGCATCTCCTAAAAGGAGCCATGCTTCCATCTGGCTTCTTCATCTTCAACCTCCACTCATGCATCACAGGAGTATCACCAACTACCTTGGGCACAAAAGCCCAAGCCTCGTTACCTCTGAGAGAAGTCACCTCTTCAGCCTTGGTGTCAACCACCTACTTGATTCTAGTGGGGTCATCACAGCCAGAAGAAACTTGCTCGACCTGAGGGCTAACAAAGAAAAACGGAATCAAGCCCAATGTATTCCCTTCATTATATCGAGCTGGTGGCTTACTGATCCTCTTCGATCTCCGAAGAACTGGATCATGGCTAACCACCTCCGCTGCTTCTGAACCAGATCTGTTCCCAGTCAAACCTGGAACAATGCTCCCCTTGCTCCCTAAACAAGACACCTCCTCACTGGAACTAGGAGCACCTGGAGCAACGCTCCCCCTTCTACCTGAACCAGAAGACCCCCCTCTTAAACAAGAACTACCTGGAACATCGCTCCCCCTGCTTCCTGAACTAGAGGCCTCCGCCTTCGAGCCTGAAGTACCTGGAGCATCGCTCCCCCTACTTCCTAACCCTGACGCCTTTACTCCGGAGCTAGAACAATCTGGAGCTCCTGGTGACTCAAGCAGCTCCGCTTGAACCTTAGCAGCAGCCTCCTTCAGCCCACCATCTGACCTGCTCATCTCTAGCTCCACATGAGAGCTACCCCAATACGACGTCAACTCATCGAAGACAACGTCTCTCGACACGATGAGTCTCTTCATGACAGGATCCATACACCTCCATCTTCTCCTCTACTCATCATACCCAACAAAGACTAGCTTTGTCTTGAGAGCACCCGGAGAGTGTATGTAGCAGGTAAATCCAAACACCCGTAGGTGCTTCATACTGGGCTTTACTCTGAACATCAGCTCATAAGGAGTCTTCACATAAATCGGACTAAGAGGCATCTGATTGATGACATGAGCTGCACAGGACATCTCTTCCGCCCAAAGAGCCTTAGGAACGCCTTTACTCTGAAGCCAACACTTGCAGGTCTCCGTTAACCAACGGATCATCCGAGCTGCAATACTACCTTGCTGTGAAGTATATCCACAAGAAAGCTCCTTCCAGATCCCTTGCTTCCTGCAAAAGTTTGAGAACTCGGGTGAGCCAAACTCAGCACTGATGCTTGTCCTCAACTTCTTGATCCTCAAGCCAAGCTGGCCTTCCACAAGCTTCTTGAATTCCACAAATAAGCGCATCATGTTGGACTTCTTCTTCATGAAGTATACCCAAGTATACCTTGAATAGTCATCAACCAATATCAGCATGAACTTGCTGCCTCCAAGACTGGCGGTGACGGTCGGTCCAACCAGAGAACAATGGACAACCGCCAACGGTGCTTTACATCTGGATTGTGCCTTATCAACCATGAAGCGATAAGCTTCACTTTGCTGACATCCCGCACACCCCTGACCATCGTCATAGGATGATAATCTAGGCAAACCTCTTCGAGTCTTCTTTCCGTCATTGCTTTCAGCTTGTCCATCCCTACATGCCCCAGTCTTTCATGCCAGATAGCTGCACTATCACTGGCCTTCATCCGATCAGCACCAGAACTTGTTGAAGACCCAACAAAGTTCTCCTCCTTGCCTCCAACATGATCTACGTTCGTCGAGAGCAAGGTAACCTTACACTCTTTCCTGAGATGACCATGCTGCTTGCATTTATAGCACATTGGTCCTTCCTTCCTCTTCCCATCATGCCTAGGAGAACCACTGCTCTCTTGCTGATATGAAATAGAAGGACCATCCTCTGTAGCAACTCTCACCTCCTTCCTGAACAACCCATCAAGGGAAGTCCAAAGCTCCACAGCTGACCAACATCCAGTGATGTGGTCCAAGAGCTCCTATGAGATCACCTGCTTGAGAATAGACTCTGCTTTCGCATTTGTCTCCTTCCAATCTCTCATCTCTTCAGCATTGCCAGCAGCAGCCTCTTGTCTTTCTGCTCCGTATACAACCTCCCAAAGGTCCTTGCCAAGAAGAAAGCTCTCCATACAAGACTTCCACCTATCAAAGTTTGTCTCTGTAAGGAGATCAATTCCAAGACAACTTGCATCCTCCACTGTCAAGGTTCTACCACTGGTTCCCTCTTCAAAGAGTCACAACCACTTAAGTTGAACACTGCTTATCCACTCCAATCCAGCTCCAAGACCAAGTTCACTACTCAAGCAACTGACCCTGGCTCTGATACCATATTAAAATTCAACAACCTGACACTACTACCACGTTGAATTTTCTCCAGGTGGTCAGCAGGATAGCGTAAAGCCAAATTAATATTCTCAGAACTATCCAGTTCACACCTTAATAACGCGAAAACTTCCCTGGACCTTGAAGTAAGCAGGAGTTATCTCAACTAAAGTCAATCAACCAGCAAACACATGCAGCACAAGCATCTTTATTGATTCACAGCTAACTTCTCTACGCAGCGAGACATACATGGCGAGACATGCTTCACCAAACAACACCCAAGGGAAAGCATAGACTAAAAAATAAGACAAGAGAAACAAGCCTCGCGGACTCAACTACAAGCCGCCGGTCTACTACTTTGGAATCCGCTCAGTCCACCAGGTCGCCAGACCGTAACCCAAGCCGCGCGACCTACCCCTTATTCCAATTCTTACTCTAGCCGCCGATTTGCAAGCTGCCTGACCGCAAGGTCGCCTAGCCGCCAGACCGCACAAGCTGCGATGCCGAATAAAACAGTCCACCTGAAGCAGGCAACTTCTTGAACCCCGAACCAAGTTGCCAAAGAGAAGACCGTCTGGTCGCTGCCCGCGACCTGCTGTTTTCCGCCTGTTGCTTAACTGCAGAGTCCGCACTATCCCTGACCGTAATCAGAGCCAAGTCCTGGCTTTCCAGCGCTATCTGCACAACTTGCACAGCACACCCGGTCAACTCAATCAAACCGCACTGACACCAAAAAGCAGTCTGCAGCAGCCTGTGCGGGCTCAAGTTACTGATCACTTACGCATGGAGGTTCCATATTCCTGATGTGACAAGGGTCCTATTTATAGGCACGATGATGAGTGTGGTCACCGCCCTAGCCGATAGGATTACCGCCACATCCCGCAGCAAGACCTCTCCGCAGTCCGCGGATACAATCCAGTCCGCCGCACATGTGCAAGATATCCAGCCCACCTAGCTTCTCCAAGGCCGGACTCTAATTTCTAGTTCGCCTTATTTCCAAAGGACAAGCTGCCAAGACATCACCAAGACCGGACAGCAACACCAGTCCGCCTTGTCGCCAAGGGCCAAGCCAGGACCACCACAGCCGGACTCCGCAGCAACAGTCCGCTAATCCACGGACACGGCACTTCAGTCCGCCAATCCCGAGCCCATGGCTTCTCCACCAAGGCAACTACCGCACTCAGGAGGACATGCTTTTCCAATTCGCCCATACTATGGACAGCACTAGTCTGCATACCCTGCAGACAACTCCAGTCTGCAAGCCGAGTCCATAGCCTTGTTACCAAGACACCTTCCGGACTCAGCGGACTCCAGCTCCAGTCTGCTTACACAGCAAACTTCTAGTCCATATATACCGCAGACTACTCCAGTTCGCATATCCCGCAGACTGCTCCAGTCCACATATCCAAAGTCCACAGCCATGCTAGCAAGGCAGCTGTCGGACTCAGCGAACACCCTGCTTCAGTCCGCACATCTCGAGACCACAGCTTTGCCACAAAAGCTCCTGCTGGACTCAGTGGACACCTAGCATCAGTCCGCCCGTAGTTGCGAACACAACCTCTTGTCTGCTCATTCCCAAACTCGAAACAAGGGCACATGCACTTCTATCGAGCATAGCGAACTGAGAAGCAGGCCGCTCTCCACTGTGCGATCTCCCCGGACTGAGCCAAACATGGACTTGGTTCAGACCCAGTCAAGTCCACACCACTGGCCACTAGGGCCAGTCCGTACTTACTAGCGGGCACTGGAACCAGTTCGTCTTTCCCGACGAGCTCCAGTATCAGTCCGCACTGACTGGCGGTCTCCGCGACTTCCACTTGTCGCTGCACCAGAGCAAGACCAAGGAAACTGCCAAACCAGTCTGCCGAGCTCCAGTTCTTCAGTCCACTTCATGCCGGACTCCGCGGATAGAACTTTTATCCGCCTGGTTACTTCCCGGGATCCAATTACCTGCTGAGCACAAGCCGACCTGGCTAACCTCCACTGCTGTCCGCGTAGTCTGCAAGAACAGACTGCCCAGTCCGCTACAGAGCAAACCGTCTGCAACCTCCCTGCCGACTTAGCAGTCCGCCAACCCTGTCCGCTTAGTCCGCACGGAAAGGTCCAAGTGCTCCATTCACCCACTTTCACTTCACAAATTTCAACAAGTACCACACGTCTTCTTTATCCTTAGCCTGCCAACACACTTAGAAAGAGGATGAGAGTAAAGATCCGGCTACCCAAGTGGTTCCTCCCATAGAATAGGTGGAAGCCTTAGGCACCCAGATTTGTTTGACTGAGCAGTATGCCGTCTTCTTACAAGTATGTGTTATGTGACCAAACTTATAACATTTGGCAAACTTGATAAAAGAAGTCGACGGATTCTTTAAAGTAAATTTTGACCCTTTGCTGGAAGCTACAAGGACATGGGGTTTATTGTTTTTAATCTGAAAATCAGATTTTGACCCTTTCCTGGAATTTTTCCTATTGTCGGCGATAGTGGATGTCGCCGGGCGATAGTGCTCAGGAGTGTATCCAAGTCCGAATTTTCTAGAACCATAGTACTGGTTTCCCAAAATCATATTTAGAGATTTTTGGCCCACTCCAAATTTGTTAGTGGCCATTTCTAAATTATGGACTTGTCCCCTTAACACATTATTTTCGGCAACTATAGTGCCGCAACGATTAGCGAAGGACTTCCTGCTGCTTTCCACTTGAGATTGAGAAAACTTTAAAGATCTCTTTAAGGCCTCTTTCTCTTTTATAAGGGTCTCAACCTGAGTCTGAGTCTTAGAGAGATCTTTCTCAAGCTCCACTATCTTTGTCAAGGAGGGACAATCCTCTTGACAAGACACTTTCTCCTTTCCAAAAACTTTTACTTCATTTTTTAGTTTTTTATTTTCTTTAACTAATACTTTATTTTTAGATTTAATCAATTAATTTCATGCAGTGTTTTGTCTAAAAACTCAAAAGTTCTCAAAAATTCTGAATATAAAGCATCATAAGTTTCACGAGTTACCTTAGTGTCGCTCTGGACACTGCTTCCTTCATCATAAGATGAAGCGCTCTTTCCCATCAAGCACATGTTGGCCTCCTCTTCAGTTTTTGACCTTGAACTGCTTGACTCCTCAGAAGTGGCTTCATCCCATGTTTCAGCCTTTAGAACTTTCTTCTTGTCTTTATTTACGTTCTGTTTCTCCTTCAGCTCTTTCAGATACTTTGGGCACTTCCTCTTTATGTGGCCAATCTTCCTGCAATGATAGCATTCAGGTGGTGGTCTATCTTCGTTATCCTTTCCTTCAGCTTGGAACTTCCCTTTCCTATTCCCAGATTCTTGCCTCTTGAAAGAATTTCTTCTTTCAGGATTTCTCATAAATCTCCTGAATTTCTTCAAAAACAAGCTCTCTTCATCTTCATCGTCACTTTCATCGGACTCGCTTTCCTTCTCCTTCTTGGACTTCAACGCCAAAGCTTTATTTCTTGGCTCCAAGCTATACTCTTGTTGTTGAATCATCAACTCTACTTCATTAGTTTTCAAGTTGCCTATGAGATTCTCAATTTGGGGTGACTTTAGATCGTGTGACTCTGAGATGGTAGTCACTTTAGGATTAAACTTCGGGGGAAGCGATCTAAGTATTTTCCTCACCAAATCTCCATTTGAGAAATTCTTCCCTAGAATCCTCGAGTCGTTTAATATCTTGCTAAACCTCGTGTACATGGAGTCTACATCTTCATCAACCTCCATTTTGAACTTCTCAAACTCTGATTCTAGTTGGAAAAGCTTTGAGTCCTTTACCTGCGATGTTCCTTCATGAGTAACTTCAAGAAGATTCCAAATATCATATGCAGTATTACATGCATGCACAAACACGGTTAGATTTAGTCCTATCTAATGCACAAAATAAAGCATTCATTGCCTTAGCGTTATTCTTACATCGAAGCTTATATGCTTCATCCCATTTGTCCTTGGGTTTTTCCATAGAGACACTTCCTACAACAGTTATAGGAGCAGTGTATCATGTTTCTACCATGCCCCAAACATCCATATCTAGTGCTATTAGAAAGCATCGCATTCGAGCTTTCTAATAGTTGTAGTCAGTACCCGTGAATAAGGGAGGTCTACTAATACCTTACCCCTCATAAAACGGGTGCGTGTTTTGTGCCATTACTCCAGGTGGTGAAACCATTTTTGGAGTAACCTCCCTCTGATATCAAGTGTTGGATCTTGCGGCGCCCTTAGAGGGGGGTGAATAAGGATTCTTTTAATTTTGTCTTAAAAACTAAACAAACTTTACTAGAAGAATAACGGCAATATAATTGAAGAGTGCAAATGTATACTAGCAAAAAAACAATAATGATATATTGCAAAAGAGATAAATTGAATACAAAGTGTCTCTATAGAGCTAGAGACAAACGCTCATGAAATAAATAATTTGCTAGTGTTTTTGCCGGTTCTTCTACCAAGAACCGGCAGGCTAAAGTGTATCTCTTCCTAGATCTTGCTACTAGCTTCCCCCTAGATCTAACCACGATCTAGACGCTATACACAAGGAAATGATTTCTCCCTAAGCCACACAAGGACTTAGACGCCACTCACAAGGCGGTGATTCTCTCCTAAGCCACACAAGGACCTAGACGCCACGCACAAGGCGGCAATTTTCTCTACCGATTACAATGAGAAAGTAAAAGAAAAGAACAAAAAAACAAATTTAACACTTTAGACTAGACACTCCCTTCAAACAATGCGTTGAAGATGCAGACGAATCCTTACTAGAGATGCTGCGAATGCTTCGCACGTGCCGTCAATCTTTCGTGCTTTTGGCCGTCTTGAGAGTATGGAGTATCTCTGAGTTCTGGAGCTCTCTGAAACGTCAATGCAGGAAAATACACTCCAGGTAATGAAATTCGTGATTTCCTCAGAAAATGAAAGGCTTTTATATTCTGGCGTTATCGTCGGGCGATATTGGGTATCGCCATCTGGCGATATCGGTAACCGGTGCCACGTGTCCCATGAACTCCTCATTGTCGCATCGCATTAACGTTGAGCGCCGAATCGTGCACTATCGTCGAGCGATATCGGTTATCGCCGTCTGGCGATAGTGAAATAACGGAAGCCACGATTTTGTCGAGCGTCGAGCAGAAATGTGTCGAGTGGCGCTGTCGCATGTTGGCGATACCCACTATCGCCTGTTAGCGATAGCAAAATAACGGAAGCCACGATTTCGTCGCGTGTCGAGTGGAAATGTGTCGAGTGTCGAGCAGAAATGTGTCGAGTGTCGAGCGGAAATGTGTCAAGTGGCGATGTCTCCTGTTGGCGATACCCACTATCTCCTAGCGATATCTCCCGTGTTCAATTCTGACCCGATTCAGCTCCAAAAAGATATTAGCTATAGACCTGTGTTATCTGCACACTAAAAGCAGCCAAATATCTAATACAAACAAGATTTGTTATTAACAAACTATGAAGCGTGGAATACATGCTCCAACAAAGGCGCTAGCCAAGGTTATCACAAAGGTGATCCGGAACTTCGTATGGGGGAGATCATTTGCAGGCACGGGTTGCCTCAGGCCATTGTCACAGACAATGAGCCATAATTTGTTAGTACTGAGTTCATCATATTATGCGGATTGCTCGGGATTGATTATCGGTTCGCGTCGATTCACCACCCTAGGAGTAACGGGCAGGTGGTGGCGGCGAACAAGATCATTGTAAATTTGTTGAAAAATAAGGTTGAGAACCTAAAGGGGAGCTGGGTGTAGCAACGTCTTTCAGTCCTCTAGGCCATGAGGACCACCACCAGCAAAGCCATGAGGGAGACCCCCTTCAAACTCACCCACGGCTACGAAGCCGTGCTTCCGATTGAATTTGAGGAATGGACACCACAGGTAGTGGAAGCAGAGAAAGGCGTGATAGAGTGGAGGGTCGAGAACGAGAACGAGTTGTGACTCAAATTGGACCTAACAGAAGAACTCCGAGATGTGGCCACTATCAGGCAAGAAGAAATCAAATGGCGGATGGCCAAGTATTTTAACAAACATGTTAGAATCAAATAGTTCACGTAAGGGGACTTGGTCTGGAAAAATGTAGAAGCTGCAGGGAGATCAGCTGTTGTGAGAAAGCTCAACCCAAATTGGAAGGGTATGTTCATTGTCAAGGAGGCATTAAATTGGGGGGGGGGGGGGGGGTATCGCATCCGGAATGTGGAGGGCGAGACCCTAAGTCACACATGGAGTGGTGATGATCTGAAGTGTTTCTATCCTTAAACAATGTACGTAATGTCTTTTTTCTAATATGAAGCTTCTTGATATTCCTGTTTTCTTCTACAATGATTCATATGAATGCATGAAGAGTTCACCGAAGAGACCCCGAGCAGATCCTGCTGTCAGGCTCCCAATAGCTGGCACGGCTGGATGTCACTCGAGACTCTCCCAAACCCCGAGCAGATCTCGCTGTCAGGCTCCCACTAGCTAGCAGGGCTGGATGTCACTCAAGAAAGTCTCCCAAACCTCGAACAGATCCCGCTGCCAGGCACCCACTAGCTAGCGGGGCTGGATGTCACTCGAGAGAGTCTCCCAGACCCTGTACAGATCCCGCTGCCAGGCTCCCACTAGATAGTAAGGTTCGATGTCACTCGAAAGAGTTTCCCAGACCCCAAACAGATCACGCTGTCAGACTCCCACTAGCTGGTGGGACTGGATATCACTCGAGAGAGTATCCTATATCCCGAGCTGCTCCCTTTGTCAGACATTCACATAACTGGCAGGGTAGGGGTCCTCGGTGGATGTTGTCGTTGCTCTGGAGCCAAGCCCCGAGCTGCTCCCACTGTCAGGATTTTCATCTAGCTGGCAGGGCAAGGGGCCTCGGTGGACATCATGAAAGGCCTTGGAACCAAGTCCCGAACCGCTCTTGCCAATCAACAAGGATAGATAGTATAGGATTTTTGGGAAGAAACATAAGTCTTCCAGGAGATCTCGCCGAGCAGGGATCACACCAGTCAACACGAGGCATTCAAGGGTAAAATATTGGGAAAAGGCCAAGGGCAAGAAATCATAAGGAGAACATGTCAGATCCGACAAAATACCAAATGACCAGGTTGTGGAAATACAGGATCTCGCCAAATAACAAGGAGAGCAATCTTAAAAGAAGGCGAGTCGCGCCCCTTATGGGTGGATCTCGCCAAAAGTTTGCACTCTCCTGCATTAATCATAAGAGGAGGAGCCGAGTCTAACCCACAGCTTGGACTTAATTTCTGACAACGGTAGTCCATCCTATCAAGATTTTGCTTGGGATAATCGGGCCTTGAACAAATCTATAAGGGGTGGCGAGATCTCGAGGTCTCTACGCTGGTATGTATTCTAACGGCCAAATGACATCGAGCGGCGAGTTCTACTTACGCGACTGCAACACATACGCGAGTGCAATACATACGCGAGTGCAATGCATAAAATAAACAGTGAAAGATAAGAGACATTTGCTAAGAAAAATTTTCATTAGTATCTTCTTGATTCCAAAAGCACTCGCCTCGTGGCGAGGTTACAAAATTAGGGGGAATCATTATAGGAAAATAAAGAAAAGTACAGGTCGGCTCTCTCCCTCTCTCCTAGAAGGATCATCCTGAAAGCCTGACACACCTTTAAAGAACAAGTCAAAGCTGTCTTCCGGCTCGCTAGGTGTAGGGACAGGGAGGAACAGCTTTGGCACCGGGTCCTTAGCGGTCACCTCCTCGCAGTCCACCATTAGCACCTGTAGATCTCGCATGACCTGTAGGGTATGATCAGCAACTTTGATGGAGTTGACCCGCAACATTTTGTTGTCCTCCGCCTTGGGTGTTCGGCCCGCCGCGATCGGGAGGGAGCAGACAATGCACCAGTCGAGATACCTCATTCTATAGCAGCTTATTCTACCCCTCCAGATGCTTATTCTTCTCCTCGATCCTGGCAGTGCGAGTGCGCAGGCGGTCGGTGGTCTCGGCATCCTGCCAGGCGAAAAGCATGAGCCAAAGAACTAAGTAAGCGAGAATAAAAGGAAAGATTGACTAGCACTCACCAACCCATCGTCACTCTTCTCGAGGAGTTACTCGACAACCGCCAGTTTCTTCTTCAAGTCCTCCACCTCGTCCCTAGCGAGATCATGGACTTCCTCGACACTCGCCAGCCTATGGTTGAGGGTGAAACCTGTAACACCCCCTATCCGTCGCATAGCATATAGCAGTAGGTCCGGCCGGGGCCCGACGCCGTATACCACAGACAGACCGGGTGGTTACTTATGGAAACCATCCAACCAATCTTAACGTCCTACACAGAGCATTCTAGCGGAAGCAGTTTGTATAAGTTGTAAACAAGAACCCAGCATAAGAGCATGAATGTCCACTAACATGATAATAGGAATGTTATTACAAAATACTCAAAAGTCGGCCTTAAGGCCTTACAAAATGGTTCACTTGTCTTTTACATGATTTACAAACCTCGGCTCGCAGGCCGGCCATACATGAATAAAACATAAACCATTTCCACTTGGGCCTTCGAGGGCCAGCTTCGCAAAAAGGGCTTTAGCCCGCTATTGACCGCTTGGTCCGGCTGCACCTGCAAGCAAACAAACCACCGCACGGTGGCAAACAAAGCAACGGTCAGCAATGCTGACCAAATTATAACGATCCCGCCCCCAACTCGGGGCGGCGATGCTCCTTCCCTGCATTTCATTAGCACAAGCGAGCAATGCATATAACCATAGCCATTTCATCACAGACGTTGGCTCGTACGGCCACACGTCCCGTGCACTCAGGGCACATTCTCGGTGAACCGGTCGATGTTACGTCAATTAAAGCCATTAACATTCCGGACTCACCACCGCCACTTAGACGGCCATTCCTATGAGCAATTCGTCTTCATGGTATTGGTCACGTCAATTTAAGCCATCGACCACCGAAGACCCCCATTTATGCCAACGGCGAGTGCCATGTAACTTTAGGTCTCTCTAACCCGAACGACATAAAGCGGGTACGGCTCCATCTAACCCGTGCTCACATCGCAACGACAATTTAAGCCATATGCGCGGGTCAAAATTTCACCGAGTCCCATTCTAACACAAGTCACATAACCCGTTATGTTCAAGTTGGCTCTCAGGCCACCAAGTTGGCAAGACCTCGTGTCCGCCCAGTTTTCCGGGTGCACCTTTGGGTTAGTCCCCAAGGCTCCCTGCTGCAATCTACCGCGTAGAAAACCCGAAAAACACCAAATAGCACGGAGTCTTCTCCGGCCTTATGCAATGCAACATCACCGATCCGAACTACATGTCCGGGTAGGCTTCAACCAAAATGCCTATGTCCGTTCTCGCATACGGACGCTAAACAACGGGGACTTCACATATCTACCCGAAGGAACGCCTCCAACTCTCCGCAAACTCGCGAGAGCGGGCTTCCTATGCAAGAAAAGAGCGACTCATGCTCAATATGAGGATCGTTACCCTTGCGTTCCTCTTTGGCGCCATCGAAAAGTAATCGGATGGAAATCACCGCACTAGCGTTGCCTCCGTGGATCCGGAGTCGGCTTGCGATTCGGAGCTCCGAAGCTCCTCCAATGGCGGATCTAGCTCCTCTTCTTCTTGCCTTAGCTCTTCTTTCTCCAAGGGTTTGGAGAGAGAACAAGTGGAAAAAGTGAGGGTTTTCTAAGTCAAAACCCGGGTATATCCCTTCAGGAACAACCCCCAGCCGTTGGATCTTCAGTCAAAGAAATGAACGGCTTCGATTCGGGACTGAAATGCCCAATCTGGGCCGAACACGGCCTGGCACACGCCCGTGTCCAGGGCCGTGTGCCTCATTCGCCGTCAAAATCGAATCACCTGGAACCTCACACGGGTCTCGAACACGCCCGTGTTCGAGCTGACACGCCCGTGTTCCACCTGACACGGCCGTGTAGCTGGCCGTGTACCCCATGATTTTCTCCCGTTTTCAACCCGAGCACTGCACGGGTTCTAGGACACGCCCGTGTCCTTGCCCGTGTCACCTTGACACGCCTGGGCTCCAGGCCGTGTACAAGGTCTCGGCACTTCGCGGCTAAGTGTCGACACGGGTCGACACGCCCTGCGACACGCCCGTGTCGCAGGCCGTGTGCCATGTCTCGACACACTGTCGACACCAAAGTGTCGACTTCGCGGGACGAGTGTCGACACGGGTCGACACGCCCTGCGACACGCCCGTGTCGCAGGCCGTGTGCCGTGTCTCGACACAACGTCGAAGCACTGTGTCGACTTCACGGCTAAGTGTCGACACGGGTCGACACGCCCTGCGACACGCCCGTGTCGCAGGCCGTGTGCCCAGTCTCGACACAATGTCGAGACCAAAGTGTCGACTTCACGCCTTAGTGTCGACACAGGCTTGACACGCCCTGGGACACGCCCGTGTCCCAGGCCGTGTGCCTGCAGCCAGAACTCAAACTGGCCCAAATTATTCCCCTCTGCTCCTTTGAGTTTCGGGGCGTTACAACTCTACCCCTCTTTAAAGAATTTCGCCCACGAAATTACATAAAGGGAAAAACATGTACAAACTTAAATTTGTACCTGAGCGGAACAACTCCGGATATTCGTCAAGCATCGTCTGCTCTCGCTCCCAAGAGAGCTCCTCACGACCGCAATTGTCCCACCGGACTTTGACCATCCTGATCTCTTTATTGCGTAGCCGCTTGACCTCCGAGTCCTCAATCCGCACGGGCTTGACTTTTGTCGTTAGCCCACTATCCACCGGCACTTGATTGGCCGCGATCACTTGCGTAGGCTCTTGCACCGCCTTCCGAAGCACCGAAATATGGAATACATCATGTAAACCACTTAGCTCCACTGAAAGCTTCAGCCGATAGGCCGCTTCTCCTACTCGCTCCAGAACCTCGAACGGTCCAAGGTACCTCGGGCTTAGCTTTTTCAATCGCCGCACCCGCGAGACACCCTTGAACGGCTTGATCTTCAAGTATACATAATCGCCCACAGCGAACTCCACGTTCCTGTGCTTGGCATTATAGTACTTTGCTTGTCGGTCCTGAGCGATAAGCAACCTCTCCCGAATGGTTCTCACCAACGAAGTAGCATCCTCCACTTCCGATCGCTTATACAACTTCGACTCGCCCGTTTCTAACCAAGACAACGGCGTGCGACATCGTCTACCATAAAGGGCCTCGAAAGGCGCCATCTGAATACTTGCTTGGTAGCTGTTGTTGTATGCGAACTCCACCAAATAAAGGTGGTCCTCCCATTGCTTTCCAAAGTCCAAGACACACATGCGAAGCATGTCTTCCATGGTTCTATTGACCCTCTCGGTCTGCCCATCCGTTTGCGGATGGAAGGCTGTGCTAAACTTCAGCTTTGTTCCCAACATTTGCTGCACCAGCCTCCAATCATTGGACGTGAACCGCCCATCTCGGTCACTCACGATGCTGCGGGGCACACCATGAAGCCGCACTATGTTATCCACATAAAGCTTTGCCAGCTTCTCCACCGGATCATCCTTCCTATGCGGAATAAAATGCGACACCTTTGTTAATCGATCGACCACCACCCAAATGGCGTCGTTCCCCTTCTGCGACCTTGGCAAACCATGCACAAAGTCCATAGAGATGTCGTCGAATTTCCACTCCGGAATAGGCAAGGACTTAAGAAATCCTCCCGGCTTTTGGCACTCCGCCTTTACCAAGGCGCAGGTTTGGCACTTCGCTACATATAGCGCCACATCCTTTTTCAAACCCGGCCACCAAAATAGCTTCTTTACATCACGGTACATCTTCGTGCTCCCCGGGTGAATCGAGTACTTGGTATGGTGCGCCTCGTACAACAACTCCACCCGTAAATTGCCCACACTTGGGACGCACAAACGACCGTCTTTCCACAACAATCCGTCCTCCACAACGAATTGGGAATTTGACCCATCCAGAGCCTCTATCATGAACTGCTTCATATGAGCATCCATATCCAAAGCCTGCCGAATCCGATCAGCCAGGTCATATTGGACTTCAGTCCAATTCAGCACTGCTTCAGCACTAGATTGTCTATCCACACAAACAATCTCCAACGCCTCCAGCTCCTGCACCAACCGCTCATCATGCACTGATAGCCAATTCGCTTGAGCTGGGGCTCGGCGACTCAACGCGTCCGCAACCGCATTCCCTTTGCCAGGCACGTAGTGGATCTTGAAAGTATAGTCCCCCAGGAACTCCATCCACCTACGCTGCCGCATATTCAGATCTTTCTGATCAATCAAATACTTTAGGCTCTTGTGATCGGTGTAGATATCAATCTTCACACCGTACAAATAGTGTCTCCACAGCTTCAAGGCAAAAATCACGGCCGCCAACTCCAAGTCGTGGACCGGATAATTCCTCTCGTGCACTTTTAGCTGTCTCGAGCCATAAGCTATCACGCTGCCGTGCTGCAGTAGCACGCAACCCAAACCACTGCCCGAAGCATCGCTATATATCTCATAGCCTTCGGTTCCACATGGCGAACTCAACACAGGCGCCGTGGTCAACCGACACTTCAATTCCTCAAAAGCTCGCGCGCACTCCGGCGTCCAAACGAACTTATGCTCCTTCCTCGTCAAAGTAGTGAGAGGTAGCGCTATCCGCGAGAAGTTCTCTACGAAGCGCCTATAATAACCGGCAAGCCCCAAAAAGCTCCGGACTTCTGCTACCGTAGCAAGCTCAGGCCACTCCCGTATCGCAACAATCTTCGCCGGATCCACCGCAATACCCTCTCCACTCACTATATGCCCAAGGAACGCCACTGAGGATAGCCAAAACTCGCACTTCGAGAACTTGGCATACAACTGGTTTCTCCTGAGTGTCTCCAACACCAAATGGAGATGCTTGAAGTGATCCTCCTCACTTTGCGAGTACACCAAAATATCGTCGATGAAGACGATCACAAAATGGTCCAAGTACTCCCTGAACGTCCTGTTCATCAAATCCATAAATACTGACGGCGCATTAGTCAGCCCAAACGGCATGACCGTAAACTCATAATGCCCGTATCTCGTACTAAACGCTGTCTTCGGGATATCACTCTCCCTTATCCGCAGCTGATAGTACCCAGACTTGAGATCTAACTTCGAGTACACCGTCGACCCGACTAACTGATCAAAGAGATCATCAATCCGGGGGATCGGGTACTTGTTCTTCTCAGTCAGCTTATTTAGCTCCCGATAATCAATACATAATCTCAAGCTTCCGTCCTTCTTCTTAACAAAGAGGACCGGTGCGCTCCAAGGCGAAGAACTCGGGCGCACATACCCTTGCTCCAACAACTCTTGCAGTTGAACTTTCAGCTCCGCCATTTCCTTAGGCGCTAGCCGATACGGAGATCGTGACACAGGCTTTGCACCTGGCACTAGCTCGATCGTAAAATCTATCTCCCGCTGAGGCGGGGCTCCAGGAAGATCTGCGGGGAACACATCAGGGTATTCCGATACCACTGAAATACAATCCATCGCGGGCTTCGGCTTTGCAACCTCCACTAGTGTAAAGAACAGTTCTGCTCCAGCACGAACCGCCTTCACCACCTGAAGAGCAGACATCAACGTCTTGCTCGACCCCTTTAAGCCCGTAAACGTCGTCTCACGACTTGCTCCCAGCTTTACTTCCTTGCTACCGCAATCTATATGGGCCTGCTGCTCCGAGAGCCAGTCCATGCCAAATATGACGTCGAACTCCACCAACGGAAGTAAAGACGCCTGCAGGTCGAACTCCTGCTCCCCAATACGAACTTTAACGTCGCAGATCCTAACCGCTCGCATCGAACACCCATTGGGCAACAACACATCCAACTTATCCTTCGCCATCGAAGAAGGGACTCCGATGCGTGATATAAATCCTTCGGACAAGAAGGAGTGTGAAGCTCCCGTATCAAAGAGTGCTCGTGCCGGGTTTTCACAAATCAACACAAATCCTAACAAGCAGTGGTAAGGTAACATATACATAACAAGCATATAAAGGAATTGACTTGCTATAAATTAAACCGTACCTGTCACCACGTCAGCTTGTTTAATGGCCTCCTGTTGGCCAAGATTGTAAACCCTTGGTTGGGCCGGAGCATAGTGGGATGCGGTCGACTCCACCGCCTTTCCCTTCTCTTCATAAGTGGCTCCCGGCCTCCTCTCGGACTTAGGACGTCCGCTCCAACAATCACGGGCGAAATGCCCCGTCTTGCCACAAGTAAAGCACGCGCCCGGGGTCCGACTCGTAGTCGCCCCAGAAGCGCCAGAAGGAGCTGGACCCGAAGTCCTATGCTTCTTGAAAGACTTCCGATAGCCGGACTTTGAGGTAGTCGGCACTTTAAACTCAGATTTTCTATCAACCAAGCCTTTCTTCGCCTTGCACGTTCTTCATGTCCTTCTCCAAGGACCGGGCAGTATTGACCAAGGTTAAGAAACCCTGCGTCATCGGCCCCGACAGTAACAATCTCAGCTCATCCCTCAAGCCTTCATAAAAACGATTAGTCTTGCGCTCCTCATCCATGATGGTGGAGCTAGCATAACGACTCAACCGCGTAAACTCGTGGAGATATTCATCCACGTTACTCTCACCCTGCACCAACTTCAGGAACTCATTCTCCATTGAAATCCTCTGAGTAGAAGGGAGGTATCTTGCTAAGAACAATTCCGAGAACTCTTCCATCGGAACGTCTATCAGTTGTCTACCTCGCAGATGATGCAGCTCCAAACCTTCCCACCACATCCTCGCTTCACCGTCCAGCAGGAACGTAGCAATGGTGGTCATCTGCCACTCCTCCGTCTCCGTCGCTGTCATGACTCTCTTCACCCTAGAGAGCCAGTCTTCAGCCTGCGATGGGGTTCCCAACCCCGAGAATAACGGAGGGTTAAAGCTCATTACATGCTTCAACTGCCTCTCAGTCGCCCTCCTTGGCACTATTGGTTCTACAACCACTTGCTCCATCCTCCTCGGCTCAGCCTCTTGAAGAGGTACTTGCTCCATCACAGGAGCGGGCTGCTGCGCTTGCCTCCCAGGCTGCGCATTGATCACGGCCAACACCGCTTCAGCCACCAATCTTATATTTTCAGCCGACAAAGGTGTTGCGGGAGCAACTTCTGGTGCACTACTAGCCTCAGAACCTCGGCGTTCTGACGGCCCAACACCACTTCGGGTCACCTATAGTGGTACAAAACACCGTTAAGCGACCAAATAACATTGCAAACAGCAATTATAGGAACACGCAGGTTCCTCAAACACGAGTATTTTCATTCCTAAGTGGACATTCATGGGTTCTTTTTACTGTTATAACGATGACGCACACAATGTGCTCACCACCCCTTAAAAAGAATTCGCCCACGAATTCAATTCAAGCCCGACCAAAACCAGTAGTCTGATACCAAATTGTAACACCCCCTATCCGTCGCATAGCATATAGCAGTAGGTCCGGCCGGGGCCCGACGCCATATACCACAGACAGACCGGGTGGTTACTTATGGAAACCATCCAACCAATCTCAACGTCCTACACAGAGCATTCTAGCGGAAGCAGTTTATATAAGTTGTAAACAAGAACCCAGCATAAAGCATGAATGTCCACTAACATGATAATAGGAATGTTATTACAAAATACTCAAAAGTCGGCCTTAAGGCCTTACAAAATGTTTCACTTGTCTTTTACATGATTTACAAACCTCGGCTCGCAGGCCGGCCATACATGAATAAAACATAAAACATTTCCACTTGGGCCTTCGAGGGCCAGCTTCGCAAAAAGGGCTTTAGCCCGCTATTGACCGCTTGGTCCAGCTGCACCTGCAAGCAAACAAACCACCGCACGGTGGCAAACAAAGCAACGGTCAGCAATGCTGACCAAATTATAACGATCCCGCCCCCAACTCGGGGCGGCGATGCTCCTTCCCTGCATTTCATTAGCACAAGCGAGCAATGCATATAACCATAGCCATTTCATCACAGACGTTGGCTCGTACGGCCACACGTCCCGTGCACTCAGGGCACATTCTCGGTGAACCGGTCGATGTTACGTCAATTAAAGCCATTAACATTCCGGACTCACCACCGCCACTTAGACGGCCATTCCTATGAGCAATTCGTCTTCATGGTATTGGTCACGTCAATTTAAGCCATCGACCACCGAAGACCCCATTTATGCCAACGGCGAGTGCCATGTAACTTTAGGTCTCTCTAACCCGAACGACATAAAGCGGGTACGGCTCCATCTAACCCGTGCTCACATCGCAACGACAATTTAAGCCATATGCGCGGGTCAAACTTTCACCGAGTCCCATTCTAACACAAGTCACATAACCCCGTTATGTTCAAGTTGGCTCTCAGGCCACCAAGTTGGCAAGACCTCGTGTCCGCCCAGTTTTCCGGGTGCACCTTTGGGTTAGTCCCCAAGGCTCCCTGCTGCAATCTACCGCGTAGAAAACCCGAAAAACACCAAATAGCACGGAGTCTTCTCCGGCCTTATGCAATGCAACATCACCGATCCGAACTACATGTCCGGGTAGGCTTCAACCAAAATGCCTATGTCCGTTCTCGCATACGGACGCTAAACAACGGGGACTTCACATATCTACCCGAAGGAACGCCTCCAACTCTCCGCAAACTCGCGAGAGCGGGCTTCCTATGCAAAGAAAAGAGCGACTCATGCTCAAGATGAGGATCGTTACCCTTGCGTTCCTCTTCGGCGCCATCGAAAAGTAATCGGATGGAATTGACCGCACTAGCGTTGCCTCCGCGGATCCGGAGTCGGCTTGCGATTCGGAGCTCCGAAGCTCCTCCAATGGCGGATCTAGCTCCTCTTCTTCTTGCCTTAGCTCTTCTTTCTCCAAGGGTTTGGAGAGAGAACAAGTGGAAAAAGTGAGGGTTTTCTAAGTCAAAACCCGGGTATATCCCTTCAGGAACAACCCCAGCCGTTGGATCTTCAGTCAAAGAAATGAACGGCTTCGATTCGGGACTGAAATGCCCAATCTGGCCGAACACGGCCTGGCACACGCCCGTGTCCAGGGCCGTGTGCCTCATTCGCCGTCAAAATCGAATCACCTGGAACCTCACACGGGTCTCGAACACGCCCGTGTTCAAGCTGACACGCCCGTGTTCCACCTGACACGACCGTGTAGCTGGCCGTGTACCCCATGATTTTCTCCCGTTTTCAACCCGAGCACTGCACGGGTTCTAGGACACGCCCGTGTCCTTGCCCGTGTCACCTTGACACGCCTGGGCTCCAGGCCGTGTACAAGGTCTCGGCACTTCGCGGCTAAGTGTCGACACGGGTCGACACGCCCTGCGACACGCCCGTGTCGCAGGCCGTGTGCCATGTCTCGACACACTGTCGACACCAAAGTGTCGACTTCGCGGGACGAGTGTCGACACGGGTCGACACGCCCTGCGACACGCCCGTGTCGCAGGCCGTGTGCCGTGTCTCGACACAACGTCGAAGCACTGTGTCGACTTCACGGCTAAGTGTCGACACAGGTCGACACGCCCTGCGACACGCCCGTGTCGCAGGCCGTGTGCCCAGTCTCGACACGATGTCGAGACCAAAGTGTCGACTTCACGCCTTAGTGTCGACACAGGCTTGACACGCCCTGGGACACGCCCGTGTCCCAGGCCGTGTGCCTGCAGCCAGAACTCAAACTGGCCCAAATTATTCCCCTCTGCTCCTTTGAGTTTCGGGGCGTTACAAAACCACGGCGGACGGACATGTGGGCAAGCTCCATAGATTGCATTTGGGCTCACGTGTATTCATGGACGAGCCGCTAGAGGGTCATGTCATCATAGGCCTTGGCATCCCCGCGTCCATAGAGCCCGAAACCAAGGGCATTGGCTTGCCGGCTGGGGGCAGGCATTCAGACCAGGAGGGGAGGAGGGAAGAGATGGACACCCTATGGGTGTTCTCATCCCACCGGACCATCGTCGCACCGAGCTAGTCCTTTGCCTTCCGATTGAGACCAAAGTTCTGATGATCCTTCACCATGCCCGGATCGCGGGGCAGGAGCCCCTCGGCAGCTGGGGAGGTGGAAAGAACGATGTCGCATCATCTAACACCCCCATCCGTCGTATGGCATATAACAGAAGGTCCAGCTATAACCCGACGCCATATACCACGGACAGTCGGAAGGGTTACGTATGAATAACAAAACTATCCAATTAAGAATACTCGTCCTAACACAGAGCATTCTAGCGGAAGCTTTTAAACAGTTGAAAGAACCCATTACAGTAATCCAACAATCATGAATGTCCACAACCACTACAACTGGAATGAAATACAAATACACTAAAATATACTTGGCCTTATCGCCTTATAAGAGTTCACTTAACAATATAATATTTTCCATACATCGGCTCGGAGGTCGGCCGCATGACAAAATAAAGAACAACTATTCACTTTGGCCTTCGAGGGCCAGCACAGCAACATGGGCTCCAGCCCGCTATTTGGTACTCGGCTCCGCAGCACCTGCAAGCAACATTCCACCGCACGGTGGCAAACAAAACAACGGTCAGCCAAAGCCGACCAAATTATAACGACCCCACCCGTAACTCGGGATGGCGGTGCTCCTTCCCGGCAATTCATTAGCCCAACTAAACAATATAGAACAAACATACTACGCCACAGGTGTAGGCTTGCACGGCCAAACACCCCGTGCACTCAGGGCACATTATTGGTGAATACTGACACTTCAGCGTCTTCACCACCACCCCCAGGATGGCAACCTCGTGAGCATTCTAGCCTTTCTGACCACCGTCTAAGCCTCCCGACTATGCAAACGGTCAGTCCCCTTTTTTGGTCTCTCGTACCGAACCACATAGCCCAGGTCCGATTCCACTTGCCCGTTGCTCACACCGCGTAGTTCACCTTAAGACGTACGCACGAGCCAAGCTTCTCTCGGATCCCCCTATTCCAAACATTCACATAACTCAGTTATGTTTAAGGTCGGTTCCCTGACCACCAAGTTAGCAGAACAATGATTCCGCTCAGTTTTCCGAGTGCGCCTTAGAGTTAATCCCCAAGGATCCATGCTGCAATCTACTGCGTAGAAACCCGAAAACCCAAAGCTCGGAGTCTTCTCCGGCAAACCATAACAAATGCAACATCACCGATCCAGACCAACATGTCCGGGTAGGCTTCACACACAATGCATTTGTCTGTACTACGATTCCGGACTCTATATGCAACACAATGGGGACTTTTCACGTCAACCCCAGAGAACACCGCACACTAGCCGCACACTCGCGGGAGCGGGTTTCCGGCTGCAAAAAGGAAGAGAGCTTCACATGCTCAAGTAGAGAATCGTTACCCTTGTAGTACGCTTTTGCGCCTTGGAAAACTATCCAGATAGAAGTCTTCGCAATGGAATTTCCTCCACAGATCCACTCTCGGTTCTCTAAACGGTGCTCCGATGCTCCGCTGGCAGCCGGAATCCTCCTCCTTCTTCCTCCTTGCTCTAACTCCTTGGAAAGAGAAAGCTTAAGGGATAAATGAGGAGTTAAACCACCATTCCCGGCCTTAATAGAGCAGGAACACATCAGGGCCGTCAGATCTTACTTAAAGAAAATGAACGGCTCAGATCTGTACAAAATTCCTCAAACCTGGGCCGAACACGGCCATGCACACGGCCGTATCCCAGGCCGTGTGCCTCAATCTAGGCACGATCGTCGAACAGAGAAAAACCACACGGGCTAAGACACGCCCGTGTCTCAACCTGACACTACTAGAAAAATGACCTTTAGCCACAGTTTATTTTGCCATGGCAGAAAACTGTGGCTAATAATGAAGTATTAGTCACGGTACCTAAACCGTGGCAAATAAGTTAGTATTAGCCACGGATGATTGAACCGTGGCAAAAAAACACTTTTTGCCACGGTTTGCCTATTTTGTGGCTAATAAGCCAGTATTAGCCACGGAAGCCTGAACCGTGGCAAAAAGTAGTGGCATTTTTAATCCCACACTGCCAATTTCAATATAAATTTCGCGTTTATATATCCCATTCCGCAATGAATGTATGAATTAGCTGGGCTCAGGGGCTCGCGGGCGGCGGCGGGCGCCGGGCGGCGGGCGGCGGCAGGTGGTGGCGGCGGAATCTTTTTCGTTTTTTACAGCCCCTTTAGCCATGAAAATTCAACCGTGGCAAATAAGGAGCTTTAGCCACGGTAATGGGGCCGTGGCTAATAATTGATGAAAAGAGACCCTTTAGCCACGATTCTAAACCGTGGCTAAAATTTGTGGCTAAAACTCTTTTTGCCATGGATTCAGCGTGGCTAATACTATTAGCCACGCTAGCATTTTCCACGCTCATTTTTCGTGGGTACGTCGTGGCTAAAAGTCTTTAACCACGATTTTTGACCTTTTGCCATGGCAAATTACCGTGGCTAAAAGTCCAGTTTCTTGTAGTGAGACATGTCTGTGTCGGGTCCTCGACACGCCCGTGACTGGAGGCATGTCACATATAACCGTCCCGCCAACCATCACGTACCTGCTGAACATGGGTGGGGACATGGGTATGAACATGCCCGTGTCACCCCTGACACACCCATGTCAAAACTGTGCACAACCCGTGTTTCCTGCCGTGTCCTTCTCTAGACACAGCCGACCAAACACAAAGAAAGACATGGCCTTGGACACGCCTATGTCATAGGCCGTGTACCCCTATACAGGCACCAAAATTTCTTTTGGACGCGATCATCTCAAAAACAATTTTCGGGGCGTTACAAATCTCCCCCCCCCCTTAAGGAATTTCGTCCCGAAATTAAGTAAAGGCACATAAAAATAAATGTTACCTGAGTGGAATAACTCGGGGTATTTCTCCATCATAGTTTGCACTCGCTCCCATGAAAGCTCCTCACGTCCATAGTTATCCCAACGGACCTTAACCATTCGGATTTCCTTGTTGCGGAGTCGTTTGACTTCAACGTCTTCTATATGTATAAGCTTGACCTTTGTCGTCAACTCGTAATCAACCGGCACTTGATCGACCGCAACTATCTGCGAAGGTTCTTGCACCGCCTTACGCAACACCGATACGTGGAACACATCGTGTAGCACACTCAATTCCACCGACAGCTTCAATCTATACGCTGCTTCGCCAACACGCTCCAGGATTTCAAATGGTCCAAGGTATCTCGGACTCAACTTCTTCAAACATCGAACCCTCGAAACACCCTTGAACGGCTTGATTTTTAAATACACCCAGTCGCCAACACCGAACTCCACGTTCCTATGCTTGGCGTTATAGTACTTTTCTTGTCTGTCCTGAGCGATCTTCAACCTTTCTTGAATTATACGTACCATTGAGGTGGCGTCTTCCACCGCTTGACGTTTATACAACTTCGACTCGCCTGTCTCCAACCAAGACAACGACGTACGACACTTCCTCCCATATAAGTCCTTGAAAGGTGCCATTCCAATACTCGCTTGAAAGCTGTTGTTATACGCAAACTCCACCTTGTACAGGTGATCCTCCCAGTGCTTTATGAAATCTAGGAAGCACATACGAAGCATGTCCTCCATCGTCCTGTTGACCCTCTCGGTCTGACCATCCGTTTGTGGATGGAAGGTTGTGCTGAAACTCAGTTTAGTTCCCAACAAACTATGCACCAGCCTCCAGTCCTTCGACATGAATCATCCATCTCGGTCACTAACAATACTGCGGGTCACACCATACAACCGCATGATATTATCCACATAGAGTTTGGCTAACTTTTCTACCGAATCTTCCTTCCTATTCGGGATGAAATGTGACACTTTTGTCAACCTATCTACGACCACCCATATGGCGTCGTTTCCCCTCTGCGACTTTGGCAAACTATGCACAAAATCCATAGAAATGTCGTCGAATTTCCACTCCGGGATAAGCAAGGACTTTAGGAAACCTCCGGGCTTCTGGCACTCCACCTTCACCAAGGCACAAGTTTGGCACTTGGCCACATAAAGTTCTACATCCTTGCTTAATCCTGCCACCAGAATAACTTCTTCATGTCTCTATACATCTTCGTGCTTCCCGGGTGGATTGAGTACTTAGTATGATGAGCCTCGTACATCAACTCCTCCCGAAGAATATCCACACTAGGGATGCATAGACGACCTTCCTTCCTTAGCAGTCCATCCTCAACAGCAAACTGGGAATTTGACCCATCCAAAGATTCATCTAAGATCCGCTTCATGCTGCTATCCTGAACCAAAGCCCGTCGAACTCTATCAGCCAGCTCATACTGCACCTCTGTCCAACACAATATCGCCTCGGCAGTAGAACGTTTATCAACGCAAGAGATCTCTAATGCCTCCAAATCACGGACCAAGCTCTCATCATGTACCGACAACCAACTGGCCTACGCAGGAGCACTGTGGCTCAATGCTTCCGCCACTGCATTTCCTTTCTTAGGTACATAATGTATCTCGAAGGTGTAGTCCCCCAAGAATTCCATCCACCTCCGCTGCCTTATGTTCAGATCCTTCTGATCTAACAAGTACTTCAGGCTCTTATGGTCGGTGTAGATATCAACTTTCACACCGTACAGGTAGTGCCTCCACAGCTTCAGAGCGAATATCATGGTTGCTAACTCTAAGTCGTTAACCGGATAATTCCTCTCATGAACCTTCAATTGTCGTGAACCATAGTCTATCACGCTCCCATGTTGTATCAGAACATAGCCCAAACCACTGCCCGAAGCATCACTATAAATTTCAAATCCTTCGGTTCCACTCGGCGAACATAAAATAGGCGTCGTGGTCAACTGCCTCTTCAACTCTTCAAAAGCCTGCTCACACTCCAGTGACCAAACAAACTTCTGGTCTTTCCTTGTCAATGTCATGAGTGGTAATGCTATTCACGAGAAATTCTCTACGAAGCACCTGTAGTAGCCGGCAAGCCGCAGAAAGCACCGAACTTCCTGCACTGTAGTCAAAATAGGCCACTCCAGTATATCCACTATCTTCGTCGGATCCACCGCTATCCCTTCTCCACTAACAACATGACCAAGGAACTCTACTGAGGATAACCAGAACTCACACTTGGATAACTTAGCATACAACTGATTTCTCCACAACGTCTCCAACACCATGTGTAGATGCTTGTAATGGTCCTCCTCACACTGCGAGTATACTAAGATATCATCGATAAATACTATCACGAAATGATCCAGGTATTCTCTGAACGTCCTGTTCATCATATCCATAAACACGGATGGCACATTGGTCAACCCAAACGGCAAGACGGTGAACTCATAATGCCCAAACCGCGTGCTGAATGTTGTCTTCGGGATATCACTTTCCCTTATCCTCAATTGGTAGTAGTCGGACTTCAGATCTAACTTCGAATATACTGTTGACCCAACCAACTGATCAAATAGATCGTCAATCCTGGGGATCAGATACTTATTCTTCTCTGTAATCTTGTTCAACTCCCGATAGTCAATACAGAGTCGCAAGCTCCCATCCTTCTTCTTAACGAAAAGAACCAGTGCGCTCCAAGGCGACGAACTTGGACGCACATACCCTTGCTCCAACAACTCCTGCAGTTGCACCTTCAACTCCGCCATCTCTCGCGGTGCTATCAGATACGAAGAACGTGATACCAGTTTGGTACCCGGCACCAGCTCAATTGTAAAATCAATCTCCCGCTTAGGAGGGATTCCTGGGAGATCATTTGGGAACACATCAGGATACTCGGACACAACTGGGATACTGTCCAGACTTGGCCTAGGCGTTAAAGTCTGCACTAAGGTGACAAACAGCTCCGCCCCAAACTGAACTGCCTTGATCACTTGAAGGGCCGACATCAAAACTTTACTCGACCCCTTCATGCCCGCAAACGTTGTCTCCCATTCAGTATGCAGCCCCAACTTAACCTCCTTTCGGTTGTAATAGATGTAAGCTTGCTGCTCCGAGAGCGAGTCCATACCAAATATTACGTCGAACTCCACTAACGGTAGTACCAATGCTCGCAAAACAAACTCCTGGTCCCCAATCCGTATCTTTACCACACAGATCTTATCCGCGCGCATAGAGCACCCATTGGGCAACAACATATCCAACTTGTATTTTGCCATCGAGGAAGGGACCCCGATGCGCGACACGAATCTTTCGGACAAGAAGGAATGTGAAGCCCCTGTATCAAACAGGGATCTCGCCGGATAATCGAAAATCAACACGAAGCCTAGCACCAAGAATAACAAGCTAACATATAAAAAGAGGTAACAACTACAAAAAGTTAAACTGCTAAAATTTAACTCATACCTGTCACCACGTCAGCTTACTTTATGGCCTCTTGCAGACCAAGATTATAAACTCTAGGCTGGGCTGGAGCATGATGGGATGCGGTTGACTCCACCGCCTTCCCTTTCTCTTCATAGGTCACTCCAGGCTTCCTCTCGAACTTTGCACGTCTGCTCCAACACTCACGAGCAAAGTGCCCTGTATTCCCATAGTTGTAGCAAGCTCCTGGGACTCGACTTGTGGTTGTCCCCGATGTACCAGACGAAGGGGCTGAGTTCGAAGTCCTCTGCTTCTTGTTCCATCTTCGGAATCCTGACTTTGCATTTGGCACTTCGAACTCTGGCTTCTTTTCCCCTGGGTCCTTTTTCTCTTGCACTTTCTTCACAACCCTTTCCAATGACCGGGCCGAATTGACCAAGGCTAGGAAGCCCTACACCATAAGCCCAGCAAGGAGTAACTGTAGGTCACTGCGTAGACCCTCATAAAATCGGTTGGTTTTCCTCTCTTCTTCCGTAAACATAGCACCCGCATACCGACCCAACCGTGTAAACTCGTGGAGATACTCGTCCACACTTCTGGCTCCCTGAGTCAACCCAAAATACTGATTCTCCATCTCAAGCTTCTGAGCAGAGGGTAGATATCTGGCCAAGAACAATCTTGAGAATTCCTCCATACGCACATCAGCAAGCTGCCATCCCACTAAGAGATGAAACTCCAACTCATCCCACCACAGCCTCGACTCACCAGCCAAAAGGAAGGTCGCTATGGTGGTCTTCTGCCACTCCTCAGTTAACATGGTCATCACGACCCTCTTTATCGTAGAGAGCCGATCCTCAGCTTGAGCTGGCGTTCCAACCCCATCGAATCTCGGAGGATTAAAGCCCATTACATGTCTGAGCTGTCTCTCTGTAGCTCTCCTCGGCTCTACCTGATCCACTGTCGCGCGCTCCACCACTCTCGCCTCTGCCGCCCTAACCGGTTCTTACTCAACAGCAGGTGGTGCATGGTGCAATTTCCCTGCAGGTTGGGCATTTAGCATCGCAAAGACTGCTTCAGCCACCAACCTTATGGTTTCCGCTGAAGGAGGTGTTGTAGGCACGTCCCTCGGTGCACTACTTTCCGCCGATTGCGGATGCTCCGACAGACCAGCACCACTCCTAGCTGCCTATAATAGCAAAGACCAGCGATTAGACGACAAACAAATTGCTAAAATCAATCATTGGAACACTCAGGTTCCATAAAATAAGTGTATTTTTCATTCCTAAGTGGACCTTCATGGGTTCTTTTTGATGTTATAACTATGACGCACACAAGTGCTCACCACCCCTTAAAAGAATTTGCCCATGAATTCATTTAAGCCTGACCTTAACCAGAAGTATGATACCAAATTGTAACACCCCCATCCGTCGTATGACATATAACAGAAGGTCCAGCTGGAACCCGACGCCATATACCACGGACAGTCGAAAGGGTTACGTATGAATAACCAAACTATCCAATTAAGACTACTCGTCCTAACATAGAGCATTCTAGCGGAAGCTTTTAAATAGTTGAAAGAACCCATTACAGTAATACAACAATCATGAATGTCCACAACCACTACAACTGGAATGAAATACAAATACACTGAAAGATACTTGGCCTTATGGACTTTCAAGAGTTCACTTAGCAATATAATGTTTTCCATACATCGGCTCGCAGGCCGGCCACACATGACAAAATAAAGAACAACTATTCGCTTTGGCCTTCGAGGGCCAGCACAGCAACATGGGCTCCAGCCCACTATTTGGTACTCGGCTGCGCAGTACCTACAAGCAACATCCCACCGTACGGTGGCAAACAAAGCAACGGTCAGCCAAAGCCGACCAAATTATAACGACCCCGCCCCTAACTCGGGATGGCAGTGCTCCTTCACTGCAATTCATTAGCCCAGCTAAACAATATAGAACAAACATACTATGCCACAAGTGTAGGCTCGCACGGCCAAACACCCCGTGCACTCAGGGAACATTATCGGTGAATCCTGACACTTCAGCGTCTTCACCACCACCCCCAGGATGGCAACCTCGTGAGCATTCTAGCCTTTCTGACCACTGTCTAAGGCTCTCGACTATGCTAACGGCCAGTCCCCTTTTTTGGTCTCTCGCACTGAACCACATAGCCAAGGTCTGATTCCACTTGTCCGTTTCTCACACCGCATAGTTCACCTTAAGACGTACGCACGAGCCAAGCTTCTATCGGATCCCGCTTTTCCAAACATTCACATAACCCAGTTATGTTCAAGGCCGGTTCCCTGACCGCCAAGTTAGCAGAACAACGATTCCGCTCTGTTTTTCGGGTGCACCTTGGAGTTAATCCCCAAGGATCCCTGTTGCAATCTACCACGTAAAAACCCGAAAACCCAAAGCTCGGAGTCTTCTCTGGAAAACCATAACAAATGAAACATCACCAATCCAGACCAACATGTCCTAGTAGGCTTCACACACAATGCCTATGTTCGTATTACGATTACGGACTCTATATGCAACACAAGGGGGACAATTCACGTCAACCCCATAGAACACCACACACTCGCCGCACACTCGCGGGAGCGGGTTTCCCAATGAAAAAACGGAAGAGAGCTTCACATGCTCAAGTAGAGAATCGTTACCCTTGTAGTACGCTTTTGCGCCATGGAAAACTATCCAGATAGAAGTCTTCGCAACGGAATTTCCTCCACGGATCCGCTCTCGGTTCTCTAAACGGTGCTCCGATGCTCCGCCGGCAGCCGGAATCCTCCTCCTTCTTCCTCCTTGCTCTAACTCCTTGGAAAGAGAAAGCTTAAGGGAGAAATTAGTAGTTAAACCACCATTACCGGCCTTAATAGAGCAGGAACACATCGGGGCTGTCAGATCTTACTTAAAGAAAACGAACGGCTTAGATCTGTAAAATATTCCTAAAACCTGGGCCGAACACGGCCTTGCACACGGCCGTGTCCCAGGCCATGTGCCTCGATCCAGGCACGATCGTCGAACACAAAAAAAAACCACACAGGCTAAGACACGCCCGTGTCTCAACCTGACACGCCCGTGTCGGGTCCTCAACACGCCCGTCGCTGGAGGCGTGTCACATATAACCGTCCCTCCAAACGTCATGTCCCTACTGAACACGGGTGGGGACACGGGTATGAACACGCCCGTATCACCCCTGACACACCCGTGTCAAAACTATGCACAACCTGTGTTTCCTAACGTGTCCTTCTCTGGACACAGCCGGCCTGTTGGATCCCTAGTAGATTTGGGCTAGGTTCACTAGCTTAGGATGTGACCCATCCTGTATAGCCAGGGTCAAGTTTGTGTCCTAGAGTCTAGGCCAAGTCCTTAGGTTCAACATCAGATGGACCAGCTATCATCAAGACCATCAGAATCTCCAGAATTAGAAGTTTTCAAGACTAAGTAAAGTGAGTTCGACGTTCGTCAAACTCAGCTCGACGAAAGGTGTTCTGCGCTCGACGATCGTGAGACAATTCTTAGTGCTGAGCTCGACGATCCTTGTTCTCTGTTCGACGAATGTTGAGGTTCTTCATCAAGCCAAATTCAGGACAACTTCAGAATTTTTCTAAGTCCAGCTTCAAGCTTTGGTCGATGAATTAGACTCTGAGCTCGACGAACATGGACCTCAAGTTCTCAGCTTCTCAGGTCAACGAATGCAGTACACTACTCGACGAATTCTGCACTCAGAGTATTTGTGTCGACACTTAGGGCATGTGTCGACACCAGACAATTTATGTCGACACCAGAAGATTTGTGTCGACACCAGGATTTCAGTCAACACCAATTTATGTCGACACCAGAAGATTTGAGTCGACACCAAGATCAATCAGTCGACAACAGCTTATGTCGACACTGAATATCAGCAGATACAGAATATTTGGCTAAGTCCACAATCTATCTCAGCTCGACGAATGAAGACTGTCTGTTCGATGAATGAAGATTGTCTGTTCGATGAATGAAGATTGTCTGGTCGACGAACTCTCTCCAGCTTAGCTCGACGAACTCAAGCTCAGCTCGACGAACTCTAGCTCAGCTCGACGAACTCAAGCTCAGCTCGACGAACTCAAGCTCAGCTCGACAAACTCAAACTCAGCTCGACGAATTGCGTTTTTCGTTCGACGAATCCAGACTAGGTCTTCTTCAGGTTTCCCTTCCCGTTTCTTGGCGATGATTCTGGAGTTATTAATGCCAGATCTTCTCGAAATGTTACCGTTATAACGTGCATTGACTATGGATGATTACATGCCATTTTTCCATGGGACAGTTGGGGAAATCATTGATTGTCACTTCCTTCAAAGTCCGACTGCAATTACTGCTCAACATTTGAATTTTGAATGTTATTTATAATAGGTTTGGAGTCAATTTTATAAGGATATTTTCGGGGTTTTAAAGCAAATCATGTCTTGTAAAGTACTTATTTTGATTCCCCTTTGTATATATTTTTGTCGCTAATGCATTTTTTCTGCTTTTTGCAGGTTTTCACGGCTTTCAGCCGAATTTTGCTGTGACACGCCCCAAGGTCACGCCCTACCACGGCGTGTACCTAGGGCGTGTAACCCAGAGGAATGAAGCAATTGGTCCGAAACTGCATTCCGTGGAAACTTAGTGTACACGCCCTCGGTCATGCCCGTGTCACATCTGACACGGGCGTGTTCTAGAGGCGTGTCCCCAGGTTCCGAGGAATCGCCGCAGCGCGCTCGTTTTTTCCGCTCCACCGTCGCACCGAAAGTGCCACGCCCCAGGGTCACGCCTGACCCGGGCATGACATATGGGCGTGTACTTCAGCAATTCCGCCCGTCACCTCCAGCATTCAATTTCAGCTCAACAAAGTCACGCCGCAAAGAACACGCCCCAGGTACACGCCCTACCAGGGCGTGACTTGTGGGCATGTACCTCAACTACTTCGTCAGAATTAAATTCCAGCCCGAAAAAGTCACGCCGAATGTGTCAAGCCCCAGGGTCACGCCCGACCAGGGCGTGACAGGGGGGCGTGACCCGACCCGAAAAATTCTATAAATAGAGCCCAACTCTAAGGGTTCAGGGACACTTTTCGGATTGAGAGGGGAGGTTCTGTCCTTTGTATTTTTGAACTTTTAAGCATGCCTTTTCATTTTTAGTTCGTAGCCCTAGCTTTATGCTTTTCCTGTATTAGCTCCTAGCTTCTTTCTGTAGTATGATGCTAATAATAGTGTAGTTTACTTTCCATGCACTTGTAATCTCTAGTTTTCAAGCTGTAAGATCTCTGTTTCCATTAATAAAAAGTGTTGTTTTCTTTTACGTTTCTGCTCTATTTTCATTTTCTTCTTCTACTCATCCCCCCTCTTCCACCTCACCATGATTAACTAATCCTCCATGTACTCGATCTTAATGATCTGAGGTTCGAGTGATTAGGTTATGATGCTTTGAATCTTACCTTTTCTTTTTAGGGTTTAGCTTTGAATTACTCTTGATTTATCACGGGTTGGAGGTATATCATCGATATATACTCTCCACCTTTGCTTTCATTCTGGGCTAGCCGAGAGGCCGAAAGTTTGAAATGAGCACTCAAGAGTAAAGGGAGTTGTTCGCACCCCTCGAGAGAGGCAGACGTTCAAATCTCCCGGATTGGAGTAAAATCCAATAGCGGGGTTCACCGCGTAAAGCTAGTTTTAGGCCTCCGATTTAGGCGAGAGTCGGTCGAACCTTCCTAAACTCAGTTAGGCACGGCCTTCGAGAGAAGCATGTTAATATTCATGGAACCTCCACAGTCAAGGACCTTTACCCTAATTAGCTTAGGTTTATTTATCGTATTTTTCTAACCACTCTTGCCGAGGTGATTTCTGATCGAGTGTATTTTCCCCTTCATCGTTACTAAGCTTAAGTTAATCGCTCTTTTAGCTCTCTTTAACTTTTCATGCAAGTAGCTCTCTTTCATTGCAAGTAGTTCTCTTCCTTTAGCACATTTAGCTTTCTTCTAAAAAACCTTATTTTTCCGTCGATAAAATAATAGATTTCGTGTGAGTAAGCTTACTCAACTGTTCCCGGATTTCAATACGACACTTGTGTCCCCCAGCTGCATTTCGATAGGTATACTTGCCTTGTTGAATTGTTAGTTTGGTTATTTTCTCCTTGCAGATATCTAAGAGAAAATCAAGTTTTTGGCGCCGTTGCCGGGGAAGCAACGCTCGTTGATAAATTGAAAACGCGAATATATTAATTTTATCACTTCTCTTTCTCACCCTCCTTAAAATTTTTCCACCTACTCACTTGAGTTAAATGGCTGGATTTCCTTCAAGCAAGTGTGCGTATTTTTAATTTTTCCGCCTACTCACTTGAGTTAAATGGCTGGATTTCCTTCAAGCAAGTGTGCGTATTTTTAATTTTTCCGCCGACTCACTTGAGTTAATTGGCAGGCTTTATTTCAGTAGAGTGTGTTTACTTTATGTAGAGTGGGTGTGTTTTAATTTTCTGTCGAGTGCGTGAGTGTAGCTTTTATTTTCCGCCTACTCGCTCGGAGTTAAATGGCTGGATTTTAATTACCGCCTACTTAATAGAAACCCACATCACAAATTTTTCTACACCACCTAACTCTCTCGAAAAGGGAAAAGTGGCTCTAAATGCCACTATCTTGTCTAGTACCTTGCGAACCCTTCACCGGGTAGCCCTTGGGAAGTTCGGGAGTTAAAACATAAAAAATTCTATTTCAAAAAAAAATTTCAAACTTCATTAGCTCTTTTATTTTCTAGTCTTTCTTCTCCTCTCTTCTTCTAGTGTATGACCCGCGGAAGTCCGTTGGTTACTTTGGACCTGGACCACGAAATTGAGCGTACTCTTCGGAGAAGATCGCGATTTCAAGGCCCTACTACCCAAGTGCCGGTTGAGGATTCCGAGTCATTTTCTACCTTAAGAATGGCAGAACCCAACATGGAGGAAGCCGTGCAAAGGCCTGTCCTATTATGCACGACTGAATCTCGAGGGTACAGAATCTAGTATAGTTCGCCCTGCAATAAATAATAATAATTTCGAACTGAAGCCTAGCATAATTCAAATGGTGCAGCAGTATGTGCAATTTGACGGGCTTCAAGATGAAGACCCGAACGCACACATAGCCAGCTTTCATGAGATTTGTGACACCTTCAAGATAAATGGTGTCACAAATGATGCTATTAGGCTAAGATTATTTCCTTTCTCTCTTAGAATTAAGGCTAAGCAGTGGCTGAACACCCTTCCTAAAAATAGCATAACTACTTGGACGCAATTAACTGAAAAATTTTTGGCCAAGTATTTTCCGTCTGCTAAAACTGCAAAACTTAGGAATGACATTTCTGCCTTTGGACAAATAGACTCTGAGACCCTTTACGAAACCTGGGAAAGATTTAAAGAATTATTAAGACGATGCCCACATCACGCTCTGCCTGTATGGTTGCAGGTGCAGACGTTCTATAATGGGCTAAATCAAAGTACGAAGCTAATGATAGACGCAGCTTCTGGCGGTACTTTAAACCATAAGACCCTGGAAGCAGCTCTTGAGCTGTTTGAGGACATGGCCATGAACACTTACCAGTGGAATGTGCCTAGGACCCGCCCAAACAAACCTGCAGGTCTCTTTGAAGTGGACAACGTCTCCCAACTCGCAATGCAAGTTGAAATATTAAGCAAAAAAGTTACGGAGATGACTGCTGCCTCCGCCCCTCAGGTATGGGAATTTGCAACTCCTCCCGCCGAACATTTGGATTATGTAAATAATATGCCTAGAACTGCTTTTAATAATTTTTTTTGCTGTGAATTATCATCCTCCTGGTTTTAATTTTCCGAATAGTTATAATCCCGCGTTAAGAAATCATCCGAATTTTTCGTGGAGCAATCCATCGAATGCTGTGCGCCCGCCACCGCAAAGTGATTTTTCTCTACCACCACCTCCTCAAAGTTTTCCAAAACCTCCAAATTTGGAGGAAATGTTTTCAAAATACATGAATGCTAATGACGCTACGATTAGAACCTTAACCGGAAGTGTTAAAAATTTAGAAAATCAGGTAGGACAGCTCGCTAAAATGATTTCTGAGCGACCCGTAGGGTCTCTTCCTTCCAATACCGAGCCCAACCCGAGAGAGAAAGCGAAAGCTATAACTCTTCGGAGTGGGAAGAAAGTTCCCGGTACGATAAGTGAAGAGCCCGAGGCAATCTCCGCTTCCGCTTTAAAAAATCAAAGCTCCGTTCCCGTTTTAAAAATTTCACCCTCTGCCGAAGAAATTATCACTCCTATTTTAGAAAAACAACTCACTCCACCACCCACCTGAAAGATATGGTACCTAAACACCTAGAGGGGGGGGGGTGAATAGGTGACCTAAACCTTTTTAACTTTTGTTTGACAGCACAACAGTTTATCACAGATTATTACAGTTAACAGCAATTTCAGAAATCACACAGAAAAGCCACAACACAGCACAGCACAGCAGACACACTAATTTTATAGTGGTTCCCCAATCTTTGGGTACATCCACTTTCCCCCTTCGCCTATCTAGCAGTGTACTAGATTCGGCCAAACTTCTCCACTAGCTCAGAACCCAACAAGGTTCCTACCTCAGGCCCAAAGCCTTACACTCAGCCAAAAGGACTACACTCAGCCACCCAGGCCTACACTCAGCCAATCAAAGGCCTACACTCAGAGTTCTTCAACTCCTACACTCAGGCACCAAGCCCTACCCTCAGCCTTTATAAAATAGGCTTACAATCACTCAGATCCAATGGATCTTACAAGTTATAATAGAAATTACAAATTCTAACTCTACAACTCAGAAGGAATGAGAGGAGTTGAGAGTTTCTTGGAGAGTTCTTGGAAGAACTCAGCTTGATCCAAACTGACTTAGCTTTCTTCAAAGCTTCTTGAGTAGAACTGAATTAGTCTGAATCTTCTGCAGTTGATCCTTGATCTCTGCTTCTTGAAATCCAGATGACTCTGAATTCTTCTTCTCAGCCTTAGTTCCAAAGACTGAATCCTTGGTTGGAGCTCTCTCTCTCCAACTACTTAGATCTGCAGTTGGACTGCCTGATCTTCTTGTGTTGATCTTCTGTGTATCACTTCTTGATTTAGTCTGATCAACTACTTCAATCACACCATGTAATGTTTGTGAACTTCTTAATTATTATCTCCACACCTTTTCTGTAGACTGTGGGTGCCTATTTATAGGCTTCCTTCATGGTAACCGGCTGATCCGGTTTATAACAGTCTTTTGACTTTGCTGACAGTTGCTGTAGACCGGCTGGATTGGCAGCTGTCATGTCAACCAGTCACTTCTTGAAATTCTCTGTCAGTTAGTGTCGAGACTTTCTGTTCTTAAGTGTCGACACTTATAGACCAAGTGTCGACACATGTTGTGTAAGTGTCGACACAAGTCTACAAGGTGTCGACACATTCCCTTGTATGTCTCGACACAGTTTCTTCTGCATGTGTCGACACTGAAATTGAGTGTCGACACAAGCACTTGTACTTCATTCTCTCTGTATTCTTCTAAGTGTCGACACATCTCCTTTGTGTCGACACATCTTCATGTGTAGAAACTGTCAAGTGTCGACACTGCTTCTTGGTGTCGACACAAGTCTTCATTCTTGATTCTTCAGCTGAGTGTCGACACATCCCATTAGTGTCGACACTTATACTTAGAATATTTTACAAGTTTTCTGTTCTTTGCTAAGTGTCGACACAGCTCCTTGTGTCGACACTATCTTCAAGTGTTGAGTCTTCTGGTTATGTGTCGACACATTGTGCTGAGTGTCGACACATTCTTTAAGTGTTGACTTCTTTGAGTGTGTGTCGACACATTATGCTGAGTGTCGACACATTCTTCATATGTTGACTCTTTTGAGTGTGTGTCGACACATTGTGCTGAGTGTCGACACATTCTTCATATGTTGACTCTTTAGATTGAGTGTCGACACATTGTGTTGAGTGTCGACACTTGTACTTAGTCTCTGCAGAATTATGCTGAGTGTCGACACAACTCCAAGTATCGACACTGTCTGGTGTTGACACAGCTCTTCAAGATGTCGACACTTCTGCTAAGTGTCGACACAGCTTTTCTGCATCCTTCTACACTGAGTGTCGACACAGCTCCAAGTGTCGACACTTTCTGACTGGTGTCGACTCTTCTTCCCTGGTGTCGACACAATGACTCTAAGTGTCGACACTGCATGTCTGGGTGTCGACACAAGCTTTCTCAAGTGTCGACACTTTGCCTCTGGGTGTCGACACATGGACTTAGAAATTTTCAGCTTCAGTCCAGTGTATGTCTAACCTGCACAATTAACTCAAACAAACATCAAATACATTCTGATGTATATCATTGAGTTAGGTGAGGCTTCTTCAAATCAGGTACATTTGACCAATGTACCCAACAATCTCCCCCTATTTGGAGAAGTCATAACCCTTAGTCAATGATATACACCACTCATAATTAAAAATTACAAAATGATGTAAAACATATAAATGACAACAGGGTAAACTTGAACATGTAATAAACCACACATGTATACTTATTAAACATTGCAGAACAATTAAGAAACACACATATTTCAGAACATTCAAACTATATTTATCATATAATGTTCCAATAATGTTTCTTATACATTTTCAATGAAGTATTACAATGTTTTTCTCTTAACAGATTACAATAAGCATCAAGTTAATCCCTAATCTAGTGCTGATCAGGTTCTTTGATGACAATCCCTTTTCCAGCTTTAACTTGAGCTTTCACAGCAGCAGCAGCAGCAGCAGGCTCAGCTTCAGCAGTCTTATTCCCTTTTAGATCTTGCTTATCTGCCTTGATCTTTTGCCTTTCAAAATAATGATAGGGCTTGGGAAAGTACTTGCTAGGCTCCACAGCTGTTGGAGGTAGCTTTCCTAACTTGGCCTTCCTTCTGTGTTGGACAATGGCTTCTTGTCTAATCTCATGCTTTCTCCATTCAGCCTCTGAGAACCACTTGTTCCTCTCATGGGCATTATCCTTGGCTGCTTTCCAGGCTGTAAGAATTATGTTTCTAGAAGTAGGGCTCCATTGTTCAAAATCTGGCTTTTGCTCAGCAATTTCCCTAAACTTCTTCTTTGACAGCCTAGTTTCTTCTTCTTTATCCAATGCCTCTTGCATAGCAGCTGTGATAGGTTGAACAACCTTTTCCAAAATAACATTTGGCTTGCCAGCAGTTGGACTATACATAGTGCTTACATCAGCATGAATCATTTCAAAGTCTGGAGGTGGATAGATGACATCAGCCACTGCTTGTTGCTCACCTCCAAGAAATGTTCCTTGAATACCAGATTCACCTACTTCATTGTCATCACACAGGGGAGGATATCCAAGTGTAGCCCTTATAGAATTTGAAATCCATTTTGCATGCTCAGAACTGGCCTTGACTAACACTCTCTCCCCCTTTATGACTTCTTGAGCCATATGATCCCTTACATCATCTTTCTGAAACCGGATTTGGCTATCCAAATATCTTATGCCCTCTTTAAAGAAAGGTCTAAGCTTTGTAAGCTGTTCTGATATGACCTTCTGTGAATCTGTAATGGCATTCTTAACAGCAGCAATCTCTGCTTGAAATAGCTTATCAAAATCAGCTTTGGCAGCAGCTGAGGAAGTTGAAGGTTCATCTGACTTATTCTTAATTTCAGTGACAATTGCATTGTGAGATGCAGTCAAGTTATCATTCATCCTCAACTGATTCTCCAGCACATAGCCTTGTTTGACTGCTATATCATCCACTTTCTCTTTAATTGCTTCTTGATGTTTAGCTAGATAGACCACAGCATTAGCACCCTTGGTAAAACAATCAGTCATTGCTGTTTTATTAAGGTTCATTTCAAACCTTATAGACTTGATTTCCTGGCCTAGATCAGTTTGCAGTGCCTTGTGCCCTTCATCAACATAAGTTTCTAAGGCTTTCCTTTGTTCATCCATCTTGATTTGCATTGCAAGCAGTAGAGCACTATAATCAGTGGATGGAGCTTGTTGAACTAATGAATGTTGAGCAACAGTTTGGAGAGCCTTCTTATAGCTCTGGCTCCTCCTCTTGAAAACAAAGAACTTCTTTTTCTGAGCTTGCTCAGCTTCATCATCTTCGGATTCAGATGTACTTGCTATATCCACCCTATCCTTAGGGCTGGATGGTCTTTCAGTATGCACATCTTGTGCCTTCTCAGAATCTAGCCTTATAGGCTCTTCTTGACTATCCAAAGTCTCCCCCTCAGCAACAGCATCCTTCACTGCATCAGCAGCAGTCTTTTCCATATCAAAATCATCTTGATCTAAGTTCAAAAACAGATCTTCCATGGTATACTCTGCTGGAGACTGTGCAGGAGATGTACTTGGTTCTTCAACCACTGTATCAGGTATCACAACAGATGTGTCTGGAAGAACAACATCTGGTTCTGGGTTTGCTGGCTGATTTTGCTGATGATCATCAGACAAATCAGAATTTGTTATACAAAAATTCAAAGTGTTAAGATCAACAAGTACCTCTTGAATGATGAGAGTAGCCTGCTCACTATCCAGTGTAGATGGATGTTCTACAGCTGGAGGCTCCCCCTGGATATCAGCTGGCTCCTTAGGAGCAGGTGACTTTGCTGCAGTCACATCTACTGGACTTTCAGGAGTGAAGACCACCTGTTCTTCACTGCCTGAGCTGCTTGAGGACTCTTGAGGCACAGCAGCTGTCTTCCTTTTCTTCCTGGGAGGAGAGTCTGTTTTAGAAGTTTGTTTCTCAGGGGTGGCCAAGTCCTTTGACACCAGCACCCTTTCCCATCTTGAGAATATTCTGGAGTCCATTCTCCTCATATGATTTATCTTTGTTCCTGCAGTAGTGCTCATTACCTCTGGAATGGATCCAGCCAGGTAGAGACTTATAATCCTGCCCAGATTGGGCTTCTTCAGGCTTTCCTTCACTTTCTCAAAAACCACCATTGACCAATCTGTCTTCAGAGTGAAGATGATTCTGGTCATTACTTCAAACATGGAGGCAGACACCCTGTCATGCCCTCCTGGTTTGCACAGAATTACCTTGCCCACTACTTCTGACAAGAACTTGCCTTGATTGTTCATCCCCTTCCTATTGAAGACTGATCCCACCTTCATCTGTGAATCCAGTCCACACCAAGTAAGAGCTTCCCTGGTCTTAGAAGCAGTTACCTCCTCTTCTTCTTGAATCTTAGGTAGCTGAAGTACCTTTCTCAAAGACTTGGGGGATAGTTTGACTTTGGTGCCATGCACCCTGGACTTGATTCTGAATCCAGAGTCGTCCACAGTTGCTTGAGTAAGAAATTCAATTACTTCTTTCTTCCAGATTTTCGTTGGTTCTGAAACCAAGAATTCCAGTCCTGAATCGCTGACTAGGGTAATCACCGATTTGAATTCCTGATCGCTGTCGTCAAATGCGCCTCGCACGAGCTCATAGCCCTCGTTGACGTTCTCTTCCAGCTTGGGAGCCATTAGGGTTTGAAGATTTAGTCTTGAGAAGAGAGAAATGTCGACACAAGAGTTTAGGTCTCGAAACTTTGAAAGCGTGTCGACAATCAAAGACAGAACCCTATTTATACCTTTCCTGTTTGAAGACGAACAGGCGGGAGGAATTTCTAATGATGTGTCGACACTGTCAATAAGTGTCGACACTGACCTATAATGTCTCGACACTCATGTGTCGACACAAATTTAGTTAACAGATTCTATGTGTCGACACTTGGTTAAGTGTCGACACCACTATACTCGACATGTGTCGAGACTTTATTTATAAAAATTCTGAGTAAAACTTAAGTGTCGACACCTTAGTGGATGTGTCGACACCTACTCGACATGTGTCGACACTAACATTCTGAAGTGTCGACACTAACTTCCTAGATGTGTCGACACCATTTTTCTGAAGTGTCGACACTTACTATTCTGTGTCGACATAGACTTGTCTATGTGTCGACACCTTTTTACTTAGCCAATTTTTGTTCTGTATACTTAGTCTAAGTTTATCATACCTAGTTCAATTTTGAACTTATTAAACTTAGCTTCATCTAAGGGCTTAGTGAACATATCAGCTATCTGATTATCTGTTTTAACATATTCAAGTGCAATATCATTTCTTTCTACATGCTCCCTAAGAAAGTGATATTTTATCTCAATATGTTTAGTTCTACTATGAGATACAGGATTATTAGCTATGGAAATAGCACTAGTAGAATCACAATAAAGTGGAGTTCTACTTACCTGACATCCATAGTCTTCTAGCTGATGTTGAATCCATAGAAGTTGAGCACAGCAACTTCCTGCAGCTATATACTCTGACTCAGCTGTGGAGATGGCCACACTGGTTTGCTTCTTACTACTCCAAGAGATAAGTCTTCCACCTAGGAATTGACAGAATCCAGTTGTGCTTTTTCTATCTTCCTTGCATCCTGCAAAGTCTGCATCTGAATAGCCTGTTAGATCAAAATCTCCATTCCTAGGGTACCAGAGGCCTAGATAAGGTGTGCCCTTTAGATATCTCAAGATTCTCTTGACTGCAGTCAAGTGAGACTCTTTGGGGCAGGCTTGATACCTGGCACAAACACATGTAGCATACATAATGTCAGGCCTACTTGCAGTCAAGTATAGTAAGGAGCCAACTATCCCTCTATACAAGGTTTCATCTACAGGTTTCCCTGCATCATCCTTGCTTAGAGACATACTTGACCCCATAGGAGTCTTCATGGTACTGGAGGAATCCATACCATATTTCCTTATGAGTTCTAGGGTGAACTTAGACTGACATATGGAAAGACCACTTTCAGTCTGTTTAACTTGGAGACCCAAGAAAAACTTCAGTTCTCCCATACTACTCATTTCAAATTGACTCTGCATAAGCTTTGCAAACTTTTTGCAAAGGCTACTTTCAGTAGACCCAAATATAATGTCATCTACATATATTTGGACAAGTATTACTTTGCCTCTAGATTCCCTAAGGAATAGAGTCTTATCTATTTTCCCCCTTGTGAACTTGTTCTCAATGAGGAAACTAGATAGGGTTTCATACCAAGCTCTAGGAGCTTGCTTTAACCCATACAATGCTTTCCTAAGTCTATAGACATAATGTGGAAAAGTAGAATCAACAAAACCTGAAGGTTGCTCCACATATACTTCTTCTTTTAAATTACCATTAAGGAATGCTGACTTCACATCCATTTGGTATACTTTGAATCCTTGGTAGGTTGCATAGGCCAAGAACATCCTTATGGCTTCCAGTCTGGCTACTGGAGCAAAGGTTTGATCAAAATCAATACCTTCTTCTTGCCTATATCCTTTTGCAACCAATCTTGCCTTATTCTTAATGATGACTCCTTGTTCATCTAACTTGTTTCTGTAGATCCACTTTGTTCCTATCACATTGTGATCTTTAGGCTTAGGAACTAAGTCCCAAACCTTGCACCTCTTGAACTGGTTTAGCTCTTCCTGCATAGCTTCAGTCCACTGTGGATCTTGTATAGCTTCTTCAAATTTCTTTGGTTCTATCTGAGACAGAAAACTTGAATATATTGCAGCATTCTGATTTCTGCTCCTTGTCTGAACACCTTGTCTTGGATCTCCAATGATCAGCTCCACTGGATGATCTCTTAGATGCCTGTTGGCTGGAGGCATCCTTACTTCTGGTTGTACTTCTTCATCATCTTCATCATGCTGAGTTCCTTGAACTTCTTCAGCTCCTGGTACATGTAGTTCTCCCCCTGGACATAAGCCATCTTCTTCTACTTGCTGTCTTGCAGCAGGTACATCTTCTATGGTTAGCTTGTCCATCTTCTTAGAAAGACCTGTGGGGCTGCACACACTACTAGACAACTCATTGTTAATAAGAAGTGTCTCATCAAAAACTACATGCACAGACTCCTCTACAACTTGTGTAGTCAAGTTGTAGACTCTATAAGACTTACTATTACTGCTGTACCCAACAAACACTCCCTCTTGGGATTTGGCAGCAAACTTAGTTAAGTGAGTCTTCCCATTGTTAAGTATAAAGCATTTACAACCAAAAATCCTGAAATAGGATAGGTTTGGTTTCCTGCCTTTCACTACTTCATAGGGGGTCTTGTTTAACCTTTTAGTTATGGTAGCTCTATTTATCACATGCCATGCAGTGTTTACTGCTTCAGCCCAGAAATATTCTGGTAGTGAAGAATCACTTAATAGAGTCCTACCAGCTTCTATCAAGGTTCTATTTTTCCTTTCAGCAATGCCATTTTGCTGAGGTGTTCTTGGTGAAGAGAATTCTTGAAATATCCCATAGTCTTCACATAGTTTTGTCATGCTTTCAGATTGAAACTCTGTACCATGGTCACTTCTAATTTTGACCACTGTACAGTTCAATTCATTCTGAATTTGCTTAACAAAACTGTGGAAGACACTAGGTGTTTCAGATTTCTGCTTTAAGAAGAACACCCAGGAAAACCTTGAGTAGTCATCAACAACTACAAAGGTGTAGACCTTCCTACCTAAGCTGTGAACTGGCATTGGACCAAATAGATCCATATGCAAGAGATATAAACATCTCACAGCATCCTTGTTGTCAATGCTTCTAAAGGTGGATTTAGTCTGCTTGCCCTTTTGACAAGCTGAGCAAATGCCATCTTTGACACACTTAACTTGAGGACCATTCCTCACTAACTCTTTACTAAAGAGTTTGCCAATAGTCTTGTAATTTAGATGAGCAAGCCTCTTGTGCCACTTGACACATTGAGAGACTGTCTCATCAGCTACAAGACAAACTGGAGAACTATTGTTCTCAACCATAATGTCTAAACAATAGACATTTCTCTTCCTATAACCTGTCAAAATGATCTTTTGATCACTTGACCTCTTGATATGACAACCATTTTTAACAAATGAGATGTCATACCCTACATCACTTAATTGACTTATACTAATGAGGTTATGTTTCAAACCTTTAACATAAGCCACTTGAGTAATGGTAACTAAGTTAGAAGATATGTTACCAAACCCTTTGATGATTCCTTTTTCTGAACCACCAAAGGTCACCTTTGGACCATTCTTGATTGGAATGAAATCCTTCAGTAGTCCCCTAGTTCCAGTCATGTGTCTGGAACATCCACTATCCAAGTACCATGTTGGGGTATGGCCACTTGGATTCTCCTGCAAAACAAATTACTGAACCTTAGAACCCAATGGTTTCTTGGGTCCTTGGTAACTGTTAGCTTGCAACTTAACAAGGCTACCTACTGGCTTTCCACCAGGTATCTTGTTACTACCTTTGGCACTAACATTGTGCCAACAGTCCAAAGCAAAGTGGCCAACTTTGCCACAGCACCAACATTCAAATTTGTTGTACCTTTGCTTAGGTACAGACTTGGCTGTCTTAACTACAGCAGTCTTAGTGAATGTTGGGACTTTGCCCTTGGACTTGGACTGATTCTGAACAGTCCTTGGTGGATTAACAAATCCCAGTCCAGTCTTTCCTTTATGATGAACAAAATCATCAATCAAGGGTAGCACTGATTTAGGTTTTGAAAACCTAGCTACTAGCTCTTTCTCCTTCTGAAGATTAATCTCCAGTTTCTTAATTTGATCATTCTTAAATGTAATGGTACCCATCTGAATCACAGTAATGTGTTTCAGCCTGGCCACTTCATTTAGTTTTTGATCATAATTCTTCTCATAATCTATTGCAGCTGTCTTGAGATCAGCAATTTCCTTGGCCAAATTTTTGGCTAGGGTCTTGCTTTTCTTATAGGCTAGCAATAGTACTTGATATTCATCTAGGAGTTGATGAATATCTCCCTCAGACTCAGACATATTCTCATCACTTGATGAAGAATACTCTGACTCTGAACTTGAACTGGAATCAGAACTTTGAGTTAAGCCTTGTACCTGACTGGGTCCTGGCTGCTCCAGGTTTTTGGTACTTTCAGTCAAAGCCATCAGTCCTTGGCTTTGACAGTCTTCTTGCTCATAGATAGATTCCATGATCTGCATGAACTCTTCTTCTTCTTCAGCAAATAGCCCAATATAGGCTTCAGCATCTATCTCTGTGTCTGAAGAAGACATATCTGAAAGAGTCTTCTCATTCTTTGCAACAAAGGACTTCTCCTTCTTTCCTTTGAAGTGTGTTTTCTTCTTGTCACTGGATTCCTTCCTTCTTTCAGGACAGTCTGCAATAACATGGCCCTGTCTATTGCAGCAGTAACAAATTATCTTGGATCCAGTTGCCTTACTTGTCTTGGTCCTTTTCTTGTCCTTCTTTGAAGGCTTCTTTTCCAGATACTGAACCTCTTTCCCTTTGGAAGATGAAGGTCTAGACCTCCACTGTTTCTTCTTAAGGAACTTCTGAAAATGTCTGGTGAATGCAGCAAAGTCTTCATCACTTTCACTGCTTGTAGATTTTGTACTTTCAGATTCTTCAGATTCTGATTCAACTACCTCAGGAGGAGGAGTTGATGACTTGGTCCTGCTCTTTCTAGGTACATCTGACTTAAAGGCAACAGTCTTTTCTCTGTATTCAGTCCTTGTTGACTTTTCTTCTTCTTTTCTTACTGACAATTGCATCTCATAGGATAACAACTTGCCAAAAAGTGTGGGAGGAGGAATTTCTCCCAACTTTACCATTTCTCTGATGGCACAAATCTTGGTGTCCCAGTCTTTGGTTAGGGACCTTAAGAATTTGTCATTCAACTCATAGTTTGTGAACTCTCTTCCATATGACATGAGTTCATTTACAATTCTATAAAATTTCTTATAGCATTCAGTGATGCTATCTCCTCTTCCTTGCCTAAAACTCTCATATTCTTGATTAAGCAAGGACTTCCTATCTTGCCTTACTTCTTCAGAACCTTCCATGTAGACAATGAGGGTATCCCACATTTCTTTTGCAGTTTTACAGTGAATAAGGTTCTGGAAGGTGGCATCATCAATTGCACTGACTATGATGTTCTGTGCCCTTTTGTCCATAGTTGCTAGGACAATCTCATCCTTGGTCATTTCAGAGAAATCCTTTGGAGTCCTCTGATTTGCATCCAAAACTGAAATCTTCATAGGCACATATGGCCCTTCTTTGACTGTGATGTATATTCTAGGGTCAGAGGCTTCCATAAACAGCCTAACCCTCTCTTTCCAGATCCCAAAGATCTCTTTTCTGCATATAGGTAGTTTCATTGAACCCAACTCCTTATGATTCTCTGAAGAACCCATGTTCTTGATTTTCTTGAAACTGTTTCCTGTTTCCTGACTTAACTGAATCTGCCAAACTGGATCTCCTCAGACAGTTAGTCCTGATTTTGAGGAACCTCCCTCTGATACCACTTGAAAGATATGGTACCTAAACACCTAGAGGGGGGGGTGAATAGGTGACCTAAACCTTTTTAACTTTTGTTTGACAGCACAACAGTTTATCACAGATTATTACAGTTAACAGCAATTTCAGAAATCACACAGAAAAGCCACAACACAGCACAGCACAGCAGACACACTAATTTTATAGTGGTTCCCCAATCTTTGGGTACATCCACTTTCCCCCTTCGCCTATCTAGCAGTGTACTAGATTCGGCCAAACTTCTCCACTAGCTCAGAACCCAACAAGGTTCCTACCTCAGGCCCAAAGCCTTACACTCAGCCAAAAGGACTACACTCAGCCACCCAGGCCTACACTCAGCCAATCAAAGGCCTACACTCAGAGTTCTTCAACTCCTACACTCAGGCACCAAGCCCTACCCTCAGCCTTTATAAAATAGGCTTACAATCACTCAGATCCAATGGATCTTACAAGTTATAATAGAAATTACAAATTCTAACTCTACAACTCAGAAGGAATGAGAGGAGTTGAGAGTTTCTTGGAGAGTTCTTGGAAGAACTCAGCTTGATCCAAACTGACTTAGCTTTCTTCAAAGCTTCTTGAGTAGAACTGAATTAGTCTGAATCTTCTGCAGTTGATCCTTGATCTCTGCTTCTTGAAATCCAGATGACTCTGAATTCTTCTTCTCAGCCTTAGTTCCAAAGACTGAATCCTTGGTTGGAGCTCTCTCTCTCCAACTACTTAGATCTGCAGTTGGACTGCCTGATCTTCTTGTGTTGATCTTCTGTGTATCACTTCTTGATTTAGTCTGATCAACTACTTCAATCACACCATGTAATGTTTGTGAACTTCTTAATTATTATCTCCACACCTTTTCTGTAGACTGTGGGTGCCTATTTATAGGCTTCCTTCATGGTAACCGGCTGATCCGGTTTATAACAGTCTTTTGACTTTGCTGACAGTTGCTGTAGACCGGCTGGATTGGCAGCTGTCATGTCAACCAGTCACTTCTTGAAATTCTCGGTCAGTTAGTGTCGAGACTTTCTGTTCTTAAGTGTCGACACTTATAGACCAAGTGTCGACACATGTTGTGTAAGTGTCGACACAAGTCTACAAGGTGTCGACACATTCCCTTGTATGTCTCGACACAGTTTCTTCTGCATGTGTCGACACTGAAATTGAGTGTCGACACAAGCACTTGTACTTCATTCTCTCTGTATTCTTCTAAGTGTCGACACATCTCCTTTGTGTCGACACATCTTCATGTGTAGAAACTGTCAAGTGTCGACACTGCTTCTTGGTGTCGACACAAGTCTTCATTCTTGATTCTTCAGCTGAGTGTCGACACATCCCATTAGTGTCGACACTTATACTTAGAATATTTTACAAGTTTTCTGTTCTTTGCTAAGTGTCGACACAGCTCCTTGTGTCGACACTATCTTCAAGTGTTGAGTCTTCTGGTTATGTGTCGACACATTGTGCTGAGTGTCGACACATTCTTTAAGTGTTGACTTCTTTGAGTGTGTGTCGACACATTATGCTGAGTGTCGACACATTCTTCATATGTTGACTCTTTTGAGTGTGTGTCGACACATTGTGCTGAGTGTCGACACATTCTTCATATGTTGACTCTTTAGATTGAGTGTCGACACATTGTGTTGAGTGTCGACACTTGTACTTAGTCTCTGCAGAATTATGCTGAGTGTCGACACAACTCCAAGTGTCGACACTGTCTGGTGTTGACTCAGCTCTTCAAGATGTCGACACTTCTGCTAAGTGTCGACACAGCTTTTCTGCATCCTTCTACACTGAGTGTCGACACAGCTCCAAGTGTCGACACTTTCTGACTGGTGTCGACTCTTCTTCCCTGGTGTCGACACAATGACTCCAAGTGTCGACACTGCATGTCTGGGTGTCGACACAAGCTTTCTCAAGTGTCGACACTTTGCCTCTGGGTGTCGACACATGGACTTAGAAATTTTCAGCTTCAGTCCAGTGTATGTCTAACCTGCACAATTAACTCAAACAAACATCAAATACATTCTGATGTATATCATTGAGTTAGGTGAGGCTTCTTCAAATCAGGTACATTTGACCAATGTACCCAACACCACCTTTAAAAATAATCCATCCCCGCCATACCCTTCCGAACTTAATAAACAACGACAGGATGATCAATACACCCGTTTTTTAGAAATGTTTAAACAAATCCACATAAATCTGCCTTTCCACGAAGCCATATCCCAGATGCCTAAGTACGCAAAATACCTTAAGGACCTCCTAACCAACAAGAAGAAGTTAGAGAACCTTTCTCATGTCACGTTAAATGTCGAGTGCTCGGCGGTTTTGACAAACGGATTACCGAAGAAAATCAGTGACCCGGGTAATTTCTCTATCCCGTGTGTCTTTGGTGATATCTTTGTCAAACACGCTTTAGCCGACTTAGGTGCGAGTATTAATCTTGTGCCCCTCTCGTTGTTTAAAAAGTTAGGAATTGGTAGTCTCAACCCCACACGCATGAGTATCCAGCTCGCCGACAGATCAGTCAAATACCCGTTAGGAATAGTGGAGGACGTCCTAGTCAAAGTTGACAAGTTCATCTTCCCGGTGGACTTTGTCATTTTGTACATCGAAGAAGACGTCGAGGTTCCCCTGATCCTTGGCCGACCCTTCCTTGCCACCTCCCGAGCTATCATTGACATAAGCAATGGTAAGCTCTTCCTTCGAGTGGGCGACGATGAGGTAACTTTCTCTATCACCCTCTCGATGAAGAACACACTAGCTAATGATGACTCCTGTTTTTTCATGGATACCGTAAGTGAAGAATCCTTCTCTCACACCTCTGATTTTGAAGAAGAATTTTCCAATTTTTGTTCCTCTCCTACTCCTCCAACTGAATCTCTACACCTAAGTGAAGCATCCTCCACTCGCCTTTCTGATTTTGAAACAGAATTTTTTGATTTCTGTTCCTCTTCTACTTTTCCAACTGAATCGCTGCACGAAGCCGCCATGGCCGCTAGCAACACCCATTTTAATTTTACATATAAAAAAGTGTACGAGGACATAGTTTTTGAAAAAGAACAAATTTCCAAAACCTCGTATGATGACCCCCCTACCTTGGAACTGAAAGAACTACCAGAGCACCTTCGATACACTTTCTTAAAAAAGGACTCCAAGCTGCCTGTCATAATTTCGGCCTACCTCACGGACGCACAAAAGGATAAACTTCTTTCAATTTTACAAAAGCATCACCAAGCTATTGCTTGGCAGATATCTGATATCAAGGGCATAAGCCCATCTTTTTGCACTCATAAAATCTTAATGAAAGATAATTCACGTAACTCGATACAACCTCAGCGCCGTATAAACCCAAACATGAAAGACGTAGTTAAGGGAGAGGTTATGAAATTGTTAGACGCAGGAATTATCTATCCTATATCCAACAGTAAGTGGGTTAGCCCAGTACAGGTAGTACCAAAGAAGGGAGGGATAACGGTAGTAAGTAATGAAAATAATGAATTAATCCCGACTCGGACGGTGACCGGATGGCGAATGTGTATAGACTACCGTAAGTTGAATGACGCCACCCGCAAGGATCACTTCCCCTTGCCGTTCATTGATCATATTTTAGAACGACCTTCCGGACATAGCTTTTATTGTTTTCTCGATGGCCTCTCGGGGTATCTTCAAATCCCCATCTCCCCCGAGGACTAGGAGAAAACTACGTTTACTTGTCCCTTCGGCACCTTCGCCTACCGAAGAATGTCGTTTGGATTGTGCAATGCGCCAACTACATTCCAACGATGTATGCTCGCCATCTTTGATAAGTACGTAGAAAGCATTATGGAAGTTTTCATGGATGATTTCTCCGTCTTTGGGAATTCCTTCGATAGTTGCTTAGAGAACCTTGAAAAAGTCTTAGAGCGATGCGAAGAAACTAACCTCGACTTAAATTGGGAAAAATGTCATTTTATGGTGAGGGAAGGGTTAGTTTTGGGACATAAAATTTCTGAAAGGGGTATTGAAGTAGATGTTGCGAAAATAGAAGTTATCGAGAAGCTGCCGCCACCTACGAACATAAAAGCTATAAGAAGTTTCCTGGGTCATGCGGGTTTCTACCGCCGCTTCATAAAGGACTTTTCCAAAATCACCAAGCCCCTTACCCATCTCTTAGAAAAAGACGCCCCATTCATCTTTGATGACCTCTGTCTAGCTGCCTTCAATTTAATAAAAGAAAAATTAGTTAATGCCCCAATCATGATAGCTCCGGTGTGGGATCTTCCATTTGAGATAATGTGTGATGCGAGTAGTTATGAGGTGGGAGCCGTACTAGGTCAACGTATTTCCAAGAACTTCCACTCCATTTATTACGCTGGTAAAACACTCACATCTGCACAGGAAAATTACACCACAACCGAGAAGGAGCTCTTAGCTGTAGTATTCGCTTTTGACAAATTTCGCCCTTATATTACTCTTTCGAAAATTATTGTTTTTACGGACCACTCGGCACTCAAATATCTTCTCTCTAAAATGGATGCCAAGCCTCGCTTGATTCGCCAAGTCTTACTCCTCCAGGAGTTTGACTTAGAGATCCGTGATAAGCGAGGTGCCGAGAACTTGGCCGCCGACCACCTTTCGCGCCTAGACAACCCGTTTATAGAACAATTAGATGAAAATTCTTTTCATTACTATTTCCCTGATGAGAAGCTGTTCATAATTAACATATCTACTTCTCCTTGGTTTGCCCGCATCGCCAACTATCTAGTGGCCCGTGTGCTCCCAAAAGAGTTTTCATCTCAGCAAAAGAAGAAATTCTTTTCTGAGCTGAAAACTATTTTTGGGAGGACCCGCATCTTTTCAGAATTTGTGTCGACCAAGTGATCAGGAGGTGTGTTTCTTTTGATGAAGGATTAGATATTATTAAACATTTGCATGAAGGACCGACAGGTGGGCACTATCAAGCTGCTCGCACCGCTCACAAAGTGTTAAGCGCGGGTTTTTACTGGCCCACCCTGTTTAAATACGTGCATGCCTTTGTGAGTAGGTGTGATAGTTGCCAACGGTCGGGGAATATTTCGAATAAAAATGAAATGCCACAAAATTATTTCCTAGAGTGCGAAGTTTTCGACCTCTGGGGGATTGATTTTGTCGGCCCTTTTCCTTCTAGCTTCGGGAATAAGTACATATTAGTTGTCGTTGATTATGTTTCGGGTTGGGCCGAAGCCCAAGCTCTTCCTACGAACAACGCCCGAGTCGTAGTTAATTTCCTAAAAAAATTATTTTCTCGATTCGGTACGGCGCGCTATCGTTAGTGATAGGGGTTCCCATTTCTGTAACGTACAATTTTCAAAAATCCTAACTAAATATGGCGTTACTCATAAGCTTTCCACTGCCTACCACCCCCAAACTAACGACCAAGTCGAAGTAGTGAATAGAGAAATAAAAAGAATTTTAGAAAACACTGTTTCAACATCTAGAAAAGACTGGTCAGCCAAATTAGACGATGCTCTATGGGCCTACCGAACAGCATACAAAACCGCCCTCGGCTGTATGTCATATCGGTTGGTTTATGGAAAATCGTGTGATTTACCCGTAGAGTTAGAACACCGCGCCTTTTGGGTCTTACGATTTTTAAACTTCGATCCCCACTCTGTCAGCGATTTTAGAAAATTTCAACTTAACGAACTCGACGAGTGGCGCTCTTACGCGTATGAAAATAACAGACTTTATAAAGAGTGGATGAAGTGTTTACACGATCGACATCTTAAGCACCCAAAAATCTTTAAGCCGGGCGACCAAGTGCTTCTTTATAATTCTCGTTTACGTTTATTCCCGGGTAAATTAAAATCGCGTTGGTCGGGGCCTTTTACTGTTTTAGAAGTCTTTTCTTATGGTACTGTTTTAATTTCCCACCCTGATAAGGGTACTTTCAAAGTGAATGGTCAGTGTCTTAAACTGTATTTCTGTGATGATGTCAGTCTCAATCCTGTTAACTCTATCTTTCCGGTCCTGACATTTGATTAATCTGAACTTTATTTTTCTCATAAACTTTGAACTTTATTCGAACTTTATTTTTAAACAATATTTGGGACAATCTTATTTTGTTGCGTCGAGCTCAAACGACGCTTTAAACAAAGGGCGCTCTTGGGAGGCAACCCAAGTTATCTTTTTTGTTTTCTTTATTTTACATTTTTTGCCCCGAATGGCTCCAGCAAGCTGAAACTTCTCTGCTCGCCTGCTCCAACGGTTCTGATTCCATGACAAAGTCCACCCGACGACGTTTCCTGAAGATCCACAGCACAGGCATGGAGGAGCGGCATCACTCAGCTTTCCCTGCCACATAAAACCGGGGAAGTACCTGTTTTTCAATTCTGTCTTTCATTTCTGTACTTTACTTTTCTCTCGTTCTCCGACCACCTTCTCCATTGAGGACAATGTAGATTTTAAGCTTGGGGGATGAGTTCCTCCTTTTTGCTTTTTGTAAATATCCAAAAAATATATCCAAAAAATCCAAAAAATTCAAAAAATTATGTATATATATACCTGCATTTTGGTATTTCAATAAGTACCTCATGTTTATGTTTGGTTTTTCTTAAACTTCTTTATAACCAACATAGTTAATTATAATTTTTCTAATCATTCTTTTTAATCATATTTAACAAGAAAAATGTTGGTCATGCTGTGTTTCTAATTCACGGTAGCATGTTAAGGTAAAATATTTCTCTAAAACGTGCATTTCTATTATGGTTTTCCGTTCTTTATTTTCTTTACTTTCTCTAAAAATTTATCATCCATTATTTTCCTTTTCGTCTTTAGATAATTTTTGTAAGAACAAATTTTGAATAACGTAGTAGATATGAACGATCCAAGTCACATATTATTCTTATTTTCAACATAATTTCATCAATCTTCTTTTATTATCTCGAACTTGCTTTTTGAAATTTATCGACTTTATGTTTTAAATAAATTTTAAAAAAGCGTGAAAATGATTTAGGCCATTTTTGTTTACGTTTGAGCTTTCCTGCCAACCTAAAATCTTTTACCACTAGTTAGCCGCTTTTGAGCCTTTTTTCCAAATTCATTTGATAAACTCCACACAGCATTTCATTTTCACCAAAGCCCAAATTCCTACCTATCTAATCACGCTAAGTTTTTTGATAGGAAATTTTGTGTTATCTTTGTAGAAATTGTTGAAAAAAGTGTACTCAAAAGCAATGTATTGAAAAAAAAGAGAAAAAATGAATGAAAATAATAATAATAATAATAAAAGAGAGATAAATAATCATAAAGAAAAAAAATAAATTTATTTATACATATTTTGTTTAAAATAAATTTATTTTTTTTGAAACTCGTTGTTTTGGTTTAGTGTGATTTTTAAGCCTCCATGTTTATATTTGAATTCCACTCCTATTCATATTCCTAAACCAAACGTTTCGGTCCTATTAAATCCTTTTGATTCACGCCTTTTTTTAATTTTATTTAACAACTAAGAAAAGAAGAAAAGTAAATCAGTTTTAGTTTTGGATTTAAACTTAGATTTTTGTTATTTAATTGATATAATTATAAAGCGTTGCTTGGATCTAGTAATAACTCAATACGTTCTTTTCATTTTCATTGCCTTGCTCAAATCTATTTAAAGAATTTCGTCAAAATTCTGGATGATTTATTTTTATTAAGTAAAGTTTATAAAAGTTAAATCATACCAAAATAATTGTTTTAGATTTACGTTTTACATTCTCCCTACCTAGAATTTTGCATAGTACTTGTGTATGTATGATTAAAACTTTTTGAATTAGTCACTTTTATGATTAGCTAGTCTTTATATCTTTGCTTGGGGACAAGCAAAACTTAAGCTTGGAGGAATTTGATAATACGGTTTGCAGTCAATTTTATTAGGATATTTTCGGGGTTTTAAAGCAAATCATGTCTTGTAAAGTACTTATTTTGATTCCCCTTTGTATATATTTTTGTCGCTAATGCATTTTTTCTGCTTTTTGTAGGTTTTCACGGCTTTCAGCCGAATTTTGCTGTTACACGCCCCAAGGTCACTCCCTACCAGGGCGTGTACCTAGGGCGTGTAACCCAGAGGAATGAAGCAATTGGTCCGAAACTGCATTCCGTGGAAACTTAGTGTACACGCCCTCGGTCATGCCCGTGTCACATCTGACACGGGCGTGTTATAGAGGCGTGTCCCCAGGTTTCGAGGAATCGCCGCAGCGCGCTCGTTTTTCCCGCTCCACCGTCGCACCGAAAGTGTCACGCCCCAGGGTCATGCCTAACCCGGGCGTGACATATGGGCATGTACTTCAGCAATTCTGCCCGTCACCTCCAACATTCAATTTCAGCTCAACAAAGTCACGCCGCAAAGAACACGCCCCAGGTACACGCCCTACCAGGGCGTGACTTGTGGGCATGTACCTCAACTACTTCGTCAGAATTAAATTCCAGCCCGAAAAAGTCACGCCGAATGTGTCACGCCCCAGGGTCACGCCCGACCAGGGCGTGACAGGGGGGCGTGACCCGACCCGAAAAATTCTATAAATAGAGCCCAACTCTAAGGGTTCAGGGACACTTTTCGGATTGAGAGGGGAGGTTCTGTCCTTTGTATTTTTGAACTTTTAAGCATGCCTTTTCATTTTTAGTTCGTAGCCCTAGCTTTATGCTTTTCCTGTATTAGCTCCTAGCTTCTTTCTGTAGTATGATGCTAATAATAGTGTAGTTTACTTTCCATGCACTTGTAATCTCTAGTTTTCAAGCTGTAAGATCTCTGTTTCCATTAATAAAAAGTGTTGTTTTCTTTTACGTTTCTGCTCTATTTTCATTTTCTTCTTCTACTCATCCCCCCTCTTCCACCTCACCATGATTAACTAATCCTCCATGTACTCGATCTTAATGATCCGAGGTTCGAGTGATTAGGTTATGATGATTTGAATCTTACCTTTTCTTTTTAGGGTTTAGCTTTGAATTGCTCTTGATTTTTCACGGGTTGGAGGTATATCATCGATATATACTCTCCACCTTTGCTTTCATTCTGGGCTAGCCAAGAGGCCGAAAGTTTGAAATGAGCACTCAAGAGTAAAGGGAGTTGTTCGCACCCCTCGAGAGAGGCAGACGTTCAAATCTCCCGGATTGGAGTAAAATCCAATAGCGGGGTTCACCGCGTAAAGCGAGTTTTAGGCCTCCAATTTAGGCGAGAGTCGGTCGGACCTTCCTAAACTCAGTTAGGCACGGCCTTCGAGAGAAGCGTGTCAATATTCATGGAACCTCCATGGTCAAGGACCTTTACCCTAATTAGCTTAGGTTTATTTATCGTATTTTTCTAACCACTCTTGCCGAGGTGATTTCTGATCGAGTGCATTTTCCCCTTCATCGTTACTAAGCTTAAGTTAATCGCTCTTTTAGCTCTCTTTAACTTTTCATGCAAGTAGCTCTCATTCATTGCAAGTAGTTCTCTTCCTTTAGCACATTTAGCTTTCTTCTAAAAAACCTTATTTTTCCGTCGATAAAATAATAGATTTCGTGTGAGTAAGCTTACTCAACTGTTCCCGGATTTCAATACGACACTTGTGTCCCCTAGCTGCATTTCGATAGGTATACTTGCCTTGTTGAATTGTTAGTTTGGTTATTTTCTCCTTGCAGATATCTAAGAGAAAATCAGTTCTCGGTCAGTCAAAAAGAGATAGACAAGAAAAGAAAGTATCAACACAGTCAGTCATACAGTCACACAAAAAAAACAAGCAATACAGTGATACAGACAGACAATCAGACACACTTAGATTGCACAAAAGAACAATCATACTCAAATCAAAAGTTCTACTGCAATCAGCCTAACCAGAGAATACATCTTCAAGAAGAAGAAGAAGAAGAACCTATTACTATCTAGAGTCTTCTTCCTTCAATTCTCAGGACAACTTCGAAGGACAACAAATTTTAATCTGTCAAAGAAGTTCCTGAAGCATCTCTGGTCCAGGCACTCTAGGTCTTTGAAGACCTATCACCCTGAAGCAGTGCTCCAGCATTCCTGATTAATTCTAGATCTCAGGGGGAGCAACATGCTAACATCAATCCACAGTCTTCTCAGCTGTTTTGAGAAAGAGAAGACACCATCACCTCATTTCCAATTCTCGTACATGGTTTTAATTCCCTTCAAAATTATTCTGGTTGCAAGTCTCCTTCCAAATGACTTGAGGTTTTGGTTTTTGAGCACCAGAACAAAAGCTCATTGGTGTCAGGCAGCTGATCAAAAACCTGAGTGAATTCCTACCAGGGTGGTAGAAGAGTGGATGTACCCAGGTTGGGGAACCACTATAAAATTTCTTATGTCGTTTGGTTTCCCTTTTCTTTGTGTTTTGGCTGTGTTTTGTGAATTAGATAGTTGGCTGTGCTTAGCTTATTTTATTTGTTGACTTGTTCACCTAGGCCTATAACAAAAGTTGTAAAAAATTTTGAAGAAAGCACAATACTCTATTTACCCCCCCCCCTCTAGAGTATTTCAGATCTAACCTGCACTTTCAATTGGTATCAAAGTGAGGTTGGTTAAAATACCACACCTTATTGGTTGTACAGGCTAACACCTGAACCACAAAGATCCCTCTTGTTAGATCTGTTTGTTTGTTTTTGTTATTAGATTTATTTCTTCACATAAATGGCCCAAAACAAAGATTATGCAAGCATCAGACCTCCAATGTGCAATCTTAACAAGTTTGCCATCTGGAAGGCAAGAATCAGGTTATACATGAACTCTATTGATGAGGATATCTTTTTTGTTATCTTGATAGGTGTACCACCAGCACCTGCAGCTTCTACCAGCACTTCTACCAACATGACTGCAGTGCCCCCTCCAGAAAACAATGATGCCTACAAGAGAGCCAAAATGGCGGATGCAAAGGCAATAAATATCTTGGCTCAGACAATGTCAAATGACATATTTCAAAAGGTGGCTGAGTGCACCTCAGCCAAGGCCATTTAGGATTCCCTCAACCAAATGTAGCTGGCTCAGCATATGAGAGAAAAGATAGGAGATCCAATCTCATAACCCTGTATGAGAACTTCAAAAAGGATGAGACAGAATCAGTGGCTGGGATGTACAACAGGCTGAGTTCAATCATCAATAAGCTCAAAACCCTGGATAAGGACATCACATTGACAGAGGTGAATGACAAGATATTGATGTGCTTCCCTAGCTCTTGGGATTCCAGAATCTAGCCAATCAAAGAAATCAGAAGCCTCAATGAGATAATAACTGAGTCTCTACTAGGCAAATTAAAATCCTATGAGCAGCTGGACAAATCAAGAGAAGCAGCAGAATAGAAGGCTACAACTCCAATTAAAAAGGATCATAACATAGCCTTTAGAGCATCTGAGGAAAGTGAGTCATCAACTTCCAATGAAGAACTCATGAGGATCTTTGCCAAAAGGTTCTACAAGATGGCTAGAAAGGATTTCAGAAGGAAATCATCCAGACAGGATGATAAGCCCAAATATGACAAGACACCAGCCAAGGAGGTTGTGTGCTTTGGGTGCAGAAAGCCTGGACATTACATCTCAGAATGTCCAGAAAACCAGAAGAAGGACAAGAGCAAAGAAAGAGACTCCAGAAGAAAACACAGCAGCAGACCCTCTTCCAGCAAGTATAAAAAGAAAGACAAGGGCTTTGTTGCTGAGACATGGAGTAACACTGAAGAAGAAACATCTTCCTCCAGTTCAAGTGAAGAAGAGGAAGAAGCAAGATCCAAGGAGATCTGCCTAATGGCAATTGATGCCTCCAGGAGCTATTCTGGATCAGAAGAAGAATCAGAAGAATAAGCAGCCTCAGACTCAGAGGCAGATCAGGTTCTTTCTAATTTTGATTTTAATTCTGATTCATTCAAAATTGATTTCAAAGCCATGTGTTTAGATTTAATTAGCTCAGAAAACGAAATAAAGACTCTTAGAGAAAGATTAGGAAATCTTGAATCAGTTAACTCAGAAAACATAAAACTACAAGATCAACTAACCTTAGCTAATGAACAAATAATTAAATAAAAATCTGAATTATGTGAGGCCAAACAACTTGAGTAATCTCTCAATGGGAGAAGTCTCAAGCTGATGGACATTACAAGCACAGTGAATGCCAGATTAAATGGCAAACTGGGCTTGGGTGCATCATCAAGTTTACCCCCCATAATGAAGAAAAATATACTTACAACCCCCATCAAGTTCATTTCTGCCAAAGGAAAAGAAAAGTTAATAAACAAACCATTGTCCGTAAACAATCCAAAACCTATAGACAAGAGAAACAGAAATCAAAAAACAGCAAATAAAAACAAAGTTCAGCAGCATTCGTCAAACTCAGATCGATGAAATGTGGCGAGTTCGTCGAACCCAGATCGACGAACGCTGAACGCAAACTTCAGTTATAACTATTCATCTAACTGTGATCGACGAACTGTGCATGGTTCATCGAGAAGAGGTCGACGAACCTGGGGCATAGAAAATGACTACTGTCATTCTCTGAGCAGAGATCGACGATCTCATCCCTATTCGTCGAACTCTGGTCGACGAACTTACAACAATTCGTCAAACCCAGAAAAACCAAACCTAAATCATTTCTCTAACAGAAATTTTAAACCAACTAATAAGACATTTAATCCAGTAGCTGATTGGGTAATTCCACCTAGGAGATATCACCCCTTAGGTTATAAATCTCAACCTGCTTTATCAGTTATTTCCAGCTTTACTTTTCAACAAAATAAAGGACCCAAGGTAACCTGGGTCAAGAACAATTGAATTTTGTTTTTCTTTGCAGGTACAGGTGAAGAGCTGTCCAAGGGTGAGTCAAACTTGGTACTTGGACAGTGGTTGCTCCAAGCATATGACAAGCAGCAAGGCAAATTTATCCAATTACAAGTCCAAGCTAGGACCAAAGGTGATTTTTGGAGATTCAAAAAGTGGTCAGTTAGAAGGATATGGAGCAGTGAAAATTGGAGCAGTTACTTTCAAGAAAGTAACATATGTAAGAGGACTAAAACATAACCTTATATCCATAAGTCAATTATGTGATGAAGGTTATCAGGTACACTTTAACTCTACCTCTTACTCTATTATTAATGATGAAAACCCAACTATTTTAATTAGACTTAGATGAGGCAACGTATATCTAGTAGATTTTATTTCTGCTAAAACTTATGTTTGTTTACTTAATATCACTAGTAATCAAAATGAGTTATGGCATAAAAGATTAGGTCATGTAAACCTTAAGAATATATTTAGGTTATCTAAAGACAACCTTGTTAGTGGTTTACCTTCTTGCCCCTACAAGAAGGAAAGCCTATGCAGGGCTTGTCAATTATGCAAGCAAACCAAAACTAGCTTTAAATTCATTAATAAAGGTGATTCACCTAGGATATTGTATTTGCTTCATGTGGATCTATTTGGACCCATTACAGTACAAAGCCTAGAAGCGAAGTCTTATACTTTAGTGATTTTTGATGACTTCTCTAGATTCAGTTGGGTAGCCTTTCTGAGAGCTAAGTCAGATACATTCAAGGTTCTTAGAGATTTTCTCAGGACCATACAGATTGAGTTCTCTACACATGTTTCATTGATCAGAAGTGATCATGGCACAGAGTTTGAGTCTCTTCTTATGCATGAGTTCTGTGAGAAGGAAGGTATCAGGCAGTGCTTCTCAGCTCCTAGAACTCCCCAACAAAATGGGGTTGCTGAAAGGAAAAATAGGACACTCATTGAATCTGCAGGTACATTATTAGCAGATGCATACATGCCTCTATCCTTTTGGGCAGAAGCTGTAAATACTATTAATTATGTCCTGAATAGAAGTCTTATACATAAGCTGAAAAATAAGACCACCTATGAATTACTTAAAGGGAAAAAACCTAAAATCACATACTTTAAAATTTTTGGTTGCATCTGTTACATTCACACAAATAATAAGAGATACATTAGGAAGTTTGAGGCTAAGGCTGAAGAAGGGATTTTTCTAGGATATTCCCAAATAAGCAAGGCATATAGGGTTTTTAATAAATCTATCCTTAAAATTGAAGAATCTGTTCATGTATCTTTTGATGAAGCTAACATGTCTTATAAGGAGAAAGAGATTTCTACCAATAGATTTTTGCAGGTTCCACAACTGTGTGAGTCTATGGATGGACTAAACCTCACCCAAGAGGTATCAACCCATCCTACTCCACAGGTTGCTGAAGATAGTGAAGAAGAAATCCAAGTGGAAGTGGATGAACTTCCCTCAACAGCTAGTACCATTCCCCAAGAGGAATTAATTACAGAAGCTGTTGCTCAACCAACTCCACCAACTGATCTTGTCACACTTAGAGATCACCCCAGATCTTAAGTGATTGGAGACATTTCAGCAGGTGTACAGACAAGGCATCAACTCAATCAAGACTTGATGTATGCCTATTTTCTCTCTCAAATTGAACCTCTCACCATCCATGAAGCAGAGCAAGATCCCCACTGGATCATTGCAATGCAACAGGAACTAAATCAGTTTGAGAGATGCAGAGTTTGGGATTTGGTTCCAAGACCCCATAACTACCCAGTTATTGGAACTAAATGGGTCTACAGGAACAAGTTGGATGCTCAAGGCAACATTGTGAGAAACAATGCTAGGCTTGTTTCTCAAGGCTACAGGCAAGAGGAAGGAATTGATTATGACCAAACCTTTGCCCCTAATGCAAGGTTAGAGGCCATAAAAATATTCCTTGCCAATACAGCTCACAAGAGATTCAAAGTCTACCAAATGGATGTCAAGAGTGCATTTCTGAATGGAGTGCTTCAAGAAGAGGTTTATGTAGAACAACCTCCAGGTTTTATCTCTCCAACTCAACCCACTTTTGTATTTAAATTGCATAAAGCTCTCTATGGTTTAAAGCAAGCTCCAAGAGCTTGGTATGAGACCTTAGCAAGCTTTCTTTTAGAGCATAAATTTACAAGAGGAACCATAGATAAAACTCTTTTCACTAGACATCATAAGGACCAAATTTTGTTAGCACATATATATGTGGATGACATCATTTTTCGGTCTACTAATCCCAAATTGTGCAAGAGGTTTGCTGACCTCATGCATTCCAAATTTGAGATGAGTAGCATGGGTGAGCTTTCCTACTTCCTTGCTCTCCAAGTGAAGCAGCTCCCTAATGGTATCTTCCTCTCCCAAGCTAAGTATGCTAAAGAGCTTATTAAGAAGTTTGGGAAGGGTGATGCTTCAGGAATGAAAACCCATATGGCTACCAATGCTGTTGTGGATTCTGATGCAGCAGGGAAACCTGTAGATCAGAAACATTATAGGGCAATTGTTGGATCCCTATTATACCTAACAGCTAGCAGACCTGATATAATATTTGTCACATGCCTTTGTGCTAGGTTCCAAGTGAACCATAAAGAATCTCACCTTATTTTCCTAAAAAGAATTTTGAGATATATAAAGAGTTGTCCTAATCTAGGACTCTAGTATCCTGTAGAGTCAGATTTTGAGTTAACTGGATACTCAGATGTTGACTATGCTGGATGTAGAGTGGACAGGAAGAGTACCTCTGGAACTTGCCAGTTCCTGGGTATGAGACTTGTCTCCTGGTTTTGTAAAAAGCAGACATCTGTGTCTACATCAGCTGCAGAAGCAGAATACATGGCTGCTGGCAGCTGCTGTTCACAAATGCTATGGATACAAAACCAACTCCTAGACTATGGTGTCAACTTAAATAATTCAACATTATTTTGTGATAATACTAGTCCTATTGCTATAGCACAGAATCCAGTTCATCATTCTAGGACTAAACATATTGAAATAAGATATCATTTCATTAGAGATAATGTAGACAAAAAGAAAATTAACTTAATCCATATTCCTACTGATCTACAGAGAGCAGACATTTTCACCAAGCCCTTGGATGAGAAAACTCATCTGTTCTTTATAAATCAACTGGGAATGATCAATGGAGAAGAGTCAAATTAGTTTCTGTCTGCATTCGACGAATTTTCCAGAGTTCGTCGAACAGAGTTCGACGAATTAGGGAAAGTTTGAGAGATTCTCGTCGAACAGAGATCGACGAATTCTCTGTGTGGAAACAATTTTCGTCGACCGGAGATCGACGATCTTTGCTTCAGAAGACGTTTCGTCGAACGGAGTTCGACGAATTGTTTTCGATTCTTCTGGATGAGATCGATAAATTATTTGTCTATAATTTATTTCATCGAGCTCAGTTCGAAGAATTGCTTCTTTTTCGTGGAACGGAGATTGTCGATTCATATTCTGAAAATCTTATATCTAGGTTTTCTTCGACCTCCGTCCCGCGCTTTCAGTTCCTGTGCTCTTGATCGTCGTTTTTCTCTGTGTTTTTCTTGCAGGTCATCAATGGCGATTCCCGCAGGAGCTTTGGCGGCAATGAAATTTGATACTGGTTTTGATATGGACTTCGATTCTTTCCAACATTCTGACCCCATCTTTCTCTATATCTTGGAACTGCTAGAAGAACTTAATCTAAAGGACTTTATGACCCGAAGGATTAAACTGCACTCAACCGAAATCAGAGAATGGGTGTATACATCGTCTGTTACTGAGGAAGATGTGCTGACAGGCAATATCGGGAGTACAGCTATTCTGTTATCTCCCGCAATTCTTTTTGAGATTTTTGTATTAGTAAATGGAGAAGATGACATGGAAATGGACTCTGAAGAATTTGGTGACATTTTGAAGTTAATGGGTTTTTCAAGAAGCAACCCTTCTAAGTTGTTGAAGAAACAACTGTCCGCCGCCTACTAGTTCCTGGCGGACCTTGTCGGAAAAGTGCTGATTGCCAAGCAGTCTGCACATGACTACATCACCCGCTACTAGTTCCTAGTTATGTGCGCTGTGGTAAACAAGAGACATGTCCACTGGGGGACAATTTTCTTTGAGTTGATTAAGAAAAAGAACAGCAAGAAGGAAGTTTGTTTTGGAAGAATCCTGGGGATCTTCCTCCAGGAAAAAGCTGGTGAATGCATGGTCTCCCCGACCATCTTCATCCATTCCAGCAAGCGCCTCACCTGCGCCTTGTTTGGCAGATGGGAGAGGACTATCTCCAAGCCCTCAAAGGGTTCCTCCTCTTCCATCCCTACTTCTGAGAGCACCAAGGCTGTGAAGGCCACTCCCCACCCTGCTGAAGAGGTCATTCCATCTCCACCATCTCTTCCAACACCCCTTCCACCAAAACAGCCTCCTCATGTCCCTACTCTACCTCCATCACCACCTCTGGACATCACCAATATTCCATCACCTCCAGCTTCATCTCATGACACTCATATTCCTACACCTCCTCAGTCTCCACTTCCCCCTCATTTGTCAACCATTCCATCTTACAACATACCCATAGACACTATCATGCCAGATGCCCCCATTCCATCTGTCATTCCACCCTCCATTACCTCCTCTTCCCCTTCCCCATTTGATCCATCTACCATCATATCCTTGCTCACTCCTCTCATCAAATCTCTCATCCAAGAGGTCATTACACCTCTTGTGACCTCCATCAATTCTTTATCTGTTCAAATTTCTAACCTATTTGCTGCCCCCTCTTCATTCAGGGGCCTGGCTCCAGGTATTCCTGAACCCAGGCAGGGGGAGATGCTCAGTGATGAAGTTGGAGCAGATGCAGATGCAGCAGTCACAGCAGCAGTTCCTTCTACAGCAGATACTTTGCCATATTTTGATTCTAAATTGATTGAGTTGTTTAATTTTATGGATACTGACCTTGATTTAGATGAGACAGTTGAGCAAATAAAACATGTTGGTGATTTCTATTTAAATCCCACAGTTAATTTGTCTGTTTTATTAAGAAGTTTTGATACAGTTTTTATGCAGTTTCTTCCAGCAACTTTTACTAAGCCAAGTTTGGCTATTGTACCCTATACCTCCCCAATAAGTCCAGCAGTTGCTAAGCAACTCTGTGACAGTTTTGCTCCTCCAGAGGTTGCTCCATCATCTTCAGTCATTCTAGAAGATATTTCAGTACCAGTTTTTGTTATGGATGACTCTCCTTTGCATGATTTGGATGAGCTTATCCATGCTGATATTGAAGAGGAGAATAAGGCAGCAGCTGAAAGCTCTGTCCCCATTGTTTCTGACTCCTGTGCAGTCTCCTCCTCTTCTGTTGATGATATTCCAATCCGTGAACATCCTGCCCCTCCTCCAGAAAAAGCTATTATTTCTAATAAAGCTTTGAAAGCTTTGGATGCTCTTTATGACATCCCTCAGGGTTCTGATTCTGAAGAAGAAGATGATGATGATGACTCAGATGAAGATGTTGCCAGTAATAAAAAGAAGATGCTGACAAAGAAAAGGAAGGCTCCTCCTCCTCCAGCTCCAAAGCCTAATCCCACTACTGACACCCCTTACTATATTCTTCACAATGTCACTCCATACAAGGGAATGCCTGCATGGATGTGGTTGTCAAAAAACCAGTAGAAGGAAAGAAAGAGAAGTAGGAGATATTCCCCCCCCCCCTCCAGTACACAGATACAGGAAGGATCCTCCTCCTCCTCCTCCAGCAGCTGGTGCCTCTGGCTCCTCTAGCTCTCAGAGATCTGCCCCCATGCAAACATATCAGAGACAGTCAGGGAGATCATCTGGAAGCAGCCAGCAGAGGCAGCCACCCTCAGGAAATCAAAGTCAACAGCATCAGCAGTAGCAGCAACATACCTCTGAAGTACAGAAAGCTGAAAGTCCAAAAAGGCCATACTCTCCTCCAATCCCATTTGAAGATCCTGAAACTGTCAATACTGCAAAAATGGCCAGGTACCAGGAGCTAATTGGACTATCCTTGATCAATAAAGCCAAGGATGAAGGCAAAGATACATCAGGACTTACAACTATGTCTAAGTACAGAAAAGAAGAGCTGAAAAGATTTGACAAAGGCAATAAATTCTTTAATGTTGATGACTATATGAAACTTCATCCAGAAGCAGTTGTCCCTAGAGCAACATCATTGAACATTATAGGGGCAGCTGATATGACTATGACAAAGGCTTAGGCTTCAGATCCCAAGAGAGAAATCATCTTTAAGAAGCCAGGAGAGAAACCAACTGAAGACAGGTTCAAGCAGAAGAAGCCAAAGAAGTAATTTTCATGTTGTTTCAATTTCTGTCTGTTTTTTTTTAAACTATGCTATCTGTTTAAACAAAGTTGTGTATATATATATCTGCTGCATGTGTTGGTAATTCTCTGCCAGATATATTTCTTTTCCTTCTTTGATTTTCTGTTTGTTTCTGTTTTGAGTCTTTGTTAGTGACCTCACCAAAATAGGGGGAGATTGTTGGATCCCTAGTTGATTTGGGCTAGGTTCACTAGCTTAGGATGTGACCCATCCTGTATAGTGAGGGTCAAGTTTGTGTCCTACAGTCTAGGCCAAGTCCTTAGGTTCAACATCAGATGGACCAGCTATCATCAAGACCATCAGAATCTCCAGAATTAGATGTTTTCAAGACTAAGTAAAGTGAGTTCGACGTTCATCAAACTCAGCTCGATGAAAGGTGTTTTGCGCTCGACGATCGTGAGACAATTCTTAGTGATGAGCTCGACGATCCTTGTTCTCTGTTCGACGAATGTTGAGGTTCTTCATCAAGCCAAATTTAGGACAACTTCAGAATTTTTCTAAGTCTAGCTTCAAGCTTTGGTTGACGAATTAGACTCTGAGCTTGACGAACTTGGACCTCAAGTTCTCAGCTTCTCAGGTCGACGAATGCAGTACTCTACTCGATGAATTCTGCACTCAGAGTATTTGTGTCGACACTTAGGGCATGTGTCGACACCAGACAATTTATGTCGACACCAGAAGATTTGTGTCGACACCAGTATTTCAGTCAACACCAATTTATGTCGACACTAGAAGATTTGAGTCGACACCAAGATCAATCAGTCTACACCAGCTTATGTCGACACTAAATATCAGCAGATGCAGAATATTTGGCCAAGTCCACAATCTATCTCAGCTCGACGAATGAAGACTGTCTGTTCGACGAATGAAGATTGTATGTTCGACGAATGAAGATTGTCTGGTCGACGAACTCTCTCCAGCTCAGCTCGATGAACTCAAGCTCAGCTCGACAACTCTAGCTCAGCTCGACGAACTCAAGCTCAGCTCGACGAACTCAAACTCAGCTCGACGAATTGCGTTCTTCGTTCGATGAATCCAGACTAGGTCTTCTTCAGGTTTCCCAACTCGTTTCTTGGCGATGATTCCGGAGTTATTAATGTCAGATCTTCTCGGAATGTTACCATTATAACGCGCATTGACTATGGACGATTACATGCCGTTTTTCCATGGGACGGTTGGGGAAATCATTGATTGTCGCTTCCTTCAAAGGTCGACTGCAATTACTGCTCAACATTCGAATTTTGAATGTTCTCAGTCAGTCAAAAAGAGATAGACAAGAAAAGAAAGTATCAACACAGTCAGTCATACAGTCACACAAAAACAACAAGCAATATAGTGATACAGACAGACAATCAGACACACTTAGATTGCACAGAAGAACAATCATACTCAAATCAAAAGTTCTACTGCAATCAGCCTAACCAGAGAATACATCTTCAAGAAGAAGAAGAAGAACAACACATTACTATCAAGAGTCTTCTTCCTTCAATTCTCAGGACAACTTCAAAGGACAACAAATTTCAATCTGTCAAAGAAGTTCCTGAAGCATCTCTGGTCCAGGGACTCTAGGTCTTTGAAGACCTATCACCCTGAAGCAGTGCTCCAGCATTCTTGATTAATTCAAGATCTCAGGGGGAGCAACCTGCTAACATCAATCCACAGTCTTCTCAGCTGTTTTGAGAAAGAGAAGACACCATCACCTCATTTCCAATTCTTGTACAGGGTTTTAATTCCCTTCAAAATTATTCTGGTTGCAAGTCTCCTTCCAAAAGACTTGAGGTTTTGGTTTTGGAGCACCAGAACAAAAGCTCATTGGTGTCAGGCACCTGATCAAAAACCTGAGTGGATTCCTACCAGGGTGGTAGAAGAGTCGATGTACCCAGGTTGGGGAACCACTATAAAATTTCTTGTGTCGTCTGGTTGCCCTTTTTTTGTGTTTTGGCTGTGTTCTGTGAATTAGATAGTTTGCTGCGCTTAGCTTATTTTATTTGCTGACTTGTTCACCTAAGCCTACAACAAAAGTTGTAAAAGGTTTTGAAGAAAGCACAATACTATATTCACCCCCTCTAGAGTATTTCAGATCTAACCTGCACTTTCACGGCCAAACACAAAGAAAGACACGACCTTGGACACGCCCATGTACTAGGCTGTGTACCCCTATACAGGCACCAAAATTTCTTTTGGACGCGATCAGCTCAAAAATGATTTTCGGGGTGTTACACCTCGCTCCTTCTCTAGCGAGTCTAATAGGACCGGCCTTTCCCTAGGGACCACCGTCTTCTTCAGCTTCTTCAGTGGCGATGGTACGTGTGGCAAGCTAGAGCTGGCGAGCTCATCCCGCTTCTAGCTCAAGGTATGCTTGGAGGATTCCTGCTCCCTTCAGTGAGCCTCCACAACCGCCCACTCTCGCGCGAGCAGGTCAGGGTACAACCTTGAGTCCACGAATGGCGGGTTCTCCGGGATCAGCTACACCCCTACAAAAAGTAACTTTGTTAGCAAACGATAGTCTCGGCAAGCCTGTAGTAAAAACGATAATAGGTCATACCTTCGCCAAGTAGAACTAGGAGGAGCCAGTCAAGTACCCTTTGCAGGAATGCGACCTAGAAATCTTTATGCAGGAAGAACTGGTGGAGACTGGCGTTGTCGCCCGTCAGGGTCGGCGGCCGGTACACCTCCTCGCCCCGCTAGATTGGCAAGAAGGGTATGTTGCCGAGTTTGCCCTTGATGATAATGAACTTTGTGAACCAATTATGGTTCTTGTTGGCCGTCTCGCACACCTTGAGCTGCGAGCCGCCAAAGAAGGCTACCCCGTCTTTGGTGGCACGGTAGATGAAGAGTTTTCGGAAGACAGTGAGATTGAACTTAAACTGCTCCTTCCGAAGGAAGCTCGCGAAAAAAACAAGCATGGCGATCGTGTTGGGGTTCATCTACGCGGGGATGGACCCAAAGTACTTTAGAACCTGGCGGAGACCCTGATAGAGGGGCAGGTGCAACCCCACATTGAAATACGAGATGGGGAAGGCGAGTTCGTCGGTGAAGATGGTGTTGATCTCCTTGCCTCGCCTAGCTCGGCGCGAGCGAACCATGGCGGGACATAGTCTGCCACGAAAGTGTTAAGCTCCTCCTCTGTAGTATTCCCATTAAAGAAGGGGTACTCTGAAAATTGTTTAGCACACTTTGACCGCCCATCGGCATTGGGTCACATCTTGCCTATTTATACAGATCTTCGCGCGAGTGTAACAGGCGATAAGAGCAACAAAGAGGGTGTAAGCTGGCAATAAATGTGGTATGTCAATGGTAGGTAAGGGGTCCTATTGATATAAAGATAATTAAACCTATCGAGCCGACTACTCCAGCCTAGCTCGCGAGTCCCGACTCGCCAAACCCTCGCGACCTGCTCTACCCTATTGCGAACTGAGTCTGAAGCCCGTCATAATTAGCGAGTAACAAATATGAGAAATCTATTTTAAAAATATTTAAACTTATTACACGCAGTAATGTCAAATGTTCGAAAAATATAGCAGTGGAAAAATTATTTTCACAATATTCGAGATATGGGGGTCTAGGGGCGAGTGTCAGTAGGCTCAGCTCGGGAGTCATTTCCATCTACCCCGTCCTCACATCCCCATCCCCGGTGGTCGACGAGGGTTATTAAACTCGTGGACCAGCTCTAGGTCTTGATGAATGAAGCGCAGATTCTCCTGAATCTGATCTATAAGGGGTCCTGGGGATGTCATCCCGCTTGCCGAGCCGCACCTCACCTCATCCACCAGCAGCAAGTAGTCCTATTCTGGCAAGCGCAGCAGCTGCCGTCAACAGCTCGCTCTTCTTGGACCTTGTACAACGCGAGCCCATACTTCCTGAGAATCCCAATGGTTCGCCTACTCATCTCGGCAGGCTCTAGGGAGGCTTCCAGGAAGCCTTCCAGCATGTTGGGAGAAGGAGGGGGTGAGTAGCCCCCTGGATCGGAGGATTCCTCAGCTTCAGACTGACCAGGAAGGCCTGCGATGATAAATCAATTTTGGTAAGGAACCTGGGGTCAAAAATATGGCTAACACTTCAACTAACCGTATGAGGCGGATGCCCCTAGAGGTATGGCTAGCAAGAAGAACTCGGCTATCCTTGAAGAGGTCGAGCTAGAGCAGAGATGAGGGTCTTTCCACAACCCAAAAGGTAAGAGCCTGGAGAAGTGACCAGTTTCGAAGGTAAGGACAGGTATGTCATCAGCCTCCTTCCCTTTGTGTCTGCGAGCCAGTGAGTTTGGCATCGGTGAGCCCAGCCCACTGGTCCCAAAGGTGGGCACTGGGCTCTTCGCACGAGAATCAGCGACAACTTGGGAGCGTGAGACCACCTGAAGGGAATCGAATCACACTGGATGGGTGTCCACATCCCCTAGGAGGTTATCAGGATCAGCGGGGATGCCATCGACCTCCTTTCCTTTTGGTTCGGCGGACGGCTTGGAGGAAGAGGTGAGTCCCCGATCCGGCATAGGGACTAGATCAGTATAGACGGCCTCGCCAATCTTGGGGTCAGGTTTGGCCTTTTTTCAAACTTATGTTTTGGAGACCCGCTCGGTGACGGGTTAGAGAGCCAGGGGCTCAGCTCGGCAGCATAGGAGGCGTTGAGCACCATGGCACGGTTGAGCCTCTCTTGGAACTCCTTTGAAAGAGGCATGATGGTAAAAAACAGGAAGAGAGGGCTTTAGCGCCGCTCCCCCAGGCCGGCAGGCATATATATAGCAGCTTGTGGATCCCACCAAAAGATTCCCCCAGCCTCATGACGCACTCGTCGAATCACTTGGGGTAGGATGATTTTATCTGAGATTGGGGCAACCTCGCAAAGAGCGGTGATTGTGTATAATCCCATATCCGGCGAGCGGGATCGATAGGAGCCGGCCGCATCATTTGGCACGGTGCGAATCTCAGGCAGGTCGGCCAGGGGGTGCGAGTGCATTAGTGCAACTTGGCTCTCCCAGATTGGGGTAAGTCAAGCATGGGCCGAGTGGGTCAAGCCAGGCCCGCACTCGCCCCAACTCATCTAGAGGCGGCGATCGCTTGCCCTATCGAGCATTCACCGCCCCATGTGAGTGGAAGTTTCAAGGACCACTCGCCCAGTAGCATGTGCAATCTAGTGTTCGCCGAGCAATCCGCGTGATCTCGATGATTGGCGTTGAGTGAGGCTCGCTTGGTCGATGAATTCAGCTTGCTTGGCGTTGAGTGAGGCTCGCTCTATCGATGCCTTCAGCTGGCTTGGCATTGAGTGAGGCCGGTTCTATCGACGCATTCAGCTCTTGGAGTTGAGTGAGGCGCGCTATATCGACGCCTTCAACTTGTTTGGCGTTAAGTGAGGCGCACTCCATCAACTCCTTCAGCTTGCTTGGCGTTAAGTGAGGCGCGCTCCGTCAATGCCTTCAGCTTGCTTGGCGTTGAGTGTGTCGCGCTTTGTCGACGCCTTCAACTTGCTTGGCGTTGAGTGAGGGTGGTTCTATTGGTGCCTCCTAATCTTTACACAAGACGGAGAGCGAGACCTTTTTAGAGTAGCATTCGCCCAAGGATGGCAAAAGCGCTCTCGCCCACAACAGACAGGGTGGCTCTCACCCTAAGAAGCCGTGAAAAAAGTCTCGCCAGTACCGGGTGAGTGGCCTTAGATCTCGCATTTACCCATAATAGGGTGCCACGGAGGCGAGTACCTGGCTTACCCCAGCACTTGACCCTTTAGGAGAGTGGCTACTTCATGGGGAAGTCGTCCAGTAGGGTCCATAGGTAAAATTACATGGATGCCCTTGCAGGGTTGCAGATAGCCTTACAGAACAGCGGAGTTTGGCTATTGGCGGACCACTTGTTGCTGCTTATAACCATTCAGAACAATGGAGTTTGTCTGTAGGCGGATAACTTTTGACTGCATATAACCATTCAGAATAGCGGTGTTACACTATTTGCAGGCCAGGTTTTAAAAACTATAAATAGGCCCAATGGGGTACCTCAGAAGGTAAGCTTTCCAGTTCTCTTACTATTTTGTCATATAAAGCTTTCGGAGGTTCCCTTGCTCAACACTGGCTAAGGAGGGGAAGCTCTCTAAGATCTTCCGGTTGTGTGGTGGGACATCCGTGCTGGAGCCTTGTGTCAATTTTAAGTTCTAAGTCTTCGGTCAGCCAAGCTTGTTAGGTAAAGTAAGTGTGTGGTCACCCCTTCCCCAAGAGTTCGGACCCCACAAAAAGCCGATTTCCGATTTCAACACTTAAGGGCTCTAGGAATATGAACTTTATTATAAGCACACATTCTATTTATAATTATCATTTTAAATGTTAATCACATTTTTGATTATATGTTATTTATTGCACTTATTTATTGTGAAAGTTTATATCTTCATATGGTAGTGTATATCATTGACTAGGGTTCTAACTTCTTCAAATAAGTGGAGATTGTTAGGTCCATTAATCACAATGTCCTAGATTTGAAGAAGGCCCACAGGTCAATGATATACACGTTATTTTATCTGATATATGTTCAAAGTTCATTATATGCAGGTTGTTTACTGTTCATTGATAAGACAAGTTGTTGTATGTAAGTTGGACTCAACATAGGATGCTGGAAAAGCAGAAATCAGGATAAGTCCAGAAGCATTGAGTGAACACACTTCACTCAACGCCAGAGGTCTAAAGGCATTAACAGAAGTTCAAGCAGTCAAAACCTCGGTGTTGCTGGACTTAAACTTGGCTAAATCCAAAACCGTTAAGTGAAGGCAGTTCACTTAACGCCTACTCAAAAGAAAATCTGTCTAAGTACAGAAGCGTTGAGTGAAGAAGGGTCACTCAACGCCTCATCAAGAATTTAGCAGAGCCAAGAAGTGTTGAGTAAAGGACCTTCACTCAACGCCTTCAACCAGAAGAATTCTACCAAGTCTAAAAGCATTGAGTGATGAAGGCTCGCTCAATGCCTTATCAGTTAAGCTGTTTAAGTAAGATGTGTTGGGTGAAGAAGGTACACTTAACGCCTCAGGAAGCAGATTTTTTGCCAGAAGTTTTTTTGTTGAGTGAGTTGACTGCACTCAACGGCTGTGCAGTTTGACTGAAAATTGCTAAGTCCACTAGCACTATATCATGCTGATGTCATCCATAATTCAAATATTGTGGGACTTGTGTCCTAGAATACAAATGGCGCTGAATGCCTTCTATATAATAATTAAAGCTAAAGGTACTTTACAATTTTCCATTTTGGCTGGCCCATATAGAGAATAGATTCATTGGTCGACGGGAAATAAAAAGGACTTTTACAGAGAAATTGAGAGAGCTTTTTTCAACATAGTCATCCTCTCCATCAAGTGAGTATATCCATTACACTAAGATTTTACAGAAGTTGTCTGGAAGACAGAGAAGCTTGATGATTGAAGAGATCAAAAATTGAAAACATTTAAGTCCTCTACAGCAAGAACAGAAAACATTTTTTTTGTAAGAGGAGAAGAAGCATAGCATTCAAAAGTTGTTGTTTATCTTCAAGATCAATGCTTATAACACTGCTACATCAAAAGCCTGAAGATATACAGCTCTGCATCAGTTCTTCTCAGCATAAGACAAACTACTTTGAAAATCTAAAAGTCATGTTGTTGTGAAGAGTTTGGACTGGGATTTCTCAGTTCAGAAAGGTAACTCAGAGAACTCTTTCTCTGGAGTCAATCATACCCAAACCTTAACTCATCTGTAAGATCATCTGTTGATCCGAGTTGTAAGCCTAAGTTATAAAGGCTAAGTGTAGGGGTTGAGTCTCTGAGTTGTAGGATCCTTTTAAGGATATGAGGTAGGGCCTGTGCCTGAGGTAGGATCTATGTGTAGATCTGAGGTAGGAGATCTGATATCTCTGAGTGTAGGGTTTTCTAGCCTGAGGTAAGAGTTGTTATACTTTGAGCAATAGGATTGAGTTTCACTCTGAGGTGTAGGATCCCATGGGATCTTAGGTGTAAGCTTAAGGAGCTAAGAAAAAGGAGGAGTTAGCCGAATCTAGCTCACTTCTAGATAGGTGAAGGGGGAAAGTGGATGTACCCTACATATGAGAACCACTATAAATTCTGGTGTGTTGTTGTGTGTCTTGAAAGCTAACAATATAATATAACCCACAACTCAACCAAACTTAAAAGTTGTTCAAAAAGACTTGAAAACCTATTCACCCACCCCCTAGGTGTGTAGCTACTCTTGAACAAAGACTTTCAAAGCCTTCACTCAATGCAAAAACACTTAGCTGAATTATGACTATCTTTAGAGGCATTGAGTGAGCCTTCTTTACTTGACGCTTTTGTCTTTTGACAGCTTAATTGATAAGGTATTGAGTGAGCGTCCATCACTCAACGCTTTTGTACTTGGCAGATTTTTCTGATTGACGGCGTTGAGTGAACGTCCTTCACTCAATGCATTTGAACTTGATAACAATATTGATGAAGGCGTTGAGTGAACGTCCATCACTCAATGCTTCTATACTTGGACAGATTTAACTATCGGGTCATTGAGTGAATGTCCATCACTCAACACTTCTATACTGAGATGGATTTCACTGAATCTTCACTATGGATTTGAGTGACTAATTATCTGTCGGTGCATTTTTGCATCAGGCTTTGAGTGATGTGTACTCACTCAACACTTTTGTACTTGGCAATATTATGCCTCTCCTAAGTATCCTCACTTCTGTCCAGCCAATCCTCTGACACAATGAGCCTGCCTAATCACTGAAAAATAGACAACTTACACATATGAACTTAGACAAATATCAAATACATGCTTGTGTATATTATTGACTTATGGGACTTCTTCAAATCTGGGATATTATAATCAATGGACCAAACATTTATTAATTATGTCAAAGGTGGATTTATGAAGATTAAAGTAAGCCACCATGTTGGTGCAAGTAGAAAGAATGGTGGATTGTAACAACCTAAGTGTTCAATTACCAACATTAGAGTGGATCCTAACAACAAGAGGCTCATAATAGGATGGTCTATGTTTATCAAAGAAAATTGAATGTCTTTAGTCTCAAGAGTAGCTAAACACCTAAAGTGGGGTGAATAGATTTTTAAGTCTTTTTTTTGTTTTAGGTGCAACATCCCTCAGATAACTAGACCCCTATGAGTGGTTTCGTCATGACTAGGTCACAACAAAACCCTAGGAAGACCAAGTAAACCTAGGAATATAGGTGAGATCACTATAGTCTGCAAATAGTAGATTTCTAAACACTAGGTTAGGATGATCATGGGGCTTCACCATGACTCCAAGACCTCACCACAACCTCACCAACCTATTGGAAGGTCCTCTAGAGCCCTAAGGATCCATTAGAGTCAACTCTGGGAGGCCAAGTTCACCTAGGATCATCCTTGTCCTAAACTAGGCAAGGTACACTAACTAAGGGCAATGTGCCCCTAATGAGCCCAACCAACCCTACCAAGGTCTTCCTAGACCTAAAGTGTGGTCAATGGGTCACCAAAGATCCATTGAGGTCAAGCCTAGAGCCTGAGTTGACCCAAGTCAACCCTAACCCTAAAGTGGTCAAAGTGCCCTAACTAAGGGGCAAGTGACCTTCAGTGTGCAAAGTTAATCCTACACAACCATCCTAGACCTTAAGGTAAGCCAAGAGGTCACCAAGGACCCCTTGGGGTCAACCCAAATGTCATTTTGACCAAAGACAACTCTAGCCCTAACTTGGTCAAAGTACCCTTCCTAAGGGTCAAGTGACCCCCAAAGTGCCAAGAAAACGCTACCCAGCCCAACCTAGACCCTAGGGGAGGCCAATGGGTCACCAAGGATCCATTGGGGTCAACCCAAAAGGTTAAAATAACCAAGGTCAACCTTAGTGTAGTTTATGTCAACTTAGCCCAAAGGGGCTAACCCAAGCTCAAGCTTCTTCCATTTAGGCTAAACACCTCCAATTATGTGATAATATGAATTATTGGGATTTCAAATAGGCCCAAGGGATGACTAAGTCAGCCTTGATAACTAGGAGAGAGAGAGAGCTCCACCTCATCCTTAATGGAGTAGAGAGAAAGAGGGAGGAAGAAGCCATTCATGTCTTAGGGAGGACAAGAGCCACCTTTGATGGTTGGATTCAACTCCTCTGGGGAAGAGGAGTTTCCAGCCTGTTTCCTAGCCACCCCAAGCTAGATTCACCCCCCCCCCCCCCCCCCCACCACCACCACCACCATGGACGAGAATGGCCTTTAATGGCCATAAATGGCCATCCAACCCATACCCTTCCTCTTCCTCATCTGGTGGTTTTAAAAGCTTCACTGGACTCAGGGGAGTCGTTTACACATTTTACTTGAAGAAGACAAGGCATCACACTGTGTAGTTGCAGAAATTCGGCCAGCGGCACCACCACCATGGCAACCCGGAGATCGGCTCGTCTCCAGACCACCAATAAGGTCCTCCCCTTCTCCTTCTTCTATGGGTAGATCCTAGAGTTCATTTAGATTGAGAATCGGGTTAAATTGAGCTCGATCAATGGATTCATTTTCCTAGTTTTTCAGGAAGAAAACTCCTATTCGGGATCGCTGAAAAAGGCCGCTCCGGCGGCCGTGCCGCCGCCCGGCGATAGCCCCCACCTCAACGAAGGTGGTGCGGCGGTGGCCGGCCAGGGAGGTGGCCGGGTGGCCGGGAAATCGAGTTGGAAGACGCTCTAGGTCAGGTAAATCTCACCCGTCGGCTGTAGGAAGAGGATGACCAGTGATCGTCGGATTGCGTCAAGATCTGTGCAAGATCAGATTATATATATATCATATATTTTGTATATTCTGTCACACAAAGTCAGTTACATTAAGAATTAATTTAAAAATACTTACAAGCATAATCAGAGAAAGTTGTCAATATCAAAGTTGTAGCCCTAGGGGTGTAACTTAATTTAAAATTGATTTGGACCAATTTGGATGTTTGGTTTGACTAAGGCACTCATTTTGGTGGGGCTATACCTAGGGTTAGATAGAGACTAAAATGAGTGCCCCCACTTCATATCTTGTCCAAATGACCTTAAATTTGGACAGGGAGTCATTTTAACATATACCTAGGTCCTGTCCAAAAATGTGAATTTTTGAGATAATTTTTCTATAGTTTTTGGAAAATTTTAATAAATCATGTACAAATTAATTATGTGTCTTAAACACCTCAAAACCTTCCCCCCCCCCCCCCAAAAAAAAAAAATATTTGGTGGGTGATCTTGGGGAATATTATAGGGCTCTGGTAAAAATTTTAGCCCTTTTGGATTTGATTTGATAGGGTAACTGTGTAGCCAAATGTTGGCCCCTTTTAGGTCAAATATGGGCTAAGTGCCCTATGTGCTCTTGAGTTGGCCAACCTCACCTAAAGGTAATGGAACTTGGCACTCAGCTATATTAGCACACGAAATACCCCCTCCACTGTTATTGGGTGGAATTTTAAGGGTGGAGCCCTAGGACACTAGGGTAGGTCCTATGTGTGCAAACCTAGGGTTTGAGGTTCAAGGGGTCAAGTGAACTTGAAATTACTTGAAACTTGGTGGAGAGGACTTTAGGGTTTTCAAGGTCCTCTGTTAAAAATATCATGAGATTTAGAGGCTGATAAAATCTCCAAAACCCTAACCCTAGTTTAGGGCACAAACCTTATACATGTAAAATAGGTCATCAAGACTTTATGCAAAGTTGTGAAACTTGGGTAGTGTGTTCATAGGGTTAATATGAGGCCCTAGTAATTTTATTGGAAATTTTGGATTATCAATTTTAGTACCTCCTTTGTAAAACATGGATTTGCTCTTGAGAGTCATTTATTTATTTTGATCTCATTGTTCATTGGAAAATTATGAAAATTGTGCAGAGGGTGTTTTAGGTCATTATACTCATACCTGAATTTTATTGTAATTTTTAGATGTATATTCTCAGTACTTACATCACAAGTTTATAATTATACAATTATGTTCAAAAATAGGTTCAGAGCTCAATGATGGTTAGAAAATTGTGAAACTTGTGCAAAAGTGTACTTAGGTCATTATGCTCATGAGAAAATTTTATCATAACTTTTTAGATGAATATTTTCTATTGTTGTTTCATTAATTTATGAAAGAGGATTATTGTTCTAAATTAAAATTAGAGTTCATTATTCACTGAAAAATTTGGAAACTTGGTCAGGAGTGTTTCTAGGGCATGTTGGTCATGACTGAATTTTCTTATAATTTTCAGAAGCCTAATTGCAGCACTTGTTTCTTTAATTATTAACTATGTGTTTATATTTGAAATTTTGGATCAGAGGCCTAAACCTTGTAAAAAAATTGGTAGACTTGAATTTGTTGTTAATTAGCTGTCTAGTATTTATCACAATTTTGTACAGCATTGTGCATGACTGTAAAGGCCAGTTCATATTCAAAACTAGGGCATTTAGATTTTTAGGGAAAATAAATAAAATATTAGCTAAATTAGGAAAATTTTCAAGTTTCTGGATTTAGGCTATAAATGACATGATAGACCTCCATTAATTATCTTAGGGTGTTTGGATGAGAATTTAGAGTACCTCCTATCATATACATCCTATAGCATAAGGTGGTCTGCATGTAGCAAATATGCAGAAGATCTGATAGTAATTGATTTGAGCATATGGATTTTTGTTAGTGGCTTGCTGGTCATGGTGAAGTGAATGGTGTATATCAATGGAAGTCAGGATGAGTAGATTTTTGGGTTGTCTAAGATTAGGTGGTGCTCGGGATCGACGGAAGATCGTCTTTCTTGTGGAGGGAGAGAGATGGCCAAAACACACTAGGGTTACATCCAGAGTAATATTAAAAGGTATCGGGAATCGGGTATTAACCAACAATAGTAAGTGCCTTGCAAAAGGGAGCTTTGGGCTTCAGCCCATTGTAGTTCCTAGTGCCCTCGAGAACCCTTCATGGGGTATGCCTTGGGCAATCCTGAGCTAACTTAAACTGTAGGCAAAATAAACTGCAAGAGTAACTAGCATAACTAGGGATTCACTTTCACTCACCTCGATGATTCGGGATGTTAGGTTGGGTCACACTGGTAGTAGGCTCGATGGTTTTGATGATGGGTAGGTTGACCCTGCGAGCTTTGGCTCGGTTGTTGATTGTGACGGACGGGATAGTCCGGGAGCTTAGGCTCGGTTGTTGATTGTGACGGATGGGATGGTCCTGGGAGCTTTGGATCAGTAGCTGATATATAAGGTTGCATGTGCATAAAGTATAAGGTGGTGGTTCTTCAGTATTGGAGGGTCGATGCACTGACGCCAATACGTTGCAAGTTGTGCGTTGATCATCGCAAACACTGCTTCGGCCACCAATCGTATGGTTTCAGCCGAGGGAGGTGTTGCAGGCACATCATTCGGTGCGCTGCTAGCCTCAGAAATCGGGCGTTCTGACGGCCATGCACCACTTTTGGTCACCTATAGTTCTACAAAACACCGTTAAGCGATCAAACAAAATTGCAAAAAGCAATTATAGGAACACGCAGGTTCCTCAAACATGTGTATTTTCATTCCTAAGTGGACATTCATGGGTTCTTTTATGTTATAACGATGACGCACACACATGTGCTCACCACCCCTTAAAAGAATTCATCCATGAATTCATTTAAGTTGACTGAAACCAGTAGTCTGATACCAAATTGTATACCCCTTATCCGTCGCATAGCATATAGTAGTAGGTCCGGCAGGGGCCCGACGCCATATACCACAGACAGACTGGAAGGTTACTCAATGGAAACCATCCAACTAAGAATCAACATCCTACACAGAGTACATTCTAGCGGAAGTAATTAAAAGTTGCAATTAAAGAACCCAGCCATAAGCATGAATGTCCACTAAACAAACTCAAAAGGAATGAACGTACAATACACCTGTACCTGGCCTTATGGCCTTACAATAGTTTACTCAAATTAAAGTGTTTTCCAAACCTCGGCACGCAGGCCGGTCACACATGAATAATACAAGTAAACATTTATTTTTAGGCCTTCGAGGGCCGACTCAGCAACATGGGCTTTCGCCCGCTATTTACCACTTTACTCCGCAGCACCTGCAAGCAACAATCTACCGCAACGGTGGCAAACAAAAGCAATGGTCAGCTATGCTGACCAAATTATAATGACCATTCCCCCAAACTCGGGGCGACAATGCTCCTTCCCTGCACTTTGTTAGCATAACCAAGTAGTATAGTGTAAAAACACTTCATCACAGGCGTGGGCACGCATGGTCACACACCTCGTGCTCTCAGGGCACATTCACGGTGAACACGGTCAAAGTCTACTGACTCACCACCACCCCCTGCGCGGCAATATCTCGTGAGCATTTGGTCTTTCTCGCCACTACCTAAGACCCTCCATCTATGCCAACGGCAAGTACAAAGTACCTTTATGTCGCTTTAACCGAATGACATAGAGCGGGTATGGTTCCTCTTAATACGTTGCTCACACCGCCCTATCACCTTCAGACATGGGCGCGGGTCAAACTTCCCCGAGTCCCAAACCGACCACACACTTCACATAACCCGGTTATGTGCAAGTTGGCTCCCAGGCCACCAAGATGGCAGAATCACGCATCTGTCCAGTTTTCCAGGTCCACCTTAGAGTTAGTCCCCAAGGCTCCCTATTGCAATCTACCGCGTACAAAACCCGAAAAACAATCAACCGCACGGAGTCTTCTCCGGCCATTCATGCAATGCAACATCACCGATCCAGACCAACTTGTCCGGGTAGGCTTCACACATCATACCTATGTCCGTTTCTAGATTATGGACTCTACATGCTAAACAACGGGGACTATTCATGTCTACCCGAAGGAATGCCTCACCCTCACCGCAAACTTGCGAGAGCGGGTTTTCTATGCAAAGGAAAAGAGGACTTCACATGTCCTAGGATGAGAATCGTTACCCTAGCATTCCTCTTTGGCAAGATATAAATCTATGCAGATGAAAAGCACCGCAATGTCCTCACCTCCGTAGATCTGAAGTCAGCTCGTGATTCGGGGCTTTGAAGCTCCGCCGATGGCCGGATCTCTCTTCCTTCTTCTTCTTTGCTCTCCCCTCTCTCTAGAACTTTAGAAAGAGATTTCTTGGATGAAATGAAGGCATCCAAACCCTATTCTCGGGTATAACACAGCCTGAGCAGCCCTGAATCGTCGGATCCGAAAATAAGGAAACAGACGGCCACGATTCGGACTTAAAATCCAAAACCTGGGCTGAACACGGTTTGTGACACGCTTGTGTCCAAGGCCGTGTGCCCCATTCGCCGTCGAAACCGTCTCGTCCCGAAAAGAACATGGGTTATCGACACGCCCGTGTCAAGATTGACATGCCTGTGTCATCCAGTACATGCCCGTGTATCTGGCCATGTTTCTCCATCGACATAGGTCTAACATCCACCCAAGAAGAACACGGGTACTTAACACGCCCGTGTTGAATCTGACACGCACGTGTCAGGCTGAATACGCCTGGGCTCCAGGCCGTGTTTCACCCCCGACACAACTCGGCCAGCCACCCGAGTAGGACACGGCTTGTGACACGCCTATATCTCAGGCCGTGTTTGCTGCTTGACGATCGTCGACTGAAATGCTTCGACCACATGGCCATCGTCGACCCGAGCACGACAAGCCCTTGGGACACGCCTGTGTCCCAGGCCATGTGACCACTACCAAGTCCCAGACTTGGCTCAAAACGCCTCCCGTCACTCTTTTGAGTTTCGGGGCATTACAGCTTCGCACTCATTTGCGTTGGAAGCTTTCATGGAAGGACAAGAAGGTGTGGAGCGATACACAGGCTTGATGATGAGGGTGCGATTACCCAACGGATCGGAGCTATTCACCTCTGCCCACTACAACATGGAGGCATAGATCGGCGGGAAGGCATTCGAAGCACCAGCGACGATCCTAAGGATGCCAGCCTATGATCTGATCCTAGGCATGACATGGTTGCATTGGAACCATGCCCAGATCGACTGCCTGTCAAAGAGTATCACCTTGAGGCATGAGGATTCCAATGTCGTCATCGAAGGTATTAGACCTACCACCCCTCTCTTGTTATCATTCGTACAGGCCGTCAAGGCCCACCTGCGGGGAGAAGAGGTCTATGAAGTGTTTTTTGAGATTGTCGAGGCCAAGGAATCCATCTCTAGTATCCCGGTGGTCCGGATTTTGCTGATGTATTCCCAGAGAAGCTGTCAGGTCTACACTCGCATCGGGAGAAGGACATCCAGATACAGCTTGTGTCGGGGTCTAAGCCGACATCTAGAGCTACTTACCGGATGGCCTCGAAGGAGTTGGCGGAGTTTCGAAGCCAAATGCAGGAGCTAGTGGAAGCCGGATTTGTCCGGTCGAGCTCTTCACCGTAAGGAGCCCTGGTGCTGTTCGTCAAGAAGAAGGACGGGACACTGAGATTGTGCATCGACTATCGAGCTTTGAACAAACTGACAGTCTGAAATACATATCCACTGCCGAGGATAGATGAGTTGTTTGACCAGCCGGAGGGGCTGCATTTCTTTTAAAAACTGGATTTGAGGTCGGGCTACTACCAGCTGCGGATTCAGGAGGATGACATTCTGAAGACTGCCTTCAGTAATAGATATGGGTTGTTTGATTTTATCGTGATACCCTTCGTGCTCACGAATGCACCATTGGCGTTCATGAGCCTCATGAACCGGGTGTTCGAGGCTTATCTGGATGTGTTCATCATCGTGTTTATCGACGACATCCTCATTTATTCAAGTACAAAGGAGGAGCATGCCCGACATCCGACACTGACTCTAGAGAGACTGCTGGACCACCGCCTTTATGCAAAGTTCAGCAAATTCCAGTTCTGGTTGAAGGAGGTGGCCTTCCTAGGCCACATTATCAGCGGAGCCGGGTTGGCAGTGGACCCAGCTAAGATTCAGGCAGTTCAGGATTGGTCGCCACTGAAGACGGCCATGGACGTGCGGAGTTTTCTAGAACTTGCCGGTTATTACCGGAAGTTCGTGGAGGGATTCTCTCGAATTGCCCTCCCACTCATGTCCCTGACAAGGAAGGATGTGCCCTTTGTCTGGACCCCCGCAGTGCGAGACAGCTTTCCAGGAGCTGAAGGATCGACTCACCTCGGCTCCTATCCTTGCCCTTCCTTCGGGGAAAGAAGGATTCCAGGTCTACACCGACGCTTCCAACCAGGTCATGGGTAAAGTGTTGATGCAGAAAGGCCACGTGATTGCTTATGCTTCCCGCCAGCTGAAGAAGCATGAGCAGAATTACCCTGTTCATGACTTGGAGATAGGAGCAGTCGTGTTTGCTCTGAAGGTCTGGGGGCACTACCTCTACGGTATCCACTGCGACATATACTCTGATAACAAAAATTTGAAGTACGTGGACACGCAGAAGGAGCTGAATATCAGGCAGAGGCGATGGGTGGAGTTTCAGGTAGATTACCAATACGAGATGCACTACTGCCCAGGGAAGGCAAATGTGGTACCCGATGCGCTGAGTCAGAGAGCCGCCACCTCCGGAGCTGAGCCTCAGATTATGTCCATGGAGCTGGTGCAGAGATTAGAAGATATGCACATCACGCTGGTGTCATCTGATGACCCTGAGCTCTATGAGGAGTATTTAGCCGCGATTAGCGCCACAGATGACATTCGAGACCGAGTCAGAGATGGGCAGAGGCAGGATGCCAAGCTGGAGCCGATATTTCGGGCCTTGGAGGCAGGCACTGCTGGAGATTACACACTGAGGGATGATCTGGTATGTTTCAGAGGACAGGTTTATATACCAGAGGGAGGCAAGGTTCGGGAGGATATCATGATGGAGTCCCACAGCAGCCGGTATTCAGTACACCCGGGAGTTACGAAGATGACTGCGGATCTGAAGAAGACCATGTACTGGCTAGGCATGAAGAAGGATATCACATACTTCGTGACCCACCAGGAGACATGCCAGCTGGTGAAGGCAGAGTACAGGAACCCCACAGGATTGTTGCAACCACTCCCGGTGCTAGAGTGGACGTTCGATGATATTGCGATGGACTTCATACATGGGCTTCCCCGATCGCGGACGTGGAACGATTCGATCTGGGAAATAGTCGATCGACTGACGAAGGTAGCCAGATTTATTCCGATCAGGAAGGATGACTCGATTGGTGTGCTGGTGTGGAAGTTTGTGGAGCAGTTCGTTCGTTATCATGGCATGCCCCGGACAATCGTGTAGGATCGGGATGGACGGTTTAAGTCCAGGGAGTGGCGATCAGTGCAGACCTACTTGGACACTCGGCTGACTTTCATCACAGCCTTCCACCCCCAGACAGATGGGCAGACGGAGCGCACCAATTGGACTTTGGAGGATGTGCTTCGCTTATGCATTCTGAACTGTGGACAACCTTGGGAGAAGCTGTTGCCACTGGTCAAGTTCTCTTATAACAACAGCTATCAGTCCAGCATAAGGATGGCCCATTATGAGGCCCTATACGGACAAAGGTGTAGGACTCCGCTGTCATGGATACAGGACGAGGACCCGAAGGTCCTGGGCTCGGAGTTTGTCGAGGACAATGAGGCTCAGGTGAGGCTGATATGGGATCGGATGCTGGAGGCGCAGAGCAGGTAGACCAAGTATTACGACGCGAGACATTGTCAGGTAGAGTTCCATGTTGGAGACTGGGTATTCTTGAAGATCTGACCAATGCATGGAGTTTCACGGGTGCGTGGTCGGAAGAAGCTCAGCCCGAGATATATGGGGCCTTACAGGATCCTGGAGTGGATCGGTCCCTTAGCATACAGGTTGGAGCTACCACTGGAACTGGAGGGACTGCTCGACTTTTTCCACGTCTCCTCCCTGAGGAGAGCTCTACTTCGGTCGGAGCAGCATATTTCGACTATAGATGGGCCTATAGCTTCTGATCGATCGGTGCACCTGGAGCCGATTCGGATAGAGGATACGGGGATGCGGGTCTTGCGACGCAAGAAGGTTCCATTGGTCAAGGTCTTGTGGAGAAATCACGGTCAGGAAGAGCACACCTTGGAGCCGTAGGATCTGATGCAACAAAAGTACCCCGAGCATTTTAGTAAGGTATTCCTTACAACTTCTCGGGATGTTACATTTTATTTTTCATACTTGAAATCTCGTAGACCTAACTCGTATTTTGAGGATGAAATTTTTTTGTTTATGTATTGGGATTTGTAACAACCCTCAGACAACTAGACCCCTAGGAGTGGTTTTGTCATGACTAGGTCATGACAAAACCCTAGGAAGACCAAGTAAACCTAGGAATGTCGTGAGATCACTATGGTCTGCAAATAGTAAATTTTAAAACACTAGGTTAGGATAATCATGGGGCTTCCCCATGACTCCAAGACCTCACCACAACCTCACCAACCTATTGGAAGGTCCACTAGAGCCCTAAGGATTCATTGGATTCAACTCTGGGAGGCCAAGTTTACCTAGGATCATCCTAGTCGTAAACTGGGCAAGGTACCCTAACTAAGGGCAATGTGATCCTAATGAGCCCAACAAACCCTACCAAGGTCTTCCTAGACCTAAAGTGGGGTCAATGGGTCACCAAAGATCCAATGAGGTCAACCCTAGAGCCTGAGTTGACCCAAGTCAACCCTAACCCTAAAGTGGTCAAAGTGCCCTAATTAAGGGGCAAGTGACCTTCAGTATGCAAAGTTAATCCTACACAACCATCCTAGACCTTAGGGAATCCAAGGGGTCACCAACGACCCATTTGGGGTCAACCAAAATGGTCATATTGACCAAAGTCCACTCTAGCCCTAACTTGGTCAAAGTACCCTTCCTAAGGGTCAAGTGACCCCCAAAGTGCCAAGACAACCCTACCCAGCCCAACCTAGACCCTAGGGAAGGCCAATGTGTCACCAACGATCCATTGGGGTCAACCCAAAAGGTCAAAATGACCAAGGTCAGCACAAGTTTAGTTTAGGTCAACTTTGCCCAAATGGGCTAACCCAAGCTCAAGCCTCTTCCATTTGGGCTAAACACCTCCAATTATGTGATAATATGAATTATTGGGCTGCAAATAGGCCTAAGGGATGACTAAGTTAGCCTTGATGACTAGGAGAGAGAGATCTCCACCTCACCCTTAATGGAGGATAGACAAAGACAGAGGAAGAAGCCATTCATGGCTTAGGGAGGCCAAGCGCCACCTTTGATGGCTGGATTCAACTCCTCTGGGGAAGAGGAGGAGTTTCCAGCCGTTTCTTAGCCACCCCAAGCCAGATTCACCCCCCCCCCCCAACACCATGGTCGAAAATGGCCTTTAATGTCCATAAATGGCCATTCAGCCCACACCCTTCCTCTTCCTCATCTGGTGGTTTTAGAAGCTTCACTGGACTCAGGGGAGTCGTTTACACATTTTACCTGAAGAAGACAAGGCATCTCACTGTGTAGTTGCAGATATCCGACCGGCGGCACCACCACCATGGCAACCCGGAGATCGGCTCGTCTCCCAACCACCAATAAGGTCCTCCCCTTCTCCTTCTTCTATGGGTAGATCCTAGGGTTCATTTAGATTGAGAATCGGGCTCAATTGAGCCCGATCAATGGATTCATTTTCCTAGTTTTCCGGAAAGAAAACTCATGTTCGGGATCACCGGAAATGGCCCCTCTGGCGGCCGTGCCGCCTCCCGGTAATAGCCCCCACCTCAACGAAGGTGGTGGCGGCGGTGGCAGGCCAGGAAGTTGGCCGGGTTGCCGGGAAATCGAGTTGGAAGACGCTCTAGGTCGGGTAAATCTCACTCGTCGGCTGGAGGAAGAAGATGACCAGTGATCGTCGGATTACGTCAAGATTTGTGCAAGATTAGATTATATATATATTATATATATTTTTTATATTCTGTCACACAAAGTCAGTTACATTAAGAATTATTTTAAAAAATACTTACAGGCATAATTAGAGAAAGTTTTCAATATCAAAGTTGTAGCCCTAGGGGTGCAACTTAATATAAAGTGATTTAAACCAATTTGGATGTCTGGTTTGACCAGGGCACTCATTTTGGTGGGGTCTATACCTAGGGTTAGACAGAGACTAAAATGAGTGCCCCCACTTCATCTCTTGTCCAAGGACCTTAAATTTGGATAGGAAGTCATTCTAACTTATACCTAAGTCCTGTCCAAAAATGGGAATTTTTGGAGAGACTTTTTCTATAGTTTTTGGAAAAATTTAATAATTCATTTACAAATTAATTAGGTGTCTTAAACACCTCAAAAAGCACCAAAACTTTGTTGGGTGATCTTCGGGAATATTATAGGGATCTGGTAAAAATTTCACCCCTTTTGGTTTTGATTTGATAGGGTAACTGTGTAGCCAAGGGTTGGCCCCTTTTAGGTCAAATTAGGGCTAAGTGCCCTAAGTGCTCTTGAGTTGGCCAACCTCACGCAAAGGTGATGGATCTTGGAACTCAGCTATATTAGCACACGAAATACCCCCTCCACTGTTATTGGGTGGAATTTGAAGGGTGGAGCCCTAGGACACTATGGTAGGTCCTATGTGTGCAAACTTAGGGTTTGAGGGTCAAGGGGTCAAGTGACCTTGAAATGACTTGAAACTTGGTGGAGAGTACTTTAGGGTTGTCAAGATCCTCTAGTAAAAATATCATGAGATTTAGAGGCTGATAAACTCCCCAAAACCCTAACCCTAGTTTAGGGCACAATCTTATACATGTAAAATAGGCCAACAAGACTTTATGAAAAGTTGTGAAACTTGGGTAGTGTGGTCATAGGGTTAATATGAGCCCCTAGTAATTTTATTGGAAATTTACGAACATCAATTTTAGTACCTCCTTTGTAAAACATGGATTTGCCCTTGATAGTCATTTATTTATTTTGATCTCACTGTTCATTGGAAAATTATGAAATTAGGGCCGAGGGTGTTTTAGGCCATTATACTCATACCTGAATTTTATTGTAATTTTTAGATGTATATTTTCAATACTTACATCACAAGCTTATAATTATGCAATTATGTTCAAAAATAGATTCAGAGCTCAATGATGGTTAGAAAATTGTGAAACTTACGCAAAAGTGTATCTAGGTCCTTATGCTCGTGAGGAAATTTTATCATAATTTTTAGATGAATATTTTCTGTAGTTATTTCATTAATTTATGAAAGAGGATTATTGTTCTAAATTAAAATTAGGGTTCATTATTCACTGGAAAGTTTGGAAACTTGGTCAGGAGTTTTTCTAGTGCATGTTGGTCATTGTACAACCCCGTGTCCGGCGAGCAATGCCGCCAGGAGCTAGGCAGATCGGGCTAAGGGGAGTGGGCGAGCTCGGCAGTGGAGAAGCCGAGCCCGAGCTCGGCATTCGTCGACCAGAGATCGGCATTCGTCGACCAGAGATCGGCATTCGTCGACCAGAGATCGGCATTCGTCGACCGGAGATCAGTATTCGCCGACCCTGAGCTCGGCATTCACCGAGCTAGCCCCAGCTCGCACACTCGCAACAGAACTCGGCAACAGTAGACAAGCAGGACCTGCCGAGGTGATCAAGCCCCCCAGCTCGCCTGGATGAACGAGGTACTTTTTACTGTTTTGCCCCTGCTGGTTTGCCCATAGCCTTTCAAAACAGCGGAGTTTGGATGTTGGTAGACCCAACCAAGGGTTTCTGGTAATTTCAGGTCAGTTCTTCTGGTTATTAGCAGTTCAGATTTCAAAAACTATAAATAGGACCCAAGGGGTACCCCAGAAGGCATGCTTCCTGTGCTTTCCTGCTCCAGTTTTCAAGTGATTTCTGAGGGTACCTTAGCTCGGCCTCTGGCTAAGGAGGGGAAGCGCTCTGAGATCTTCCGGGTGTGTGGTGGGACCTCCCCGCCGAGCCCTTGGGTCGGTCTCTCCTTGTTTTCTGTTGTTTTGCTTGCAGGGGTAAAGTAGGCGCGAGACCACCCCTTCCCCACGGGCGAACTACACAGGAGACCGAGAAATCGGTTTCAACATTTTGGTGCGGTGAGCATGGAGCATGGTCAGTGCAGAAAAGCTTCAGCGAGTTCAATGACAGGAGGACAGGGATCCGACGGGCCGAACTCCCCCCCCCCCTCCCCCGCCTCTCGCCACGGTGGGGATGTTTGAAGATTTCAGGAATGATGTGCTGAGCCTCATCAAGTTCGCACTCGTCACGTGGGCCGAGTGCTCGACTCCAGCAGTCCGATCGCGGCCGCCCCCTCTATGGGCGAGGACGCCCCATGCAGGCGAGCTGGGAAGGAAGTGGTCGAAGAAGGCCGAGGGTGCGAGCTCCCGGGCGCGAGCTCTTCCTTGGCTCGGCAGGCCGAGGCCGGTTCGGCGAGCTGGGCTCGAGAGACTCGCCAGCTCGCCCAGTGGGAGGAGGAAGCCCCTTCAGCGAGTTGGTCTCTTCAGCCCCAGTTCCAGATGGGTTCAGGGAACCCGAGATATCCTACTACACCGGGAAGGGAGACCCGGTCCAGCATGTTCAATGGTTCGAAGATGTAGTCTCCATTTGTCAGATGTTGGACGGGTTCAAATGCCGACTCTTCGCTATCAGCCTCAGGTAGAAGGCAAGGGAGTGGTTCCATCAGCTACCGGCCAGCTCCATCTACTGCTTCGAGGACCTACGTCGAGGGTTCATGCTGAGGTTCACTAACTCAAAGAAGAGGAAGAAGGAGTCGGAGTCCCTGTTCCACATCAAGCAGGGGGTGAACGAGACGTTGGGGTTCTACGTGGACCGGTTATAGGAGGAGGTTACTCAGGTCCAGGAGATGTCGGGTCATAGTTTGATGATGGCCTTTACCCTGGGCCTGCAGCAGGGGTTCTTCAGAATGGATCTGAAGAGAGTTCCCCCCCCCCCCTCTCCTACGAGGAGCTGATGGAGAGGGCGGCAAGAGAAGTTGACGGGGAGGCGTCAAACCCAGATTTTGCGTGGAAGCTGGCCAGGTGGGCCACAGAGGAGGAGAAGGAGTCGAGAGGAGGAAGAGGATAGGAGGAGAGGAGAGGAGAGCCCCGGTAGAGGGAGCAGAGGCAGCTACAGTGGCAACAGCAGCCGAGGTGGGGGTGTCAGGAGCCCGACCGTCGACTGGGCTGGAGGCCTGAGTGGCAGGGGCAGGGGCCACAAAGGGGATACCACGGAAGGGATCGCTATCAAGGGGGGCAAGATCAGTTCCACCCCCCGCGCTGGAGGCAGGCCCAGAGGGCCCGGCTCCCCGATCAAGAGGAGGCTATGACCATAGCCTTGGGGGCGAGAAGGAGGATAATAAGAAGGAGGAGGAGAGAAGTTAGGGTGGAGTTGCACTATTGCGACTTCCATCGGGAGGAGGGGCACGCAACAGCCACGTGCCCGGAATTCCTTGAGATGAGGGAAAATAGGGAGCAGCAGCAGCAGTAGGGGTGACAATAAGTGAGGATTGAGGAGGTCCTGCCTCGGACAGAGGAGGACCATTGCGAAGACCGGGTGGATGTTGGAACCCGAGGAGGGATCGGAGCATTGCCTCCACAAGGCGAGCCTCCACACCATGTACCGTCGGAGCGTTGCCTCCACATCCCAGACCCCACCCCCGGAGGAGAGGATCACCTTCTCCAGGAGCGACATGCCAGATCCCGAGGATCCATTCTGTGATGCGCTGGTCATCAAGGCAGCCATCGAGAATTTTACCGTCTCTCGGATCCTCGTCGACAATGGGAGCTCCGTCAACGTCGTCTTCAAAAAGGCGTTTGACGCAATGAAGGTAGAAGCAAAGAGGGTGCTGGCCTCGGACGGACCCTTGTTTGGGTTTTCAGGGGAGAGGAAGGAGGTGGAGGGAGGAGTAGGCCTCCATGTTACACTGGGGGGGCAGTCCAGGAACTGCAGGTTCGTCATTGTGGATGCCCCCAGCAGTTACAGTGGCATCTTCGGGAGGCCCCTTATTAGTGCATTCCGCTGCGTCCCCTCATCATTCCATCAGTGCTTGAAATTCAACGCAGAGGGGATTCAGGTCAGGGTCAGGGGAGACCCCAAGGTGGAACGGGAATGCTATGTCACTGCGGTGAACACCATCTCCTAGCAGGAGGGAGCCGAGGAGATGGAGCGAAGGATGGAGGAGGCTGAGCAGGAAGCAGGAGGGGAGAAGCTGGAGATGGAGAACTGCGCGGAGGAGGCGGCAGGAGGAGACCTGGAGGAGGTGGCTGAAGTGATGGCCATGGAAGAAGAGGCGGAGGGGGGGATCCCAGTCTCGGAGGAGAGGGATGCTGAAGGATGGGGAGAGCAGTCCAGGTTGGAGGCTGCGGAGGAAGTGGTGGATTTATAGGTGCTCACCCGTATAGGCAGGGTGGAGAAGATCCGCGTCAGCGGAGGGCTGACCCCGGAGGACCAGGGCAGGATGCTGGAGTGCATCCAGAAGAACGTAGACATCTTCGCTTGGAACGTCGCGGAGATGCCGGGGGTTGACGTGGATGTGGCTTGTCACCGCCTCAACCTGGACCCGGGAATACGCCCCGTTCAGCAAAAGAAGAGGTCCACCGCGGACAAGCTGGCGGAACCTATCAGGGAGGAGGTGGCGAAACTCCTCAAGGCCGGCTTCATGTCCGAGATCCAATACCCCGGCTGGGTCTCCAATGTGGTCATGGTCAAAAAAGGAGACGGCTGGTGGAGGATGTGTATCGATTTTTCTTTACTTAATAAAGCTTGTCCTAAGGACTGTTATCCTTTGCCTCGAATCGACGTGCTGGTTGACTCAGCCGTTGGTTTTTCTGTAATGAGTTTTCTAGATGCTTTTTCAGGTTATCATCAAATCAGGATGCACCCCTCGGACATCAAGGATGTCTCGTTCATCACAGGGGATGGATGTTACTGTTACAAGATGATGCCCTTCAAGCTGAAGAATGCAGGGGCGACCTACCAGAAGATGATGGATAGGGTCTTCAAGGAGCAAAAGGGGAGGAATTTGGAGGTGTACGTGGATGACCTCATGATCAAAAGTCGGGATGTGGACTCCCACCTCCAGGACCTAGAGGAGACCTTTGCCACCCTGCGCATGTACAAGATGTGGTTGAACCCCCTAAAATGTGTCTTCGGGGCCAGCAGGGGAAAGTTCTTGGGGCATCTCCTCACCCCTGCGAGGGTCGAGCCGAATCCGGATAAGGTCAAGGCTATCTTAGAGCTGGGGTCGCCGTGGAATGCTAAGGAGGTCCAACGGCTGACCGGGAAGCTGGCAGGGTTGAGTAGGTTCCTCTCCCGGGCAGGGGAGAAGTGCTCCTCTTTATTCAAAACATTGAGGGGTGGTCGAAAGTTAGAATGGACCGAGGAGTCCGAGGAGGCATTCCGGGCACTCAAGATGCTGTTGACTCAGGCTCCGCTGCTCCAAGGGCCGAAGGAGGGGGAGGACCTGTTGTTATATCTCGGGGTCGGGGCGGAGGCCTTGAGCTCCGTCCTAGTTCGTGAAGAGGGGAAGAAGCAGCTCCCCATTTATTACGTGAACCGGGTCCTGAGGAAGGCCGAGCTCTGGTACCCGATTTTAGAGAAGTTGGCCTTCGCCCTGATCATCTCAGCCCGGAGGCTGCGACCTTACTTCCAGGCACACTCAATTCGAGTAGTGACTGACCATCCTCTCTGCAACATCTTTGAGGGGGTGGAGAATTCAGGCAGGTTGGCCAAGTGGTCGGTGGAGTTGAGTGAGTTCGACATCTCTTTCGTTGTGCGGCTCTCGATCAAAGCTCAAGCAATGTCCGACTTCTTGGCTGACTATGTGATTGAAGTGGCAGAGGAAGAGCTCACCCGTCCGGCTCCTTGGAAGGTGAAGGTAGACGGCGCCTCGGGGAGGCATTCCCTAGGAGTGGGGGTGATCTTGGAAAGCCCTCAGGGAACTAGAATTGAGCAGACGGTGGTGGTGCACTTTCCCATCACCAACAATCAAGCCGAATACGAAGCCGTGATAGCAGGGCTGCGCCTGGCTAGGGAGCTGGGGGTGTTGGACGTGGAGCTCCTCACCGACTCCATGGTGGTAGCTTCCCAGATCAACGGGGAGTTTGAGGCAAGGGAGCCTACCCTGCGATTGTACTTAGCCAAAGTGAAGGGGGGCACAGGCACTTTTCAAACCTTCTCCATCTGACACGTGCCCAGAGAAGAAAACGAACAGGTCGACCGACTAGCAAAACATGGTCCCCAGGTGGGGGGTACCATCACCGACCTATTTCGCCCCTCCATCGAAGAGGGGGAGCTCATGGAGATTGATCAACAGACTTCATGGATGGACACAGTTGTAATGTTCCTCTCCACGGGAGAGTATCCGGAGGGGGCAGATATGAAGAAGCTAAGGCACAAGTCAGCGTACTACCTCATCCAGGACGGGCAGCTGTACCGGAAGACACTCTCGAGGATGTTGGCTCGTTGAGTGGCCGAGGGGGAGGTACAAAGAATCTTGGAGGAAATCCACTCCAGAGAATGCGGGAGCCACTCCGGGAGTCGGACCCTGGAAGGAAGGATCGTCAGGCAGGGGTACTTCTGGCCCACCCTGGGCCATGATGCAACGGAGTTCGCAAGAAGGTGCCATAAGTGCCAGCTGTTTGCCCCCCTCCAGCTACAGCCGGCCCAAGGACTCAAAAGTATCACGGCCCCCTGGCCCTTCGCCATTTGGGGAATGGATTTGGTTGGGCCGTTCCCCCAGGCCAGTGGGCAGAGGAGGTTCCTCCTAGTAATGATCGATTACTTCTCCAAATGGTTGGAAGTGAAGGCGCTGGCCAAGGTGACCTCCCAGGTAATCAGGAACTTTGTTTGGGGGAGATCATTTGCCGCCATGGGCAGCCCCAAGCCATTGTCACGGACAATGGGCCCCAGTTCGTCAGCGCCAAATTCACTAGCTTCTGCGAGCAGCTTGGAATCGACCTCGTGTTCGCCTCGGTCCATCACCCCAGGAGCAACGGGCAGTTGGAGGCCGCAAACAAGATCATCGTCAACCTCCTCAAGAAGAAAGTGGAGATTTTGAAGGGGAGCTGGGTGGAGCAGCTCCCCGCGGTCCTATGGGCGCTAAGAACCACCCCTAACACAGCTACCGGAGAGACTCCCTTCAAACTCTCTCATGGGTGCGAAGCAGAGCTCCCCGTGGAATTTGAAGTCCAAACCCCTCGAGTTGTTGTGGCTAAGCAAGGTAGGGAAGAATGGCAGGCCGAGAACGAGAAAGTGCTGAGGCTCTCCCTTGACATGGTGGAGGAGCTGAGGGACCTCTCCGCCATTCGACAGGAAGAGGTGAAAAGGAGAATGGCCGAGTACTTTGACAAGCATGTCAGAGTCAAACAGTTCGTGGAAGGGGACTTGGTGCTAAAGAAGGTGGATGCAGCAGGGAGGTCGGCATCCGTGGAGAAGCTCAACCCCAACAGGGAGGGACCATTTATTGTAAAAGAGGCCTTAAAATCGAGAGGTTATCGACAACAAAATGTAGAGGGCGAGACCATGAGTCTCACATGGAGTGGTGACGACTTAAAGCGTTTTTTTCCCCTGAAGCATGTAAGTAATACTTTGATTATAATAAAATTCTTCGACACTTCAAGTACTGTCACAGCTAGATTGGATGGAGAAATGGAATGTGTTTGGACCCCGAGCAGATCCCGCTGTCAGGCTCTCACCTAGCTGGCAGGGCAGGAAGTCACTCGGTGTCATCCTTGGCCTCGAGCAGATCCCGCTGTCAGGCTCTCACCTAGCTGGCAGGGCTGGAATTCACTCGATGGTATTGATAGTGGACCCCGAGCAGATCCAGCTGTCAGGCTCTCACCTAGCTGGCAGGGCAGGAAGTCACTCGGTGTCATCCGTGGCCTCGAGCAGATCCCGCTGTCAGGCTCTCACCTAGCTGGCAGGGCTGGAAGTCACTCGATGGTATTGATAGCGGACCCCGAGCTGGCAGGGCAGGAAGTCACTCAGTGTCATCCGTGGCCTCGAGCAGATCCCGCTGTCAGGCTCTCACCTAGCTGGCAGGGCTGGAAGTCACTCGATGGTATTGATAGTGGACCCCGAGCAGATCCTACTGTCAGGATCTCACCTAGCTAGCAGGGCAGGAAGTCACTCGATGTCATCCGTGGCCTCAAGCAGATACCGCTGTCAGGCCCTCACCTAACTGGCAGGGCTGGAAGTCACTCGATGGTATTGATAGTGGACCCCGAGAAGATCCTGCTATCAGGCTCTCACCTAGCTGGCAGGGAAGGAAGTCACTCGGTGTCATCCGTGGACTCGAGCAGATGCCGCTGTCAGGCTCTCACCTGGCTGGCAGGGCTGGAAGTCACTCGATGGTATTGATAGTGGACCCCGAGCAGATCCCGATGTCAGGCTCTCACCTAGCTGGCAGGGCAGGAAGTCACTCGGTGTCATCCTTGGCCACGAGTAGATCCCGCTGTCAGGCTCTCACCTAGCTGGCAGGGCTGGAAGTCACTCGATGGTATTGATAGTGGACCCCGAGCAGATCCCGCTGTCAGGCTCTCACCTAGCTGACAGGGCTAGAAGTCACTATGTGGTATCAGCCTTAGAATTGCCAGGTAAAGACCGAGAAGTTTTGAAGACAAAGGAATAAGGGGGAAGAGGTTCTGCATAGGCGAGCTTGGAACTCGCCCAGCCCAGCTCGGCATCGGCAAAGGGATTTTGCATAGGCGAGCTTGGACTCGCCCAACCCAGCTCGACACTAGCAAAGGAGTGGCAAGCCAGATCTCAGGACCTCGCTGAAGGAAGGCGAGCCAGGCCAGGGTGCTTCACCCCTTTGTCTATTTTACTTAGAATTTTTTTGAGTTCAACCTGGATGGCTCGCGGGAGAGATAAGGTGGCGTGACAGGGGCGAAGAGCAGCCCGCTCGCGAATCGTCTGAAGCTCGGCAGGCGCTCAAAACGAACCCACTCGCGGGCGCGTATTCATGACTATCCTACTCGCAGTACCTATCTACACGAGATCGCCTAATGAAGTACTCGCAGATGTACAAAACACATCAAATAGCACGAAAATTATGTGGCACGGGTACGGACAAAAACCTTTCTTTCATTAAATAAGAGGTGTTTACAAAATGTTTACAGTGGCTCGCTTCGGCGAGTAAACCAAAAAAGATGAGTACACGCGTTCAGGCCTAGCCCCCCCCCCCCCCCCCCCCCCCCCCCGCCGGACTGGTCCTCGCCTCCACCCGACTGGTCCGGGAAGCCCTTCCCGAACATCGTGACCATGCTGTCCTCTTTCTCGTTGGGCGGCGTCGCCGGGAACAGGCTCGGCATCAGATCCCGGGCCGACATCTCCTCGCATCCCTCCACCAGCACCCCCGAGTCCTTCATCATTTGGAGGGTGCACTCGGCAGCTTGGATGGAGTTGATTCGCAGCCTCTCGGGGAGATCGGCCTCGCCAAAGATCTGCGGGTTCTTGTAGGGGAGGGTAGGGTCGATGTCGTGGGGCGGGAAGAAGATCTTCGCCTGGCAGCGGACCTCGCGGAGGAGGTGCTGATTCTCCTCATTCAGCTTCGTGTTCGCACCCTCCAGCTCGGCAAGGCGGGCGCGCAGTTGGCTGATCTCCTCCCCCTGCTCGGCATTGCGAGCCTGAAGCTCCCCTGCGGCCTTGGAGTCCTGGTAAAGAAAATTCGGCTTAGTATCAGCGCATAATGTTCTAAGTAAAAGAGAAGAGTAGTGCTTTACACTTAGCAGCCCACCGGCGGCTTGGGCGAGTAGACCCTCCGCGATGCCGAGCCGCCGCGCCTGATTAGTTGTCTTATCCTTTTAGACGTCGCGAGCTTGCTCAGCTTTTTGGAGTTGGTTGCTGAGGGCGAAGCTGCGGCGGGTCAGCATGTGGTGCAGCTTCATGGTCCGCAGGTGGGCCTGCAGGCCCTCATGGCCGAGCTGCCGGAGGGTCATATTCTTGTAGGCCTCGGAATCCTCGCGGCCGTAGAGGCCGAAGCCAAGGGCGTAAGCATGGTCGGTGGCGGGCTCGCGATCATTCCAGGACGGGTGCAGGGTGGAGATGGAGACCCGGTGGGCCAGCTCATCTGAAAGTGCAGCTAGATCTGATATGCTTAAGAGTTTTTAGAAAATAAAATTCACAGCACATAAGGAAGAAAACAGAGCAAGCAAACTAGACGACACAAGGAACTATAGTGGTTCCCTCTCAATAGGTACGTCCACTCTTCTACCACCCTGGTAGGAATCCACTGCAGGATGAGTTGATCAGGTGTCCTGGGCACCAATGAGCTTTTGATAAGGTGCTCAAAAACCAAACCAGATTTTTTGATCAGGTGTCTTGCCACCAATGAGCTTTTGACAAGGTGCTCAAAAACCAAGCTCAAACTTTTGAAGGGAGTTTGAGAAACCCTTTACAGAGAGGGGGTGAGAGAGTGATGGCAGTCTTCTCTTTCTCAAACAACTGAGAAGACTATGTGGATTGTTGATGTTAAAGCTCCCCCTGAAAATATGTATTAGTTCATGAATGCTGGGAAGCTTTGCTTCAGGGTGTAGGCCTTCAACTAGATGAAAATCTCCAGCAAGCTCTGTAGACAAATCTGAATATGTTGTCTCTTGAAAGCCTGGATCAGAAAGAAGAAGATGAAGTTGATTTCCTCTGTTTCAAAACTTGTTGCAGAGTTCTTCTTTTGTAGAGAGAAAAAGTCTTCCTACTTTTTCTCTCTCTATCTCTTGTTGTTATTTCTGAGCCTCTCTGCTATATATCTTTTCTATCTTCCTATCACTTTTATCTTCTGTATAGAATATATATATGTATCCACTGGGCTGAGGAAAGTCATTTGAATTCTTGTCTGATGCGGCAGAGACATTTTCAAGAAAGGAAACTGTCTTGGAAAGGTAACTGACAATAAACCTCTGAATTGATTCATATTTAATGCAGCCTCCCAACGGCTATATTCATAAGAATATTTAGCATTAAATATATTAGCTGTAAATTCCTTTACTTAAGCCTTAAATAACTCTAGCCAGCTGTCTCCAATAACTGCACAGGAAATCACCAAAATTTAATCTAAAAAGCTTCTCCAATTTGCGTTCGACTATAGTTAAACTCCGTTCGACTATCGTTGAACTCCGTTCGACTATAGTTGACCTGCATCTGAGTTATATGTTCTCTTAGAGCTGAACACAGAAATAGACTCCGTTCGAATAGTTGAACTCCGACTATTTCGACTATAGTTGAACTCGTTCGACTATTTCTGGACTGCAATAGTTGAACTCCATTCGACTATTTCTGGACTGCAATAGTTGAACTTCGTTCGACTATTTCTGGACTGCAATAGTTGAACTCCGTTCGACTATTTCTGGACTGTAATAGTTGAACTCCGTTCGACTATTTCTGGACTGCAATAGTTGAACTCCGTTCGACTATTTCTGTGAGCTAAAATTTCTGAACTTCAAAACTGATTTTCTCTGGAATTCTTCTGCACTTCTTTTGGGATTCTTTCTGAGGAATACTTGGAAAGCCCTATGACCCTTAGACTATACATTTTGGGTCAAACTAATCATCCTAATAGTGATCCTAACCCAAATCAGAACCTAAGGTTCCAACAATCTCCCCCTATTTGGGTGAGGATACTATTTACATAAAAACAAAATACAAAATAAAAAGATCTGCCTGAATTATAATATAATAGCAGATGTACATGGGTGCTTTGTTAAAAAGGGATTCAAAATAAAAGAAATACAAACAGAAACTAAGGGGCAGCTGCATAGAATCTAATAAAGTGACAGCTGCACTTTTGTTCATTTTCATTCTGAGATTCTGATAATCTCCCCCTATAGTTGTAGCCTTCTGAACAATTTTCCTGAAAGGAGATGTTAGGAATTCTGGACCCAGATTTGCCTTGGGTCTTATTTTTCTTTCACAATAATAATTTGAAGTAAAGTAATATCCAGGGAAATCTTTATAGCCAAGTGGATGAAGTTTCCTAGAAGGGATGAACCACTGGGTATAAGGATTTTTAAATTTTTGATTATGAAATGATTTAAAATCTTTGGTATGAAAATCTTTAACTGATTTTAATGAGCCTATATGATTTAAAGTAATTTCTAAATATTCATTGAATTTTATGTTTTTAGAAGAAAGTTTATTTACTTTCTCTCTAAGAGGTTTTATTTCCTTCTTAGATTGAATCAGATCTTTACATAATAATTTAAAATATGTTTTAAGTTCTTCTGATGAAAAGTCATGGGTAGAGATAACCTGATTTTCATCATCATCTGAGTCAGATTCTTTATCTTCATCATACCTTTTGCAAGATGCATCTATTGCCATTAGACAAAATTCTCTTGCTCTTGCTTCTTCTTCATCCTCAGTTGTGCAAGATAAAGCTTCAGAGTTACTCCAGGAATCAGCATTTGATGTTCTTTCTTTTGCTGATCCAGCAGCCATTACTGTGAGAGAGTCCCAAATTTCCTTTGCAGATGAACATTCTGTAACATCCCATTTCCAACTAGACCCCTAAGAGTGGTTTTGGCCATGACTAGGTCATGACAAACCCTAGGAAGCCAGTAATGGGTCAAGAGATAGGGGACAGAAAGGTGGGGATCACCATGGTCTGCAAATAGTAGAACTCTGAACAATGGTTTAGGATGACCATGGGCTACACCTTGACCCCAAGACCCTACCACAACACCCCTAATACCTTGGGAGGCCCATTAGAGCCATAAGGACCCATTGGGGTCAAACAAAGAGGCTCAGTTGACCAAGGTCAACCCTAGCCCTAAATGGGTCAAACTAGCCTACTTAGGGTCAATTGACCTACTCCTAGCCTAGAGGACCCCACCTATGCCCTCCTAACCCTAAAGTGAGGTCAATGGGTCACTAAGGACACATTGGGGTCAGCCCTAGAGGCCAGGTTGACCCAAGTCAACTCAAGCTCCTAATCTGGTCAAAGTACCCTTACTAAGGGTATGTGACCTCCAAAGTGCAGGGTAACCCTACATAACCCTTCCTAGACCTTAGGGGAGGCCAATGGGTCACCAAGGACCCAATGGGGTCAACCCAAATGGTTATGTTGACCCAAGTCAACTCTAGCCCTAAAATGATCAAAGTGCCCTTACCAAGGGGCATGTGACCCCCAAGATGCCCAACCAACCCTACTCAAGTCTTCCTAGACCTTAAGGGAGTCCAATAGGTCACCAAGGACCCATTGGGGTCAACTCAAATGGTCATGTTGACCAAGGTCAACTCTATTCTATTGTTAGGTCAAATTAGCCTAAATGGGTCAACCCAAGCTCAACCCCTTTTTCCTTTTAAGTTAACCACAATATAATGAAATATTATGGGTGGAAAGGGCTGCCAATAGGCTGGGGAGTCAGCATGGTCAGCTTTGGTGACTAGGAAAGAGAGAGAAAGCTTCATTCCATACTAATGGAGGAGAGAGAAAAGGGGAAAGAGAGTTGAAGGAGGAGATTGGCCAAGGAAAGGCCAATGGTCCCCATTGATGGCAGCATTCATCTCCTCCAGTGAAGGGGAGGAGTTTCCAGCCATTTTCCTGGCTGTCAAAGGGCTGTTACAGCCTCCACCATCATGGCCGAAACAAGCCTTTAATGGCCATGATGGCCATGGCAGTTTCTTCCATTCTTCTCCCCCTCTGATGTTTTAAACATCATCAGTGAGCTTGGAGAAGAATTTCCCAATCCTTAACTGAAGAAATCCGGCGAGTTTACTAGGAGATTGCAGAATTCCGATCGGCGGCGCCACCACCATGTCAACCCGCAGATCCGCTCGTCTCCAGGCCGCCAACAAGGTCCTCCTCCTCCTCTTTTCTCATGGGTAGATCTTAGGTTTCATTAGGGCCAAGGTTCGGGCACAATTGAGCCCGATCCAATTCGCAAAATTCATGGCTTTCGGCCGAAAATTTTCTTGGTTGGATCGCCGGAATCCGCCCCTCCGGCGGCTGTGCCGCCGTCTGGCGATAGCCACCACCTCAACGGAGGTGATGGTGGCGGTGGCCGGCCGGGGAAGGGACTGGGTGGCCGGCGGCAGACGCTTGAAGTCGGCACAGGAAGAAGCAATCCTGGCCGTTGGCGCATCGGGGACGATAACCCAGCGCCGTCGATCTGCGCCAAGATTCGCGCGGCATCAAATCAGATACTTTAGGATTTAAATAAATTTCATTTCATTTCCGTCACATTAGATGTATTTAATGTATTTAAATGTTAAAATACTTAGGGACCCTGAACGGAAATCTGCCCAACATGAAATTTGTAGCTTAGGGTGTCTAGTTTGTAGCAAAAATTGCTTGGACCCTTTTGGGCCACTGGTTAGACCAGGGTACCCTTTTTGGTAGGACCTATACCTAGGCCTAAACAGAAATTATTTTTGGTGCCCACACTTCATTCCTTGTCCAAACAAGTTGAAATTTGGGCAGTGAGAAAGTCTTAGTCATATCTAGAACCTGTCCAAAATTTAGAATTTTTGGAGGATATTTTTCTATAGTGTTTAGAAAAATTTAATAAATCATGATTAATTTAATTATGTGACCTAATTAATTTAAAACTCCCCCAAATTCTGGTGGGTGGTCTTAGATGTCATGATAGGTATAGGGTTAAAACTTTAGCTCATTTGGAAATGTTTAGGATAGGTAATTTACCCACCCTATATATGACCTTATAAGGGTATTTTGGTCTAAAGCCACTATTTGATGGTTGAGTGGCCAAATTCCCTCACCAGAGGCTGCAATTTTGGCCACTGATATAATTTGACTTTTTACGCTCACTTATGAAGTTTGGAGTGGTTTGGACTAGGGTAGCCCTAGAATTTTAGGGTAGGCCCTTTAGGGTAAATTTCTAGGGTTTGAAGGATTTGGGGTCAAAAGACCTTGGATGGACTTGAAACTTGGGAATGATGTCCATAGGGTTACTATGGTCCTGTGGTTAAAATTTTAGGGCATTTGGAAGACTTTAAACCCCTTAAATCTATAACCCTAGTTTAGGGCACTAGCTTTGAAATCATAAGATCTAATACCACAACTTTCTGAAAAGGGCTGAGTTTTTGAATGGGTAGTTGTGTAGGGTATATATATCTCTGGAAATTTTATAATAAATTTTGGATGAATATGTTTGGTACTTTATTCACAAAGTCATGTTTTACAAGTTTCACTTAGGAATTTTTGGAGAAAAATATACTTGATTAAATCTGATGAAACTTAGCAAAGGGGCTTGTAATCATGGTACCCATCTCTGTAAATATTTATGAAATTTTGGAAGAATGATATTTAGTAGTTGCTTCTTTAATTATTTAATTCTGTGGAACTTTGGTAAATTTAATAATGACATTTAAATTGTCTGAAAAATTCTAATTTCTTCATCATGATGTTTCTAGTTCCTTATGAAGCCCTAGTAATTTTTGCATAATTACTGGAGACATATTTGTGGCACTTCCTTCATTATATTTGATCTTAGGAATTATTTTTAATAAATCTTTTAGAGGTCAAGAACTATCTGGAAAATCATGAAAATTGGCAACCAATAATATTTCTCTGTTATTTAGTGAATAAAATTTTAGGAGGCCATTACCTGAGAAAATCTTATGGTTCATGTTCAAATTGACTATGGCCTAGTTTTTGAGGAAAATTCAATAAATAGTAGATTAATTGGGAAAAATATGATTTTCTGAATTTAGACTATATTTATCATAATAGACCTCTGGTAAAATTTGTAGAGTTATTGGAGGAGAATTTAGAGTATCACCTATTGAGTACATCATATTAGCTTAGGGTGGTCTGCAATTAGTAAAAACAGCAGAAATCAAATTAAAGTGCACAATGAGTTTAGGAAGTTGGAATAATGGGGCATTAGTCTGGTAGGTGAATTAGGTTTGTCATCAGGAGTGTAGATGAGTAGTGGAGGTTGGTTAGAGTTGTGTGGGGATTCGGGATCGACAAAGGATCGCTCATCCTCGTTGAAAAGAAGGAGTCATATACACTTGGGTTAGAATTCAATTATAACCCTAAGGGATTGAGAGATTTGTGTAGTAACCAATAATAATAAGTGCCTTGCGAAAGGGAGCTTTGGGCGTAATCCCATCGTAGTTCCTAGTGCCTTCGAGAGCCCTTCACGGGGAATACCTTGGGCAGTCCTGGGCTAACGCAACTCATAGGAATAATGAAACTTCAAGAGTAACTAGAATAATTAGGGTTTCACTCTCACACACCCCGAGGTTACGGGAAGTAGTTTTGGCTAGATGATCAAGCCGTAGGCTCGGTCGTTGTGGTAAGAGGGCAGGATGGCCCGGTGAGCTTCGGCTCGGTGTTGGTACGTAAATTTGCATGTGCATAAAAGGAATGAAATTAAGGTGGTGGGTCTTCGGTATTGGAGGATCTTAGCACAGACACCAATACGTTGACTCGGCAAGTGTTGTGATAGCACTTCGCCAACAGAAGTCCGGTGCGCCAGCCGGCAAGAGTACGCAGGAGTCCGCTTAGTGCACCAGCGTTGAGGCGTACGATAGGTCTGACCAGTAGTGCTATACTGGTTTAGAGGTGGGCGAGGCCCAACCCACCGCTTCCGTCTGCCACTACGGAGGTACCCTGGGAGTTGAGGCTCCAGAAAGGGGGAACTAAAGGTCTGTGTGCACAGAGTCGGGTGTGTGTGTTGCACTTGCTTGATCCATCATACCCACTTGCATGTCATAGCATAAGCGATTCATTTAACCTTTGACACCTAAAATATAAGTGGTATGGGACACTTATACATTAGGCCCTGCAAAACGACCCCTTGGTCTATAAGCTTGTGTGGGCAAGTTTATAAATTAAGGTTAATTTTCTTCACATATATATATTGCTGTTAATAACCAACACCCTAACGTATAAATTGGTATGGGACTCTTTATACGATGGGAGCCTTGCAAAAGACCCCTTGCTTATATGTACCCATATAAGTTAAGGTTACTTTACTTTACGTGTTTACAAATATGTTTAGTTACTATATAAATTGCTAGATTTAGGTCCACCGTCACCTGCATTTGATATACTCTCCACTTTCAAGTCCTCCCTTTCTTCCTCTCCGCTCGGTGCCTAGGAGCCATGGGGGAAGGGGTGGGGGATGATAGGACTTAGTCTTTTAGACTAACGGTTTTCGAACCACATCATTTAGGGGATCGCGGAGCCCAGATTGGAGGAGCAGCCCCAGAGGTCGACACGCTTGGAGATAGGGCAGTCTAGCACAGGAGTTCAGACAGCTGGGACCGTGAGGCCCTTACTTTAGTAGTGTTTATTTTATTTCCATATGAGAGATCTTGTGGTGAGGAATTGTTGTATCGGGCATAAGCCCTTATTTACAGTGCTTGGTTTTGTGGACTCTCCCATCGTGGAGATATTTTACTTGATGTGATATTTCTGTGGACTTTTACTTAGAGTTTTGCTTCGCATGTTATTACTCTAATTTTGTTACTATGCTGCGATCGAATTGGCCGGCAGAAACGGCGTTTTGTGGTGATGACGCTTCAGGGCGGGAAGGTGTCACCGCAAAGCAGCGGTTCTGGGCATAAGACCCTGTGTTTTTATTAAAAAAAAATGGGGTCTTACACATTCAGCAATCTCTTGAAAAATGTCATCAGACATTGATTCTGCAAGAATGTTCATTGCTTGTGCATCAGCCATCTTAAGCTGTTTTTGAGCTTCTATAGCTGCAGATGGTGTAAAGGGACCTGACAAAATAGAATTATAAATGGCTTCATCAATAGAGTTCATAAAAAGCCTAATCCTTGCCTTCCATAGTGCAAGCTTGTCCAGATTGCACTTAGGAGGTCCAGTGCTTGACCATTCTTCATTTTGTGCCATGAAAAACTCTTAAGAACAATAAGATCTATCAAGGATCTTTTGATTCAGGTGTTAGCCTGTACAACCACCAAGGTGTGGTATGTTTAACCAACCTGGCTCTGATAACAATTGAAAGTGCAGCTAGATCTGATATGCTTAAGAGTTTTTAGAAAATAAAATGCAAAATAAAATTCACAGCACATAAGGAAGAAAATAGAGCAAGCAAACCAGACGACACAAGGAACTATAGTGGTTCCCTCTCAATAGGTACGTCCACTCTTCTACCACCCTGGTAGGAATCCACTGCAGGATGACTTGATCAGGTGTCCTGGGCAACAATGAGCTTTTGATAAGGTGCTCAAAAACCAAACCAGATTTTTTGATCAGGTGTCTTGCCACCAATAAGCTTTTGACAAGGTGCTCAAAAACCAAGCTCAAACTTTTGAAGGGAGTTTGAGAAACCCTTTACAGAGAGGGGGTGAGAGAGTGATGGCAGTCTTCTCTTTCTCAAACAACTGAGAAGACTATGTGGATTGTTGATGTCAAAGCTCCCCCTGAAAATATGTATTAGTTCATGAATGCTGGGAAGCTTTGCTTCAGGGTGTAGGCCTTCAACTAGATGAAAATGTCCAGCAAGCTCTGTAGACAAATCTGAATATGTTGTCTCTTGAAAGCCTGGATCAGAAAGAAGAAGATGAAGTTGATTTCCTCTGTTTCAAAACTTGTTGCAGAGTTCTTCTTTTGTAGAGAGAAAAAGTCTTCCTATTTTTCTCTCTCTATCTCTTGTTGTTATTTCTGAGCCTCTCTGCTATATATATTTTCTATCTTCCTATCACTTTTATCTTCTGTATAAAATATATATATGTATCCACTGGGCTGAGGAAAGTCATTTGAATTCTTGTCTGATGCGGCAGAGACATTTTCAAGAAAGGAAACTGTCTTGGAAAGGTAACTGACAATAAACCTCTGAATTGATTCATATTTAATGCAGCCTCCCAACGGCTATATTCATAAGAATATTTAGCATTAAATATATTAGCTGTAAATTCCTTTACTTAAGCCTTGAATAACTCTAGCCAGCTTTCTCCAATAACTGCACAGGAAATCACCAAAATTTAATCTAAAAAGCTTCTCCAATCTACGTTCGAATATAGTTAAACTCCGTTCGACTATCGTTGAACTCCGTTCGACTATAGTTAACCTGCATCTGAGTTATCTGTTCTCTTAGAGCTGAACACAGAAATAGTTGAACTCCGTTCGACTATTGTTGAACTCCGTTCGACTATAGTTGAACTCCGTTCGACTGTTTCTGGACTGCAATAGTTGAACTCCGTTCGACTATTTCTGGACTGCAATAGTTGAACTCCGTTCGACTATTTCTGGACTGCAATAGTTGAACTCCGTTCGACTATTTCTGTGAGCTAAAATTTCTGAACTTCAAAACTGATTTTCTCTGGAATTCTTCTGCACTTCTTCTGGGATTCTTTCTGAGGAATACTTGGAAAGCCCTATGACCCTTAGACTATACATTTTGGGTCAAACTAATCATCCTAATAGTGATCCTAACCCAAATCAGAACCTAAGGTTCCAACATCATCCCACTGAAGTATGGGCTCGCCCGCCGAGTCCTTCCACCGTCTGCCGAAGTTGAAGAGAGGATGTTGCCTCGGCGGCGCGCGCTCGCGGGCCGCCCTCTTCGCCGATGGAGGAGGGGAGATCGCCGCCGTGGAAGTGGGGCCCTAGCCACCTTTTCGGCCCTTACTGGTAATCTCCTTCAGCGGGCTCTCCGGCGATGCGTCGGGAGGGGTCTCCGACGAGCTGATGTATTTAGGGCTGGCTTGATGTTGTTGTTGTTGTTTCCCCCGCGGAGCCAGCAGGGCTCTCCTCATCTTCTTTGGTAGCCGCTGATGATGTGGCGGGTTCGACCCCGCGTCCTCAGGTCGCCTCTTGCTGGAGGAGGGTTGGGAGATGGCCGCCTCATCTCGGCATGCCGCCGCCGCCGCCCTCTCACGAGCAAGAGGTTCGGTATGAAGCCCCGAATCTGCGAACGGCGGGTTCACGGGGATTATCCGCTCCCCTGCAAGGAAAATACTTTGAAAAAATTAGAAGAGATTCAGCAACAATGTGGCGAGCTCGGCCGTCGGGTGAGCTCGGCAAGAAAAGAAGAGAATGATTCCTTCGCCGGGTAGAACAGGGGGAAGCACGTCGAGGCCCCTCCGCAGGAAGGCGACCTCGAAGTCTTTGTGGAGGAAGTATCTGTGGAGCTCGGCATTGTTACCGGACACGGTCGGCGGGCGGTATACCTCTTCGCCCTTCTGTTGGGGCAAGTAGGGGATGTTGCCAAGGTCGCCCTTGATGAAGGCGATCTTGGTCATCCAGGTGTGGTGCTTGTTCGCGATCTCGCGAACCTTGATCAGCGAGCTGCCAAAGTAGGCGACCCCATCCGGCATCGCCTTGTAGGAGAACAGTTTCCTGAACACTGTCAGGTTGAACTCGATCCTCTCTCGCTGGAGGTAGCTCGCGAATGCCACCACCATCGCGACGGCATTGGAGTTCAACTAGGCGGGTACCGCGCCATAGTATTTCAGGATTTGCTGGATCTCCGGCCAGAGGGGGAGACGTAACCCCACCTCGAAATGCTAGATGGGGAAGGCGAGCTCGTCCTCATAGAAAGTGTTGATGGCCTCCCCTGCCTCGGCCTGCGCGCCTCGAAGCCCGGCGGCACACGCTCCGCCACAAACTCCACGAGCTCCTCCTCGCTAGTGTGCCCTTCAAAAAAGCAATAATCAGTGAAGTGTTGTGCGCACTTGGAGCGGCCGTCGGCATCAGGATTGGTCTTTCCCATGTTCGCAGAAGAGAAAGCAGGGCGCGAGCAGAGGAAAAAAAAGCGCTGGAAGAGAGGGAAAGAAAGCAATAAAGGCATAGTACGGGGTTGGTGGGGGGGCTATTTATAGGAAAAGAAATCTGGGACAGGCCGTCCCATCGGCTCAGCTCGCCGCCCCAGCTCGCCCCCCAAGCTCGCTACCCCAGCTCATCACCCCAGCTCGCCGACTTTCGGCGCGTCCCAACCAAGGCTAAGTCAAACATTGCAGTATATTATTTAAATATCACATGTCCAGGAATATTCTAAAAACCACTTATTACAGCTTATTACAGATCAAGTGCAGGAATAAAAGGGTGGGGCGCGCGAGTAGGGGGAGCGCCAGGATGCGAGTACCGGTCGGCTCGGCAAAGGAGCCGCCCACTTACCTACCTCGGCCTCGCGACCCCCGCCCCCCAGGCTGCAGCGCACGGAGCAGCTCGCGGATCCTTCTCAAATTTCTCTGCGCCACCGAGAGGCCATCGTCTATCTCGTCCAGGAGCCGGGAGGGGGACATCAGCTTGCCAGCCTGACCGCTTCACACCTCATCGGCGAGACGCGCGTAGTCGTGTTGGAGCGTCTCGTTGACCCCCTGCACCTCGCGCAGCCCGCACACCAGCTTCTTGAGGAGCTTGACCTCCCTCCTCATCAGCTCGCCTTGATCCACCTCAGGACCCAGGTAAGAGTCCAGCGAGCTTAGTGAAGGGAGGGGAGAGTAGTGGGCTGCCCGCGAAGATTCTTCGGCAGCAGATTGGCTGGGGAGAGCTGTGAAGACAAGCATCAGCAAGAAGAGAAACGCAGGAAAAACTCATGGGGCAAGATTCCAGGCAAGACGGACCTGATGAGCTCGGCGGCTCGAAGGAGATGCGGGGAGGGATGAACCTCAGATCCTTCCCGCGACCTGGGCCACGAGCCGCCGGCGAGAGGAGCTCGAATCTCGGGGTGGGGATGGTTCCCAGACCTACCCCCGCAGCCGCGTCAGTTTGCCGAGGAGAGGGGGCGCGCATCGGCGAGCTCGTCCTATGCGAGCTCATTGGCAGGATCCCAAAGAGAAGAGGCGGGTCCTGGGGACGGTCATCCAGTGCCATGAACCGAGAGCCCGCGGGAGTCGTCTCGCCTTGCGGTATGGGCTCTCGCGGCGTGACACCCCCCGTGTTGTCAGGTTGGCCATCCGGGTCATCGCCGACTACGACAACCTCTCTATCCTTCTCAAGAATTGTCCGGGTGGAAGAACCGGTCTCGCGTTCCAGGGTGGCCCTCAAGTTGTGGTAAATGGGCTCGGCCGCCTGAGGGAATGGCTTCGACCTCTTAGGGCCGGGCTCGGCAGAATCAATTTTAAGAACTTTGGCAGGAACCGCCGTCAGGGTAGCTACGCGAGCTGCGAAAGCCTGGCGAGCTCGGTCTAAGCACTCTTGGATCTCCTTGGGAAGCGGCATCTTGGCAGAGTTAGAGCAAAAGGAATGGCAAGAGTCAGGCAGGAGAGCAAGTGCATATATATAGTCGCAGGTGGACCCCACCCAAAGATTCCCTCCAACTCGCCAACCAGCGCTCGCTGCACACTTGGGGTTGGATGTTTCTTTCCGATCTTTGCCAAGCTCAAAAAGAGCGGGGATTGTGTACGACCCCGTGTCCGGCGAGCAAGGCCGCCATGAGCCAGGCAGATCGGGCTAAGTGGAGTGGGCGAGCTCGGCAGTGGAGAAGCCGAGCCCGAGCTCGGCATTCGTCGACCAGAGATCGGCATTCATCGACCAGAGATCGGCATTCGTCAACCGGAGATCAGTATTCACCGAGCTAGCCCCAGCTCGCGCCCTCGCAACAGAACTCGGCAACAGTAGGCAAGCAGGACCTGCCGAGGTGATCAAGCCCCCCATCTCGCCTGGATGAACGAGGTACTTTTTACTATTTTGCCCCTGCTGGCCTGCCCATAGCCTTTCAAAACAGCGGAGTTTGGATGTTGGCAGACCCAACCAAGCGTTTTCTGGTAATTGCAGGTCAGTTCTTTTGGTTATTGGCAGTTCAGATTTCAAAAACTATAAATAAGACCCAAGGGGTACCCCAGAAGGCACGCTTCCTGTGCTTTCCTGCTCCGGTTTTCAAGTGCTTTCTGAGGGTACCTTAGCTCGGCCTCTGGCTAAGGAGGGGAAGCGCTCTGAGATCTTCCGGGTGTGTGGTGGGACCTCCCCGCCGAGCCCTTGGGTCGGTCTCTCCTTGTTTTCTATTGTTTTGCTTGCAGGGGTAAAGTAGGCGCGAGACTACCCCATCCCCAAGGGCGAACTCCACAGGAGATCGAGAAATCGGTTTCAATAGTCATGATTGAATTTTCTTTTAATTTTTGGAAGCCTAATTGCAGCACTTGTTTCTTTAATTATTAACTATGCGTTTATATTTGAAATTTTGGATCAGAGGCCTAAACCTTGCAAAAACATTGGTAGACTTGAATTTTATGTTAATTAGCTGCCTAGTATTTGTCAAAATTTTATAGAACATTATGCATGACTGTAAAAGCCACTTCATATTCAAAACTAGGGTATTTGAATTTTTAGGGAAAATAAATAAAATATCAGCTAAATTAGGAAAATTTCCAAATTTCTGGATTTAGGCTATAAATGACATGATAGACCTCCATTAATTATCTTAGGGTGTTTGGATGAGAATTTAGAGTACCTCCTATCATGTACATCATATAGCATAAGGTGGTCTTCATGTAGTAAATCTGCAGAAGATCTGATAGTAATTGATTTGAGCATGTGTATTTGGGTTAGTGGCTTGTTGGTCCGGGTGAAGTGAAATGGTGTATATCAATGGAAGTCGGGATGAGTAGATTGTTGGGTTGTCTAAGATTAGGTGGTGCTTGGGAACGACGAAAGATCATCTTTCCTGTGGAGGGAGAGAGAAGGCCAAAACACACTAGGGTTACATCCAGAGTAATATTAAAAGGGATCAGGAATCAGGTATTAACCAATAATAGTAAGTGCCTTGCGAAAGGGAGCTTTGGGCTTCAGCCCATTGTAGTTCCTAGTGCCCTCGAGAACCCTTCACGGGGTATGCCTTGGGCAGTCCTGGGCTAACTTAAACTGTAGGAAAAATAAACTACAAGAGTAACTAGCATAACTAGGGATTCACTTTCACTCACCTCGATGATTCGGGATGTTAGGTTGGGTCACGCTAGTAGTAGGCTCGGTGGTTTTGATGATGGGCAGGTTGACCCGGCGAGCTTTAGCTCTGTTGTTGATTGTGACGGACGGGATAGTCCGGGGAGCTTAGGCTCGGTTGTTGATTGTGACGGACGGGATGGTCCAGGGAGCTTTGGCTCGGTAGTTGATACATAAGGTTGCATGTGTATAAAGTATAAGGTGGTGTGTCTTCGGTATTGGAGGGTCGATGTACCGACGCCAATACGTTGACTCGGCAAGTGTGGTTTTGCACTTCGCCAAGATAAGTCCGGTGGACTTGCCGGCAAAGAGTACACAGGAGATCTGCTTAGTGCACTAGCATCGAGGCATACGATAGCTCTGACTGGTAGTGCTATTACAGGTTTAGAGGTGGGCGAGGCCTAACCCACCGCTTCTGACTGCCACTACGGAGGTATCCTGGGAGGTTAGGCTCCAGAAAGGGGGAACTAAAGATCTGTGTGTACAGAGTCGAGTGGGTATGTTGCACTTGCATGTTCACATCATGACATACTTGCATGTCATAGCATCATCATCCCATATAACCCTGACACCTATTGTATAAACTGGTATGGGACGCTTTATACAATTGGCCCTGCAAAACGACCCCTTAGTTTATAAGCTTGTGTAAGCGTTGTTATAAGTTAAGGTTATTATTCTATGAATATATAAATATCGCTTGCTTGAAGACCGACACCCCAACGTATAAATCGGTATGGGAATTTTATACGATCCTTAACTTATAAGTTTGTATGGGCATTCATATAAGTTAAGGTTACATGTTTCTTAGTTTACCTTTCATTTACTACTGCTTACATATACTTGTTCTATTTATATACTCATGCTAGAATAGTTCCACCGTCACCTGTTTTGTTTATTCTCGACCTTCAGAACTTCCCTTTCCTCCTCTTCGCACGGTGCATAGGAGCCATGGGGGAGGAGTAGGGGATAATAGGACTTAGTCTTATAGACTAATGGTTTTCGAACCACATCAATTTAGGGGTCCATGGAGCCAAGAAAGGAGGAGCAGCCCCGGAGGTCGGCACGTTTAGAGATGGGACAGTCTAGTACTAGAGTTCAGCCAGTTGGGACTGTGAGTCCCGATCGCTAGTAGATTTTTTAGTTTTTCTTCCGCGATGAGAGACATGTAGTGAGGACATTGATGTATTGGGTGTGAGCCCTATTTTCAGTACCTTTATTATTATTATTGTGGACTCTCCCTTCGTGGAGACTATTTATATATATGTGATCTCTGTGGACATGTGTTGGAGTTTTTATTTCATTTACTCTCTTGCTACTTTTTCTGTGATCGATATGGCCGGCAGGATCGGCATTTTGTAGTGATGACCTTCCCGGTCGTGGAGGTGTCACCGCAAAGCGGCAGTTCTAGTCCTAAGACCCCATGGCTTTTAAAAAAATAGGGGGTCTTACATTAGGTGTGTTGTGATTTATTTAAACTTAGCTTTCAAGATAATCACAAACAACACACAGGAAATTTATTGTGGTTCTCCAAATTATGGGTACATTCACTATCCCTCCCATCTTTCTAATAGTATGTTAGACAAGGCAACTTATCCAACTCGGCTGAATGAGCTTACAACTCAGATCCCTCAGGATCTCTCAAACTCCTCCAAGCCCTCCAACTTAGGCATCATGCCCTACCACTCAGAGATATAATCTCTTATCACTCAGGCCCACCAGGCCCTACCTCAGACTTTATATCAAAGTCCTACAACTCAGGCTAGGAGGAAAGCCTTACAACTCAGAGTGAATGACTCTCCTACCTCAGATCTGAAACAGATCCTACCTTAGGCCAAAATCCCTACCACTCAGATTCACAAATAAATCCTACAACTCAAATCTACTTAAAGATCCTACACTCAGCCTTTATAAGTTTAGGCTTACACTCAGATCAAAATGATTCTATAGAAGAATAATAGGTGGTTGATGATGTTTGACACTAGAGCTAGAGTCTCTGTGTCTTCCTCCTAAATAAAGATTAACTCTGTCCTTCTTCAAGAATGGTTCTTCAGGAAAGTTCAGCTTGAGCTGTAAAATCACTGCAGCTAGGGTTTGACTTAGCTGCAACTTCTACCTCTGAATATTTACTTTTAACTTGCTGTTAAAGATTAATAGCTAACTATTTGCACTTTCAGATCAGTGACTTGAACAACTTCTCCAAGCTCTGTAACTCTGTCAAGAGGAAGAAGATGAAGTTAAGATCTTTCCAAAAGTTTTTTGTTTAATTTCCCTGATCTGATTCTTCTTATATTCCGCCGTCCAACAGCTCTTTGAGAATCGGGACCACCAGTAGTTGGTAACTGTAACCTTGCTTTTGCATTAAATGTAGTACAACAGGCAAGCAGCCCCTTTTGTCGTGTACTATTCACTTTCCACAACATTTAAGTTTCTGTTGACGTCAGCACCTGTGACTTTGTCAATTTCAGACAATTCACTATAGTCGTCGAGTGGAGGCTTCTCACTCAACTCTAAAACACTTAGTCAATTTTCAGTAACCACCAGGCATTGAGTGATCAATCATCACTCAATGAATATAGAATTTTTTGGTCTACCTGATTAGGTGTTGAGTGAACCTTCATCACTCAATGTATTTGGACTTAGCTGATTTTCTCTGTAAGGAGGCATTGAGTGAGTTGTCTTCACTCAATGCTTTCTGCCTTAGCCTGCCATCTTGCTGATGCATTGAGTGAACAACATTCACTCAACGCTTCTATACTTAGTTGAACTTTCTCTTGAGTTAGTGTTAAGTGAACTGCCTTCACTCAACGCATCTGGACTTGTACAGATTTTTTGTCGACATCTTTTATGGCTTTGACATCATGAGCTCCACACAACGCTTTGCTCATTTTGTGTCGAGTGAGTTGTCCTTACTCGACGCTTCTGTACTTAGCCAGATTTCTTCACAGATTCTTTTACGGCTTTGACTGCTTGAGCTTTACTCAACGCTTCTGTCTCTGGGCGTTGAGTGAACTGCCTTCACTCAATGCTTCTGGACTTAACCAGAATTCTTGGTAGCTTCTCTCAGTGTCTTTGTCTGCTTGAGCTTTACTCAATGCTTAAGGCTTTGGGTGTTGAGTGAACTGACTTCACTCGACGCTTCTGTACTTAACCAGATTTCTGCCTTGGCAGTGTTGAAGCTTTGAATGTCTAGTCTTTACTCAACGCTTCTGGATATCTGGCATTGTGTGAGCTACCTTTAATTGATGCATGTGGACTTAGACAGATTTCTGCATTGCCAACATCCCTTCTTCTATCCACCTGTCATTGTTATTTAGTCAACCTGTCTAATCAATGTGAAAAGTAATCACCTGCATACAAAGAACTTGTAGCATGCATCAGATACAAATATGTTTATACCATTGTCCTGTAGGGCATTTTCAAATCTGGGACATTGTGATTAATGGACCCAACAAAAATAGAGCCCCCAAGATAAGATAAGAGGAAGCTACCAAATTGTTTTTCAGTTTATCAAAGATGTCTTTTACCTCCAAGGGGGATATTATTAGAAAGAAATATGTTGATATTGTACCAATTTATTTGTATTTATCAGAAACATTCTCAAAGTATTTGATGATCTTAGTATTTGATAAAGATAATTGTATCATAAACATAATGCCGAGAAAAGATAAGAGAGCTTCTACAACATCCATTATAACAAATTGCTTTAAAGTCCATAATATAGATGTAGGGTATTGTATCTATAATGACCCTGATTTGAGGAAGTGTCCCTTGAACTAAGATAAATTGAGATTTTATTTGATGATGTCTATTTAGTTATGTGCTTGCAGTACTATTTTGAGGAGTACAACCCAATGTCAGGTTACAGTGAGTCTTAAAACACAGGACTATACAATATAATCCTTCATTGTGTAGGCTGATGTGTTGACACATGTGTAATCTATCTATTGGGATGTACTTCTGAATCAAGTACATTAGAAGAATCGAGGAAGGACAAGTTGTTGCATTCAGAAGAATAGAATTTTTCCCTAAGTAAAATTCGTCAAGTATAGTAATGAATACTAGTCGAATTCGTCGAGTATACTCATGAATACTCGTCGAATTCGTCGTGTATACTTACTATCACTTGTCGAATTCGTCGTATTTACTTAGTGAATAACCTCTGAGTTCTTGGAAATCAGTTAAGTAAAAAATTGGCGAGTATCTTCATGTATACTCGCTGAATTCATCGAGTGTATCTATCAATACTCGTCGAATTCGTCGAATATATATGTTGATACACGATGAATTCGCCGAGACTCGCTGGATATGCCTTGAGTTTTCGAATTTACTTCTTTAGATTTCTCTATGTCAAATTCGTCAAATATCACTTTGCCTATGCGTCGAATGCATTGAGAGTATCTGTTGATACTCGTCGAATTCGTCGAGTAAGCTAGTCGATATTCGTTGAATTCGTCGAGTAATTATAAGATGTTGTCTAGCTTTCTTTTTGAGAACAAGTTTGCGAGAGGAAAGATAAATAAGACATTTTTAGGGAAGTAAAAGGCAAGATTTTGTTAGTGCAAATCTATGTCGACGACATTATTTTTGGCTCTACAGAAGATCACCTTTGCAATAGGTTTTCTAAACTTATGCAAGGAAAGTTTGAAATGAGTAGTATGAGAGAGCTGGAGTATTTCTTAGGACTTCAGGTGAAACAATCTGAAGATGGAATTTAAATCCTCAGGCGAAGTTCACCAAAGAGTTACTTAAGAAATTCGGAATGGAGGACGCAACCTCAATGAGGACTCCAATGGGGTCAACTATGTCTCTAGACAAGGAAGAGAAAGGGAAACCTTTTGATGAAACCAAATACAGAAGCATAATTGGGTCCTTACTCTATCTTACTGCCAGTAGACCTGACATAATGTTTTCAACATGTGTGTGCACTAGATTTCAGGTGAACTCTAAGGAATCTCATTACACCAATGCAAAGAGGATTTTGAGATACCTTGAGGGTACACAAAATTTTGGCTTATGGTATCCAAGAAGTAATGATGTCGAGCTAATTGGTTTTTCAGAAACTGATTTTGCAGGAAGCTTGGATGATAGGAAAAGCACTTCTGGGACTTGACAATTCCTTAGAAGAAGGCTTATTTCATGGAGTAGCAAGAAGCAAAGCTATATGTCAACCTCCACTTCCGAGTCAGAGTACATATTTGATGGTAGTTGTTGCGCATAGCTTCTATGGATTAGGAATCAGCTGGAAGACTACAACTTGCAATTCAATGAGATTTTGATATTTTGCGACTGCTCCAGTGTGATTGTGATTGCAAATAATCCAGTCTCTTACAGTCGAAGAAAGCACATCGACATTAGATATCATTTCATTGGGGACCATGCGGAGAATAGGGACATAATTCTCAACTATGTCCCTACGGATAAGCAAGTCGCAGATATATTCACGAAAGTGCTGGACGAGGCCAAGGTCTCATTCTTCAAAATGGAACTGTGCATGCTAAACAAGGACTCTTGAAGATGGCTAATGGGACAGATATTCTCTCAGTGAAGTACATCTCTAAACACTCAAAATAAACTAATGCAAATTCGCCGAGTCACTCTCGTGGAATCTCGTTGATTCGTCAAAATAATCTATTACACTTCAACGTATTTCGGCGATATTCGAGAAATTCTGCTCGGTTTTCGTGGGATTTCAACGAATGGTACTCAGGTCAATTTTTTATTGGATCCGAAGAGTCTCCAGTTTAAGGTACGCGTCGATTTCTCATGTCTCGAAACTTTAAATATATATATATAAGGTTTTCGGGGCAAAACGTCTTCACATCGTCGAATGAGAAGTCTGAATCTCGTCAATTTTTTTATCTGCCACTTCTGCTGCCGCGACTGCAGCATGACATCTTCTCTATTTCGTTCAATCTCCTGGACTTCAGGGTTTCACAATGGCTCCCAAAGGTACTAGTGACTTGCTCGTAGGGGGAGAACTTGTTCGTACAGGTTTAGATACAGCCACAGATGAGCTCCGTAACGTAATCCTTATGTTGGAATCAGCTGGTCTCACCTACGTCCTTGAACACCCTTGCAAGGTTTTGTACAAGGAGGTTCTGGAGTTCTTCCAACATGCCAAACTCTACAGGAAAGACACAGTAATCAAGAGCAAAGTAAGGCACGTCAGATTCAAAGTAAAATCTTCTATACTCACAAGGTACTTACGGCTCCAAGTGTGTGAAGTGGAAGATAAGTTAGAAGACAGTGATTTCTCAAGGGCTCTGCTATTTTGTGGACTAACAAGATGTGCAAAAGAAATCAAGGGAAAAAGGATGAACGATGAAGGAAATCTTCTTTCTGATATCATTGGAAAAGTTATATTGTGTAAGATTGAATCCCATGATTACCTCTCCTCAAACATGTTCAAGATTCTAGTCACCATCATATGCCGAAAGAGAATAGACTAGGGTGCAGTGTTATTTGGAAGGATAAAGGATAGTTTTCGAGCACCCAACTTTGGAAGGATTATTAGCTTTTACTTGAATCAGTTGGATAGAGACACATTTGACATGTCCAAAGGAGTACCAATTCACCACCTAAATAAAATTGATTCCACTATCTTCTTTAGATGGGAAAGAAGAATCCCAAGGCAAGGTGGTCTCCAAGACTTACCTAAGGTTGAGGAGGAGGAAGTTCCTGAGGAAAGAATTCCTACCCCTCGTGAAATTCTTAAATGCTCGAGTGCAGGAATTGAGGGGGAGTCTGTTGAGCCACAAGTGGCTACTAAAGTTCTAGTGCCCTTGAGTGTTCCCTCTGCTGCAGAGTCAGTTGTTCCAGTTCGTTCAAAGATAGTGATTCCAGATACAATTGCAGAGTCAAATGATCTACTCATAGAGATTGTTGTTATTGGTAGGGTTGTTGTTGCTGAGGTTGTATTTTATGACATTGATGATGCTGAGATAGTTGTTGATGATGAGTTGGATGCTTATGATTTTGATGAAGTTGTTGATGATGAGGATATGGATGCTGATGATGTAATTGATGCAGACAAGGTTAGAGCTGCTGATAATGTAAATGATTTACTGAGTTAGCTAATATAGATAACATGGTCATAAGTCTCCTAAAGATTCAACCAGTAAGGGCTGAGGGGGAGCAAATTCACCCTGTAATTTCAATTCAAACAGAATTGGACAGATTTGTGTGAAATATTGCAAAATGGATTGCAAAGATTCCAGGTGGACCTCTGCTTGAGGAAGAAGAGATTATTGATATATCTGATGAGGAAGGAGATGTCGAGATGCTTCCTCCTATCCTACAGACTCCAGATATAGGACTGTTATCGAAAGCTCATATTTCCCTAGTGGCAGAGTCATCTAGTGACTCTGAGGCCAGTACAGATCTTCCATCTCCTCCCAGTGTTCCTGTTGCATAGATTCCAAGTTCAAGATCAGATAGTTTCATTCTAAAGTCAATAAAATCTATGATGGCAAAGCAACAAGCACATTCTGATTGATCTCTGAACAAAGTTCAGAAGACAGTTATGAAGAAGATAAATGAGACTGAAAGAGATATGAATAACAGCCTTGCTGAAGTCAAGGTGCGTTTTGATACGATGGAATCATATCTAGACAGCTGGTTTGTTAAAGCTGGGAAAGCAATAAATCTAACTATGGCTGGTCTGAAAAGTAACTTGGACGTTCTCAAGAATGTTGATGAGAATGCCAAAATAGTTATAAATGCTCAAAATGCAGGGATGAATTACTTTGATGATCAGATGGTCTACTACAGTAATGTTATTGCATCAAAAGTGCTTGGAGAAGTCAAAAGGGGGGAGGAAGAGTTTAAAACTAAGGTTAATGCACTTGAAGTTTCAATGAAAGAGCAGTTCTCGACAGCAAACAACTATTGTTATGATAACTTCAGTTGGCTGCATGGAGAGCTGTTTCTAGAGTATATTGGGGTAAGGATGCCAGAACCAGTGATATCAAACCCTGTACATGACTTTGTTCAGCCTGCTCAGGAGTACACTCAGTATTGGACAAAATCTTAAGATCAATCTGCTACTGCTGCAAAACCAAAGATCCAAGTGGTTGAGGATGTCTCCCAACCAGCTTCTAAGAAAAGCATATATGGTGAAGGCCCTTCTGCGGTCAGGTCTGATCCTAGTAGAGAACTGTGTGAAGTGTGGAGTCCAATCTCAAAAGGTATTATCTTGGACACATTCACATTAGTCGATGTAGGACATGAAGACAGGTACACTCACTATAGTAGGGAGGAGTGACAGAAACATGAAGTTGTCAATGTCAAAAGAAGGATTCACTTCAGAAATTTCAGAAGAGATGATCCTAAGGCCCCTCCTACACCGCCAAAGTATTTTCTGAAGCTGAAGGCTTATTTTGACTGACATTTTCAGAAAATTCAGGGTAAACAAACTTGATATTCTTATTTGATGATTGTGAATACTATTTGACCCAACAGAACTTTCATATATATATGAGTTAATGTTTTGACTGAGTATGTTTTTATTTCCAAATTTTATATGTCCTTTCCTTTTCATGCTTTAAGATTATTGTGTGTACAATTCACCTTAGTTTGTAGGGTTTTGACTTTTTCAAATAATGGGAGATTGTTAGGTATTGTATCTGTTGGAACACCCTGTTACTAATTTGGGTCAGGATCACTATGTCTCTAGGATTTTATGCTTTGACCTTCTGTATAGATAATAGGTCAATTAGAATTGAGTCTAAGGGATCAGGAGTCTAGGTTTGGAAGCTGCCCTGAAGACCCAAGTTTTTCTGGAATCTAAGTCCAAATCGTCGAGCTCAGCACGACGTTTCGTCGAACTCCGGTCGACGATCGTCTAGCTCAACTATTGACAGATCGTCGAGCCCCATTCGACGATCGCTGAGCTCAACCATCATAATATCGTCGAGCTCCGGTCGACGATCGCTGAGCTCAACTTCTCAATATCGTCGAACTCCATTCGACGATCGCTGAGCTCAGGTCGACGATTTTGACTCTGCACTGGATCCTTATCTCTGAGCTCAGTTCGATGATCTTTGAGCTCAGATCGACGACTTCTTTGCTGCTTGCATTTTCCAGTTCGCTGAGCTCAGCTCGACGATAGCAGAGCTCAGTTCGACGATTTCAGTTATCTTTCAGAATTCAAATTCAAATCAGATAGAAGTTATTCTGCATTTAATTCAGAAGATCTGACAGCCGTTTTCATTTACTTCTGGAGCAAGTTTCAAGGGACTTTTCAAGGAATAATTCAGTGGACTTTCCTTCAGAACATTTTATGCAATTAAGGCTGTAATTAATTCAGACCAACGGCTATCTTTGACAGAGCAATTTTCTATTCAGACTCAGAGAATAAAAGATAGAATGTTTTTGAATCAGACAGAAGATAGAAAAGAACAAGAGAATAGAGATAGACAAGTAGAGGACACCTCTCTATACACAGAGACTCTCTCAATCTTCTGTCAACAAGAATTCAGAAGAACACTCATCAAAAAGAGATCAAGCTTTCAAACATTCTTCAGATCTCTTCAGCTCTCAAGTGTTCAAGGCCAATATCATTTCAAGACTCCAGACACTCAACATTTCATCTTGCTGAAATCATCTTCTGCTGGAGATCTATCTTTGAAGGCCTATCACCCTCAGCAAAGCTCATCTTCCTGAAGATTTCAAGGACTCAGGGGGAGCTTTGACAACATCACTGAATCCACATAGTCTTCTCAGTTGCTTGAGAAAGAGAAGACTGCAATCACTCTCTCAACCCCATTCTGTAAAGGGTTTTTCAAACTCCCTTCAAAAGTTTGAATCTGGTTTTTGAGCACCTTGTCAAAAGCTCATTGGTGGCAAGACACCTGATCAAAAAATCTGATTTGGTTTTTGAGCACCTTATCAAAAGCTCATTGGTGCCCAGGACACCTGATCAACTCATCCTGCAGTGGATTCCTACCTAGGGTGGTAGAAGAGTGGATGTACCCAAGTTGGGGAACCACTATATTTCCTTGTGTCATCTGGTTCTGCATGTTTTCTTTTTGTTTCTGGCCTAGATTTTCTTGTGCTTAATATCTGCATAGCTTAGTTTTATTTTTGCTTCCCTGCTTACACTCATTACAACAATTGTTGTAAAGCTTTGCAAAAAGTTTTCTTTGTGTTTTTAAAAAGCACCATATACTCTATTCACCCCCCCTCTAGAGTGTATCAGATCTAGTTTCCCCTTTCAATTGGTATCAGAGTGAGGTTGGTTAAACATACCATATCTGTTTGGTTGTACAGGCTAACACCTGAACCCCAAGATCCCAAACTAGATCCTTCTTTTTATATTTTATTATTAGATTTAACTTGCACAAATCATGGCCCAAAACAAAGACTATGCTAGCACCAGACCTCCAATGTGCAATCTGTCAAAGTTTGCACTTTGGAAAGCAAGGATTAGATTATACATGAACTCTATTGACGAAGATATTTTTAATTCTGTCTTAACAGTGTGTCCAAGACCTCCAGAGAGCACAAGCACTAATGTTGTTCCACCCCCATCAGGAACAGATGCTGACATCAAAAAGTGGAAAGTGGCTGATGCCAAGGCAATGAACATTCTAGCTCAGACAATGTCAGATGACATTTTTCAGAAGGTAGCTGAATGTAATTCAGCCAAGGAGATCTGGGACAAGCTTTCAGAAATTGTCTCTGGCTCAGCTGATGAGAGAAAGGACAGAAGATCTCATCTCATCTCCCAATATGAGAACTTCAAGAAGGGAGAAACTGAGTCAGTGGGAGACATGTACAATAGATTAAGTCTAATTGTCAGTGAACTGAGGACATTAGACAAAGAAATCTCACTGACAGAACTCAATGACAAGATCCTAATGTGCTTCCCCAGCACTTGGGATTCAAGAATCTGGCCAATTAAAGATGTCAGAAGCCTAAATGAGATTACCACTGAAGCCTTGTTGGGTAAGCTCAAATCTTATGAGCTACTCATCAAGAATAGAGAAGAAGAACAGAAGGCTGCTTCACCAGCCACAAGAAAGGAGAAGACTATAGCATTCAAGGCAGCTGAGGATCTGCCTGAAGAAAAGGCCACAAGCAATGATGAACTTCTCAGCCTGTTGGCCAAAAGATTCTATAACATGGCCAGAAAGGACTTCAGAAGAAGATCATACAAGGAGCAAGATAAGCCAAGGTATGACAAGTCCACTGGCAATAGCAAAGACATTATTTGCTTTGGTTGCAGGAAACCAGGGCATATGGTTCCTGACTGTCCAGAAAACAAGAACAAGGACAGGAGGGACAGAAAAGAAAGAAGAAAGGAGAAGGACTCCAAAAGGCATGGAAGTAACAAACCTTCCACCAGCAAAAATAAGCACACAAGGAAAGGATTTGTTGCTGAATCCTGGAGTGAGACTGAAGAGGAGTCACAGGCCTCTTCCAGCTCAAGTGATGATGAGGATGATGCAGAGGAAAAAGAATTCTGCATGATGGCAATCAATGCCTCTCAACACAACTCAGAGGAAGAGGAGTCAGAGTCAGACTCAGAAACTCAACCTGAAGAAGATCAGGTAATCAACTCTTTTGATTTCACTTCAGAAGATTTTAAACTTGAATTTAAAGCACTATGTTTAGACCTGCTAAAGTCTGAGAAAGAGATCATCTCTCTCAGAAATCAATTGTCTGAACACAATGCTTTAAAATCAGAAAACCTCAAGCTCTCTCAGGAGTTGGAGAACCATAGGGAACAGATAGCTTCACTGAAGAGTGAACTCTCTAAGGCCAAGAAGCTTAAAGAATCTCTCAATGGGAGAAGCATCAAGCTGATGGACATCACAAGCACAGTGAACTCAAGATTCAACAGTACACTGGGCTTGGGTGCCTCATCCAGCCAACCTATTCTTCTAACAACCCCTATCAAGTTCATTTCTGACAAGGGAAAGGGAGTTGTAGAGGTTGCCAGGAAAAATTCTGATCTGCCTCAGAAAACTAAAGTCCAGTACAAATCGTCGAACGGAGATCGACGATCGCCGAATGAAGATCGACGATCGCCGAATGCAGCTCGACGATCTCAAGACAAATCGTCGAACGCTGATCGACGATCTCAGCCAAAGTCATCGAACGCTGCTCGACGATCTCATATACCTGACCTCACCCATAGTCGACCGTCGAACTCAGCTCCAAGATCGTCGAACAGAGGTCAGAGCTCTGGAAATTTTTTCAATGGCAAGTCAAAATTGAATCCTGAGGGTTCTTCATCCCAAACCTATAACCCTTATACTGAATGGATTTTACCTCCAAGGAGATATCATCCTGAAGGATATAAGAGTCAGCCAGGGATGTCTTTCATTTCTGAATTTAAAGGTTATCAACCTAGGCCCAAGGTAAACTGGGTCAAAAACAAGTGAATTGCTTTATGTGCAGGTGAAGACCTATCCAACATCTAACCAGCAATGGTATTTGGATAGTGGGTGCTCCAAGCACATGATAGGGAACAAGGACAACCTCAGTTCCTTTAGAGCCAAGCTTGGACCCAAAGTTATCTTTGGTGACTCCAACTTTGGACAAACTAAAGGATATGGAGCAGTCCAGATTGGTTCTGTAACCTTCAAGAAGGTAGCATATGTGGAAGGACTGAAGCACAACCTAATCAGCATCAGTCAGCTATGTGATGAAGGCTACCAGGTGAACTTTAGCAAAACTTCATGCAAAATCAAGTCAGAGGACAACACAACTGTGTTGACAGGTAAAAGGAAAGGTAACATCTACCTAGTAGACTTTCTTTCAACTACTATAGATATCTGTTTATTCAACTCAGTTTGTAAACCAAATGTTTTATGGCATAAGAGATTAGGACACCTAAACCTTAGAACCATTGCTAGGCTCTCCAAGGACAATCTTGTTAGAGGACTACCTTCTGGCCCCTACAAGAAGGAAGGACTCTGCAAGGCTTGTCAATTAGGCAAGCAAACTAAAAACAGCTTTAAGTCACTTAATAAGAGTGATTCACCTGGGATACTGTATCTGTTACACATGGATCTATTTGGACCCATCACAGTACAAAGCCTAGGAGGGAAATCCTACACTTTAGTGATTGTAGATGACTTCTCTAGATTCACTTGGGTGTTCTTTCTAAGTAAGAAGTCTGATAACTTTAAGTGTCTGACAGAGTTTCTCAAATGTATAAAGATTGAGTTCAATACTCACATTGCCCTGATCAGAAGTGATCATGGGACAGAGTTTGATTCTCTTCTTATGCAAGAGTTCTGTCAGAGTGAAGGGATCAGGCATACTTTCTCAGCTCCTAGAACTCCTCAACAAAATGGGGTAGCTGAAAGGAAAAATAGAACCCTTATTGAATCTGCCACTACATTGTTGTCAGATGCTCATCTACCTCTATCCTTCTGGGCAGAGGCAGTGAACACCTCCAACTATGTGCTGAACAGAAGCCTGATACATAAACTGAAGGGAAAGACTCCCTATGAATTACTCAAAGGGAAGAAACCTAAAGTTGACTATTTCAAAATTTTTGGTTGCATTTGCTATATTCACAATAATGATAAGAAACATCTAGCAAAATTTCAAGCCAAAGCTGATGAAGGAGTGTTTCTGGGATACTCCATGATCAGCAAGGCCTATAGGGTATATAATAAATCATCATTAAAAATTGAGGAATCTGTTCATGTTTCTTTTGATGAAACTAACATGTCTTTCAAGGAGAAGATTTCTTCTACCATAGAACCTTTGCAGGAACACTCTCTAGTTGAAGATATGAACAAGCTACAGGTTGCTCAAGAGGATGAAAGCAGTGAAGATGAAAGCAATGCTCAACATATTGAAGCACAACCTGAAGAGCCAGTTGTTGTACCACAAGAGGAAATAACAACACAGGTTGGTGAACAATCAACACCCCCTGTTGATTTAGTAACATCAAGAGACCATCCAATTACCCAAATAATTGGAGAAATCTCAGCTGGTGTGCAAACCAGAAATCAGGTCAACCAAAACCTGTTGCACACCTGCTTTCTTTCTCAAATTGAACCTTAGTCCATTCAAGATGCAGAGCAAGATCCACACTGGATCATTGCCATGCAAGAGGAGTTGCATCAATTTGAGAGGAACAAAGTATGGGAACTAGTGCCCAAGCCTAAGGATCATTCCATTGTTGGAACAAGATGGGTATTCAGAAACAAACTGGATGATCAAGGAATAATAATAAGGAACAAGGCAAGGCTAGTTGCCCAAGGATATTCTCAAGAAGAAGGAATTGACTACGACCAGACCTTTGCACCTGTTGCAGGATTGGAAGCCATCAGGATTTTTCTAGCTTATGCAGCTCGCAAAGGCTTCAAGGTTTATCAGATGGATATCAAGAGTGCCTTCTTAAATGGAGACATCAAAGAGGAAGTCTATGTCAGACAACCTCCAGGTTTTATCTCTCCAACTCATCCTGATTTTGTTTTTAGATTAAATAAAGCATTATATGGTCTCAAGCAAGCTCCTAGAGCATGGTATGAGACCCTAGCATGCTTTCTTTTGGAAAATGGTTTTATAAGGGGTAGAGTAGACCAAACTCTTTTCATTAGAACCCATAAGTCTCATACCCTACTAGTACAAATCTATGTAGACGATATCATTTTTGGTTCTACTGACTCAAAATTGTGCAGAAGGTTTTCTAACCTAATGCATTCTAAATTTGAGATGAGTAGCATGGGTGAGCTATCTTTCTTCCTAGGATTGCAAGTCAAACAACATGCTGAAGGCATCTTTATTTCTCAAACCAAATATGCTAATGAGCTGTTTAAGAAATTTGGCATGTCTGAGGCATCTTGTATGAAAACACCCATGCCTACCAATGCTGTACTGGATGCTGATGAACATGGGAAACCTGTTGATCAGACAACATATAGAGCAATGATTGGCTCTTTACTGTATCTTACAGCTAATAGACCAGATATAATGTTTGCTACATGCATATGTGCTAGATTCCAAGTTAGCCCTAGAGAGTCACACCTCACATTAGTAAAGAGGATTCTCAGGTATGTTAAAAGTTGTCCAAATCTAGGTCTCTGGTATCCAAAAGATTCAGCATTTGAGTTAACTGGATTCTCTGATGCTGATTATGCTGGATGCAGAATTGACAGGAAAAGCACCAGTGGAACTTGTCAGTTCCTTGGTGATAGACTTGTCTCTTGGTTTTGCAAGAAACAAACATCTGTGTCAACTTCAACTGCTGAAGCTGAATATATGGCTGCAGGCAGTTGTTGTTCACAAATACTGTGGATTCAAAATCAACTCCTAGACTATGGTTACAACTTAGAGAAGTCAAAAATCTTTTGTGACAATACAAGTGCTATCTCCATAGCTCAAAATCCAGTCCTCCATAGTAGGACAAAACATATAGAGATTAGGCATCATTTCTTAAGGGATAATGTTGAAAAGAACAAAATTGAATTGCAGTATATCCCAACTGATTTACAAAGGGGAGATATTTTCACCAAGCCTTTGGATGAAAAGAAACATACTTTCTTCCTAAATCAGTTAGGAATGTTAGATGGAGGAAGTCTTAAATAATTCTCAAGATTTTGAAAGCTAAAAATGGACCAAGACTAGGCAAAATTCTGATTTTCCTTAGTGTCTAGAATTTCTCTGATCTCTGAACTGCGCTCGACGATTTCCCCACAGATCGTCGAATGGAGTTCGACGATTTCCAGAATCGTCGAACTGAGTTCAGCGCTCCTCAGATAGTATGAACTATCTCCTCTGGTCAACGATCGTCGAACGGCGCTCGACGATTTGTTCACTGAACGATCGTCGAACGGAGCTCGACGCCCTTCCAGATCGTCGAACGGAGATCGACGATTTTGGAGTCTCTTCAGATTCCTTCAGAAGCCTCGATCGTCGAACTGAGTTCAATGATCTTTCCTTTTCTGCGTCGAACCCTAATATAAAACTCTTTTTTTCGTCGTCGTTCTCTCTTGCGCTTTCAATTTCTCTGCAAACTTTTCTTCCCTCCAAGCAGTTCTACACTTGGTCGTTTTGTCTGTTGATTTTTTGTAGGTACCATGGCCGTTTCAGTTGCTGTGCTCGCTGCAATGAAATTTGATGCAGGCTTTGACATCGATTTCGACTCCTTCAACACAACCGATCAAATCTTCCAGGATATTCTCAGATTGTTCAAAGATCAGCACTTATCTGCCCTGAAGACAACCAGAATCAAACTAGCATCTGATGAGATTAAAGAATGGGTATACACTGCCCATAACCTGGACAACAATACCATAGTTAGTTCCATTGGTGGCACCCAGGTACCTATGACTCCAGCAGTATTGACAGAGGTTTTTGGTTTAAGGAATGGTGAAGATTCTGCTGACCTTTCTGGAGAAGAGTTTGCTGATGTACTTGCCAGGATGGGTCATCCTGAGGGGAACCCTAGCAAGCTGTTTAAAAGGAACCTGTATGTGGAATACAGGTTTCTGGCTGATGTAGTAGGCAAGGTTCTCTTGGCCAAGCATTATGCTCATGACACAATCTCCAGATATCAGCTCTGCCTTATGGGAGCTCTGGTAGATAGAAAAAGCTTGAACTGGGGAGAGGTATTCTTTGATTTGTTGAAGAAAAAGATAAACAAGACTTTTGTGAATTATGGAAGAATACTGGGAATCTTCCTCCAGGCTAAGTGTCCTACACTGCTAGTCTCCTCTGGAGTGCACATCAATGCCTCCAAGAGACTCACATGTGCCCTTTTTGGGAAATGGGACAGGCAAATCTCCAAGCCCAGCAGGCCCTCTTCTTCTGGCCCTTCAGGTACCAGGACTCTAAGAGTCACTCCACCACAGGTCTCTGCCCCTGCAGAAGACCTGCCTGCTGCTAGTGCTGCTGCTTCCCCTCCTCCAAGTTCAACCTTACCCATCCCATCCACCACTCCAGCTTCCTCTCCTATTACCATTTCCAGCCCATCTCCAACATCTACTCCATCACCAGCAACAATTTCCTCTCCACCAGCAGACCACTTCCACCCCCTTTTCTCTTATCCCCCTCCAGATGTCACCTCATCCCCATCCCTTCCATCCTTCACTCTCTTGGATGAA